>OY740784.1:22530113-23730113 GCA_963514005.1 Raja brachyura | reverse complement strand
GTTTCTTGGGCTATTTAAATTAAACCAATTTCTCTCTTGTGCACGGCAGTACATAACACAAGTCTAAATAATTACTCCATGAAACTGAATTGACCAGCTAGGCTTAATTTTCCCAGTCACCATAAAAGAGAACTTGTGTGCAGATATCCTTTCAAGATTTCAGTTCATTTTAAGATGCTCCACGGATAGCTAATTCTTCCCGAAATATTTAATTTTGGTTGAGGAAATAGAGAAAAAGGGATGATTCCGAACTGGATGATGTGAAAGAGAGCAGGGTAGAAATTTGCAGCAAAGTAATAAATGTACCAGGCTCTGTATGAAAAATAGGCATATACCCAGGCAGAATACAAGGAGTTGTTCCTCCAGTTTGTGTGTGACCTCACTCTGGTAATGGTGGAGGCCCAGGACAGAAAGGTCACTATTGGAATGGGGAGGGGAGTTAAAATGGTTAGCAACTGGGATATCCAGCAAGCTTTGGCAGTGTTCAGCAAAACAGTTGCCAAGTCTACACTCACCTTTTCTGTTACTGAAAACTAACCTGTCCTCTTTTCTCTCTTTTGTTATTCTGATGACGGCTCTTGGACCTCAAACTTTCACTACTTCTCTTTCCACAGGTTCTGCATAACCAGATTAAAAAATGTTTTGCCTTCTCCCATCTGAATGTAGCCAAATGATCAAAATTTAGTTTACGTCAGTTGTGAATTTTAGCTTATTTGGAAACCTCCCTTGATTGGAGCAAGAGGTAGAGTGAAAAAATGCAAAGTCCTTACGTGGAGCTCGGAGAATCAGCAAGCAGAAGCAGAAAGAAGAAACTATTGGCTTGAAAATCCGTGGGAAAGAGGTAAGTCAGAGGGAAAAACAGTTTAAAACTGATGAATTTGATTCGTAAATTGGCAAATTAGGCAATTTATCAGCCAATATAAGCAAAGTTGCTCTAGAGGAGCGGCCAGTCGGGGAATAGCCTTGTGAGGGAAGTGCCTTGTGAGAAAAGTGCGAAGCTTTGGCTTGAGAATATTGTAAGAAAGGTGTGAGTCCTCGGCTCGAGAGTCTTCGGCGAGGAGGCTGAGGAGAGGAGACTACGCCAAAAGCTGGATAGGATGGAACGCGGTGAACACACAACGGGTAAGATGATTCATTGTGATGCTTGCAGGATGTGGGAGACCAGGGACACTGATGGAGCCTCTAGCTGCTAAGTGTGTCCAGGTTCAGCTCCTGAAGGACTGTGTTGGGGCACTGGCGAAGCAACTTTATGACATCAGGGTCATCCAGGAAAATAAGAGTTTCCCGGACAGTGCCTACAGTGAGGTTGTCTCGCTAAGGATACAGGAAGAACAAAGGTGGGAGACTGTGAGAAGGTGGTAACCGTGGAGTGCAGGAGACCCAGGTGGCTGTGCCTAATAAAAACAGGTTCGCCCTCTTGGGAGCTGTTGGGAGAGACGACGCTTCCAGTCCAAGCGGCGGACACGTCGGTGGCTCCAATCCTAGAGATGGGACTCGACCGGTGAGACCGACGTCGGGTAGAGCCATAGTGGTGGGTGACTCCATTGTCGGAGGTGCGGACTGGAGATACTGTGGTGGCAGGTGAGAATCAAGGATCGTCTGTTGCCTCCCCGGTGCCAGGGTTCAAGATATCACAAACCAAATTCAGAACATCCTCGAGAGGGAAGGTGAACAGCTGGCAGTAGTTGTGCACGTGGGGACAAACGACATCAGGAAGAAGAGGAAGGAGGTTCTGCAACGTGAGTGTAAAGTTAGGAAGAAGACTGAAAAGCAGGACTTCTAGGGTGGTTATCTCCGGATTGCTTCCAGTACATCGTGCTAGTGAGGGCAGGAACAGGGAGATAGGGGATCTGAATGTGTGGTTGGGGTCTGGTGCAGGGAGCAAGGATATAGCTTTATAGACCACTGGGATCTCTTCAGGGGTAGGTGTGACCTGTACAAAAGGGACGGCATACACCTTAACTGGAGGGGGACCAACGTTCTGGCAGGCAGGTTTGCTAGGGCTACACGTGTGGGTTTAAATTAAATAGCGGGGGGGAGGGATTAACAAATTGGGAGAATAAAGATGGGGTTAAAAGGGAAGTGAGGACAGGAAAAGTTACAAAAGACTCCCGAATTAATGGGAAGCAAAGTTTGAGAAGGGATAAGAGAGTAAGGTCAGGGCCAATAGGAACCGGAGTGAGAGGGGAGGCGAATACCAAAGTCAAAGTGTTGTATATGAATGCGCAAATCATAAGATATATAGTGGACAAGCTTGAGGTTCAGTTAGAAATTGGCATGTATGATGTTGTGGGAATTAGAGAGACATGGCTGCAAGAGGGCCAGGGCTGGGAATGGAATACTTAAGGGTATACATCCTATCGAAAAGACAGACAGGTGGGCACAGGGGGTGGGGTAGCTCTGTTGGTGAGGAATGAAATTCAGTCCCTTGCAAGGGGTGACATTGAAACAGGAGATGTGGAGTCAGTGTGGATAGACCTAAGAGCAGAGGTCAGAATTCTCAGAGCATCTTGCACTGGAACCTTCCAGGGAGAAGGCAATTCTGGATTTAGTGTTATGTAATGAACTGGATTTGATAAAGGGAACTTGAGGTTAAGGAGCCATTAGGAGGTAGTGACCATAATATGATGTTTTAATCTACAATTTGAGAGGGGGAAGGGTAAATCGGAGGTGACAGTATTACAGTTGAACAAAGGGGACTATGGAGCCATGAGGGAGGAGCTGGCCAAAGTTGACTGGATAGATACCCGAGCAGGGATGACAGTGGAACAACAATGGCAGGTATTTCTAAAAATAAATAAGAATTACAACATGGTAAAGATGAGCGGGAAGCCAGTGGATTGGGTAATGGTTAAAGAGCAACAGAAGATAACTAAACAGTCAATATGGGGAGAAAAGATGAGGTACGAAGGGAAGCTAGCCAAGAATATATAGAAGGATAGTAAAAGCTTCTTTAGGTATGTGAAGAGGAAGAAATAGTTAAGACCAAAGTTGGACCCTTGAAGAATGAAAAGGGTGAATTTATTATGGGGAACAAGAAAATGACAGATGAGTTGGACAGGTACTTTGGATCCATCTTCACTAAGGAGGACAGAATGGGACTGAAGGCTGATAAATGTCCAGGGCCTGATGGTCTGCATCCCAGGGTATTTAAGGAAGTAGCTCTAGAAATCGTGGACTCATTGGTGATCATTTTCCAATGTTCTATAGATTCAGGTTCAGTTCCTGTGGATTGGAGGGCAGCTAATGTTATCCCACTTTTTAAGAAAGGCGGGAGAGAGAAAACAAGGAATTATAGACCAGTTAGCCTGACATCGGTGGTGGGGAAGATGCTGGAGTCAATTATGAAAGAAGAAATAGCCGCACATTTGGATAGCAGTAACAGGATTGGTCTAAGTCAGCATGGATATACGAAGGGGAAATCTTGCTTGACTAATCTTCGGGAATTTTTTGAGGATGTAACTAGGAAAATGGACAAGGGAGAGCCAGTGGATGTAGTGTACCTGGAATTTCAGAAAGCATTTGATAAGGTCCCACATAGAAGATTAGTGGGCAAAATTATGGCACATGGTATTGGGGTTCGAGTGGTGACATGGATAGAAAATTGGTTGGCAGACAGGAAACAAAGAGTTGGGAGTCCGACAGAGGTTCACCTGCACCTCCTCCAACCTCATCTACTGCATCCGTTGCTCCAGATGCCAGCTGATCTACATCGGTGAGACCAAGCGGAGGCTGGGCGATCGTTTCGCCGAACACCTCCGCTCGGTCCGCAATAACCAACCCGACCTCCCGGTGGCTCAGCACTTCAACTCCCCCTCCCACTGCGTATCCGACCTCTCGGTCCTGGGCCTCCTCCACGGCCAGAGTGATCAACACCGCAAGTTGGAGGAACAGCACCTCATATTCCGCTTGGGGAGTCTGCATCCTCTGGGCTTAAACATTGAATTTTCTCAATTCTGTTAACCCAGACTGCCTCCCCCCCACCTCTCCCTCAGCCCTCTGGCCCTGACATTCCTTCTCCATCTCCCCCCCCCCCCTCCCCAGTCGCACTAGCTTCTCATTTTCACACCACAAACAGCTTACAATGGCCTGCTTCCTTTGTCACCAATACTTTTTTGCATATCTTTCACTCATTGTTCCTTATCTCTCCACATCACTGTTTATATCTCTCGTTTCCCTGATCCCTGACCAGTCTGAAGAAGGGTCTCGACCCGAAACGTCGCCTATCTCCTTCGCTCCTTAGATGCTGCTGCACCCGCTGAGTTTCTCCAGCTTTTTGTGTAACCCTCGATTCTCCAGCATCTGCAGTTCCTTCTTTAACAAAGAGTTGGGATTAACGGGTCCCTTTCAGATTGGCAGGCGGGATTGAAAGTGCGATGACAGCGTGTGGCCTTTACCCCGCCCGCCCATCGCCTTATCTCTACTCCCGATTGGCAGAGCATTTTGAGAATGGGAGGGGTTGGGGGTTTGGAGTGGGCGGGCGAGCCAACGTGAGAGTGGAGCTGCGGGCTTCTGACTCTCTGGAACGCACAGGGGATGGGAGGGGCACGCAGGCGGGTGGGGCATCGCGAGCTGCGCCGGCTGTGAGTTCAGCGGAATTTACGCCTTATCTCTGCTCTCGATCGGCAGAGCATTTACCCCGCCCGCCCGTCGCCTTATCTCTTCTCCTGATCGGCAGAGCATTTTGAGAACGGGGGGATGTTTGGAGCGGGCGGGCGATTCCAGCTTTGGGAGGCGCGGCGCGATCATAGTTTGGGGGGGGGGGGGGTTTGGAGCGGGCGGCGGGTGGGCGATTCCAGCTACGGGAGGCGCGAGCGTAGTTGGGGTGGGGTTTGGAGCGGGTGGGCGAGTCGAGCTGCGGGAGGCGCGGCGCAAGCGTCGTTGGAAGGGGGGTTTGGAGCGGGCAGGCGATTCCAGCTGCGGGAGGTGCGGCATGAGCGTAGTGGGGGGGAGGTTTGGAGCGGGCGAGTCGAGCTGCGGGAGGCGCGGCGCGAGCGTAGTTGGAGGGAAGCTGTCAAATGAAGAGAGAGAGAGAAGCGCCTCGGGATTGGTCGGCATGTGCGATTGTGACGTCAGCAGCTCATGAGGTCCCGTTTAGATTTTAAAATGAGTGAGTGGGGGGGGGGGTGTGGTGGGGAAGGATTTTATTTAAAAATGCATGCATAAAAATGTCTAAATGTAATGAGGAGTGGATCCGTGAATGTAAAAGTGCAATGGCTAGTGAAATGGAAAAATTCTCGGATTTTGAGCGTGTGGTTTTGGCAGACCATCGAATCAAAGGCCAAAAATCCTATGTGAAAAAAAATGGAATGTGACATACACCCACAAACACACACAGCCGACACACACACACACACAATTTTAAAAGTATATAGATATAGATATTAATGATTTCGATGAAGGGATTACAAGTAACATTAGCAAATTTGCTGATGCTATAAAGCTGGGTGGCAGCGTGAACTGTGAGGAGGATACTATGAGAATGCAGGGTGATTTGGACAGGTTGGGTGAGTGGGCAGATGCATTGCAGATGCAGTTTAATGTGGATAAATGTGAGGTTATCCACTTTGGTAGCCAAAACAGGAAGGAAGATTATTATCTAAATGGTGTCAAGTTGGGAAAAAAAAAGGTACAACGGGATCTGGGGGTCCTTGTACACCAGTCACTGAAAGTCCAGAACCAGGGGCCACAGTTTAAGAATAAGGGGTCAGCCATTTAGAAAGGAGATGAGGAAATACATTTTCACACAGAGAGTTGTGAGTCTGTGGAATTCTCTGCCTCAGAGGGTGGTGGAGGCCGGTTCTCTGGATACTTTCAAGAGAGAGCTAGATAGGGCTCTTGGAGATAGTGAAGTCAGGGGATATGGGGAGAAGGCAGGAACGGGGTATTGATTGTGGATGATCAGCCTGATCACATTGAATGGTGGTGTTGGCTTGAAGGGCCGAATGGCCTACTCTTGCACCTATTGTCTATTGAAAGGAAGGTTAATTGAAACTTAATGAAATCACATCAAGGGGGCGGGTAAGATAGAGGGATTGAATGAATACTCAATGATGAGAAGATCATAATAATGATAGAGCTAAACATGTAGGAGAAAGGTGAATGCATAGCAAGGAAATTATGATTCATTTGAATCCAACAGAGCATATAGAGTGTATAAAAATGAAAAATGAGGGGTGGCAAGTTGAACATGAGAACAGAACAATCGAAGACCATTCTTATCCATCAATCATCACTCCAAATGCAGCATGCACACACACATGTTGCTATGGCCTGCAATACACCATTCACCCAAATTATAGAAAAAAATAGAAAGACAAGTTAGACAAAAAGAGACAGAGATCAACATATGAGCAAGTTACCAAGTGAATATATTTTCTGACAGCATGGCAGCACTGGTAAAATGACTACCATGAGTAAATACAGTTAATATAAACGTTAGATGAATGACAATATACCAGAAAATAGTAACAGTTGTTAAAAATCTACTGGTGCATTTATTCTAAGAAAGCTAATCTGCAAAATAAAATGAATGTTCGTAAAAGATTGAGATTGGTGATTGAGCATTTCATTGTAATGCATTATTGTTTCACTTGATGGGGCTAAAGTAGAATCATTCCAGCCATAAAAAATGCACGGTAAGCAGCCTCAAGGCAGTAGAACTGTTCAGTTTTGTGCTATATTTGTCTTGGGCACAACCACTGATAAAGCCATCAATAGGATTACTATATTTGCTCTTTTGAATATCATTTGCAATTAAAATGCAAGGTAACACCTCTATTTTGGCGTGGCAGTAACACATTAAATAAGTAACACATTAGAATATATATTCTCTACATGCAATTTGAGATGAAATCATAAAGGCAGATTATTTGTGTAGATTAGATTAAATCATTTATGGAGATTAGAGCAAAAATGCAGCAATGGGTTTACAGCAAGATATTTATTTAAATTGTGGACACTTGGACTTATCATTCTTGGCACCAGCAGTAATCGCGTTAATAACACTTAACCATATAGAGAGTTGGAAACTCATACATGATATATGTTGCACTAGTCCATGAATAATATACTGCCATCAGCTTACAACTAATATAAAATATAAAACTGCGAACACTGCAAATTTAAAAAACAAGCAGCAAATGATGGAAATACTACGTTTAATCAGCACTCAAAAAAACAGAAAACATTGATAAATGCTTTTGATATCATGCATCATTAGAACTGGAAATTGAAAATATTAAGTTGGAATGAAAAATAGGCAGAAAAATAAATGAGTTGAATTTTGCTTTGTTATTAGCAAATTGTCAGATTTGCAGATTTAACAACAGTACGCCAAAATAATTTATGAAGGTCTCAGATGGTCCAGGAAAAAGATCCCCAAAAAAAAGTAGGCAGTTATGGGGGCAAGGGTGAATCTGCTCTACAGCAAAGGCATAAAGCCATCAATGCCAGCCCAGTATATACCAAACCCTTTTTTTCCTATGAAATAAATTATTGGAAGTGTAATGCGAACAGTTGATTTATCATTTTGGCCAGAGCAATTTCACCCTTAGGAATTTTGATATGGAAGTTAAGAACGCTGTGAAAGCACAGTAGTGCTTTTGGTAATCAGTCCTGAAAAAGCCATATGCATGATTTGACAAGGTTCCACATGGTAGGCTGTTTTGGAAGGTTAGATCGCATGAGATCCAAGGAGAGATAGCTGAATGGATAGAAAATTGACTTGTTGGAAGGAAGCAGAAGTGGAAGGTTGTTTTCAGTCTGGAATCCTGTGACTAGTGGTGTCAGGGAAACGAGCTGGGCCCATTGCTGTTTGTGATTTATTTCAATGATTTGGATGAGAACGTTCAAGGCATGATTAGCAAGTTTGCAGATGACACTAAAGTGGGTGGTATTGTAGATAGTGAAGATGGTTATCTAAAATTACAGCAGGATCTTGATCGATTGGGTATGTGGGCTGAGAAATGGTTGATGGAATTTAATATAGAGAAATGCGGGCGGTTGCAATTTGGGAAATCTAACAAGTGCAGGACTGTGAATGGTAGAGCTTTGGCGTGTGTTGTAGAGCAGAGGGATCTAGGAATGCAGATACATAGTTCCTTGTAAATGGCATCACAGGCAAAAAGAGTGGTCAAGAAAGCTTTTGGCATGTTGGCCTTCATTAGTCAGAGCCTTGAGTATAGAAGTTGGGAGCTCATGTTACATTTGTATAAGACATTAGTGAGACCACATTTAGATTATTGTGTTGAGATTTCGTCACCATGTTATAGGAAAGATGTTGTCAAATTGGAAAGGGTGCAAAGAAGATTTCTGAGAATGTTGCAGGGACTCGAGGATCAGAGAAGTAGGAAGAGGCTGAGCAGGCTATGACTTTATTTCTTGGAGCACAGGGGGATGAGGGGTGATCATATAGAGGTGTCCAAAATCATGAGAGGAATAGATCGGATAAATACACAAGATCTTTTGCCAAGAGTAGGGGAATCAAGAACAAGAGGACACAAGTTAAGGTGAGGGGGGAAAGATTTAATGGGAATCTGAGGGGTAACTTTTTTACACAAAGGGTGGTAGGTGTATGGAACGAGTTGCCGGTGGACGGAGATGAGGCACGTACTATCACAAAGTTTAAGAAACATTTGGACAGGTACATGGATAGGATTAGAGGGATATTGGCCAAATGCAGTCAGGTGGGACTAGTATAGATGGGGCGTGTTACTCGGTATGGGAAAGATGGACCGAAGGTCCTGTTTCCACGCTGTATGACTCCATGATTCAACAAGACGTGTGACAATACTGTTAACCTGGCTCCTCTCTGCTTGGGATTTTGTAGCTAAATGCCCAAGTTGTGCACCTATGTTCCAAATGCTCCAATTCCATTTGGTATCACCAGCAACTTGATACATCCAAGTTTCAGACCAAGGCCCAAAGATTGCTGAGAACTCATGGAGCTGCCTGGTTGGAACAATGACAGAGGTTGCTGGTGGGTGGAGAGTTAATATTCTATGAATTGAGCAATTAATCAGGGTAGCCCTTCAGCTGATCAAACACAAAACTCATTATAACACATTGTATCAATAACTGCTTCATGCCCTGCCTCCATCCACATGGGGCTATATTCTTGATGCTGGTATTCTGCTACATCAAGTGATCAACTGTAGAGTACATTTACCTACCTGCACTCCATCCCACACCACTGTTCACTGCCCAGTGCCCCCTGTCAGGAGGTGAGGAAATCTCCTTCTCACCCATTTTTGTACGAGGACCATGCAACTGATCCATCTTGGCAAGCTTACACTTTTATCGCTAGTTCCCAGCAACCACAATATGCCTGTCCCTAATGAGACACAAGTTTACTTTAGCACCAAACAATCTGCTGGCGCAACACAGCAGGTTAAGCAGCAAATGTGGAGGGAAATAGACTTGGGCTATTCTTTGGAAAATGAACAAAAATGTCATACACGTTACCAAATGGCATCACAAAGTATTCTACAAAAAAATTATTGTAATAGATTAATCTTATTCATTGCTATTTTCCTACCTACAGAACTATAATGCATGTCTGCTAAAAATATGAACATTCTAGTTTTTTAAAATTCACATGAGTTTGTAAGATAAAACTGAGTTATGAAAAAAATGCTTCTGTGTCAGGTTACACACGTGACAGTCATATTTGGTGTGTAACCTCACCAGTCAAATCTCACTGTACCAATTGGTGTATGTGACAATAAATATAACTTGAACTTGACCTCTGACCCTAAAGAAATATTGTCTGCATAAGATAAATATTTCTCTTGATAAACTTTGAAAAAAAGATGAATCATATATACAGTGGAAAACAATATACCTGTAATGTTTTCAGAATTAGAAGAGATGTATTCCACAATTTTCCAGAGTTTTGGTCACACACGTGACTAAGAATGGACCACTTCCAACGTTTTGGGTCAAGACCCATCATCTGGACTGGAAGAGTAGAGGGGAAATATTTAGTATTTGGAGATAGTGTGGAAACAGGTCCTTTGGCCCACTGAGTTCACGTCAACCATCAATCACCCGTTCACACTAGTTCCACGTAAACACACTTTCACATCCACTCCCTGCACACTCGATACAATTTACAACAGCCAATTAATCTACAAACTCACATGTCTTCGGAATGTAAGAGAAAACCAAACCACCCAGTGGAAACCAACGTGGTCACAGAAAGAACATGTAAACTCCAAACAACCAGCACCCAAAGTTAGGATCAAGCTCGGGTCTCTGGTGCTGATAAGTAAAATAGCCAGTATGAAATGTTTTCCATCCATTTCCCTTCGCAGATGTTGCTCAACCCATCGAGTTCCTCTAGCTGATTGTATCTTTTGCTCCAGATTCCAGCATTTGCATTCTCTGTATCTGCAAGTTGACTTTAAGTGCCTTTAGCGACTCAACATTTATTTATTGATGCATGCAGTCAAAGAGCAGTGCACTGATTCTGCCTTCAGGCAGCAATCATGAAAATCACTAGGCAGAACCAATATAAAGCTCTGGCTGCGTCCCAATAAATTGACAGTCATCAAGTCTGAATACTCTATTTTAGTAGGTAAAGATTATATTTAATATTGTTAATAGTTGCCTCCAAAGCCTTTGCATCTGCTTGCACTCAATGTGACTATCCAGCATTTTGTCACTGTGTGCAGCATATATGCTTTCAACAAAATGATCTGTTGTTAAATATAAAACCTTCAAAATTCAGTCCCTTGGGCTCTGAATAGCAATCGAGCAAGACTACAATATATTACATGTAAAAACAATCGACAATGAGGGGGCTTTTTTGGCAGAAGTAATTCTAATGGATTTTATTTCTACTTGCTGTGCAACTTCCATTCTTTGTTCGATGAAATTTGTAGCCACATTTACAAAATATAAGTATGTTACACAATATGTTTATCATATTCAACTTTACTGGCTAAATGTTAAGCTAAATTTTAAGCATGATAAGCATGAATCAAGTGCTAGTTTCGTTTAGAGATATAGAGTGGAAGCAAACCTTTCAGTTCACCGTGTCCATGCCGACCAGTGATCCCTGCATACTGGCACTACCCCACACACAAGTTCAATTTACAATTTTACTAAACTCGATTAACCTACAAACCTGTACGTCTTTGGAATGTGGGAGAAAATTAGAGCTCCTGGAGAAAACCCACGTGTCATGGGGAGAACGTACAAATTCAATCTGTAGTGAAGATTGAACCTGGGGTCCCTGGCGCCATAAGGCAGCAACTCTCCTGCAGTTCCACTGTGCCATCTCACCTATGTGAATTTTGGAAGCTCTTAGCACTAAAGGAATTAAGGGATATGGGGAAAAAGCAGGAATGGGGTAATGATTTTAGATGATCAGTCATGATCATATTCCATGGCGATGCTGGCTTCAAGGGCCGAATGGCCTACTCCTGCACCTATTTTTCCTACGTTTCTATGTTGGAAGACAAATTGTATGTTGGCCTTCTTTGCAAGAAGAATCGATTAATAATGTCTTATTACAATTAGGTGAGGCATGGGTGAGACCACACCTTGAGTATAATGTGCAATTTGTACCCAAAAGAGTAATTGCTTTCTGCAGAGGAAGTGCAGCGAAGATTAACCTGACTGTGGAATAACTGGTCTGTAACAAGGAGGAGGATCCGGCAGCCAAGCCTCCACTTTCAAGAGTTCCGAGACTGAGAGATACACTCACTGAAATGTACATTAACTTGGAGGATGCTTTCACCAGCGCCCGCACCGACCTCAGTGGAGGAGGTCGGTGAGGGCGCTGCGAGACAGCTGCCCTGCCAGCAGCGTTTTCGTTATTTCTACTTTTTTTGTTTTATTTGGTGTGTCTAGTGTCAGGTTTGGTGTCTCTCGGTATGTCTTATGTGGAGGGTGATGGGGAGGGGTAAGGGGAAAATCGCTTGCGGCCACCTCCTCCACGGAGAGGCCATTTTTTCCATGTCGCCTCCCTCGTGGCCTAACATCATGGATTGGAGTGGCCTTTCCCGGAGTTGGGCCCGGAGCATCAGCAGCAGGCACAGCGTGGACTTTCCATCGCAGAACGGGCGAACCCTTGCAGAGGGTCGCCAGAGAGGAGTGCTCCGAGCGCTGGCCTGGTGACTTTGGCACCGTGGGGACTGTGGTCGCCGGAGCTTCTAGGCGTGGAGTGGACTTATTGTCCGGAATCTGGGATGCCTTGCCAGGGATCACTGGAGAAGAGCTCCGACCACCGGCCCACAGCCTATAACATCCTGAAGCCGTGGTCTGCAGAGATTCTAGCCGCGGGCGGGGCGTGGACTTACCATTCGGAGCCTGGGATCCCTCGCCGGTAATGACAGAGAAGAGCTCCGACTGCCAGCTTGCGGCCTATGACATCCTGAAGCCGCAGACTCCGGTAGGAAAGTGCCGATTCAGGACCTCCAAGCCACGGAGTGTGTTCCACCGCCTGTACATCGGGCCGTCTGTAGCGGCGACTACGGAGTGTCTATGGCCCCGACTACGAGTGAACAAAGGGGGAGGACTGGCTAAACTTTGTGCCTTCCACCACAGTGAAGAATGCTGTGGTGGATGCTTTTGTTAAATTTTTATTGTGCATTGCGTGTTCTTTTTAAGTGTATCGCTGCTGGCAAATTCATTTCACTGCATGTGATGTGCATGTGACGAATAAAATTGACTTTGACTTTTCCTGGCTGTGGAATCAGAACTAGGCATCTAACTCTCAAGACAAGGGTGAAAGATCAGCCTTGAACTAGTTGAATGGTAGAGCATATTTGCTGAAATAACGTACTCCTACAGTACTTCTTAGATTCTATGCCATGTTGGTTGACAGATTTTACATTCTGTCACTGGGTAGCTGTCAGATTTCTGTTTCTCCACTATCAAAGGCCAAGGTTACCAAGAAGCTGATGATATCTAGTGCCTCATCTTCACTGGTACTATTTATAGGATAGCTGGATGTGCATCAATCCTCTATCGTGTGGCGTGTCGTGGTTCTGTTTCACACAAAAGAGAACAAACGTGAATGAGCATTAAGTATGTTTTCAGCCTAAGTATAGCGAGGATTTTCTGAGGGTAAATAGGCAGTTTCAGCATGATATTGCACCAGGCTGAGAGTAAGAGGCAATGGCGAATAGCTCAAATTATCTCAAAATATATATACTAGGGTGAAAGTGTATAAGTGGATAGTAAAGAGGAGTAGGGAAGTTAGGGTAATGTACTTGCTGTCAGAATTAATCTGTCAGAAGGTTCAGAGATGGAAAATGCAGGCTCACCAAGAAGTACTGAAGAAAACCCAAAATCCAAACACAAATGGAATCAAAAGATATTGACCTGGAACTGACAGAGCTCAGCAATGCTCTCAAACCGACAAAATGCAGAACTGATTAGTCAGCACCCAATTGGCGATGATCTCAGGTATTTATACCACAAAATAGATTAGGGGAGCAGATTAAATGCAGGTGCAACTACTAATAGCTCAGGGGAGGAGTGTGCAGAGTCTCAACTGGCTGGAGGCGTGGCAGGTGTCCTGCTTCGTCCATTGCACCACTTCCTACCCTCGATCTAAAGTGCGGTTCCTTGCTTCTGATCTTCGGGTCACAATACACCTCTTCATCAGCAAGATGCATCTTTCCAATCATCTCCTCCTCGTCCTTACAGTACCCAAGACAAACCAGTGTACCGTGTGAGCAAGTACAGATTTTTTTCTTTCCAACTCCAGCAGCACGTGTGCTCCATCTTCAATATATTTTATTGATATTGGGATTATTCCCATTTAACCATAGGTTTGAGAATTCATTGAATTTGATACCATCATCCCACAGATGCTAAATGAACCAGAAACCTCAGAATGTAATGATAGTGAAGGGATAATGAAAAACTCTAGATTTCCCATCACCTCTCCCTCCACATCCAACCAACCCATTATCACTTTTGAACCCGTCTATTGAATTGTGGCCAAAAAGGAATGTTCATATTTATCTGATAAATTATTTGACAATTTGTTCTATTTGTATGAAAATTAAACCGATGAATTCAAAGTCTCCAAACATTGTCATAGGTCATAACATTAATCAGAGCTGTTTGTAAATGTTATTAAAAAAATTACTTTAAAATTAGAGCCAAACTATTCTGTTTCTACGAAGTCTAGGTTCCTGTCATACTGTAAATTCTTAAAATGATAATCATACAGTCGAAGAGTTTTCGAACGATACAGCATGGAAGCGGGTCCTTCAGCCCAATCTATCCAAGCCAACCAAGTTGGCATTCTGGGCTAGTCTCATTTGGCTCATATCCCTCTAAACTCTTCCTATCTATTATGTCCAAATATCCAAATTCAAGGAAAGTGGGACTTGCATCATGAGCAGGATACCAACAAGATCAAATGGTGATTTTCAGCGTGCACCGTGTGGAGTTATGTTTTCAGGGAACTTTATGGATTTGACATGAAATCTCAGGTCATTCATGAAAATTATCCAGCCCGAGGGACAAGAGTGAACTTCAGCTCACCATAGGCTGAAGGGACTTTTATGAGCACCTGATGTGAAGCCTTCACCCTGAAAGGTTTCAGGGTCAGCTAATAATGAGAGCTCCTAGGTATGACTGCTGCTTTGTTTAAAAGGCAAAAACAAAGATTGGTCGTATTCCTGTAGACAACTCAAAAATCAGTTGTTAAACTTCTAAAGTGAACTATTGGGGATAGAAAAAGCTATTATATACGTCTGCTGACCCATACAGTATGGATCTCTGAAATAGCATCTTGCTTTTCACGCCCATGTCTTACCTTGCTGGCCCTGATCGGGCTCCACATTGGAGCTGTTTTTGCTTTCTTCGATTGCTGAGTTCCTCTGTTTTGGTATGGAATTGAATCTTAACTACAACGGGCCTCATTTATTTATTGTGCACGGGTCTCTGGCACAATAACATTTCCAGTATGTTTTCAGTAATTGGAGAATCTAGAACCAGTGGGCACAGCCTTAGAATGAAAGGATCTAACTTCATTCTAAGGGTAAATTTATTTGGGTAAATTTATTTATCATACTTTCCTTTCATCACACCATGTTGATTTGGTTTGATTGCATTAAGCTTTCCAAATGACCAGCTATTTCTTCCCTGACTAGAGACTCAAGCATCTTCCCAACAATAGTGTTAAGCTTACAGACTCATTTGTTACCTGCACTCGCACTATCACATATGCAGTTTTCCAAATGCTGCTACCCTCCTAGACCTCTAGTAATCAACAAATGGCTCTCCTATCTCCAGAGCCAGATTTACCACTAGGCTTCATAGGCTGAAGCCTAGGGCCTCGAAATCTAGGGGGCCTCTGGCCAAGGCAGGACACCTGCCGTTCAACTCTGAATGGGCCCCCATCTCTATCTCTCTCTCTCTCTGTCATTCTCCATCTCCGCCCGCCATCCGTTCTCCGCTCGCTCCTCATCCGCCGGCACGGTAGGCCGCCTTGCACATGCACACTGCTACGGCTAGCACATCCTCCCCCTGCACATGCACACAACTACAGCCGCAACATCATCGGCCGCCCTGCACATGCGCACTGCCACGGCAACTGGCCAGCGCTTGCCAGTTTCTCCCTCGCTTTGAATTGTGGGAGATCTGGCTGCCATTGCCGTCCGGTCGCCACCTTGCCGCGACCGTTGAAACCTACGCAGAATCACTCCCTGGAGCTGGAGTAACTCTTGCTTCTGGTTTCCTGGTCCTCAAAAAATATTCTAAATGGAATTTAAATTGGAGGTGGTGGTGGGTCCATCACCAAACTCCAAACTCTAAACAATAACAGCCTATTGCATTTTATCTGTTTATTTATTGTGTATATATATGGTCTATGGTATATAAACACACTGAACCTTTATCTCCTGTTCTGTATTATGTTTACATATTCTGTTGTGCTGCAGCAAGCAACAATTTCATTGTCCTACCTGGGACACGTGACAATAAAACTCTCTTGACTCTGGACTTGGACTTAAGCAAAAAAGGGATCTTGGGGAAAAAAGAGCTACCTTAAATTTAGTTGCGTCTGGTTGGGTAACTATAGTAGTGTGAAGACTATTCCATGCTTTAATTGTGCGGGGGAACTCCATGGAGCAGCCAGCAACTCTGGATAGAGGAAATTGGGCGATGTTTCGGGTAGAGAGCCGTCCTTAGATTCCCTCTGGTTTTAGTGTTTTTAGTTTAATTTAAAGATACAGCTTGGAAACAGGCCCCTCGGCCCACCGAGTCCACGCCGACCACTGATCACCCGTACAATAGTTCTATCCCACACATTAGCGATGTGAGTCAAGAGTGTTTTATTCTCTCACGTCCCAGTTAGAACAATGAAATCTTTGCTTGCAGCAGCAAAACAAAATATGTAAACATAGTACTCTGTAAACAATGCTATAAATGAGGAAACAAAACAGTGTATATTTATATATGAATATATAACTATATAAATATATATATATATGTGTGTGTGTGTATAACACACACACACACACACACACACACACACACACACACACACACACACACACACACACACACACACACACACACACATACACACACAAATAATTTCCCTCCTGGGATTAATAAAGTTCTATCATATAGTATTGTGTGTGTAGGAAGGAACTGCTGATGCTGGTTTAAACAAGATAGACACAAAAAGCTGGAGTAACTCAACAGGTCAGACAGAATCTCTGGACAAAAGGAAAATATTATGTTTTGGGTTGGGTCTGAAATAGGTTCCTGCACCCCTTTGGAATGTGGAAGGAAACAAGAGCACCCGGAGAAAACCCATGCAATCAAAGGGAAAAGGAGCAAACTCCATACAGACAGCACCCATATTCAGGATCAATTCCAGGTCTCTGGCACTTTTAGGCAGCAACTTTATGGCCAATGTACTGCCCTATAGTCTTGAACTGAATTAAAACGTACAGTAGCTGTAAAGGGCGACATAGCGTCACTTGGAGATTTAAGACTGAAAATGGATATTTTCATTTTTTTAGTAAGCAAAGTTATCATAATATAATTTTTTTGTGTGTTGGAAAACAAAATATAGTGGCACAGCTGGTAGACTTGCTGCCTCACACGCCAGAGATCTGTGTTCGATCCTGTCCTCTGGCACTGTCTGTGTTGAATTTGAACATTCTCCCTGCAAGCGTGTGGGTTTCCTCCCAAATCCCAAAGACGCATTGGCTTTGTAGGTTAACTTGTCTCTGTAAAATTGCCCCTAATGTGTAGTGGGTGAGGAAAGTGGGATAATAGAACTTGTGTAAATGGGTAGACAAAATTGCTGGAGAAACTCAGCGGGTGAAGCAGCATCTTTGGAGCGAAGGAAATAGGTGACGTTTCGGGTTGAGACACTTTTTCAGACTCATGTGAGGGTGGGGGGGATGGGAAGAAGAAAGGAAGAGGCAGAGACAATGGGCTGAGGGAGAGCTGGGAAGGGGAGAAGAAAGCAGGGACTACCTGAAATTGGAGAAGTCTATGTTCATACCGCTGGGGTGTAAACTGCCCAAGCGAAATATGAGGTAGATTTGGAATGGGAGGGGGAGGTGAAGTGCTGAGCCACCGGGAGATCAGGTTGGTTATTGCAAACCGAGCGGAGGTGTTAGGCGAAGTGATCACAAAGCCTACACTTGGTCTCACCAATGTAGAGCAGCTGACACCTAGAGCAGCAGATGCAATAGATGAGGTTGGAGGAGTTGCAGGTGAACCTCTGCCGCACCTGGAAAGACTGCTTTGGTCCTTGAATTGAGTCAATTCAAGGGGAGGTAAAGCGACAAGTGTAGGATTTCCCGCGGTTGCAAGGGAAAGTGCCAGGAGAGGGGGGTGGTTTGGGTGGGAAGGGACAAATTGACCAGGTAGTTACGGAGCGAGCGGTCTCTGCGGAAAGCCAACAGGGGAGGTGATGGAAAGATGTGGCCAGTGGTGCGATCCCATTGGTAGACTAAAAAGCTGGAGAAAATCAGCAGGTAAGGCAGCATCTATGGAGCGAAGGAATAGGCGACGTTTCGGGTAGAGGCCTTTCTTCAGATTGATGTCGGTGTGGGGGGGGGGGGGTGGGGGGCGAGACGAAAAAGAAAGGAAGATGTGGAGACAGTAAGCTGTGGGAGAGCTGGGAATGGGAGGGGAAGGAGGGAGAAAGCAAGGACTACCTCAAATTAGAGAAGCCAATGTTCATACCGCTGGGGTGTAAACTACCCATGCAAATATGAGGTGCTGCTCCTCCAATATGCGGTGGGTCTCACTCTGGCGATGGAGGAGGCCCAGAACAGAAAGGTCGGATTCGGAATATGAGGGGGAGTTGAAGTGTTGAGCCACCGGGAGATCAGGATGGTTATTGCGAACCGAGTGGAGGTGTTGTGTGAAGCGATCGCCAAGCCTGCGCTTGGTCTCCCTGAGGTTGATCATACGCTGAATAATCCAACAACATTTTTGTTTGGAAGTGGAAATAAACAATAGAAATTGCATTAATTGCAACGTGTAAAAATATTTGAGATACTGTATTATAATTTTGCTGCATGTCATTGTGGTATATATCATGTCTTGATTGGTGAATATGTTTAGTTTGTGACATTATTTGAAGCAGAAATAATATGTGAATGCTTCATTGAGCATAATTCCAACTTGTACCTATGCACTTCGTCCGAGCACATTATCGCACCCGTCATGCAGGCTGTCTTAAATGACCACCTAAACTGCCATTTGGCAACTTAAAAAGCAGCCAAGGTTGCCAGGCTGACAACAGAGGAAAAAAATTAAGTGGGAGACCTGCAAGTTGTATAATATTTTTGACACTGTCATAGGCCTTTCTTACATATGCTGTCACAACACACTGTAGTCTCTAAACAACCCTTCAGTAATTTTCCTTGCCCTCCATTTAAGATTAATAGTGTTTTAAGCCGATAACTCGACACTTGCTCTGACAATATATAAGCGCAGCTTTCCAGCCCCTTATCTCATTGGCCACACTCGGCTGCAAATCGGTGTCAATCTGATGGACCATCTTCCTCTAGGCATGGGGTGGTGGATTGGGAGGGGCCTCTCTTCATCTAAATCCGGCCCTGCCTATCTCTGAAGTCACTTCCATTATTTTTTTTAATACAGCCCTTTTGGTCCATGTCTGCCTTTTGCCCCTCAAAGTGGGGATTGCTAGAAGTTCTTCCTTTCTATATGATAATAGCCTGTCTGTTATCCTTGTGATATTTACAGTGTGTGCCCCTGTAAAAACAAATGCAGAGTATTGGTTTAAATTATCTGACATTTCTTTGTTTCCCCATAATAAATCTATTGTTCTAATCCACTGTGGATACCTCTTCCTCCACAGCTTTGCATTTTCCATTATTTCAATTGAGTACTCTGATTTTAATCAGGGATATTCAACCTCAAATTATATATTGAATGGGTGGGATATGGCTGGAAGTGGACGGAGAGGTATCAGCAGTGATGGGAGGAATTGGCGGCGGTGCGAGGTGTACCAGGAGCTGATTGACACTGTTTGTTAACTGCTCGACGGTATATGTAAGTCGGTCTATTCAACCAGTACGTTGGTCTAATCGAACCTCATGGGTGCCGAGAGTCAAGCCTCATTGTGGAAGAGCCTTGTAAAGATAAGCCAATATCTCCTCAGTCCTGGAACTGGGGGAATCCAAACTCTGGACAAGCTGATCAGGATTGCCTGTCATGTTCATACTGGCCAATTAATCTGTCAGAAGGTTCAGAAATGGTAAGGACTCGAATGCAGGCTAACTGAGAAGTACTGAAGAAAACCTTAATCCAAACACGATTGGAACCGAAAGATGTTGACCTGGAACCGACGGAACACAGCACAGCTCTTGAACTGACAAAATGCAGAACTGATTAGTCGGCACCCAATTGGTGATGATCTCAGGTATTTATACCAAGTGATAGATTAGGGGAGCAGATTAAATGCAGGTGTAACTACTAATAGCTCAAGGGAGGAGTGTGGAAAGAGTCTCAAATGTCTGGAGGCGTAGCAACTGTCCTGCTTCGTCCATTGAACCACTTCCTACCCTGGATCTAAAGTGCGCTTCTTTGCTTCTGATCTTCCGGCCACAATACGCCTCTTCATCAGCAAGATGCATCCTTCCAATCATCTCCTCCTGGTCCTTCCAGTACCCAAGACAAACCAGTGTACCGTGTGAGCATGTGCAGACATTTTCTTTCTCAACTCCAGCAGCACGTGTGCTCCATCTTCAATTTATTTTTTTGATATTGGGATTATTCCCATTTAACCATGGGTTTGAGATTTCATTGAATTTTATACCATCAAACCCACAGATGCTAAATGAACCAGAAACCTCAGAATGTAATGATAGTGAAGGGATAATGAAAAACTCTAGATTTCCCACCACCTCTCCCTCCACATCCAACCAACCCATTATCGCTTTTGAACCCGTCTCTTGAATTGTGCCCAAATCGGAATGTTCATATTTATCTGATAAACTGTTTGACAATTTGTGCTATTTGTATGAAAATTAAACCGATGAATTCAAAGGCTCCAAACATTGTCATAGGTCATAACATTAATCAGAGCTGTTTGTAAATGTTATCAAAAAATCCTTTTAAAATTGGAGCCGAACTATTCTGTTTCTACCAAGTCTAGGTTCCTGTCATACTGTAAATTCTTGAATTGATAATCATACAGTCGAAGAATTTCCGAACTATATAGCATGGAAGCAGGTCCTTCAGCCCAACCTATCCAAGCCAACCAAGTTGGCATTCTGGGCTAGTCCCATTTGGCTCATATCCCTCTTAACTCTTCCTATCAATTTATGTCCAAATATCAAAATTCAAGGCAAACTGGGACGCATCATGAGCAGGATACCAACAAGACCAAATGGTGATTTTCAGCATGCACTGTGTGGAGTTATGTTTTCAGGGAACTTTATGGATTTGACATGAGATCTCAGGTTATTCATGAAAATTATCCGGCCCGAGGGACAAGAGTGAACTTCAGCTCACCATAGGCTGAAGGGACTTTTGTAGCACCTGATGTGAAGCCTTCACCCTGAAATGTTTCAGGGTCAGCTAATAAATAAGAGCTCCTAGGTATGACTGCTGCTTTCTGTAAATGGTAAAAACAAAGATTGGTCAAGTATTCCTGTAGACAACTCAAAAATCAGTTGTTAAACTTCTAAAGTGAACTATTGGGGATAGAAAAAGCTAGTATATATGCATGCTGACCCATACAATATGAATCCCTGAAATACCATCTTACTTTTCACGCCCATGCCTTAACTTGCTGGCCCTGATTGGGCTCCACATTGGAGCTGTTTTTGCTTTGCTTTTTTACTGAGTTCCTCTCTTTTGGTGTGTGTAGATTAGTTACTCCACACTAACTTTAGTATTAGAAGCTCCGCCGACTACACTGTTCATATTATCGTAACCCAGCTTTTGCTGTTAGTCTGCTTGCCACTACACAGCTGAAGCAACATGTACTGTACTGTAGTGTACTGTAAGTGTCTTTTAATAAATTCTGTTGTACCATGTTTGTGAGAATGACTGGGTCATTTAGTGTCAAGAAGTGGCTAGTAAGCCATTCCATGTTTAAGTATATTAGTTTTTGTTTTGTCCGCTGAGTTTTGTTTTGTGTATTCACTATCACTGCCATGGCCAGCTTATTTCGCTGTCCAGACCCGCTGATCTTTGACTCGGACATCGCTGAACATTGCTGCATTTTTTAGCGTGACTACAACCATTACATCCGTGCTGCTCATCGCAATGCTGCACCAGATGTACATGCCTCTATACTACTCAATGGCGCTGGCCCTGAAGCAATGAGGTGCGCTGAGCGATTCGACTATGCGCCTGCAGTTCTGGATCACGGCAACCAAATTGTGGTACCTGCTGAAACTATTGATGAGTAGCAGTCCTACCTGCTAAGTTCCGACAACTGTGTGACCTTCGTGCAAACTCCATACTTGATCATACTATGTTTTTTGCTCGCTACCAACGGCAAGAGGAACATGTTAAAATTTTATTGGTGATCTGAAACACATGGCTGCACGCTGCCGTTTTGGGGATCTGTGTGAGGATCTCATCTGCAACAAACTGGTAGGAGGTCTGCTTCGTGATAAGGTACGAGACTAAATGCTCCGCGATACTGAACTGACCTTGGCCCGAGTTGGCCATGCTTGCAGGACTGCTGAACAAACTGTTTGTCACACAAAGTCTTTGGACTCTGGGCCACATTCCTTGTACAGTGTCAATGCTACCGACACCTCCTATCGTAACCGCTGTTCATAACCCCAAACACCACCTCGACAGCTTCAGGGATCTATCGAACGGTGCTCTAACTGTGACGGTTCCCACGCTCCAGGTCGCGAATTCAGCATTGCTTTCTGAAAAATGTGTCACTACTGTAATAAGATGAATCATTTCATGAAATTCTGTCGTTCACACATAGCTCATTCGTTCCCAAGGCAGTCTGTGCACCTGTTAAAACATGAACCTACTGATAACGAATACCAGGAGCTGGAAGCGCCATCTCCCGTTTGGCTCCCAGAGCACAAAGATAACAGTCCTAACATCAACTCGCTGATTTCTTCCACTAACAAGCAACTTGACCCTGAAGTTTCTCTGGATGTTAACAGCAACATCACCGTTGCTAAGATCGACACTGGTGCCAAGTGCAATGTCATGTCTTTATCTGAATTTAAACAAATCCGTAATGCCGAACGTATTGCAAACGCTTGAGCAACTTTGCAAGCCTACGGGGGAGGGGAACTGCTCCCACTTTGAGAAACTGAACTGAATTGCCACCTGGAGGCACAAGCTCACAAACTGAAGTTTTTCATTGTCCGTGGAAATTCTGAAACTCTGCTTGGCATTAATGCATGCCAGGATCTAGGACTGGTTACCTTTGGGCCTGCTGTCCATCAAATCTCTCCCACTGAGGGCTCCACTCAGCAGATACTTTCACAATACAAAGAACTATTTGACGACAAGCTTGGAAAGCTGCCCATCATGTACAACATTGTCACTGATCCAAATGTCTTACTTGTGGTCCGGCACCACACTGTAATCCGCATTCTATGCACGACAGTGTATACAATGATCTCCAGCGGATGGTGTCCCTGGGTGTCATTGCTATGGTCACTGACCCATCTGACTGGGTTTCCACCATGGTGGTTGCAACAAATAAGAATAAGGAAGAAATCTGAATCTGCATCAATCCCAGAGACTTAAATACAGCGATCAGCGCCACACTACCCGATGCATACAGTAGAGGAAGTTGCTGCTCAGATAGGCAGTGCATCCGAGTTCTCTGTTCTGGATGCTAAAAGTTCATTTTGGCAGATCCCGCTGGATCCTGACTCGTCCAATCACACCACATTCGGCATCCCCTTTGGCCGCTATAAATTTCTGCGGATGCCCTTTGGCATCAACACTGCCAATGATATTTTTCAACGCACAATGGAACAATTATTTGCAGGGTATCCGTGCGCCACCATTGTCGATGATATTCTGATTGCTGGATGCAACATGACTGAAAATGATGCCAATTTGAAAAAAGTTCTAGACCGTGCTAAAGGCATCCATCTCAAGCTCAACCCTCTAAAATGCAAATTTTGTGTCACAGAGGTCAACTCTGTCTGACACGTATTCGCCAGTGATGGCCTCAGACCGGACCCCTCCAAGACCACTGCCATCAAGACGCCAGCTCCCACTGACGTTACAAGTTACAGAGGTTCCTGGGAATGGTCAACTACTTGGGGAAATTCATTCCCAACCTCAGCGGTATATCTGCCCCCCTGCGGGAACTGACTCACAAGGACAGTGCCTGGTCCTGTTATCCACAACACCAGAGAGCTTTTGAAATCTTAATAGCCCTGTCTCACAGTGCGAGTCCACCCACGAGTGATCCCGAGTGAAAGAAAAAATCAAACTCGTGGTTGTCTATAAGATTCCAAGTTTATGTTCATGAGTTTAAACGAGTTCCCACGTGTATCTCTAAGTTTGCCGTTTACTTCTCATTTCTGCGATGTACCAAGTTCATCTCCCGAGTTAACAAGTTCCTCTCCCGAGTTACTCTTGAGCCAACAACGACTACCAACGTGTGGAAAAATTATCACGTGGATAAAAATGATGTCATGCAGTTTTTTTTTACTATAAAAAGCCTCCCATGACCATGGAAACAACTGCCCCGATGATCAGCTTCTCCGTGTCTCTTATGTAGCTGCATGCTTCTCTGGGACGCCGCTCGATTCTCAGATTCTGCTCAGATGCGTTCCCCACATAAATGAACGAATTGTGACAACCCATTCATTTGTTTGCAAACTCCAGCCACAGGCAACGTACCTCGTATTTTTTCCAAGGGCAGTGCTGTGCGTAAGTGACATGGTGATGTCTTGTCATGTAATTAGCCGTTGTGTGTTTGCAAGCAAAAAAAACACGTTTAACCTTTCATCAAATCGTTGCCTGTCATTGCTACAATGCAATAAATGGCATTTAAAGTACTTGGCTGTCAAAAAAAAGCGCAAAACGTAAAGGTATTTAAGAAACGGACTGCAGGGAGAACTTCAAAGCTTTTGTAAATCGATTAAATTCAGGTAGAAGTTGAACTCAAGATTTAAATCCCCTGAAAGTTAGGTTTCTTAACACAGGATAGATGTTCGGCCCGAACGGAGTTGCTGAATAAAATCGTCTCATGTTTTTCTCCGTTTCTTGCATGATCTCAGCTTGCCAGCTGAGCTGTGTAATGTATATAGGTGTAAAATAATAAACTGACCAAGAAGGTCCAGTGTTCTCCCCTGTTAGTTTAGTTTAGTTTAGAGATACAGAGCAGAAACAGACCCTTCGGACCACCGAGTCCGCGCCGACCAACGATCACGCACAGTAACGCGATCCTACACCCAATATGGACATTTTACATTCACCAAGCCAATTAACCTACAAACCTGTACATCTTTGGAGTGTGTGAGGATCTCGGACAAAACCCACGCAGATCACGGGGAGAACTTACAAACTGAGTACAGACAGCACCCGTAGTCGGGATCGAACCCAGGTCTCCGACGCTGCATTCGCTGTCAGGCAGCAACTCTCCCACTGCACCACCGTTAATGAAGGCCTGTTTTAAGTATCAAATAGAGGAGCTGGACAGCATCGCAGACAGTAAGTATATTATGATTCAGTATTGAAAGTTATTCAATTTCAGAACTTAAAAAACTAGGCAGGATCTCGGCGCCGCACACTCGCTGCCATTGTGCAGCAAGGAGGCGGTGGTGACAGACCGGGCGCATGAGGTGGTGTCTTTAGCAATTTGATAAAGCTCGGGGTCGGCCGAGCCACGGATCATCATCGGCGGGTTGAGATATTCCAGGGCTGCCCCGATGGTGTGCCAGCGGAACTTGCTTGTGTGGCTGCTGTTAATCTCCATAATCAGGTCCCGAATGCCCTCAGTACTTGTAGTTCAACATGTCCATACAGCATGCAGAGCCAATCTACAATGGCCATTCATTGGCCTTGCCTTCGCAGCGCCATTTGCTCTGTATATTTGCCTTGTCGGACATTCGGACCGTTGCAAATTCCATGCAAACAGGTGGGTTCTGCACATCCATCTGCCTGGGGCGTGCCCGCGGCGAAATCTGCCCACCCCATCTCCCTCCCTGGCGTTGCGCTAATTCCCTCCAAAGACCAGCAGTTTGGGTTGAAGAGGAAGCCTCCCATCGGTGTGACATGCACTCCGAGTTGCACCAACATACTGCTGGTGCAGCAAACCAGAGTGAAACCAGTTGGAGGGAGCCTCACTGCTTAACGTCAAAGTTAGATGTAGAACTCATGTTTCTCTCTGCTTCATATATGTGGCAATTCCCTCAGTATGGTCACTATCCATGCGTCCCGCCCAGTGTTAACTCAGGCCAAACCCACGAGTTACTCACAAGTCACCACGGTAAACTCACGGGCTACTACGGTATTACAATGAGTTTAAAAGTATCAACATTTTCCTTCAAGAGTATATTTGACTTGTGGAAATCTTTCAATATGTTGAAAATTTTTCACGAGTTAACACGTTTACCCGAGTACCTGCCGTTAGCGTTACGAGTCACTAAGTTACGTCCACGAGTTACGACGTTCCTGCTGTTCTACTTGATTACCGCGAGTTTGATTTGTTTTTAACTCGGGATCACTCGTGGGTGGACTCGTGTAGTGAGACAGGGGTTTTAATTTGCAACTGATCAGTGCGTTAACCTTCGCCTACTTTGCTTTGAAGTTGCCGGAGGCGCTCACATGTGATGCATCCCAATATGGACTTGGCGCTGCTTGCCTACAGACTTCCACCGAAGGTGACTGCAGACCTGTTGCTTACGCCTCCCACACACTGACTTAAACTGAACAACGTTATGCCCAGGTCGAAAAGGAATGACTTGCCTACAGACTTCCAACAAAGGTGACTGCAGACCTGTTGCTTACACCTCCCACACACCGACTGAAACTGAACAATGTTATGCCCAGATCGAAATAGAATTGCTTGCTATGCCTGCACGAAATTCAAAGACGATAATGCAGCTACAGTATTTCGATTTCATAATAGTCTACAAAAAGGACAAGGACATGCACCTAGCTGACACGCTATCAAGAGCCCCACGCAAAACCTGCGAACAACAGCCCTCAGAACAAGACCAGTTCACAGTAATGATGATGTCGTATGTGCCTACTCAATGCCTAAGCAGCCTGGCGGCGCACACGGCTGCAGATAAAACTCAGTAATCCGCCGTGGCTGGCCGGATAAACAACATAGTACCCCACTTGCGATTCGCCCATACTACCTGGTTCACGACGAACTGGTTCTACAGCACGGGGTCATAATCAAGGGTCATAAAGCAGTCAACCCAGCTGTTCTTCAGGACAAGTACTTTGATGCCGTCCACAGGGGCCACCCCATTGTGGAAGCGACCTTACAACGGGCAAAGAGCATGTTTTACTGGCCCGGTATGACCGAGTACATACACAAAAGAGTCGAAGCCTACGCTGTCTGCAACAGTCTAACGCCAGACCAGCAGAAGCAACCCTTGCTCTCACACCCTGTTCCTCCTCTGCCATGGTCCACAGTCACTGCCGACGTATTCGAGTGGCGTGGAAAACACTATCTGGTTCATGTTGACTTGTATTCGGGTTGGTTCGAAATTGACCTACTCCAACACATCACATCCGACACAGTCATCTAAAAGCTGTCACGCCACTTCTCTATGCACGGCGCCCCTGCACGTCTCCTGTCTGATAATGGCAGTCAGTTCACCAGTCAGTGTTTCAAAACCTTTGTTCAATGGTGGGATTTTCGCCATGTCACCAGCAGTCCTGAATTTCCACAGTCCAACGGACTCGCAGAATGGGCGGTCCGTAGCGCCAAACAATTAATGGAGCGCTCACACCTTGCTAAATCTGATGTATTCTTGGACCTGCGTAACTTAAGGAACATCGTCCGTGACCCAATACTGGGGTCTCCAGCCCAATGCCTGATGTCAAGGCAGACCCGCGCTGCCCTGCCCGTGCCCCAGCAACTGCTGCAGCCACAGGTCCGTTCACCTCCTGTTGGCAGGAAACAACTCCAACTGAAATGCAATGCACAGAAGCGATCTTTCGACAAGTCCAATAAACCTCTTAAACCTCTCTCTAGTGGGCAAGTTGTTTGCCTTCAGACCGACGAGGGCTATGGCCATTTGGGTCACATCCAGAACCCTGCCAAGGAGCCGCGCTCATACCTGGTGAGCACCGACGGAGGAATTTACAGATGCAACCGTCAACATCTCCTTTCAATGAAGGAACCATATCCTGGGGTCTCATATCCAGAAGCCACGCGTCTGTTGTTCCGTTCTACTGTCAGACTGTCTTTTCCCGCTCGCTCTGCTGCTACAGATCAGCCACTGGCCGTGCCCCCTACACCCTCACCACAACATTCGGCGCCCCACTCGCCGGCTTTGCCGTGTTCACCCCCCGGGTCTCCGGTACTATCCCCGCATGGGTCCCCAGTTACTTCCCCGGTGAAGGGATCTATACCGCAAGCGGGTGGGATGGGTTTGTAGGCCACCCCTTAGATATGGGGATTTTGTTTAAACCATCTATACATCCCTGTATGCGCTATTAGCATTCATGTATTCCTCAGCCATTACGTATTAATGTGTTTATTCTTATAGGCGCATTTAGATGTGCTTCACTTTTATTTCTCCAAGGAAAGATGTAGATTGGTTATTCCACACTAACCAATGTAGTGCTTTAGCTCCACCTACTACACAATTCATATTATCATAACTCAGCTTGTGCTGTTAGTCTGCTTGCCACTACACAGCTGAAGCAACATGTACTGTATGAGTCTTTTAATAAATTCTGTTGCACCATGTTTGTGAGAATGACTGGGTCATTTACAGTGTGGAATTGAATCTTAACTACCACAGGCCTCACTTTTCACACTCTATTGGCAGTCCTCCATTTTCGACCTCTTGTAATTGAAATCATATACATAAAAATATACCTAGAAGAATTAACCAATACACTGTGTAAATGGCGTAAAGAACAAACTAGGGTTTAAGTGATACAATTCTATCCATTCACAAGGTCAAGGAAAATTCCTATACCATTTTTAGATGACTGCCCCCCTTATCTTCTAATAATGTCTCCTTATTCAAAATTCTCCTACTTGTGGAAAAAGAGATGTTTGTCAGATACAGTCACTACATTTAAGATATATTTAGGTAGGCACTTAAATAGGAAAGGCATAGGATATGGACCTACTGCAGGCAAATGGCACGGGTGTAGATATACAATATTGTGGTCATGATGATGATCAGTGTCCGTTTCTGTGCTGTACAACTCTAGAAAACAAAGTAGCTTCACAAACCAACCATACATTTTTACATGTTTAGAACTTCCAAAGTTGAAGACTTAACTTTTTTTTTTGATCTGTTTCCCCTTATTTAAACCCACCACCACTTCTGGCAGTGAGTTCCAGATATCAACTGCTCTCTGCGTAAAACAAGATATTCCCTTCAAAATCCCTTTAACACCCCTTCCCCTCATCTTAAACCAATGCTTTCTTGTTTTTGATCCCCCTACCAGAGGAAAAAGATTCTGAATGTCTGTGACTCTTGTTAATTAAGAGTGGTGAAGTGGTGCAACTAGTATACCATAGACTATAAGACATAAGGGTGGAATTAGGTCATCTGGCTACACTTCCACTCAATTATGGTTGCACTATATTTCCTTCTCAACCTCATTCTCTTGCCTTGGCCCTGTAACTGTTGACAACCTTCCTAATTAAGAACCTATCAACCTCTGCCTTGAAAATACTCAATGTCTTGGCCTCCACAGCCATCTGTGGCAATGAATTCCACAGATTCACTATACTCTAGCTAAAGAGATTCCTCCTTGTACAATATGAAGGTAGATCCTATCATTCTGAGGCTGAGGTTTTAAATTCTCCAATTACTAGAAACATTCTGGAAATTTTACAGTTCCAGAGATCTGTGTACAATTCTGAACTTGGATGCTGTTTCTGTAGAGTTTGCCTGTCTCTGTAACGTACAGATTCCCTCTATTGACTCTGCTTTTTATATTCCTGAAGAATTTGGGTACATTTATTTATCATGCTTTCCCTTCATCAAACCATGTTGATTTGGTTTGATTGCGTTAAGCTTTCTAAATCTTCTTCTCCATTTGCGTGTGGCGTGCACAGCCTAAAGTTGTAGGACAACTTGTTCTATTTGATCTTATTTGAGCTCACAGAGAGTGGTGAGTCTGTGGAATTCTCTGCCTCAGAGGGCGGTGGAGGCAGGTTCTCTGGATGCTTTCAAGAGAGAGCTAGATAGGGCTCCTAAAAATAGCGCAGTCAGGGGATATCGGGAGAAGGCAGGAACGGGGTACTGATTTTGGATGATCAGCCATGATCACATTGAATGGCGGTGCTGGCTCAAAGGGCCAAATGGCCTACTCCTGCATCTATTGTCTATTGATTGTACGCACCAGGTTGATTGCATTCCTCGAAACAGAGCGGACCATGTGAAGGTTGCAATCTCCCACCCCAAGCTTTCTAAATGACCATCTATTTCTTCCCTGACTAGAGACTCAAGCATCTTCTCAACAATAGTGTTAAGCTTACAAGCCCATTAGTTACCTGCACTCGCACATATCCAGTTTTCCAAATACTAGTACCCTCCAAGAACTCTAGCAAAGAACAAATGGCTCTCCTATCTCTGCAGTAACTTCCATTTATATGTTAAAAGCAGCCCTTTTGGTCCATGTCTGCCTTTTGCCCCTCAATATGGGGATTGTTAGAAGTTCTTCCTTTCTATATGATAATAGCCTGCCTATTTTCCTTGGGATAATACAGTGAGTGCCTCTGTAAAGACAAATGCAGAGTATTGGTTTAAATTATCTGACATTTCTTTGTTTCCCCTTAATTAATCTATTGTTCTAATCCACTGTGGATACCTCTTCCTTCACACCTATGCATTTCCCATTATTTAATTTGAGTACTCTGATTTTAATCAGGGATGTTCGACCTCAAACTATATATTGAATTCTACTACATTATGATCACTGCTTCTGAGAAGATCCTTAATTATAAGATCTCTTCTTAATCTTACCTCATTGCACATGTTCCTGGGAATTTCTGCAGTGCATTTCTCTGAGAAACAATGTCTGGCGCATTCCACAGATTCTCCCCCCACAGGACCATTACTAGTTTGATTATTCCATCAAAATGCATTTTATAATCACTCCCTGGGTAAAAGTGCCCAGTGAACAGTCCATCGTGGCTTCCTTCTGAGGTCCCCTCCATCACAGACAAGGCAGCCTTCAAAGGTATCCTATTGACCATATTAAGTATACTCACCTTGCACAATGGTTAGTGTAACTCCATAAGATGCTCTTCAGCAACACACCAAGACTTTTATATCTCACACCTCAAGAACAAGAGCAGTACATATGATTGGCATCAGCACCAGATTCTGCTCTAAGCATGCACTATCAAACGTAAATCTATATTGTAGTTTCTTAATTGTCACCTATACCTATACCCTGAACTCCCTAACAAGTTGAACTATGGGATTGGTTTTAGCAGTTTGAGAAATGGTTTGACTACCAATTTCACAAACAAAATTATTGATAGGAATATTGTCTAGCCTTTTCTAAGACGGCTCCCTATACCATGAATAAATTAGTGTTTAAAAGAAATCCTCAAACAAGCTTAGAGACTGTTCCTTTAGTTAGCTGGTTCTTTCATTTACTCCCATGTTGTTTGTGTAGTGCATTGTACTGGCTGTACAATGCTTTGAACTCTTAGGAATAAGTTAAAAAGAATTATTCTCTATATTTGCTGATCTCGCATTCTACTGTATCAAGAGTGTAAGGAAGTGAGGAGGACTGATGTGCAGTCGGCATTCCTTGGTAGAGTCTATTACAGGTCTGTGTCATCACCTACAACAAGAAGTGCAATTAATTGTCAGATTTATTATGGTATTGTGCACTTCAGTTGAAAATCATTGGATTCTTCAACTATTTTTTGTCTTTGATATTTTCCAGTTTGCCACTGGGAAATCAATACAGAGTGAAGAGTTTTTTCTTAGCTGTTATCAGGCAAGTGAACTGTCCTCTCGCCAACTAGAGAGAGCAGTCCTAACCTCCCAGCTACCTCATTGGTGACCTTCAATCTATCTTTAATCAGACTTTGCTGGACTTTATCTTGCCTGTTAAACACTTTATACATGTATCTGTACACAATGGACAGTTTGATTTTAATCAAGTACAGTCATTTCGTTGACTGCATAGTGTGCAACACAAAAGATTTTCACTGCAACTCGGTACACGTGACAATAATAAACAAAACTAAACAACACTGGTGGTTTCTATCTGTCAAGCATTTGTCTTGCCACCACACACCACACTATTGAGTTCTGTAAATCATTTGGAAAACTGCAGTGAGTTTTAAATGTTACTAGACCAAGTGGGACCCATTGGGTCCCATCCCCTCAATGCGTGGTTGCGGGGGGTGGGGGGGGGCTGCAGTGTCACACACACACTAACCACCCCCCCACACACACACAAACCACCCCATACACACACACTAACCATGCCCCTTGATATTATATTAATATTATTCATTCACTCCTTTTACCCCATCCCCCGCCCTATCCGCTCATGCATAGCCCCAACTCGCAGGCATGGCTAGAAAGGGAGAGGGAGAAGGGAAGGGGCAGAGAGAGGGCAGGGGCAGAGGCAGAGAAATGGCAGGGGCAGAGGCAGAGAGAGGGCAGGGGCAGAGAGAGGGCAAGGGCAGGGCAGAGAGTGGGGCAGGGGGAGGGGGAGGGTGGGGCAGAGGGAGAGCAGGGGTAGAGGGCAGGCAAGGGCAGAGCAAGGGCGGGGGCAGAGGGCAGGTGGGGGCAGAAGGCGAGGTAAGAGGGCTGGGGCAGAGAGTGGGGGCAGAGGCCAGAGACCGAGGGCAGTGACTGAGGGTAGAGACAGAGGGCAGAGGCAGAGGGGACAGGGGCAGAGCGGGTGGGGGGGTAGTGAGAGGGAGCGGGAGGGGGCAGAGAGGGAGCGGGGGTGGCAGAAAGGGAGGGAGGTAGAGTTTGGGTGGTGGGTGGGGGGGGGGCGTGCGGCGTCACAGGGGAGAGCTGGTTCTCAAATGCAATACTCCCACGCTCCAGCTCCAGCTCCAGCTCCGGGCTCTGCTTCTGCCCAGGTCCAGTCACCGGGCTCGGCCTGCGGCAGCAACCTCTCCACCATGCGCCGACCCGGGACGAGTACAGGGCCCGACTTGCTCTTTCTTTCTGCGTCTTTTGAATATCCGGGGGGGGAGTGTTCGGGGGGGAGGGGGGGTTGATGTCACTCGCAGCGTGTGGAACACAGCGCGGAGCAGACCCATTGTGACGTCATCAACGAAAGACAGTAGTTTTTAAATTCAGTAGTTTTAAAATTCAATTTTTGAACATTTTCATTAATAACTTGAGAAATAAAGCATGAAATTTTCAGATTAGGCGACTTCGGACTCCATGGGAAAAATCTCTACCGGAATATGTAAACATTTTACCGTTAGCGCGTCGTTCTTTCGAGAGATGTGATTATACACAAACAAACACACAAACAAATACATCCCCATACAAGATAAGACTTTTAAGTATATAGATATGTGCAAGCAAAAAGAGCCATTGTGTGATGTGCTGTGATGTTTGGATATCAGTCCTGGAAAGCGGGGCATGAAAGATGGCACCGGAACTAAAGTTGGTTGGTGGAGTTGAGTTTATCCTAGCGGTCCTGTTCAGGGTATAGGTACATCCATTCTAAACTGGTGGCAGCTAGAGGGGAAAGATAACAGCTGTAAAATTTCTTTGTTTCTGATTTTCTTTGTAGTGTGAGGTGATTATGTGGCTAACTCGACCCTATCAACCACCTATTACCATGGCTCCAACTATCAAAAGGGAAATGGTACCTCCTCCCTGTTCCTTGCCTGCTGCAAGGCTGCATCAGGAAATTAAGATCCAGGCTCAACATTATCAAATAAATTTTTAGAGTTTCGGGAGAAACTTTGGAAGATAAATGGGATAATTAGGGACAGTCAGCATGGATTTATTCATGACAAACAATGTATTATGCACATGATTTAGTTTTTGGAGGAGGTGACAAGGGTGATCGATGAAAGTAGGGTAGTGGCTATTGTCTGCATGGATTTTAGTAAAGGGCCTGTCCCACTTGGCGATTATTTTCGGTGACTTCCGGCATCATATCAGTGTCACCAAATGATTTTGAACATTTCAAATTCCAGCGGCAACAAAATAAATGTTGCGACACTTGAAAAACATCGCGCATCATATGTCATCAAGCCATGCCACGCCATGTTACCGCCGCATCAAGCTGCATCATGCTGCAAGTTTTTCGGTGACCTGATACGTCAGTCAATGATGCCGGCAGTCTCCGATAAAATCGGCAAGTGGGACAGGCCCTTAAAGCATTTGATAAACTCCTCCATGGTCGGCTAATAAAAAAAAATACGATGCACGGAATCAACAGTCATTTGGTCGTTTGGATTCAGAGCTGGCATACTGATAGAAGACATAGAGTTGTGATGGAAGGCTGGATGTCTGTGACCAATAGATTTCTGCAGAGATCTGTGCTGGGACCACTGTTGTTTGTGATATATATGCACGACTTGGACAGAAATGTACATGGGTTGGCTAGTAAGTTTGCAGGCATCACCAAAATTGGTAGATGGAGTTTAATCCGACCAGTTGTGAGATATCACACTTTGAGAGATCGTATATAAAGGGGAAGTATACAGATAATGGAAAGACCCCTAAAGCCCCTGTCCCACAGGCGATTTTTTCGGCAACTGGGCTGTCATCACATGGTCGCGAGGTGACATGGTCGCGGGGAGACATCTCCTCAAGTCGCCTAAAGAGTCATAACATTTTTCTGATCCCCGCTGGATTTTGAAATGTTCAAAACTTTTTGGTGACTGTGGGCTTGACGTAGCTTGTCTACTACTGTTGTAGGTGCTGTCGTAGGTTGTCGCCAGGATGACGCAGGTTGTCGCCAGGTGACGTTCATTGTCACCGGGTGCTGACCGGTGAATTCCATTGGCGACTGCCTACGTTAACCTACGTCAGCAGGCGATAGGTATCGGCGACTGAATTGTCTTCAGTTGTCTTCAGTTGTCGCCGACAGGGTCGTTGCGTGTCACAGCTTGTCGTGGGTGGACGTTGGTTGACTTTGGTTGTCGTCTGTGTGGTCAGTAGGTGGACGGCCTAATGGGTCGCCAGTTGTCGGTAGCTTGTTGTAGCTTGTCGTAGACATTGTCGTGGGGGGGGAATTCCAGTCAATGCTTTTTCGGCGACCTGCTACGACTGTGATAGTCGCCGGCAGTCGCCTAAGTGGAACAAGCCCTTAACAACATCGATATGCAGAAGGATCTTGTGGTCCGTCCATAACATCTTGAAAGTGGCAACACAAGTTGCTAGAGAAGGCATAGGGTATGCTTGCCCTCATCAGTTGTGGATTTGAGTATAAGAGTAAATAAATCACGTTACAACTTTATGATTCTTTTGTTTGGCCACATTTGGGGTAATGTGTGCATTTCTCCTCATCCTGTTACAGGAAGGATGTAGAGGTTTTGGGAAGGGTGCAGAGGAGATTTAAATGATGCCTGGATTTGGAGGTATTAGCTACAAGGAGAGGTTAGACAAACTTGGATTATTTTCTCTGGAACGTGGTTGAGGGGAGACCTGATAAAAGTATATAAAATTATGAGGTATAGATAAGGTAAAGAGAACCCTTTTCTCAGGATAAAAATATCAAATCCTAGATGGCATAACCTTAAGATAAGAGGGGGAAAGTTTAAAGGACATGTGTGCAACAAGTATTTTTTATGCAGAGAGTGGTGGGAGCCTGAAACACACTGCCAGGGATGGTGGTGAAAGTCGATATGACAGGGCCATTTAAAAGGCTTTTAGATCAGCACATGAAAATGCAGAGAACAGTGGGATAAGAATCATGTGCAAGCAGATGAGATCAATTTAGCATCATGTTTGGCACATACACATTGTGGGCCAAAAGACCCATTCATGTACTGTCCTGTTCTATGTTAGACTTTAGACTTGAGAGATACAGTGTGGAAACAGGTCCTTCAGCCTACCAAGTTCGCGCCGACCAGCGGATGATATATTAACACTATCCTACAACTTACCAAAGCCAATTAACCTGCAAACCTGTACCTCTTTGGAATGTGGGCGAAAACCCACTCAGTCAAAGGGAGAATGTACAAACTCTGTACAGACAGCACCCATAGTCGAAATCGAACCCGGGTCTCTGGGCTGCCAGGCAGCAGCATTGAACTATGTCAATAAGCAGACCTCAATGTTCTCTGCAAATATTGACCAAAGGAGTGTTCTAAATGCATTAAACCTTCTCTATAGCAAATATACACGTCCTCTGCAAGATTCGAGCCATCGTCATTTAAACGACTGGTACTTCACCCAATTGTTTGGTTCTATAGAATCAATTTCTCGATCTGACAATATTTATTTGTATTTTTATCCAAAAGGCCAAATAGAGTGTTTAATTAAATCTAGTTGAAGGTCAAAGAAGAATTGAGCTTCTAGTTTTAACATTAAATAACATTTATACAAACTGACCTTTAAAACTGTGATATACGTAGAGAATGGAAGAGCTGATTGTCCAGACTCCTTCTGTGTCCTGACCTTTGCACAAAAGCTACGAAATTCATCTTTTCAAATCTTATTCTCAAAGTTCCAATGTTTGTTCAGGGCACGTTTTGCATTAAATTCAATAAATCTCCAAACGATGTTTAATATTGACACTTAACTAATTTGTTCAGCTGAATATGATTAAGAAATATCCCGCAATGATTTTGTAGGTTTCTTCAAATCAATACGACATAATTGCTGTAGAAAAATGACTTCAAGAGAGTAGATTTGGGAGACAAAATAGGGTACCGAGACCTGCCTAGCATGTTTTTTGGGTCAGTCCTTACTTCATAAACAAATCAAGATCTGAATATGAATTTGATAAGACCTCTTTTGAGTAAAGAAACAAAATTATGTCAAAGAGTAATTCTGTATGGAAACAGGCCCTTTGACCTACCCTATCTAGTATTTATCCACACTGATCCTATTTTCTATCACCTTAACCTTCTATGCTATGGAATTTAAATCAAATCATTAAGCAAACAGCACAGAGAACAAAAACATTAAAAGATGCAATTTGGTAGGAAGAAAGTGGAGTAGCAATATAGACTTGAGGAGATGTCCGCACAAATCACTGGAAGTTTTAGGACAGATTGCTGCAGTGCATGCAGTGCTTGTCCAGAGTGGAATAGAGCATAAAGAGGGATGTTTTGCTGACAGGTTCAGCCTCGGCTGGAGTACTGCAATCAGTTCTGGTTGTCAAATAATAGGAAGGATGTGAAACTATTGGAAAGGGTCCAGAGATTTACAATTTCAATTTCAATTTCAATTAACTTTATTTATCTGTTAGGAATTTGGTTTCTGCAGCCATACAACAAAAATAAACAATTTTACAAGACACACAACCAACTCAATTCACACAGACATCCATCACAGTGAATCTCCTCCTCACTGTGATGGAAGGGAAAGTCATGTCTCTCCCCTGCTCTCCATCCTCTCCCGATGTTAAAGCCCCCGGCGGGCGATGGTAAGTCCCGCGGCTGTTAAGGTTGCGCCGACGATGTAAGGCCCTGCTCCGGGTCTTAATGTTGGAGCCCCCGGCGGGCAATGGCAAGTCCCGCGGCCATTAAAGCCGCGTCGGGTGATGTCAGCCCCCACTCCAGGCCGTTTTCAGACCCGCGACTCGGGTGGGAGAAGCTGCCGCCGTGGAAGCTCCGAAAAGCGGTCTCCCACCAGGGACCTGCGAGCTCCCACTGTCACCGTCCACAGGCGTGCAGCTGGAGTCTCCGAAGCCCCGAAGTCCGGCCGCAGGCGCGCGCCACCACAGTTCCCCATGCTCAGAGGCCAGCCGAGGATGGTAAGCCCGCAGGCTCCGCGACTGGAGCCCCCAGGTCATTCCGACTAGAGGCCGCTCCACTGTGCTAGGCCCTAACGACAACGGAGACACGACAGGGAAAAGGTCGGGTCTCCCGTGCAGGGAAGAGATTTAAACGTTCCTCCCACCCCACCCCACCCCCGCCCCCCACATATACACAGTTAAAAAAAATATAAAAACCACAGCAAACTACACATTGAACGGGACATTTTTTTTTTTTTTTTACAGGACAAACGGACTGCGGGGGCATTACAAAATGATACTTTAGAAAGGCTGGAAGTATTTCTTAGATAAAGGGAAAGACAAGGGTAGATTTGATAAATGGTGAGGGCTCAGAACAGAATGAATAGTGAGAGGTTGTGTGTGAAGGAACTGCAGATGCTGGTTTACACCAAAGATAGACACATAATGCTGGAGTAACTCAGCAGGACAGGCAGCATCTCTGGATGGGAGTTACTCCAGCATTTTGTGTCTATGAATGTTGAGAGTTTGTTCCCTTTGATGCAGGGTTTGTGAAACGCAGGTCAAATGTACAAAATAAAGTTGAAGTGGATTAGGAAAAATATGAGGAAAAGCTTTTTTCTACATCATGTGAGTGAAATATGGTATTTCCATTGTGAATTTCCATCACTGGCCCTTTCTCCATTATATATAAATATATAACGGAGAAAGAGCCAGTGTGTGGAATTAAAATGTTGTTCTGGTAGAATCAATGTGAACGTTGCATCAACCATCGATTTATATTAATTCTGTATGAATCTTTCTTCTATTCCTACCACATTCGTAAAAGTCCCACAAGATTTTACTTCGGAGTCAGTCACGTGAGTGATTCCGTGAAGAAGACCCACCAGGCCGCATGTGCACCAGTACGTCAGCCGCACTGACAGAGCTCCTGCCAGCGGTAAGCTAAACCTAGAAGGTAAGTTTGTTTTTTACTTACCAGGGTTTTTCAGGCAGGAGCCTCTTTTCACAGTGGTTTCGCAGCCCTGACAGTGTAGTCAGCGGCTCCCAGCCTGCGGGGATGCCGTTGGAATGGCAAGAAATTCAAACAGAGTCACTGACAGTGCAGTCAGTGGCTCCCAGCCTGTGGGGATGCCGTTGGAACGGCAAGGAAGTAACGATAGAGTCACTGACAGTGGGGTCAGTGGTTCACAGATGTTGGTCCCCAGTCAAGGAATTAAATGGGACTAATTCAGCCCTATTTGGACTCAGGTGAGTCGGGCTACAAAGGGTTCTCCTTATAATAAAATGTATGTATGTTATAGTGTTTTTCTTAAAGTTAAAAGCTAAAGGCAAAGTTAAAGTCATAAAAAGTTATTGTGATATGTCTCTGACAATGTAATTCTTGTTGTTTTGCAGAAGTTGCTGGGAATTGTTTTGACCCTTCACAGGTAAAACTGTACACTAAAAATGTTGATTAGTGAGCTTACACTGTATAGTGTGGGCCTATGGGACAGGCTGCTCCAGCAGCACCTGACAGGGTTGCTTCATGTGTGAAAGTGCAGGCCTACAGGAGAGCCGTGCTAGCAGCACCTGGTACAGGGCTGTTTCATGTCAAAAAGTGCCAGCCTTTACGAAAGGTGGCACCAGCAATGCCTGGGACAGGCTTGCTCAAGTTCACACATAATCTGCTACGCCCATGGAGTGGGGAGATGATTCTCCACCGGGGCTGGATAGCAAGGCCCACAGAGTCGGGGGATGAATTCCTCACCGCGGCTGGATAGTGCATTTGAAATGACTATCCCAAATACAGCAACTGTTGCATACAGTTCTACAGAGGTCTCCCTCTTGGAGACCAAGACGGCTCAGTATCCTGCTGACACTGAGTCTCAGGGTATGGCCTTGGGGCATACCCCAAGGGATGAAGGGCATGTGTCAGAGGTACCTTTTTCCTGACAACAAAGTTGCCATCCCAGCAGAATATTCTATTTGGGTTAAGGCCAATGGGTTCGTATCAGCATTGGTATCCTGCGTCCTGCGGCAGCGCCTGTTTAGGGTTGCCTACGAATCACCCTCTCTGAGGAGGGAAGAGCAAAAGGTCAAGATATAACTGACTCCAAGCTCTAAAGAAATCAATAGAACATACCTAAGCACATATGTGCCGGCTGTGAACAGCGCCAACAGGGGGATGTGAGAGCCAGCCGCTGAATCTTTTATTCAGGTAGGCCTATTCAACAGGGGAAGAAAGCCTGGCAGATGAATCAATTAGGCCAACGGCGGGCAAAAGTCATAGTTTCAGAACGCACCCCAGGCGCTCATCGGCAGTAAGCGGTTCACTGGAGCTGGGGGCAGCTTGATAGCTCAGAGATTCCACGCACCTTACCAATCCTACTCAACAAAATGGGTCTAGCACTTCCAAAATATGGGTAGTGCACTGTTCACAAGTTATAATATTTACATTTGTTTTGTACAACACACAAAGGGTAAAAATATTTGGTTGAGGCACAGTCGGAGCATTCCAAGGAAGTTTGGATTATGGCCAGGGTTATTTTTTTCTTTAATTAAGGTTCGGAAATTGGGCAAAAGTTCTCATGCAAACCACCCATGGAATAAGGCAGGAGTGGCATGTTACTATGAAGAATGGAGAGTGTTGGGCATATGGACTTTCCGAATATGAAAACTTATTTTCCTGACTAACAACATTCATAAGGGTCAGAGATCCATGCTATGCAAATCCCATTACAGAGGTTATCAAAGACAATATAACTGTACTATAACAGTAAAGCTTTGGGGTATGGGATAAACTGGTTGTTGGTCATTGGGATTTACCTTTAATTATTATTAGCCTTGACTCCGCCTTGTGGCAAGAGATTGGAGTTATAGCAATCTGTTACAAAACTGAGTTTTATTTTCATCAAGAGTAATTGGCAATATAGCAGCTGTGTTTCAGCCGAGCAAATCAAGGAACTGATATCGTGAAAGTAGCAATTAGACCATTGTTAACAACCTTATGCTATTGTCAGCTGAAGCTACCTCAGCCACAATGATGAAGTAACAGTATTCAGCATTGCTGAACATGACAATAACTAATTGAACTTGAACTTGAACTTGAAACTCGCTACAGCAGTGTGGTCGGTCGAATTCAGTTATTACAAACTGATGCTTAGGACGCTAAGATGAGAAGTTCCGAATACCATCACCTACTTGGAGGTATTGGAGATTGCATGAGTTACCAATTCTTCAATTGTTGGTATCAACTAAATATGTACACTAAATACACCCCATGGTTAAGGGACAATTGAGCGAATATACATATTCTACATGCTCAAATTCAAGTTGCTGCTCTACGATGGTGACATATGTTAAGTCACATGGTAATCAAGTAAAAGTATCCTCTAATAATTACCTAAATCTCCTTTGCCACTGGTGTATCATCCAGTTCAGATCGATGATAACACAGAATAAGTGTTGGATCTCAAAGTATGATGAATGTATGGTTCAATACTACATCGAATATCGACATGTTCGTGCATGTTTATTCACTGATTGCAAACATATGTGGCACAACAGTGCAGAGAAATACATTCTCGCTTCAATAGGAGGAATGGTCTTTTATGTCTTCCTCATTTTTGCCTCATTAGCCGGGTCTTAAAACAGTCAGCAAGACCTCACTTGGGTTCGTACTGTCAGACTGGTCAAGCATCCATGTTGCCTGCTTCATCAGGCATTATGGCACAACGGTATATGGTTATTCCAAAAAACAAGAACTTGCTGTTTCAAACTGTGGTTCAGGAGACCGGCCTTTGCACAGTAAAACAATTATTGACTTACACATTTTGAATGGATTGACTTATGCCTCAGGTTGTCACATCAAGCCATGAAGGTGCTCACTGCAGTGTGTAGGGATAGCACCCAAAAAAAGCAGTACATTCCTATTGAGGGGATCAGAAGTATTTTTTGTTAAATGTTAATGTTACATTTAATACGGTACAGATTACTGACATTTTCCAGTTCATTTTAAATAGTATTTGACAATAATTCAGTTATAGAGAGACTACAGCTGCAACATAAGGGAACTACGCTGTCGGGTTCAACCCGGATATCGAGTTGTTAAAAGATCTTGACACAAGTTCTCCCACTACAAGATTATGCAGTTGGTTATTGAAAATGTGTGAACATTACTTCACCAAGGAGTTCCAGCTTCATCCTTAGTTATGACACTTATATCAGCACAACGACGGCAAACATTGCAAACGCTGTGGCTAGATAGGATGGAATTGGCTGAAGGTGCCATTACATTTTACATTCTGGTCTACACAAGCAGAGTAGACTAGGGGTGGCATGATTTACGATCATTTCGGATACCCCACAGTCTCATGTCTATGTTATCAAGGCCACCAGAATCCTAAGAAGTATGGAATCAGCATTGTTTATTAGTCAACAAACAACTACACAAAGGAAGGTTGGTTCAGACTATTTCAAGGTGGCTGCAGCAGGTTCTGGGTTATACAGGTATTAACACTGACGATTGTATACCCAGGTCAGCATCAACGTCAGCATATCATTTAGATAGTGTGTTTACATCTCATTCCACTAGAGGAGCAGCTACATCGGCAGCCAAGGCGAGGGATGTGCCTGTCGACCATATTTTGGCGGCCGCTGGATGGGCAATTTAGCTGATGTTTCAGAATTTCTATCATCGGCCGATTGCCGATCCAGGGCTGTTTGCCAATGCTATTTTAAGTTCTGTTTAAAGTGTCCTGGGATAGATGGGTACTGTTGTTTGTTTATATTTTTTTAATAAACTTTATTACTGCATTAAATGCAATGTTACTACTAATGCATTTATTTCTCATTCGAGTCAATCAATACAGTGGGATGCCAAGATTTGTAATCTGCGGCATGAAATCACAAAGCTTTGAACTCTTCACGCAATCACTCACGTGACTCCGAAGTAAAATAGTAAGATGAAACGAGAACTTAACAGTTTGAAGTTTGATCTTGATTTTATGAGGAGTTACGTTGGTGATTACGTGGCCCAACCCTCTCTCATAAAGGACCTTCTGGCAGTTCTCGAGTCACGCATCTTACTATGTCACTTCGGTGTTGTTATTTGTGATTTCATACCGCTGCTTTGAAGATTGGTGCGCATGCCGCCTGGCGGGTCTTCTTCACGTAATCACCAACGTAACTCTTCATAAAATCAAGATCAAACTTCAAACTGGTAAGTTCTCATTTAATCTTACTATTATATCACTCACATACATACTGGGAGCAATTATCACTGGTCATTTAACCAACCAACCTGCCTGTCTTTGGGATGTGAGACAAAACTTGCACAGTCACAGGAAAAAGAGGAAAACTCCATGCAGACAACATTCAAATTGAGAAGTAAACTTGAGTCTGTAGTGCTGTAAGACAGTGACATAACCAGCAGCGCCGCTGTACCTCCGTAAATGAAGGGCCAAATGATCTCCGCCAGCATTGCTATGATTTTACAATATAATTCCAAATGCCACTAAGAAATCTAGGCAGAATCTCAGGATCTGTCCCTGAGGCTAAGTTAACGCGTATGCACTTCCCTAGTTTGCAAATGGGTTCAAAAATGTGGCCTGTATCAGGATTGATCCCACAAAGCTTCAGAAAGTAAATGCCATGGCAAAAAAAACTGCGGGGACAAGCACAGCTAGCTGGCTGGTTCTTGTCCAATTTAGCTGCATGTCAAACCAGGACAATGTGCACTAATGGTGCACACTCGACTGGAATGTGCGTGATGAAAACAAAATAATCCACAAATAATTTTGTTTCAATGATAATGACAAAATACATCATGTTGATAGTTTTCAATTTTCAATCAAAAATACTGTGTTCACAAATATCTCAAGAATCTTCATCTCCTTACAAAAATAACCAATTAGGTAATTACTCAATGATGCACACAAGGACTCATATAGCCCTTCAGTCCAACTTGCCCATATCAACAAAGATGTCCCATTACACTAATCGCACCTACCCACGTTTGGCCCATATCACTCTAAACCTTTCCTATTCATGTACCTATCCAAATGTATTTTATATGTTGTTATAGTACCTACTTCAACTACCTCTTCTGGCAGCACATTCAATATATCCTCTGTGAGAAATGGGTGCCACTCAGGTTCATATTAAATCTTTCCACTCTCACCTTAAACCTATGTCCTTTGGTTCTTGATTCTTCTATTCTGTGCAATAGATCGTGTGCATTCACCCTCTCTATCTCCTCATGATTTTATACACCTCTATGAGATCACCCCTCAGCCTCCTGTGCATCAAGGAATAAAGTCCTAGACTGTCCAACTTATCCCTATAGCTCAGGCCCTCAAGTCCTGGCAACATCTTCGTAAATCTTATCTATACTCTTTCCATCTTAACAACATTCTTCCTAGAGCAGGATGACCTAAACAGAACACAATATTCCAAATAGGGTGTAGCGGCAGATTTTCTTATCTTTCGGGAAATGAACTCCCTAGTCGCTAAAAGGATGCGCAGGGATAAGGGGAATATCTTCGATACGCATACGAGCTCATTCACAGAGACGTTCAGAACTTCTTCACAGATATGGCTTCAAAACACAGTCTTTTGATGAATAAATGCTTTATTGTTGATAGAAAACAGTAAGATACATCCAAATTTCTTCCGACTCGTTGCTGCAATTTTCATCGAACTCCAGCTTATTACTTCAAACATTAAAAACTCCTCGTGTCTCCGTTACACTTCACATGATTGCCTTTAGATCTTGCATGGCTTGCATGTGGCCCACATGGCTCGCATGTGGCCCGCATGATCAAAGGGTTAACCTTCTTCCTGTGCTCTCCAATCTACACTAAAAACTAAACTTCTGCGCAAGCATCTTAGCTCCAAACACGCCCCCAAAATCACGTCATAAATCCAACCACAATGTAACGGGCTGTCTAAAATTTAAAGGCACATGCCATCATCAATGACATGCAAAATAGGCCAAATGGCCACTACATACCAGCCCCTAATTGTTCCGAGTATATAACGAGGCAATTACTAATAAACATTTTTAAAAAGTGGCCATAAAGGCTTAACATATATCAAAAGCAAAAGGTCAGGGAATAAAACCCTGTGGCTCTTTGTCGGGAATTTGAACCCCGGTCTACCGTGGGACAGGCGGGGATACTAACCACTATACTGACGAGGAAAAAATAGCAATCACTATATATTGGCAATCAGAATTCTTCATCGACTCTTCCATCTTCACTTTCGCCTTCTAGAAGCAAGCATAACTTGGTTATTAATCTTATTAAAACACTGGTTTTAGTTCAAAGTCATACCGTGCATACCAAATCCTTAAAATCAGGCATGATACCCAGTATATAGTCCAAAACATAATAGTCCAAAGCTTTGATAGCATGAAACGTCTTCCTCCATGACCGATCAACTCATGGATGTGTTGTAACAATAATGTTAAAGTATGAAAATCCTTCAAAAGAATAACGGGATCTTTAGCAATCAAGTTCACTGTTAGGTTTGATTTAATGTCCAGATCATTAGCAGAGATTTAACATCCCAGCTCAAGCTTTGGCCATTCTCTGTCTGGCTTGCAGAGGGATTTTAGTTCATCGATCCATCTTTTATCGCTTAAGAAACGGTTCACTGTCAGTTCTCTGTGTTAACATATTTCAATTGTACAACATTAGTAACTCCCAATGCCCTTTCCATTGGCAGATTGTCTTTGTCCAAATACAACTCTCTGGTTTCTTTGGCTCTATCATCTAGTGGAATGCTTTCACTGTTCCACTTATAGAGTGTGAATCCTCCCTTATTGCAAAGAGAAGTCAGATGTAATACTGGTAGAATTGCTTCCTGCTCAGTAGACATGGACTTTAAGCAATCATCCTTGCAGAAATGATTCTTCAAAGTGATTCTTCTTTCATGAAATTTAGTATTCTCGTCAAACTTGTGTTTCAAAGTCTGGGTACGTTGCTCTGCCATACGACGGTTATTCGGCAGATTAACACTTTCTTGTTTGAAAGGTTAGTCCACGCAACAGTGTCCATCAGTTTTCACTGAGTGGTTCATAATATCTATGCTTCAATTCTTCTTTTGACATCTCTTCTGATTCCTTGCTGGTACTTTCATTGAAGTCATGATTGTATGGCTTCATCACCGGCTTTTCTAATTTATCAGTAGATATTTAATTAACAACAATGGTAGGATAGTTCCTCTGATTTCCGATTTCGTGGTTCCTTTTCAAGGAGCCATAGATAACCCATCCAAGTCGGGTTTTCGTAGCAAACGGTCCATTGCCTTGGCTCCTAACAATCTGTATAGGTTCAATTCCTTCAAAACATTCATTCCTATCAGTAGATCAACACTAGAATTTATTTCAGACATTTTGACATCCTTCAGGTAAGGCCATTGCTTCAAGTCTTCATGTCTTGATATATTTTGACGACCAACAGGCATAGTTCCATGCGTAAACACTTCAGGCATCGGTATGAAATTATCTTCGTCCAAACTGGATATCTCCATTCTCGTAATATAATGACTCATGCTCTCTTTTTCTTTAGCCATGGTACATAATTGAATCTTAGTCTCTTCTCCTGTAAAAATCAATCTTCTCGTCAGGTTTTCTGTGCAAAAGGTAGTCAAACGTCCGTGATCCAGAAAAGCATATGTTTGCAACACTGTATTCGGCTTGCTGTTCCTTACTTGCACTGGTAAGATGGAAAAATTACAAGCTTCTACCCCGGCCCCAATATGAGCAGTTACTTGAGGAGAGGTGATAGAATTTCTAGTAGTTGGCTTCTCACCCTGTTCTGTTTGCTCCGGTTCATCTTCTTCTATTTGCTCTGGTAGCTCATCATCTATTTGTTCCAGTTCTTCTTCTTCTTCTTCCCAATGCTCTGGTTGTTCTTCTTCCATGTGAATTGCTTCAGGATAATATTGCTTGCATTCATAACAAATTATAGGAGTCTCTCACCATTTCATTTTTTTCAAACATCCAAAACAGATTCCCTTCTCTTTCAAAAAATCAATCTTGTCTTCATATTCTTTCATCTTGAATCTTCGACACCATCTTATGGTGTGACCAACTTCATCACATAACAAACAAAATACTATTTGCTTGCTAGTAGACACATTTCTTTTCATTCCATCTGTCCTTTCCACAGGTATGGTTGTGATAGCAAAACTACTTCTCTTAGGTTCAGATATTTCTACGGCTTTGGTAAAGGTAGAACCTTTGTTAGTTACAATCTGTTTGTAATCTTCAATAGTCCCATAGTGTGGTTCTAACATGTTCAGTACTTCCCTGTCCAAGAATTCCACCAGGTCTGGTAGCCTGGCTACTTGGTTCCTCTCATCTCTAATTTTACCTGCTTCGTATCTCCACCTTTCACTCAGTCTTCTGGGCAACTTGCTCCAGATGATTCTAGTATTACTCACAAGATTTATTTCCTCCATGTGGCCGAGATTTATCATCGAGCTACAGCAATCTCTCAGAAATATTGCATAATCACTCAATGCCTCCCCAGCTTCCGATTTGATTTCTTTCCAAACATGGGCCTTCTCCATGTATGCGTTAGCAAGCCTCTGTTCATCACCAAAATGTTCTTTAAGTAATCTTCTCGTCTTTTTATAGCCATGGTTGCCTTGCTCTTTCTGACAACTTTCCACACTCCCACGTGTACTTCACCAGAAATTGTAAGCGCTCTTTTTCATCCATAACTTTTGTTTCAAATATTTTTTCGATTGCCTTTACGAAAGCTTCATACTGCAAAGGATCTCCACCATACATAGGAATTTCTACTGGTGGTAGAATGAGAGAGGTCTTTTGTTGAGCTATAAATTCAGTTTGATTTTTCACCAATGCCAATAACCTATCCTGATATCCTTGGCTTGACTCCACCTTTCGATAAAAGGTCCTCAATTGGTCTGTCTCGAGCATCCACAGACGCTCCAATAGTAGTTGGTTTTGATCTAGCACTCATTTGCTGAGATGAAGTCTTAGCCATCTTACTCTGTTCCAATGGGTTTTCAAAGCCTAGAAATCCGATGGACCTCGATTGTGGAATTAATCCTCCATTAATCCACTTCAAACAGTTTTTCTTCTTGGTCCAGATCTCATCATCCTCGATGATCTAGAGCTGCATCTTGACCCCTCACTTTCCAGTAGCTCCTTTGCTTTGGCCACCGCCATCTTTGTGTCTAATTCCAGTTGTTCCTTTCGTCGCACCATCTCTTCTTGCTGTCGTGTTATCTCTTCTTGATCCCACTAGATCTCATGTTTCTTCTTCATGGCATCCACCTCTATTGAGAGCGCAGCTAACTCAGCTTTAACTCTCAATCAAGCAGAAGCCCTCGAAACCAAACTGGCTGAAGAACCAGACTTATGTCTTGATCCGCGTGAAGATATATTGGAGATATTATCTCGTCGTGTAATTTCATCTTCCAACTGGCACCTTGTTGCTTTGCACTTCCCGCTACTAAGTTGTGACATAATTTCAGATAACCACTTCTCTGCCTTTTTCATGAAACCATTGAATATCTTCTTGTCTTCATCCCACTGGGTATGTCTTCTGCGTTCTTCCCAAGACGGCTTTGAACACAACAGTACAGATTGTTTCTTGCCAACCTCCTGGCGGAGGTTCAATAGTTGGCTCATATTAGATTTGTCCTTGCTTTTGTTCTGTTCTGATTCCATTAGTTTCTTCTGTTTATCAATTAATCTGTTAACCTGTTTCCATAATTTGTTTCTCTCTTTCTCGGTTTCTCTCAAGCAGGCAGTATGTGTATTATCTGCCTCTTCTCGATACACGAGTTATCTGTGGCTATCAATGGATTTGTTAACGTTCCCATATCGAGTTTTCCTTTTTTTGGGTTTTTTTAAGTTGTCTGGGTCTTTCTTCACCACACGTGGTTCATCTGACGCAGCTCTTTCTTCATCTTCTAATTCCATGATTTTAAAGAGGTCTTGGCAGATTGCCAAGTCTTTAAATTAATCGAAAAAGTCTCTGCTACTAGTTCTGGGTTTGTTTTGTCAACATTTCCTTCAAAACATAACATACTGATAATGTGGAGAACATCTCAAACCTCGGGTGCTAATAGATGATGCTAATTCAAATAGAATGTGCTTATCAAGAGACTCAAAACAATCCAAGGTCGATCTGGCTAGAATCTCCATGCAGACTAGAGAATCTGAAACATTTGCAGTTTTAAATTAAAGCTATGATTTCATATTCAAAGAGTAATAATTGATTTATACTCACAAATCCAGAGATACCGCTTCAGATAAGTCTCGATGCTGTCGATAGACCACAAGGCTGCATCTGGCCGAGATCTATTATCTTCAGTTCCTCCTGGAACCACTTTCTTCTGGCTAAAGCCTCTACGAGATATGCATACAAGCTCATTCACAGAGACGTTCAGAGCTTCTTCACATATATGGCTTCAAAACATAGTCTTTTGATGAATAAATGCTTTATTGGTGATAGAAAACAGTAAGATACATCCAAATTTCTTCCGGCATGTGATCGCACATACCATCATCAATGACATGCAAAACAGGCCAAATGGCCACTACATAGGGCCTCCCCAAGAAGTTGCACAACTGTAACATAACATTCCAACTTTTATACTCAATGCCCTGACTGATGAAGGCCAATATGCCGAAAGCCTTTTTGACCAGCCTATATACATATGTCGCCTCCTTTATGGAACAACTTGAACAAGTGGAACCCGTTGGATCTCAAGCCAACTGTTCAGTGCCGGTCGATCTCCTCGTTAGAGCAAGCAAAACTCCCACTGCAAATCTGCCCAAGCAGTTGCTTCGTGAAGCCGAAGGGGTTGGCTATGAAGGATGCTCGCTTCCTGGCACTTTCCTTCCGGCATCTTCGGTGTCACACAGCTCTGCGGAGGGTCAGCAGTTTCTTCCTCAGGATGGTTCGCAGTTCAGCCAAGGGGGAACGTTGCTCTTCGCTGGCCTCTTTACACTGCTTCTCGAGGGACTTCAGCTCCTGCCGGATCTTGGCTGATGATGATTGTCATCATCGTTCGCAGCCTTTGGTCCACGCCTCCCTTTGCAGTTGCTTCTCACACCTTGTTGACGTCCTCGTCGAACTGATGCCAGGCTGCCGTCTTGCAGGCCTGTGGCCATTTGACTCGAACTTTCTCCAGAGATCTGTTCTGAGGGACAAGTTGCGCCACTTGGAGGCTTCGGGCTCTATGGGGTGATTCCGGGCCCAGCTCCTCCTGCGTTTCATCAGGGTAAATTACCTGTGCGATGTGACACTCCCTCTCCCTCCAGCCACCATCTGGGTCTGGTGAATCTTCAGGCCTCGGCTGTTCTTGCGTAGAGGCAGAACATTAGCCGCCCTCCAGTCTTTCGGCACCTCGCCCGTGCTTAATGGGCTCCTATAATTTCTTCTCTAGCTTCCCACAGTGTCCTCTAATATATCGAATCAAGCCTGGAATATTTATCTACCTTCATACACCTTAGGTCATCCAGCACCTGCTCAACCTTAATTCAGACTGTCCTCGAGACATTTCTTTTAACTGTCCCAAGTTCCTCAGTTTTCATGTCTTTGACAATGGTAAAAGTAAAGGAGAAATACTCACATGACCTTGCCCATCTCCTGCAGTTCCATACAAAGATGTCCGCTTTGGTTTCAGACAGGCCTTTTATTCTCTCTCTAGTTACCCTCATTTCCTTAATGTATTTATAAAATCTCTTTGGATTTCCCTTATTATAATCTGCCAGAGCTATTTCCTGCCCCCTTTTTGACCTTCGGTTGATTTCTGTTATAGCAGTGCAAATCTGTTGTGGGCTGAGTTTGTTGTTTCGTGGCATGACCACTAGGCAGATGGAGTGAATGTGTAGGAAAGAACTGCAGATGCTGGTTTAAATCAAAGGCAGACACAAAATGCTGGAGTAACTCAGTGAGACAGGCAGCATCTCTGTAGAGGACTGGGTGATGCTTCGGGTCGAGACCCTTCTTCAGACTGATGTCAGACCAGATGGAGTGAAAGGTTTTTCTGAAGCATTTTAGCTCGGCTTAGTTTAGAGATAGAGCGTGGAAACACCGAATTCGTGCCGATCACCAATCACCCATACGCTCATTCTATCATACACACTAGGGACAATACATATAGTGTAGGATACCCCAGTGGTTCTATCTTTTCGCACGCATACAGTGCCTACTGTGGTGGTTCAATCTTTCTTGCCACATTGCGAATACAAAGATATTGTGACAGCATGGGCTTCTTCTGGGTGCTGCTCCTCCCCCTCCCCCCACTGCAAAGACATGCCGACCTACGGCCAAATTGACCTCCACGAATGTGTGATACGCATGTACCACCAACAGCGCCACCGCCCTGCAGCACCAGAGACCCGGGACCAACCCCAACCCTTGGCGCCCTTCACGTCCACACGCCCCCACCACGCCCTGGGCACCCTGACACACCAGCACCCCAGGCTAGAACCAGTGCGCCAGATCACACAAGAAACCTACGCTGCCTCGGGGAGCTCCCAAGGTCAGGATCAAACCCGGGTCTCTGACGCTGTAAGGTAGCAACTCTATAACACTGGTTCAGTGCTGTTCCAAGGTATTGTGTATATTATGTATATTAACTTTTGCCATGCTTTGTTCTGCCCCTCCTCTCTTCCAGCTACCAATTTAATGTTGGTATTGTAATTTCAAGTCTATGTAACATCCATTTCCTGCCTTTGTTTTGTAATGAAGATAGGCACAAAATGCTGGAGTAACTCAGCAGGACAGGCATCTTCTCGGGATGGAAGGAATGGGTGACGTTTTGGGTCGAGACACTTCGGCAGACTGAGAGTCACGGGAGAAGGAGAAATTGAGATAAGGAAGGGTAAGGTGTGTAAATGAGCCAGTCATTCTCACAAACATGGTACAACAGAGTTTTATTAAAGATCACTTACAGTACACTTCAGCATGTTGTTATAGCTGTGTAGTGACAAATAGACTAATAGCTACTGGGTTACGATAATACAAACCCTGTAGTAGGCAGAGCTTCTAATAATAAAGCACTACAATTGGTTAGTGGAATAACCGATCTACATATTTCCTTGTAGAAATAAAATGAAACACATCTAACTGCAGGTGGCCTATAAGCATAAACACACTAATAAGTGATGGCTAAATAACACAGTACCCAAAACGCTAATAACGCATACAGGGACGTACAGGTTTACATAAAATCCCTATACCTAAGGGGTAGCCTACAGAACTGTCCTGCACGCGTGCAGTATAGATCCGCATCTCCTCCCTTCACCGGGGAAGTAACCGGGGACCCATGCGGGGACCTTTTGGCTAAAAGGCCTGGCGCAGATGCCACGCAACGTGCCAGTCAGCTGGTCACTGCCGCCCCATCTGTCGTCTGTGGAAAGGTTCTTCCGGACCAACACCTTTGACCACATGTCCATTGGGCAGTGGTCAGCACAGAATGTCCTGCAGGTACTGCAGGGAAAGGACTCGATGGACCCGGTGGCGTGGTTCCCTGAGCAGACTGCCCAGCTTGTCTGGCAAAATGCCTCATCGCCAGAACTCACCAACAAGCACCAAGACCTGGCTTGGCTGGCGGTGAGGGGAGCCCTCCCAGTCAGATCCTTCCTGCACCATCGGAACCTCACTACCAGCGCACTCTGCCCTCGGGACGGCTGCTATGGAGTGGAGACGGTTGCCCACCTCTTTGCAGAGTGTGGATTTGCCCAAAGAGTCTGGAGAAAAATGCAAGGGTCCCTGGTACGCTTTATTCCAAACAGCTCTGTCACAGAGGACTCTGTGATTTACGGACTGTTCCCAGGGACACATTCAGAGACTGACATCAAGTGCTGCTGGAAGGTTATCAACTCGGTGAAAGACGCTCTCTGGTCTGCCCGAGCTTTGTTCACCACCCAGCAGAGCGAGATGTCCGTCGGGGAATGTTGCCGACTGGCCCACTGCAGACTGCAGGAGTACGTACTAAGGGACGCACTGAAGCTCGGTGCAGCCAACGCCAAGGCTCGGTGGGGGAGGGCCACAGTCTAAGGTCCTTCCGCTGCTGGACATGGGGGGCACTGTATGGTGGAGACGCCCCTCAAAATAAGGGAAGGTATCCCATGCCGGGGGGCCACATGAGTGGCACGGGTGGGGGATTAATTAGTAAAATTTGAAAAATGTATATAGACTGCATGGAAGAATTTGTATAGCCTCCGAAAATGTCGGATGGATTTTTCGCACGGTTGATGTATTGTAAATATTTATTACTTGAATAAAGTCTATTTTGAAATGAAAAAAGGACCTTTTGGCTAAAATCAAGTGCAGTATCTGTTCTTACCTGGCAGGGGAGAAACCGTGATCAAAAAGGCTGTGCTCCCAGAAGTGAAAGAGACTATCTGTTCTTATTAGAACGGTTCTGGCGGTCCCTTGGGGACAAGGGCCGTGGATTGCGGAGCGGACTTGGAGACGAGGAGTTGTGGCTGCAGGCTTAGAGGTGGATGCATGCTGGTTGGGTAACCAACCTAACACCTTTAGCCACTATGTCAGCAGGAGCAGGAGTACAGGGTATTCGCAATACCCTGAGAATAAGCGTGAAGGACATCAGCGAGGGGACCCTCTTTTCAAGAGACCTGTTCGTCAAGAAGGTCTTGCTAGGGGCCCTCAAATTTGAGGCGAAGGACATATACTGCCTCCAGGATTTCCCGGGTAACGGATATTTTGACGTTACCTTCAAGTATCCGACGGGATGGCAGAAGGTGATGGAAGACTTTCGGGAGAGGGGGAATGAAGCTCCGCTGTCGCTGCTCAAAGTGCAGCCGCTCTTCACCCTCCCCACCCAGAAGGAAAGGTTGATCACCGTGCATATGTTCAACCCACATGTGCCGGTAGTCGATGTCCTCACGTTCCTTGCTCGCTACGTTGAGGGAACAGGGAACTGTGTGGACGTGAAGGACATGCATGGAATTTGGACAAGCAAGAGGCAAATCAAGGTGAAGCTGAGGGTGGACAAAGACGGAGAAATTGTCCACCCCCCCCTCGGTTTTCGCGATTGGAGGAAACCGAGGCTACCTCAGCTACGTAGGGCAACCCAGGCTGTGCAGGAAATGCAACAAGCCTGGGCATGTGATGGCCCAATGCACTGCAGTTGTATGCAAAAACTGCAAGATGGAGGGCCACGAGACAAAGGACTGTCAGGCCAGCAAGAACTGCAACCTGTGCGGGGAGGCAGGCCACCTTTACAGGGCTTGCCCTAAAAGAGCCTGCACTTATGCACAGGCGACAAGAGGGGCTGCTGCCAGCACCCCCAAGGTGGGCGAAGCACCCCCCACCACTACCAAGGCCCCAGCCGAGAAAGGAAACGCAGATGAGGACAGCCCAACCACCTTGAAGCCCCAAGTGCCAGAAGGAGATGCCCAGCATCTCGCCCAGGAGGGAGAGTCAATGGAGGAGGAGGAACCGAAGGAGAAGTGGACTACAGTGTCGTATAAGAAGCCGAAGGTTCAGCCCAAGGAGCCGAGGCTGCAAAGGACTGGTAAGTCTAAAAGCAAACAACAAAAAAGATGTCTTTCTATTACAGAAGGCAGCAATCTCTCCTCTTCGTCGGAGGATGAGGCGACCGGGAAGTCCCAACGAGGGAGACAGAGGAGGAAAACGGGAGAAGAGAAGAGAGAGGCCACGACGATCACGACCCGGCCCCAGGAGACCGAGAACAGAGAAGCGGCGGAAGGGCCCCAACCCCAGGACACCAGGAGCAGTGCAGCGGTCGAGGGGCCCCAGGCCCAGGACATCGGGAGCAGTGCAACGGTCGAGGGGCTCCAGCCCCTGGAGACAGGGATCATCACAGCAGCAAATGGGCCCCAGCTCCGGGCAACCGGGAGCAGCGCAACGGCCGATGGGCCCCAGCTCCGGGCGACCGGGAGCATTGCAGCGGCCAATGGGCCCCAGCTCCGGGTGACCGGGAGCAGCACAAAGGCCGTAGGGCACCAGCTCCGGGCGACCGGGAGCAGTGAACCAGCCACCGTGACCCAGCTACAGGAGACGGAGGAAGCCGTGTGCCCGAAAGGGGGTGGAACGAGAAGGCCCCCCTCAACGACACCACTGGTTGCGCCACCAGAAACCCACCTCATCACTGGATTCCTGAGCCCAGGAAAGCTGAGGCAATTCACCGAAACGGTGGGAATGAGGGGACACGAAAACGGTCAGTGACTCTAAAGACAATGGAGCTCAAACTGGCATCTTTAAACGTGCGCAGTATAAAGAGCACTGCGCGATGTGTGAACGCCTTACAGTACCTGGCCAAGGTCAAGGCAGATGTGACATTTCTTCAGGAGTGCAAGCTGCCACACCTCCGCTGCTATCGGAGGTGGTCGCGATGGTGGCCCCACGGACTGTCGGTGTGGTCGGGGAGCAATGACTGTCGTGCTTCCGGCCTGGGGATTTTGCTGCGGGGAGGGAACTTCGCCATCAATGAGGTTAGGGAGGTGGTTGGGGGGCGGCTCCTTGTGGTGGATGTTATGTACCGTGGCTCTCCGCTCCGGCTGATTAATGCGTATGCCTCACCCACGCAGAGCGAGAGGCTGGCCGTTCTCCAGCAGCTCCCAGTGCTGCTGGCCACGTCCCGGCAGCTCGTTCTGGCCGGTGACTTCAACTGCATCATTGATGCGGCTGGACGATCCGGCAGTGCCGACAGCAGACTGGACAGCACGTCCAAGTTCCTGAGGGATATGGTAAAAGATGCAAAGCTGCGCGATGCCTTCAGCGACCCTGCAGGCGGGTCCCAGCCACGGTTCACCTGGTTGAGATCGGACGGTTTAGCCCGATCTCGGATAGACTTTGTCTTCACGACGAAGGCCGTCACGGTGAGACACACTGACCTCACGCCGGTGTTCTTCTCCGACCACTGCCTCCTTCAGGCTTCCTGTCACCTACAGGAGGACCGGAAGGTAGGCAGAGGGACGTGGAAGTTAAACATGAAGCTGTTGACCCCAGAGAACATCGAGGAGCTAAAGAGGGACTACGCATGTTGGAGAACGGTGAAGCCCCTCTTTGACTCCCCCACACTCTGGTGGGAAGCAACCAAGGAGAACATTAAGAGGTTCTTCATAAGTAAAGGGGTTCAGAGAGCAAGAAAGAGTCAGAGGGAATTGTGCCAACTCCAGACAGATTTGCAACAACTGCTCCTTCTGCAGTCGAGAGGGGTGGATGTGAAGGAGGAACTTAGAGACGTGAAGGACCGGCAAGCTCGGCTCTTTACCTCTGAATCCTCCAAGATCATCTTCCGATCCAGGGTCCGCCATGTGGAGCAGGATGAGACGTGCTCACGTTTCTTCTTCCATAAGGTTCACAGGGGGAGCTCTGTGATGAACAGCCTTAGGGAGGAGGACGGCTCGGTAGCATCCTCACACACAGACATGCTGAGGATCTGCAAATCCTTTTACACAGATTTGTATGACCAAAAGGCCATAGACAGCACCTCCTCCCAGAACTTCCTGTCCTCGATCACGGAGGTCTTGGAGGACAGCAAGCGGGAGAGTCTGGACCAACCACTGACCCTAGAGGAGCTGGCTGGCTCCATCCGTTCCTTTGACTCGGGTAAAACTCCCGGAAGCGATGGCTTACCGGCCGAGTTGTATTCGGCTCTGTGGGACTGGATGGGCCCGGACCTGCTAGAAGTGTACAACGACATGCTTCTAGCTGGTAGCATGTCAGACTCCATGAAGAAGGGCAACATCACCCTAATCTACAAGCAGAAGGGGGAGATGAAGGACATAAAGAATTGGAGACCCATAACGCTCTTGAATGTAGACTACAAGATCCTGTCTAAGGCCATCGCCAACCGGGTCAAGTCTGCTCTGGGACAGGAGATCCACCCGGACCAAACTTGTGCTGTACCTGGCAGGAAAATCTCAGACAGCCTAGCGCTGCTGAGAGATACCATCGCCTACGTGCAGGACAGACGGGTGGATGCCTGCCTAGTCAGCTTGGACCAGGAGAAGGCCTTTGACAGGATTTCGCACACGTACATGAGGGACGTGCTCTCCAAAATGGGTTTTGGGGAGGGAATCAGGAATTGGATCAATCTGCTCTACACCGACATCCGTAGTGCAGTCCAAATCAATGGGTGGGAATCAGACAGTTTCCCTGTAAGGTCTGGAGTCAGGCAGGGTTGCCCTCTCTCTCCTGTCTTGTTTGTCTGCTGTATTGAACCTTTTGCCGAATCCATCAGGAAGGATGCGAGCATTAGAGGAGTGACACTGCCCGGCAGTGGGGGCATTCAAGTAAAGACCTCCCTGTACATGGACGAAGTCGCTGTCTTCTGCTCGGATCCAGGGTCGGTCCGCAGATTGATTAGTATCTGCGACCAGTTTGAGTCGGCCACGGGAGCCAGGGTGAACCGCAGGAAGAGCGAGGCCATGCTCTTTGGCAACTGGCCCGACAGATCTTCCGTCCCCTTCACCATCAAGCCTGACTTCTTGAAGGTGCTGGGGATCTGGTTCGGGGGGGCTGAGGCGTGTAACAAGAATTGGCTGGAGCGGATAGCCAGGGTGGGGAAGAAGCTGGAGCTGTGGAGGCAACGCTCCCTCTCCATAACGGGAAAGAATTTGGTCATCAGGTGTGAGGTGCTCTCGGGCCTGCTGTACTTGGCACAGGTGTGGCCTGTCCCCCCTTCCTACGCCACAGGGATCACCCGGGCTGTCTTCCAGTTCATCTGGGGGTCGAGGATGGACCGGGTGCAACGGGCCACAATGTACAAGTCAGCAGACAACGGGGGTAAAAGCGTGCCCAACGTCGCCCTCATCCTGATGGCCACCTTCGTGTGTGGCTGCATCAGGAGGAGTGTAGAGCCAAGGCACGTGGGCACCAAGTGTCAGTACTTGCTGAGGTTCTACCTGTCCCCGGTGTTGCGAAGGATGGGCCTGGCGCAGATGCCACGCAATGTGCCAGTCAGCTGGTCACTGCCACCCCATCTGTCGTCTGTGGAAAGGTTCTTCCGGACCAACACCTTTGATCACATGTCCATTGGGCAGTGGTCAGCACAGAATGTCCTGCAGGCACTGCAGGGAAAAGACTCGATGGACCCGGTGGCGTGGTTTCCTGAGCAGACTGCCCAGCTTGTCTGGCAAAATGCCTCATCGCCAGAACTCACCAACAAGCACCAAGACCTGGCTTGGCTGGCTGTGAGGGGAGCCCTCCCAGTCAGATCCTTCCTGCACCGTCGGAACCTCACTACCAGCGCACGCTGCCCTCGGGACGGCTGCTATGGAGTGGAGACGGTTGCCCACCTCTTTGCAGAGTGTGGATTTGCCCAAAGAGTCTGGAGAAAAATGCAAGGGTCCCTGGTACGCTTTATTCCAAACAGCTCCGTCACAGAGGACTCTGTGATTTACGGACTGTTCCCAGGGACACATTCAGAGACTGACATCAAGTGCTGCTGGAGGGTTATCAACTCGGTGAAAGACGCTCTCTGGTCTGCCCGAGCGTTGTTCACCACCCAGCAGAGCGAGATGTCCGTCGGGGAATGTTGCTGACTGGCCCACTGCAGACTGCAGGAGTACGTCCTGAGGGACGCACTGAAGCTCGGTGCAGCCAACGCCAAGGCTCGGTGGGGGAGGGCCACAGTCTAAGGTCCTTCCGCTGCTGGACATGAGGGACACTGTGTGGTGGAGACGCCCCTCAAAATAAGGGAAGGTATCCCATGCCGGGGGGCCACATGAGTGGCACGGGTGGGGGATCGATTCGTGAAATTTGAAAAATGTATATAGACTGTATGGAGACATTTGTATAGCCTCTGAAAAATGTCGGATGGATTTTTTTCACACGGTTGATGTATTGTATATATTTATTACTCGAATTAAGTCTATTTTGAAATATAAAAATGCGGGGACACCTACATGAGGACCGGAAGGCAGGCAGGGGGACGTGGAAGTTAAACATGAAGCTGTTGACCACAGAGAACATCGAGGAGCTAAAGAGGGACTACGCATGTTGGAGAACGGTGAAGCCCCTCTTTGACTCCCCCACACTCTGGTGGGAAGCAACCAAGGAGAACATTAAGAGGTTCTTCATAAGTAAAGGGGTTCAGAGAGCAAGACAGAGTCAGAGGGAATTGTGCCAACTCCAGACGGATTTGCAACAACTGCTCCTTCTGCAGTCGAGAGGGGTGGATGTGAAGGAGGAACTTAGAGACGTGAAGGACCGGCAAGCTCGGCTCTTTACCTCTGAATCCTCCAAGATCATCTTCCGATCCAGGGTCCGCCATGTGGAGCAGGATGAGACGTGCTCACGTTTCTTCTTCCATAAGGTTCACAGGGGGAGCTCTGTGATGAACAGCTTTAGGGAGGAGGACGGCTCGGTAGCATCCTCACACACAGACATGCTGAGGATCTGCAAATCCTTTTACACAGATTTGTATGACCGAAAGGCCATAGGCAGTACCTCCTCCCAGAACTTCCTGTCCTCAATCACGGAGGTCTTGGAGGACAGCAAGTGGGAGAGTCTGGACCAACCACTGACCCTAGAGGAGCTGACTGGCTCCATCCGTTCCTTTGACTCGAGTAAAACTCCCGGAAGCGATGGCTTACCGGCCGAGTTGTATTCGGCTCTGTGGGACTTGATGGGCCCGGACCTGCTAGAAGTGTACAACGACATGCTTCTAGCTGGTAGCATGTCAGACTCCATGAGGAAAGGCAACATCACCCTAATCTACAAGCAGAAGGGGGAGATGAAGGACATAAAGAATTGGAGACCCATAACACTCTTGAATGTAGACTACAAGACCCTGTCTAAGGCCATCGCCAACCGGGTCAAGTCTGCTCTGGGACCGGTGATCCACCCGGACCAAACTTGTGCTGTACCTGGCAGGAAAATCTCAGACAGCCTAGTGCTGCTGAGAGATACCATCGCCTACGTGCAGGACAGATGGGTGGATGCCTGCCTAGTCAGCTTGGACCAGGAGAAGGCCTTTGACAGGATTTCGCACACGTACATGAGGGACGTGCTCTCCAAAATGGGTTTTGGGGAGGGAATCAGGAATTGGATCAAACTGCTCTACACTGACATCCGTTGTGCAGTCCAAATCAATGGGTGGGAATCAGACAGTTTCCCTGTAAGGTCTGGAGTCAGGCAGGGTTGCCCTCTCTCCCCTGTCTTGTTTGTCTGCTGTATTGAACCCTTTGCCGAATCCATCAGGAAGGATGCGAGCATAAGAGGAGTGACACTGCCCGGCAGTGGGGGCATTCAAGTAAAAACCTCCCTGTACATGGACGATGTCGCTGTCTTCTGCTCGGATCCAGGGTCGGTCCGCAGATTGATTAGTATCTGCGACCAGTTTGAGTCGGCCACGGGAGCCAGGGTGAACCGCAGGAAGAGCGAGGCCATGCTCTTTGGCAACTGGCCCGACAGATCTTCCGTCCCCTTCACCATCAAGCCTGACTTCTTGAAGGTGCTGGGGATCTGGTTCGGGGGGGCTGAGGCGTGTAACAAGAATTGGCTGGAGCGGATAGCCAGGGTGGGGAAGAAGCTGGAGCTGTGGAGGCAATGCTCCCTCTCCATAACGGGAAAGAATTTGGTCATCAGGTGTGAGGTGCTCTCGGGCCTGCTGTACTTGGCACAGGTGTGGCCTGTCCATCCTTCCTACGCCACAGGGATCACCCGGGCCGTCTTCCAGTTCATCTGGGGGTCGAGGATGGACCGGGTGCGACGGGCCACAATGTACAAGTCAGCAGACAACGGGGGTAAAAGCGTGCCCAACGTCGCCCTCATCCTGATGGCCACCTTCGTGTGTGGCTGCATCAGGCGGAGTGTAGAGCCAAGGCACGTGGGCACCAAGTGTCACTACCTGCTGAGCTTCTACCTGTCCCCGATGTTGCGAAGGATGGGCCTGGCGCAGATGCCACGCAAGATGCCAGTCAGCTGGACATTGCCGCCCCATCTGTCGTCTGTGGAAAGGTTCTTCCGGACCAACACCTTTGACCACATGTCCATTGGTCAGCACAGAATGTCCTGCAGGCACTGCAGGGAAAGGACTCGATGGACCCGGTGGCGTGGTTCCCTGAGCAGACTGCCCAGCTTGTCTGGCAAAATGCCTCATCGCCAGAACTCACCAACAAGCACCAAGACCTGGCTTGGCTGGCGGTGAGGGGAGCCCTCCCAGTCAGATCCTTCCTGCACCGTCGGAACCTCACTACCAGCACACGCTGCCCTCGGGACGGCTGCTATGGAGAGGAGACGGTTGCCCACCTCTTTGCAGAGTGTGGATTTGCCCAAAGAGTCTGGAGGAAAATGCAAGGGTCCCTGGTACGCTTTATTCCAAACAGCTCCGTCACAGAGGACTCTGTGATTTACGGACTGTTCCCAGGGACACATTCAGAGACTGACATCAAGTGCTGCTGGAGGGTCATCAACTCGGTGAAAGACGCTCTCTGGTCTGCCCGAGCGTTGTTCACCACCCAGCAGAGCGAGATGTCCGTCGGGGAATGTTGCCGACTGGCCCACTGCAGACTGCAGGAGTATGTGCTGAGGGACGCACTGAAACTCGGTGCAGCCAACGCCAAGGCTCAGTGGGGGAGGGCCACAGTCTAAGGTCCTTCCGCTGCTGGACATGGGGGGCACGGTAGGGAGGTGACGCCCCTCAAAATAAGGGAAGGTATCCCATGCCGGGGGGCCACATGAGTGGCACGGGTGGGGGATCGATTTGCGGAATTTGAGAAATGTGCATAGACTGTATGGAACAATTTGTATATCCTCCGAAAATGTCGGATGGATTTTTCGCACGGTTGATGTATTGTATATATTTATTACTCGAATAAAGTCTATTTTGAAATATTTTTAAAAAACCCATGCGGGGACAGCACCGGAGACCCCTGGGGTGAAGACGATGAAGCCGGCGAGCGGGGCTCCGAGCGTTGTGGTGAGGCCAAAAGGGGAATGGTCAGTGGCTGATCTGCAGCAGCAGAGCACGAGAGAAGAGACAGTCCAACAGTAGAAGGGTACATCATACACATGGCCTCTGGATACGAGACCGCAGGAGGTGGTTCCTTCACAGGAAGGAGATTTTGACGGTGGCGTCTGTAAAGGCCTTGGTCGGCGTTCACCAGGTATGAGCGCAGCTCTTTGGCAGGGATGTGAATGTGACCCAAACAGCCATAGCCCTTGTTGGTCTGAAGGCGAACAACTTTTTAAAAAATATATTTTTATTTATTAGAGGCAAATACATCAATGTACATCACATATATATTGTTACAATCATTGTACCCCATAATTTTATGGCTTTTATAGAAAAAGAATAGAAAGAAAGAGGGTGAAGTAGGTGAAAAGAGTTGTGAAAGTGAAAGAGCGTGCCAAATGGGAGAAGAAACCTTGGTCAAAGAATTAGAGAAAGGGGGTTAAGAGATAGACGCTAGAAAAGAAAAGAAAGCCAAAGATAGAGAAAAGGAAAAAAAAGAAAAAAGAGCCAGTTAGTATATTATATATATCACGCAAAAGGAATTCACAAACTTGATAGTTTTTCATCCCCCCCCCCCCCTACCGAGGCCCAAGGTACTCCTGCACCCTATCTTTTATAACAGATATAATGTTTCAAACATAGTTGAAATCCACATATTTAATGTTTGGTACATGAGCATTTTTCCAGAATTTTAAGATTAGCTTTTTTCCTATTATTAGGCCGCAATCAAATAGATTCTTTTGATACACATTTAATTCTGAACTACCTTCTGTCATTCCGAAAATAATCCATTCTGGCTTTGGTGTCATTTTTATTTTATTTTAAACAGTTTTGTGAAAATTTCAAAGATTTCAATCCAAAACCTTTGAATTTTTGTACAGAAGATGAATGAGTGCGTTATAGTAGCTTCTTGACACTGGCATTTATCACAAATTGGTGAAACGTTGGGGAAAAATTTATTTAATTTAGTTTTTGAGTAGTATAATCTGTGTAAAATTTTAAATTGTATTAAAGTGTGTCTCACATTAATTGAGCATTTGTGCACATTTAATAAGTACTCTTTCCACCTTTCATTGGAAATTTTTATGCTTAGTTTGTTTTCCCACTCATCTCTGATACCTTCCGTTGTTGGTATTACTGCATTTAGTATAATATTATATATATATGAAATTAAATTTGCTGATTCCGACTTTGTATTCATTACTCCACCTAGTAAGTCTAATGACATTTTGTGAAATTCTTGTGCATGTTATTTCAGATAATCACATATTTGGAAATATTTAAAATACTGTTTGTTACCCAGATTATATTTTAGTTGTAATTGTTTAAATGATAATAGATTTCCCATATCATGCAGATCTCCCAAAGTTTTAATTCCTGCTCTTTCCCATTGTATAAATGCTTTGTCTATAATTGAGGGTTTAAACAGAGGGTTTTTAGCAATAGGAGATAGGAGAGATAAGTTTCTTAATTTTAAATTGTATTTTATTTGTTTATAAATTCTGATTGTACTATGTATAATTGGGTTTTTGTTGTAGTTTGTATTATTCACCGTCATTGGTGAAAGAAAGATCGAACCAATATTAAAAGGGGAGCAGTCCTCTTTCTCCATAATGATCCATTCCGGTTGATGAAGAGAATTATCCAACAATTAAATCATATTTCTAATATTTACCGAGCAATAATAGTACATAAAATTAGGGAGTGCTAATCCCCCTACTACTTTGGGTTTATTCAGGTGTGGTCTTTGTATTCTGTGGGACTTATAATCCCAAATAAAATTTGTAATATCTGAGTCCAATTTAAAAAAAAAACTTTTTGGGTAGATATAATGGGATTGATTGGAACAAGTATAGCATTTGGGGAAGTAAAATAATTTTCATGGCGTTTATTCGACCTATTAAGGACATCGGAAGCATTTTCCAGAATTTAATTAAATTATGTAGTTTCTTAAGTACAGGATTATAGTTTGCTTTAAACATGTCTTGATATCTTCGAGTAATTTCAATACCCAAGTATTTAAATTTTTCCACAGCTATTTTAAAAGGAAATTGTATGAGATGTGTAGAATCTTTCGGTTTTATTGACATGATTTCTCTTTTATTCCAGTTTATTCTATAACCTGAAAATGAACCAAAATCCTCAATTAAATTTAAAATGTTGGGTAGAGTGATATGAGGCTTTGTGATGTACAAAAGTACATCATCAGTGTATAATGATATTTTAGTGTTTGAATATTTTTTCTTATATCCATGGATATTCGAATGAGTTCTAATACTTTACGCTAGTGGTTCTATTATGAGGGCAAATAACAATGTGATAATGAACAACCTTGTCTATTACCACTTGACAGCTGAAAATTCGTGGATAAAATATTATTAGTTAATATTCTGGCCATTGGCTTATTAAATATTAATTTAATCCATTGAGTGAAATTCTCTCCCAGTTGAAATTTTTGCAATACCTTAACCATATACTTCCATTTAACCTGATCGAATGCTTTCTCTGCATCCAGCGAAATAATTGCGAGATTTGGATCTTTCGTTTGGTGTGAGTTCATTATGTTAAGCAGACGTCTCAAATTATTAAATGATTGTCTCTTAGGGATAAACCCCGTTTGATCCGGATGTATTAGTTTACTGTCGTACTTACTTAATCTTCTTGCTAATATTTTTGCTAATATTTTTTGATCTGTATTTAACAACGCGATAACTCTATAAGATCCAGGTTCTTCCTCATCTTTATCTTTCTTAAGTATTAATGTAATCGTAGATTCTGCTAATGTATCAGGTAATATTTGTTCTCTGAAAATGTGTGTGTACATTTTCTGTAGATGAGGAGTAAATATATCGTAAAACCTTTTATAGAATTCATTACTGAATCCATCTGGACCTGGTGTTATTCCATTTTTTAATGAGACTATTGTTTCTTCTATTTCCTTATTTGAGATTTGTGCTCCCAATTCCTCTTGTTCCTGCAGTTCTAGTTTGGGAAGATTGCAATTATCGAGAAATTCAGTGACTTTGTTGGTGTCAGTTGTCATTTTGGATGTATACAAATTCTCATAAAATTGCACAAATCTTTTATTAATTTCATTCGGTAATGTTAATACTTCCTCTCTATCTGATTTAATCTTTGAAATTGTGTGTTCCTTTTCTCGGTTTTTTAATTGGCGTGCGAGACGTTTATGGGGCTTATCCCCAAATTCAAACTGTTCCTGTCTTGTGATTTGGAATAATCTTTTAACTCTCTCTGATAGTAATTTATTTAATTTAAATTTTAGTATTAATATTTTATTATGTTTATCCATGGATGGGTCTTTAGCATTATCTATATCCAATTGTCTAATTTGTTCCTCTAGGTGCCGTTGTTCATTCTTATTATTTTTATTCTGAAAGGCTTGGTATGAGATTAAAACACCTCTAATAAAAGCTTTGAAAGATTCCCATAGTAATGTTGGTGATGTGTCTGGCGTGTCATTTATTTCGTAAAAAAAAGATCCATTTGCTGTCTTAGATATATACTCCCTTGCGGGTCTTTTAAAATTTGGCGGTTATTCCTCCAGAACGATGTATTCTGGGTCATTCCTTCTATTTTTAGTTCAACAGGTATGGGTGCAGCTCCTTGGCAGGGCTGTGAATGTGACCCAAACAGCCATAGCCCTTGTTGGTCTGAAGGCGAACAACTTGCCCACTAGAGAGAGGTTTAAGTGATTTGCTGGACTTGTCGAAAGATTGTTTCTGTGCATCGCTTTTCAGCTGTTGTTGTTTCTGGACAACAGGAGGCGGAAGGACCTGTGGCTGCCGCAATTGCTGGGGCACGGGCAGGGCAGCACGGGTCTGACAAGACATCAGGCGTTGGGCTGGACACCTCAGTATCGAGTCACCGACGATGTTCCTTAAGTTAAGCAGGTCCAAGAATACATCAGATTTAGCATGGTGTGAGCACTCCATTAATTGTTTGACGCTATGGACCGCCCGTTCTACGAGTTCGTTGGACTGTGGAAATTCTGGACTGGTGGTGACATGGTGAACATCCCATCGTTGAGCAAATTTTTTGAAACGCTGACTGGTGAACTGACTGCCGTTATCAGAAAGGACACGTACAGGGGCGCCGTGCACGGAGAAGTGGCGTGACAGCTTAAGGATGACTGCGTCGGGTGTGATGGTCTGGAGTACGTCAATTTCGAACCAGACCAACGTGAACGAGAATCAGATAGTGTTTTCCATGCCACTTGAATGTCAGTAGCGACCGTGGACCACGGCAGTGGAGGAAAAGGCTGTGAGAGCAAGGGTTGTTTCTGCTGGTGTGGCATCAGGATCATGCAGACGTAGGCTTTGACTCTTTTGCGTATATATTTGGTCATACCGGGCCAGTAAAACATGCTCTGCGCTTGTTATAGGGTTGCTTCCACAACGGGGTGCCCCCTGTGGACGGCATACACGTACTTGTCTTGAAGAACAGTTGGGATGACAGCTTTGTGACCCTTGATTATGACCCCGTCCTATAGCACCAGTTCGTCACGAAACAGCTGGTATGGGCGAATCGCAAGTGGGGTACTGTGTTGTTTATCCAGCCAGCCACGCCGGATGACTGTGGAACATAATTGTAGAGTTTGATTTGCAGCCGTGTGCTCCGCCAGGCTGCTTAGGCATTCGGTAGGTACGTACGACACCATCATTACCCTGAACTGGTCTTGTTCTGAGGGCTGTTGTTTGCAGGTTTTGCGTGGGGCTCTTGATAGTGTGTCAACTATGTGCATGTCCTTGCCCTTTTTGTAGACTACAATAAAATCGAAACACTGTAGCTGCATCATCATCTGTTGCCGGCGAGCTGAAATGGCATGAATGGGTTTGTTCAGAATGGTGCCCAGCGGCTGGTGGTCTGTTTCCATAATCACGGACTTGCCAAAAATAAAGTCTTTGAATTTCGTGCAGGCAATTCCATTTCTATCTGGGCATAATGTTGTTCAGTTTCAGTCAGTGTGCGGGAGGCGTAAGCAACAGGTCTGCAGTCACCTTCGGTGGAAGTCTGTAGGCAAGCAGCGCCAAGTCGTTATTGGGATGCATCACATGTGAGCGTCACCGGCAACTTCAAAGCAAATTAGGCGAGGGTTGGCGCACTGACCAGTTGCAACTTGAGGATTTTGAATGCTCTTTGGTGTTGTGGGTACCAGGACCAGGCAGAGTCCTTGTGAGTCAGTTCCCGCAGGGGGGCAGATATATCACTGAGGTTGGGAATGAATTTCCCCAGGTAGTTGACCATTCCCAGGAATCTCTGAAAACTCGTAACGTCAGTGGGAACTGGCATCTCGTTGATGGCAGTGGTCTTGGAGGGTGGTCTGAGGCCATCACTGGTGAAAATGTGACTGATATAGTTGATTTCTGTGACACAAAATCTGCATTTTAGAGTGTTTAGCTTGAGATGAATGTCGTTAGCACGGTCTAGTACTTTTTTTAGATTGGTACCACGTTCAGCCGTCTTGCGTCCGGCAACGAGAATGTCATCAACAATGATGGCGCACGGGTATCCCACAAATAATTGTTCCATTGTGTGTTGTAAAACTTCATGAGCTGAGTTGATGCCAAAGGGCATCCACAGGAATTTGTAGCGGCCAAAGGGGGTGCCGAATGTGGTGAGATTGGATGAGTCGGGGTCCAGCGGGATCTGCCAAAAGCAACTTTTGGCATCCAGAACAGTGAACATAGATGCACTGCCTATCTGAGCAGCAACTTCCTCCACTGTGCGCATGGGGTAGTGTGGGCATTTGATCGCTGTGTTTAGGTCTCTGTGGTTCATGCAGATTTGGATTTCTTCCTTGTTTTTCTTTGTTGCAACCACCATGGTGAAAACCCAGTCAGACAGTTCAGTAACCGTAGCAATGACACCCAAGAACACCATCCGCTGTAGAGCTCATTGGATACTGAGCATGCGGGATACAGTGTGGTGCTCGGACCACAGGTAGGACATTTGGATTAGTGGCGGTGCTGTACTTGATGGGCGGCTTTCCAAGCTTGTCGTCAAATAGTTATTTGTATTGTGAAAGTATCTTCTGAGTAAATGCCAAGCAGGGTTGCAGAATCGCCACGGACAATGAAAAACTTCAGTTTGTGAGCTTGTGACTCCAGGCAGCAATTCAGTTCAGTTTCGCCAAATGGATGCAGTTCCCCTCCCCCATATGCTCGTAAAGTCGCCGTAGTTTTTGCAATACGTTCGGCATTATGGATTTGTTTAAATTCAGATAAAGACATGACATTTAGCACCAGTGTCAATCTTTGCAACGGCGATGTTGCTGTTAACGAACAGAGAGACTTCAGGGTCAAGTTCCTTGTTACTGGAAGCAAACAACGAGTTCATGTCTGGACTGATACATTCGTGCTCTGGGAGCCGAGCAGGAGATGGCATTTCCAGGTCCTGCAATTCTTTATCAGTAGGTTCATGTTTTAACAGGTGTACAGATTGCCTTGGGAACAAATGAGCCATGTGTCAATGACAGAATTTAATGAAGTGGTTCATCTTCTTACAGTAGTGGCAAATTTTACCGTAAGCAGTGCATAATTCACGACCTGGAGCGTGGGAGCCGTCACAATTAGAGCACTGTTCAATAGATCTCTGAGGCTGTCGTGGTGGTGTGTGGGGTTGTGAACGTCAGTCGCAATAGGAGGTGGCCGTAGCATTGTCATTGTACGAAAAACGTGGCCCAGGGCCCAAAGTCTTTGTGTGAGAGACAGTTAGTTCAACAATTCTGCAAGCATGTTCAGCTTATGGAGTTGGCACGAATGTCACATAGCTGTCTGAACTCAGCAGGTAGGGCTGCAGGGTCATCAATAGTTTCAGCTGGCACCACAACCTGGTTGTTGTGATCCAGAAGTGCAGGAGCATAGTCAAAACGCTCAGCGCGCTTCATTACCTCAAGGCCAGCAACATTGAATAATATAGAGGCATGCACGTCTGGTGCAGCGTTGCGATGAGCAGCACGAATGTAATGGTTGTAGTCGTGCTCAAAGATGCGCCAAATTTCAGCGATGTCCAGTCAAAGATCAGAGGAATGGCGAAGCGAGCTGGCCAGGGCAGCGATAGTGAATATACAAGATCAAATCTAAGTGGCCAAAATAAAAACCGATACATTTAAACACGGATTGGGTTGGCAACCACTTCTTGACACCATGTAAATGACCCAGTCATTCTCACAAACATGGTACAACAGGGTTTTATTGAAGATCACTTACAGTACACTTCAGCATGTTGTTATAGCTGTGTAGCGAAAAATAGACTAATAACACGAGCTGGGTTACGATAATATAAACCGTGTAGTGGGCGAGGCTTCTAATAATAAAGCACTACAATTGGTTAGTGTGGAGTAACCAATCTACAAGGAGTGAAAAGAAGACATCAAAAGAGATGAGATCAAGGAAAATGCAGAATAGATCATTGTTTGCTATGAAGGAGACGACAAACCAAACAGAGATAAAATGTAAGAGTGGACTGTCAGTGGTCAGAAAACTGGGAAGGGGAGCGATGAAGAGGAAGGGAAAGCAAGGTTACGTGAAGTTAGATAAGTCAATATTCATACAGTTGAGGCAAGCAAAATATGAGGTGCTGTTCCTCTAATTTGTGCTGGGCCTCACTTTAACAATGGAGGAGGTCGAGAGCCTCGAGCCGAAACGTCACCCATTCCTTTCTCCAAAGATGCTGCCTGTCCCGCTGAGATGCTCCAGCTTTTTCTGTCTATCTTTGGTTTAAACCATCATCTGCAGTTCCTTTGTACACATTTAAAATTATAGTGTGATTATATTAACACAGAACATTAAAGGGGCTGTCCCATTGCAATGACCTAATCCGCCAGTTCAGAAGAGTCTCTTCGACCTGCAAGCTCGGGTACTCGCCTGAAAAACCGCGAGCTGGATCGACCGACCACACACACACACACAAACACATCGCAAAGGCGGGGGCCAGGGAAATCGGGGGAGCACTGTCTGAAATTCACATCCACGATGAAGAGGAAGGTAAAAGACGGGCTGCACAGTAATGGTAAGTCCTTTAGAGAGCGTGGGGGGGGGGGGTGGGGGGGGGGAGGGGGGGGGTGGGGGGGGTGGGGGAGGGGGGGTGGGGGGGGGGATGCAGGAGTGGAGACACTTTTAAGAAGTATAATAAAGTTTAGCGGGCATTTAACCTACCGGTAGGTTTTCCTGGTTTAAAATGCCTGGTCGGCGAAGGAGATTGCCTACGTCTTCCCTCGACTGCCTGTAACTAAATAGTGACCCCACTCCACTGCACTACGACCTAAAAAGAACCATGCCGAACAATTTTTAATCGTGTAAAATTTTTCAACATGCTGAAAATGTTTCTGCGACCTAGCTGAGGCTTCGCATATGTGGGAACTTCCCTCTAGCATGAAGGAGAGTTCCAGTGACCTCATAGGACCTCCTAGGACCACGTGTCGTCCATGCTGCGAATTTGAGTCGAGAGCAAACTCTTCTAAACTCGCAGATTAGGTCGCCGCAGTGGGACAGCCCTTTAAGGTAACAGCTGTACTGTGAGTCAGTTACATCCTGTAACTCTCCTTACCAAGAAGCTCGTTTTATGTAACATTTAATATTTAACCTTGCATTCATATTCATACAGATTTGTAGCTCTTTTACATTATCTAACATCTTCTAAATTTGCAAACATTTGTACACACGTAAAGGAAATATTGCGGTAATAATCCGTCATGATATCATTAACAAAAAAATATGCTGTTACTGAAAGGTTTGTGGATATACTCTTCTGTTTTGCAATTTTCCTACAATTGGAGAGCACAATAGCTTTTCTTTCCTGTGTAGTGCTTCTCTGTGAGATCATTATCAGGGTTTCTTCTCTTCTGTACCAAGATTTACTAGTGACAGCAAGTCAAGAAACTTAACAGGAGAGACACATGTTTTGTACTGGATACTAATGAATGTCCTTTGAATGTATTTTACAGCAAAATAGTATGAACCATACACATCTAATGAATCCATGAACATTACTCAGTAACAATGATAGAGCTATAAACCATATGTTATCACATTCATGATTTGGCAGTAATAGATTAATTGGGATGAATGTTCTGGTACATCTATCACTATGAATTGATTTCAGTACATTTCTAGCTCTAACTCTTCCAGCCAATTTCCTAAATTTTAAGCATAAAGTGTAAATACAATTCAGGTTGTTTGTGATATTGTTTATAAATAAAAATTATAGATAAACAATCCTGTCATTTTATCCAAAAATCCTTAGACCATGTATTGTGTATTGTCAGGGACAGTAGATCCAACAATAGATAATCTGGCTAAGGATTCAAAAGCCATACTCACTGAGGCTGGAGTCACTGGATGAAACAAAACCAGTAGGAATGGATTTTAATATTTTTGAGCAAATGGGTTTGGAATCTAGAGGACATCAAATGCACTAAAATTGGTGGTGCATCAACCATCAAATTACCGATGCCAATCATTGACATTTGCATTTACCAATAGACAATAGGTGCAGGAGTAGGCCATTTGGCCCTTCGAGCCAGCACCTCCATTCAATGCGATCATGGCTGATCATCCACAATCAGTACCCCGTTCCTGCCTTCTCCCCATATCACTCGACTCTGCTATCTTCAAGAGCTCTACCTAACTGTCTCTTGAAAGCATCCAGAGAACCGGCCTCCACCGCTCTCTGAGGCAGACAATTCCACAGACTCAGAACTCACTGTGTGAAAAAGTATTTCCTCATAGAAACATAGAAACATAGAAAATTGGTGCAGGAGTAGGCCATTCGGCCCTTCGAGCCTGCACCGCCATTCAATATGATCATGGCTGATCATCCAACTCAGTATCCTGTACCTGCCTTCTCTCCATACCCCCTGATCCCTTTAGCCACAAGGGCCACATCTAACTCCCTCTTAAATATAGCCAATGAACTGGCCTCAACTACCTTCTGTGGCAGAGAATTTCACAGATTCACCACTCTGTGAAAAATGATTTTCTCATCTCAATCCTAAAAGACTTCCCCCTTATCCTTAAACTGTGACCCCTTGTCCTGGACTTCCCCAACATCGGGAACAATCTTCCTGCATCTAGCATGTCCAACCCCCAACTGCACTAGAACCTCCCTGTTCTTGTACTCAAATCCTTTTGCTATGAATGCCAACATACCATTTGCTTTCTTCACAAGCCTGCTGCACCTGCATGCCTACTTTCAATGATTGGTGTACCATGACACCCGGTCTCGTTGCATCTCCCCTTTTCCTAATCGGTCACCATTCAATCATCTTCGTTCTAAATGGCTAACATTATTCTTAAACTGTGACGCCTGGTTCTGGACTTCCCCCAACACCGGGAACATGTTTCCTGCCTATAACGTGTCCAAACCCTTAATAATCTTATATATTTCAATAAGATCCCCACTCATTGTTCTAAACTCCGAAGGAGAGGCCCAGGAGCCGTTAGTGAGGGAGGAGCGATGTCCTAGCGGTGAGTGTAAAAACCCAGTGCGGGGCTTTGTTTTTACAGAGACCCAGGAGCCGTTGGTGAGGGAGAAGCGACGTCCGGGCGGTGAGTGTAAAAACCCAGTGGGCTTTGTTTTTACAGAGGCCCAGGTGCAGCAGGCAGTGAAGAAAGCAAATGGTATGTTAGCATTCATAGCAAAAGGATTTGAGTATAGGAGCAGGGAGGTTCTACTGCAGTTGTACAGGGTTTTGGTGAGACCACAGCTGTGGTATTGCGTACAGTTTTGGTCTCCAAATCTGAGGAAAGACATTCTTGCCATAGAGGGGCTCAGAGAAGGTTCACCAGACTGATTCCTGGGATGTCAGAACTGTCATATGAGGAAAGACTGGATAGACTCGGCATGTACTCGCTGGAATTTAGAAGATTGAGGGGGGATCTTATAGAAACTTACAAAATTCTTAAGGGGTTAGACAGGCTAGATGCAGGAAGATTGTTCCCGATGTTGGGGAGGTCCAGAACAACGGGTCACAGTTCAAGGATAAGGGGGAAGTCCTTTAGGACCGATATGAGGAAAACAATTTTCACACAGAGAGTGGTGAGTCTCTGGAATTCTCTGCCACAGAAGGTAGTTGAGGCCAGTTCATTGGCTATATTTAAGAGGGAATTAGATGTGGCCCTTGTGGCTAAAGTGATCAGGGGGCATGGAGAGAAGGCAGGTACAGGATACTGAGTTGAATGATCAGCCCTGATCATATTGAATGGCGGTGCAGGCTTGGAGGACTGAATGGCCTACTCCTGCACCTATTTTCTATGTTTCCATGTCTATGTTTCTATACAAGCCCAGCCACTCAATTCTATCAACATATGACAGTCCTGCAATCTCGGGAATTAACCTCGTGAACCTACACTATACTCCCTCAAGAGCAAGAATGTCCTTACTTAAATTTGGAGACCAAAACTAGGGCCCTGTACAACTGCAGAAGCACCTCTTTGCTCCTATACTCAACTTCTTTTGTTATGAACGCCAACATGCCATTCACTTTCTTCACTGCCTGCTGTACCTGCATGCTTACTTACAATGACTGATGAACAAGGACTCCCAGATCCCATTGTACTTCCCCTTTTCCCAACTTGGCACCATTCAAATAATAATCTGTCTTCCTCTTTTTGCCACCAATGTGGATAACCTCACATGTATCCATATTAAACTACATCTGCCATGCATCTGCCCACTCACCCAATCTGCCCAAGTCACCCTGCATCCTCATAGCATCCTCCTCACAGTTCACACTGCCATCCAGCTTTGTGTCATCTCCAAATTTGCTAATGTTACTATTAATCCCTTCATCTAAATCATTAATATATATTGTAAATAACTGCGGTCCCAGCACCGAGCATTGCGGTACCCCACTAGTCACTGCCTGACATTCTGAAAGGGACCTGTTAATCCCTACTCTTTGTTTCTTGTCTGCCAACCAATTTTGTATCCATGTCAGCATACCTTGTGCTATACTTTTGGTTGCTAATCTCCTATGTGGGACCTTATCAAATGCTTTCTGAAATTCCAGGTACACTACATCCATTGGCTCTCCCTTGTCCATTTTCCTAGTTACATACTCAAAAAATTCCAGAAGATTAGTCAAGCATGATTTGCCCTTCGTAAATCCATGTTGACTGGGGCCGATCCTGCTACTGCTATCCAAATGTGCCGCTATTTCATCTTTTATAATTGACTCCAGCATATTCCCCACCACCGACGTCAGGCTGACTGGTCCATAATTCCCTGTTTTCTCTCCGACTTTTTTTAAAAGTGGGATAACATTAGCTACCCTCCAATCCACAGGAACTGATCCTGAGTCTATAGAACATTGGAAAATGATCACCACTGCATGCATGATGTCTAGAGCCACTTCCTTAAGTACCCTGAGATGCAGACCATCAGGCCCTGGGGATTTATCAGCCTTCAGTGCCATCAGTCTACCCAGCACCATTTCCTGCCTAATGCGAATTTCCGTCAGTTCCTCCATCACCCTGGATCCTCTGGCCACTAGCACATCAGGGAGATTGTTTGCATCCTCCTTAATGAAGGGATCCAAAGTACCTGTTCATCTCTTCTGTCATTTCCTTCTTCCCCATAACAAATTCGCCCTTTTCAGATTTCAAGGGTCCAATTTTGGTCTTAACTAATTTTTTAATCTTCACATACCAAAATAAGCTTTTATTATCCTCCTTTATATTCTTGGGTAGATTACCTTCGTACCTCATCTTTTCTCCCCATATTGCCTTTTTGGTTACCTTCTGTTGCTCTTTAAAAGATACCGAATCCTCTGGTTTCCCGCTCATCTTTGCTATGTTACACTTGTACTCTTTTATTTTTATACTGTCACTGCCTTCCCTATACTGTCGGCCACGGTCGCCCCTTACTTTCCTTGGAATCTTTCTTCCTCTTTGGAATGAACTGATCCTGCACCTTCTGTATTATTCCCAGAAATACCTGCCATTGTTGTTCCACTGTGATCCCTGCTTGGATATCTTTCCAGTCAACTTTGGCCAGCTCCTCCCTCATGGCTCCATAGTCCCTTTTGTTCAACTGTAATACTGACACCTCTGATTTACCCTTCTTCCTCTCAAATTGTAGATTGCAACATATTATGGTCACTACCTCGTAATGGCTCCTTTACCTGGACTTCCCTTATCAAATCCAGTTAATTACACAACACTCTTAGATCACTGGGGTGTATGCAAGGAAACTGGCAGAGAGGCGAGTTAGCAATTGCAATTGAAGAAGAGTGCTATTAAGAAGAATGCGGGGGCTTTTACTTCAATGTAAAAAATGCACTAACCTTCCTGGAACTTTCCAATGAATGTGAGAGCCCAATGGCATTTGCGGAATAGAGGGGAGTTGACAAGGCAGCTGGAGCATCCTTGCTCTTGCTGCAAAGAGGTTCTGTGAAGGACTTTCTTCGCAACAGCTATGATGGAAAATTATTTTTAAAAGTTCAGAAAGAGTTTTGTGAGAATTTCAGCAAAATGTCTGTACTTTTTTTGTTCATTTTCCAAAGTTCAGAAGCTCGATATAGATGATGCCACATCGGCATTGGTAGTGATGATGTGGCCATCGTCCAATATTAAAGGACCTAGAGAGAAACAATAGCATAAGTTTCAAGCACTGGTTTCTCACATATCTGAGCTTCACGAGAGGAATTAGAAGAGATTCCCAGCGCATTTATTATTTACTGAAGTCCAAACATTATACACATAATGCACAGAAATTCTAAACCAATGGACATTTATCTCTGAGGAAGCTTATGCCATTTTATGAAGTGGTGGCAGATACTTGCAACATGTCTCAAAGTGACAACAACCCTCAATTCATTGTCTTAAAACTTTTGAGTGTTCTGCTAGAAATAATTTTTATTTCACAGTTGCCACAAGTAAATACATAAAGCGCGTGGCTCATACCTTAGTTTATAGGGAGGAAAGGCAATTAAATGGACCCCAGGTTGAGGAGCAGAAGCACACACCACAGTTTGGGCTGACTTCCATCAGCTAATGTAATAATTTAGGCATCGTCAGATTGCTAATGATTGCTCATCCACTCTGAAGATTTCCATTCCGTCTGTATTTATGGTGGAGAATTTCAATTTTCTGATTCATTAGCAGCAGCAGGACTGGTAAAGCTATTAAGGAAAATGATCTGAAGTGTACATAGGTCAGGTTTTTGACTTTTAGTTGAATGACAGGAAAAAGAGGCGTAGAGAAAAGAGAATGTTCATGATTTGATTTTTGATTTGATTTGATTCAATTTTATTGGCATTGTCTTCAAGTAAGAGACAACGAAATGCTATTTCCCATTCAGTCATACGAATAAAAAATAAAAAAACACAATAGTCCACAACATCCCCACAGCGGCACCAAAGTTCCCCACTGGGAAGGAAGGAACCAAAGTCCAGTCAATCTCCTCGCTGATGTTCCCCGATGTTCACCCATGGTTGTGGCCTACCAAGCCCACCGCAGTCGCCGCTATGGGCGGCCCATTGTTCAGGCCTTCTTGCCGGGACGATTGAACCCCGACACTGGGCGGAAGAACATCCTCAGGGGCCTGGACGTCTGAATCGGCCATCTCCCACCGGAGTCCGCGGCTTCCGAAGTCCATAGGCTGAGCTGGGTGGAGATTCAATGCTGGCGGCCCCTGGCAAAGGGTCCCAGGGCGCCGCAATGTTCGTCAGCACCGCCCAGGTTGGGAGCTCAGCGAAGCACAGTTCCGCGGTGTCGATGCAGCAGGTCCAACACTCAGGAGCCTCAAACGGCGATCCCAGGTGAGACATCACCCGCTCCAGGATGTATCCAGCGCTACACCGCCGCTGCTGAAGCTCTGGTCCGGTCCCGGCAGGAAAGGCCGCGCCTATCCAGCTGGTAGGCCGCGAGGAGGGGGGCGAGGGCGCAACTCAGATAATAGTCGCATCCTCGCCAGGAAGTGACTGAAGGATGGTTTCCCCCTTACCCTACCCCCCTCCCCCACATAAAATCCAAAAAAAAACAAAACATACTTTAAACATACTAAAAATAAAAAAGATAAAAAGACAAACAGACTGCAGGTGGAGGTAGCCATCAACAGCGCCAACGGATGTCCTTGGTGGGTGGAAGGGAGGAGAAACAGTCAAAAGGGGTTAAAGAAGGCATGATCACTGCGTCTCCTACGTGTTTCTCTACATATTAACCTATTTTTTTTCTCGTTATTGCCTTGCTTGTCATCTCAGTCAGTTAACTTTCACGATATGCTGGTTCTTCTGAATATCAACACCATTCAATCGCCCTTTGACTTTCTATTTTTTTCTCTCAAAGTGGATGCATTCACATTTTCTCACAATACAAGTAAGTAAGTAAGTAGGTTTATTGGCCAAGTATTCACATACAAGCAATTTGCCTTTTTCTATTTGCCATGGCCTTGCCTAATCAATTAACCTGTCTATATCCCTCTAAGGTTCTCTGCATCCTTACGACCATTATGTTACCCAAATTTGAATTATTAGTCAGCAAGGATATGTTACACTCAAATGATTACCATAGTATGTGAACTATTGGAGCCCTGTGACACACAGTGCCTCAACCTGACAATTACCTGTGTATTCCAACTCAATTTTTATGTCTGCTGTCTACTAAACAATCCTTAATCCACAATAGTAAATTAACCCCAAACCTTGAGCTCTCAATTTATGTAGTAACTTCATGTGCAGAACTTTATCAAGAACTATCAGAAACATTCTCCACTTTTGAGATCACATAATCTGGTTCATTATTATATATTCTATACATTACATCCTCAAGAAACTCCAACAGCTTTATCAAATGTGATTTCTCTTATATTTTGACTTTGCCCAGTCTTATTATTATTTTTGTCAATTCTCTGTTACCCATACTCATGGAATCTGGCTCCCTGTTTTCTTTATCTCACCTGTCTTAAATTGTGGGTTAACAGTTGCTAATTCCCAGTTTGTGGGAATGGATCCAGTATGCAGTGAATTTTAGAAGATAACAGTCAGTGTATCTACCATCTCCATGGCCACCTCCCATAAAACATTATGTTGAGATTATCAGGTCCTGGGAATGTTTCTCTTCTCCATTCCAAGTTCTCTAAATCTAAATCATTATGAATGCTAAAGCAGATGGCAGCCGACTGTACAAAACAGAAAAGGAGAATAGCAGTGGCATAGCTTGAGGAGTTGCTGCCTCACAGTTCCAGCAACATGGGTTCAATACTGATCTCCACTATTGTTTATTTAGTTTGTAAGTACACCCTGTGATTGAACGGATTTCCTCCTGGAGCTCCAGTATATTCCCACAGAAACGTTCTTTGAAGATGGATTTCTCATTCTCAAGATTCTTAATTTGCTGTCGTTGCTTCAACTCCTTCAACTGATTATCCTTCAAAGACAGGACCTGGTTTAGCTCCTCCCTGTACTTAACCAACTGTGGTTTTAGCAGCGTGTTTTCATATTAAATTCATAATTGTTTTCAGCTGCACTCTACTGAATGATGCTATCCTTCTGATCATGCATGTGGAGAGGCCGTGTATTCTGATAAGATGCAGTTGTGGTCATCTTGCAAGGAGGCCATCGATTTTGTGAAGGCATCTGTCTGGCTAACAGCTTTGTCTTTTTCTTCCCTAACCTTAACAAGTTGAACCTTCAGCTCTTTCATGCCACTGGCTCCCTTCTGATTATCTTGTTGGAGACTCCTCAAATTCTTTTCGTAGTCATCGATTTGCTTTCTATGTTGCTGCTGGATTTCCACTAGATAATCAGAAATGTCACTGTCTTTTGATGAGACAAGCTTTGAGATCTCTGCGTCTTTACTGTTCAACATTAGCTTCAGCTGCTGGGAAATGGCTGTCAGCTTCTGAAGATCAGCCTGCAAATTGTCGTTATCAGTCTGATGTTGGCGATTCTCCGACTGTTTTTCCACAAGATCTTTTATCAGGGTTTGCTCTGCCGTTTTCAACTCATTCACACGTCGGATGGCTGTGTGCTGAAATAACTATTGTCCTGTGAAAAACTAGATAAGGCTGCTACTTTGGATTGTATCTTGGAATCTAGCTTCCCATTTTTTGTCATGACAATGACATGACATTGCATTTGGCACCAGTGTCGATCTTTGCAACAGTAATGGTTTTGTTGACATGAAGTGAAACTTCAGGGTCGAGTTGCTTGTTAGTGGGAGCAACCAGGGAGTTTATGTTACGACTGTTATCTTCATGCTCGGGGAGCAGAACTGGAGGAGGCGCTGCCAGCTCTTGGTACTCGTTATCCGCATCTTCGTGTTTTAACCGGTGTACGGGCTTGTGAGTGAACGAGTCCCACGAGAATGGCAGGATTTTAAGAAATGATTCCTTCTTTTACAAAAGTGGCATATTTTTCCGAAAGCAAAGCACAGTTCGCGATCTGCAGGGTGTGAGCCGCCAGTTAGAATGCTGTTCAATAAATCTTTGAGATTGTCGAGATGATGTGTGGGGCTGTGAACGCTGGTTACGGTAGGAAGTGTCAGTAGCATCGACATGGGACGAGGAACACGATCCTGGGCCCAATGACATAGTGTGAGAAGCCGTGATCTCGGCAATATGACAAGCATGTTCACCTCGGGCCAGGGTCAGTTCAGTATCGCGGAACAATTCATCGCATACTTATAACCATATAACAATTACAGCACGGAAACAGGCCATCTCGGCCCTTCAAGTCCATGCCGAACAACTTTTTTCCCTTAGTCCCACCTGCCTGCACTCATACCATAACCCTCCATACCCTTCTCATCCATATGCCTATCCAATTTATTTTTAAATGATACCAACGAACATGCCGCCACCACTTCCACTGGAAGCTCATTCCACACCGCTACCACTCTCTGAGTAAAGAAGTTCCCCCTCATGTTACCCCTAAACCTCTGTCCCTTAATTCTAAAGTCATGTCCTCTTGTTTGAATCTTCCCTATTCTCAAAGGGAAAAGCTTGTCCACATTAACTCTGTCTATCCCTCTCATCATTTTAAAGACCTCTATCAAGTCACCCCTTAACCTTCTGCGCTCCAGAGAATAAAGACCTAACTTATTCAACCTATCTCTGTAACTTAGCTGTTGAAACCCAGGCAACATTCTAGTAAATCTCCTCTGTACCCTCTCTATTTTGTTGACATCCTTCCTATAATTGGGCGACCAAAATTGTACACCATACTCCAGATTTGGTCTCACCAACGTCTTGTACAATTTTAACATTACATCCCAGCTTCTATACTCAATGCTCTGATTTATAAAGGCTAGCATACCAAAAGCTTTCTTTACCACCCTATCTATATGAGATTCTACCTTCAAGGAACTATGCACGGTTATTCCCAGATCCCTCTGTTCAACTGTATTCTTCAATTCCCTACCGTTTACCATGTACGTCCTATTTTGATTTGTCCTGCCAAGGTGTAGCACCTCACATTTATCAGCATTAAACTCCATCTGCCATCTTTCAGCCCATTTTTCCAACTGGCCTAAATCACTCTGTAGACTTTGGAAATCCTCTTCATTATCCACAACACCCCCTATCTTGGTATCATCTGCATACTTACTCATCCAATTTACCACCCCTTCATCCAGATCATTGATGTACATGACAAACAACAAAGGACCCAACACAGATCCCTGAGGCACCCCACTAGTCACCTGCCTCCAACCCGACAAACAGCCATCCACCATTACCCTCTGGCTTCTCCCATTCAGCCACTGTTGAATCCATCTTGCTATTCCTGCATTTATACCCAACAGTTGAACCTTCTTAACCAACCTTCCATGAGGAACCTTGTCAAAGGCCTTACTGAAGTCCATATAGACAACACCCACTGCTTTACCCTCGTCAATTTCCCTAGTAACCTCTTCAAAAAATTCAAGAAGATTAGTCAAACATGACCTTCCAGGCATAAATCCATGTTGACTGTTCCTAATTAGACCCTCTTTATCCAGATACTTATATATATTATCTCTAAGTATCTTTTCCATTAATTTGCCCACCACTGAAGTCAAACTAACCGGTCTATAATTGCTAGGTTTACTTTTAGAACCCTTTTTAAACAATGGAACAACATGCGCAGTACGCCAATCCTCGGGGACTATTCCAGTTTCTAATGACATTTGAAATATTTCTGTCATAGCCCCGGCTATTTCTACACTAACTTCCCTCAATGTCCTAGGGAATATCCTGTCAGGACCTGGAGACTTATCCACTTTTATATTTTTCAAAAGTGCCAGTACTTCTTTTACTTTGAAACTCATAGTATCCATAGCTACTCTACTAGTTTCCCTTACCTCACATAATTCAATATCCTTCTCCTTGGTGAATACCGAAGAAAAGAAATTGTTCAATATCTCCCCCATCTCTTTTGGCTCTGCAGATAGCTGTCCACTCGGTCTCTCCAATGGACCAATTTTATCCCTTGTTATCCTTTTGCTATTAACATAGCTGTAGAAACCCTTTGGATTTACTTTCACCTTACTTGCCAAAGCAACCTCATATCTTCTTTTAGCTTTTCTAATTTCTTTCTTTAGATTCTTTTTACATTCCTTATACTCCTCAAGCACATCATTTACTTCATGCTGCCTATAATTATTGTAGATCTCCCTCTTTTTCCGAACAAGATGTCCAATTTCCCTTGAAAACCAGGGCTCTTTCCAATTTTTACTGGTTCCTTTCAACCGAACAGGAACATAAAGATTTTGTACTCTTAAAATTTCCCCTTTAAATGTCCTCCATTTCTCCTCTACATCTTTCCCATAAAACAAAATGTCCCAGTTCACTCCTTTTAAATCATCTCGCATCTCGTTAAAGTTAGCCTTTCTCCAATCAAAAATCTCAACCCTAGGCCCAGTTCTGTCCTTCTCCATAATTATATTGAAATTAATGGTATTGTGATCACTGGACCCGAAGTGCTCCCCTACGCATACCTCCACCACCTGTCCCGTCTCATTTCCTAACAGGAGGTCCAGCACTGCCCCTCCTCTAGTAGGCACCTCTATGTATTGCTGCAAAAAACTATCCTGCACACATTTTACAAACTCCAAACCATCCAGCCCATTTACAGAATGTGTTTCCCAGTCTATGTGTGGAAAGTTGAAATCTCCCACAATCACTACCTTGTGCTTACTACTAATATCTGCTATCTCTTTACATATTTGCTCTTCCAATTCTCGTTCCCCATTTGGCGGTCTATAATATACCCCTATAAGTGTTGCTACACCTTTCCCACTTCTAAGTTCCACCCAAATAGCCTCCCTAGATGAGCCCTCCAATCTATCCTGCCAAAGCACTGCTGTAATATCTTCCCTGACTAGCAATGCAACACCTCCACCTCTTGCCCCTCCAATTCTATCACACCTGAAGCAACGAAATCCTGGAATATTTAGTTTCCAATCACAGCCCTCCTGCAACCATGTTTCACTGATCGCCACAACATCATACTTCCAGGTGTCTATCCAGACTCTAAGCTCATCCACCTTTCTTACAATGCTCCTAGCATTAAAATATGCACATTTAAGAAACCCCCCATCTCTTATTCTCTGTTTATTTCCTTTTTTTTCTTTCTCCTCTTGTGTCCGAGTGCTTCCCTTTTCTGCTTCCTGCCTCCCATTCTGTCTACTAGCTTTTGCTATTTGCATCCCTCGCCCCAACCATTCTAGTTTAAAGTCTCCCCAGTGGCCTTTGCAAATTTCCCCGCCAGGATATTGGTCCCCCTCGGGTTCAAGTGCAACCCATCCTTTCTGTACAGGTCCCACCTACCCCAAAAGAAGTCCCAATGATCCAGAAACTTGAATCCCTGCCCTCTGCACCAGTCTTTCAGCCAAGCATTTATCCTCCACCTTGCTTCATTTCTACTCTCACTGTCACGTGGCACAGGCAGTAATCCTGAGATTGTTACCTTTTTGGTCCTTTTCCTCAACTCTCCTCCCAAGTCCTTAAATCCTTGATCACTACTCAGTGATAAATACTTTATCACTGAGTAGTCCACCCACCAGTCTGTCATGGATGAGTCCATCACACAGATTAGCAAAATGGCAGCGTGCAGCAATATGTTTCAGATCACTAATGTAATTTTCCACAGACTCACCTTGTTGTTGGTTTCGAGCAAAAAACCTGGTACGTTCAAGCATGGAGTTGGCACGAAGGTCACACAGCTGTCTGAAGTAAGTGAGCAAGATCTCATGATCATCAATAGTTTCTGCAGCTACCACAATTTGGTTGGTGTGATCCAGAACTACAAGTGCATAGTTGAAACGCTCTGCATGTTTGATAGCTTCAGGGCCAGCGACGTTGAGAAGTATAGAGGCACGGTGTTCTGGTGGAATGTTGCGATGAGCACCACGGAATTAATGGTTGAAATCGCGCTCGAAGACACGCCAACGTTCAGCAATGTTGGAGTCAAAAATCAGAGGGTCAAGCTTGCGGAGTGAGCTGGCCATGGCAACACGAGTGGATGGATAAAACGGGTGAAAATACAGGGAATAAAATAAAAACCGATATACTTAAACATGGAGTGGGTTAACCACATCTGACACCATTTTGAGCAAATCACACGTACTCACTGATCTGGTACAACGGTGTTTATTGAACAACACATATAACACACTACAGCATGTTGCTTCTTCTATACAGCAGCATAGACTGGCTGCGCATGTCAGGTTGCGGTAATATGAATAGTGTGGTAGTAGGCGGAGCTTCTGATATTAAAGCAATACATTGGTTAGTAATTAAAGTGACCAATCTACACTCACCACCATGTCAAGACACAGTTCTGTAGCCTGACATATTGTGGTTGACCAGTCAGCTAGTTGGTGATCCAGGCCACCAATGGAGCATCTGCCCACATCTTCGTCAATTTGGTCCCTAGCAGTGCAGGCCAGATGGTGTTAAAACCACTGGAGATTTAAAAAAAACATGACTCTCACAATGCTTCCCGGCTTATCCAGGTGAGCATAGGAACGATGCAGCAGGGGGATGATGGCGTCCTCAACCCACATCTTTGTTTGGTAAGCGAACTGCAGGAAGTCCAGGTAGGGTTTAGCCAGGGATCGCAGTTGAGTGAGTATCAGCCTCTCCAGGGACTTCATGATGTGTGAAGTCAGTGCCACTGGTCTGTGGTCATTGGAGGAGCTGGGGCGCATCCTCTTTGACACAATATTATTGACTTCAATTTTGGCAGAGATGCTTTTTTAATGCCCAAATACACAACGTCAATCATATTTCTGTTATTTCATCCAAAGATTAAATCAAGTTAGTCAGACATTATTTGCCTTTAATAATTCCATGCCGGCTCACACTTTTACAAAAGCTGATTACAAGATCTGATTGTAATCTTAGATAACCTTCTTCACATTGCACTATACCACCAATTTCAATGCCATCTGTAAATTTACTAATCTTGCCACCTACATGCTCATCCAAGTCATTAATATAAATAATGAACAATGGAGCCAGCACAAATACCTGTGGCGCATTACTCGTTACAGACCATTGCAAAAGAATATATTAATGAGTGTGATAAAAGGGAACTCAGTGTCCTTCTGAAGATTTTTCTGTTCAGCTTGGCTCTCCTTAATTATAATGCCATAATTTATCATCAACTTTGGTTTCTTATCTTTGTTTTGTCTGTCTCGTTAGTTAGAAATAAAACTCCAGCTCAGAACACCCTTTCTTTCCCTCTGCATCTAGTTGTTACTCAAATATTCATGTGAAGGCTTGTCATCTGTATTTAACAGTGTCCGCAAGAATATAAATTTGACTATTTTTGAAGCCATATTAAATACACACCATGCAAATATGTATATAATTTGTTTAAAGAAATCCACAATAATGCCTCCAGCCAGAATGCATGGGTCCAGCCCACTGCCAGCAACTGATGCCTGCCAACCTAGACTTAACTCTTCTGTTTGCATGTGGTTGAATAGCTCTCCACTATCAAATGTTTTTGAACTATTTTAAAATGTCCCTGACAGTGATTCCTTCAAAAACTTCTCAACTATTCAAAGATATTTAAATAATTCAAAAGTAATTATTAAAACATCATTTTCAAAAATATAATTAAAAGGGCAGCACGATGGCGCTGCTGTAGAGTTGCTGCCTTAAAGCGGCAGAGACCTGGGTTCGATCTTGACTAGGGCTGCTGTCAGTATGGAGTTTGTACGCTCTCCTCGTGACCATATGGGCTTTCCCTGGATGCTCTGGTTTCCTCCCACACTGCAAAGACATATAGGTTTATAGGTTAATTGGCTTCGGTAAAAATTGTAAATTGGCCCTAGTGTGTAGTATAATGCTAGTGTACGGGGATCGCTAGTCTGCACAGACTCAGTGGCCAAAGGGCCTGTTCCCGCACTCTATCTCTAAACTAAACTAAGCTAAAAATCAACACAATTGCATTGCACTGCAGTTATCAACCCTATTCAGAGGAATAGGATCACTGTTGTATGCTGGTTATCCCAGGGAAAAAGCTGATGGGCCAGATAAGAATTGGACATTATCGCACAAAGGAAGTCAGTTCAATAAGTGTTCTTGGTGCATGCATGGCCTGTGGGTGGGGGTTGGCCATCATATCGGAAGTAAGACCCATTGTTTCCACATACCTCTGCCCCACAGAACTCATCTCCAAACATGCTGATTTCATCCTATCCTCTCTTGTCCAGTCCTTTCAGATCGACATTCAAGAGAGCACACACCCCATTCAACTTTTCAATAACTTTCAATTTCAGTCCACCTCCATCTCCATCAGGATGATCTCAAGGGCCTTTGGTTCTTCTTGAACAATGACATAGAAACATAGAAAAATTGAAAATAGGTGCAGGAGTAGGCTATTCGGCCCTTCGAGCCTGCACCGCCATTCAATATGATCATGGCTGATCATCCAACTCAGTATCCTGTACCTGCCTTCACTCCATACCCCCGATCCCTTTCGCCACAAGGGCCACATCTAACTCCCTCTTAAATATAGCCAATGAACTGGCCTCAACTACCTGTGGCAGAGAATTCCACAGATTCACCACTGTGTGAAAAATGATGTTCTCATCTCGGTCCTAAAAGATTTCCCCCTTATCCTTAAACTGTGACCCCTTGTTCTGGACTTCCCCAACATCAGGGACAATCTTCCTGCATCTAGCCTGTCCAACCCCTTAAGAATTGAGTAAGTTTCTATTATATCCCCCCTCAATCTTTTAATTCTAGCGAGTACAAGCCGAGTCTATCCAGTCTTTTTTCATATGAAAGTCCTGCCATCCCAGAAATCAGTCTGATGAACCTTCTCTGTACTCCCTCTATGGCAAGAATGTCTTTCCTCAGATTAGGAGACCAAAACTGTACGCAATACTCCAGGTGTGGTCTGACCAAGACCCTGTACAACTGCAGTAGAACCTCCCTGCTCTTATACTCAAATCCTTTTGCTATGAATGTTAACCTACAATTCGCTTTCTTCACTGCATGCTGCACCTGCATGCCTACTTTCAATAACTGGTGTACAATGACACCTAGGTCTCGTTGCATCTCACTTTTCCTAATCGGCCACCATTCAGATAATAGTCTACTTTCCTGTTTTTGCCAACAAAGTGGATAACCTCACATTTATCCACATTATACTGCATCTGCCATGCATTTTCCCACTCACCCAACCTATCCAAGTCACCTTGCAGCTTCCTAGCATCCTCCTCACAGCTGCCACTGGCCCCCCAGCTTCGTGTTATCCGCAAACGTGGAGATGTTGCATTCAATTCCCTCATCCAGATCATTAATATATATTGCAAATAGCTGGGGTCCCAGCACTGAGCCTTGTGGTACTCCACTAGTCACTGCCTGCCATTCTGAAAAGGACCTGTTTACTCCTACTCTTTGCATCCTGTCTGCCAGCCAGTTCTCTATCAATATCAATACTGAACCCCCAATACTGTGTGCTATAAGTTTGTATACCTATGTGGGTCTTTGTCGAAAGCCTTCTGAAAGTCCACATATAAGACATCCACTGGTTCTCCCTCATCCACTCTACTAGTTACATGCTCAAAAAATTCTATAAGATTCATCAGACATGATTTACCTTTCATAAATCTATGCTGACTTTGTCCAATGATTTCACCACTTTCCAAATGTGCTGCTATCCCATCTTTAATAACTGACTCTAGCATTTTCCCCACTACCGACGTTAGGCTAACTGGTCTGTAATTCCCTGTTTTCTCTCTCCCTCCCTTTTTAAAAAGTGGGGTTACATTAGCTACCCTCCAATCCTCAGGAACTACTCCCGAATCTAAAGAGTTTTGAAAAATTATCACTAATGCATCCACTATTTCTGGGGCTAATTCCTTAAGTACTCTGGGATGCAGCCTATCTGGACCTGGGGATTTATCGGCCTTTAATCCATTCAATGTAACTAACACCACTTCGCAACTAACCTGGATTTCACTCAGTTCCTCCATCTCATTTGACCCCCAGTCGCCTGCTATTTCCGGCAGATATTCCTTAGTGAAGACAGAACCAAAGTAGTTATTCAATTGGTCTGCCATGTCCTTGTTCCCCATGATCAATTCACCAGTTTCTGACTGCAAGGGACCTACATTTGTTTTAACTAACCTTTTTCTCTTCACATATCTGTAAAAACTTTTGTAGTCAGTTTTTATGTTCCCTGCCAGTTTTCTTTCATAATCTATTTTCCCTTTCCTAATTAAGCCCTTTGTCCTCCTCTGCTGGACTGAATTTCTCCCAGTCCTCTGGTCGGCTGCTTTTTCTGGCTAATTTGTATGCTTCATCTTTTGTTTTGATACTATCCCTGATTTCCCTTGTTATCCATGGATGCACTACCTTCCCTGATTTATTCTTTTGCCAAACTGGGATGAACAATTGTTGTAGTTCATCCATGCAGTCTTTAAATGCCTTCCATTGCATATCCACCGTCAACCCTTTAAGAATCACTTGCCAGTCCATCTTGGCCAATTCACGTCTCATACCCTCAAATTACCTTTCTTTAAGTTCAGAACCCTTGTTTCTGAATTAACAATGTCATTCTCCATCATAATGAAGAACTCAACCATATTATGGTCACTCTTGCCCAAGGGGGCACGCACAACAAGACTGCTAACTAACCCTTCCTCATTACTCAATACTCAGTCTAAAATAGCCTGCTCTCTCGTTGGTTCCTCTACATGTTGGTTTAGAAAACTATCCCGCATACATTCCAAGAAATCCTCTTCCTCAGCACCCCGGCCAATTTGATTCACCCAATCTATATGTAGATTGAAGTCACCCATTATAACTGTTTTACCTTTGTTGCATGCATTTCTAATTTCCTGTTTGATGCCATCCCCAACTCCACTACTACTGTTAGGTGGCCTGTACACATCTCCCACTAGCGTTTTCTGCCCCTTAGTGTTTTGCGGCTCTACCCATATCGATTCCACATCCTCCAAGCTAATGTCCTTCCTTTCTATTGCGTTAATCTCCCTGGATGTTCAGCTCCCAGCCTTGGTCACCCTGGAGCCATGTCTTTGTGATCCCAACTATATCATATTCATTAATCATCTGCACATTCAACTCATCCACCTTATTACAAATGCTCCTTGCATTGAGACACAAAGCCTTCAGGCTTGTTTTTACAACACTCTTACCCCTTATACAATTATGGTGAAAAGTGGCCCTTTTTGATTTTTGCCCTGGATTTTTCTGCCTGCCACTTTTACCTTTCACCTTGCTACATATTGATTCTACCCTCATTTTACACACCTCTGCTCTCTGCTCATGCTCCTATCGCCCTGCCACATTGGTTTAAATCCTCCCTGACAGCACTAGCAAACACTCCCCGAAGGGCATTGGTTCCATTCCAGCCCAGGTGCAGACTTTCCTGTTTGTACTGGTCTCACCTCCCCCAGAACTGGTTCCAATGCCCTGGAAATTTGAATCCCTCCCCCTTGCACCATTTTTCAAGCCACATATTCATCTGCAATATCCTCCTATTTCTACTCTGACTAGCACGTGGCACTGGTAGTAATCCAGAGATTATTATCTTTGAGGTCCTACTTTTAAGTAGGACCTCATCCCGTTTTTTACCTATATCGTTGGTGCCAATGTGCACCATGACAGCTAGCTGTTCACCCTCCCCCTCCAGAATATTCTGCAGCCGTTCAGTGACATCCCTAACCCTTGCACCAGGGAGGCAACATACCATCCTAAAGTCTCGTTTGCGGCCGCAGAAACACTTATCTATTCCCCTTACAATTGAATCCCTTATTACTATAGCCCTTCCACTCTTTTTCCTCCCCTCCTGTGCCGCAGGGCCACCCATGGTGCCATGAACTTGGCTGCTGCTGCCTTCCCCTGATGAGCCATCTCCCCCAACAGTATCCAAAATGGTATATCGGTTTAGGAGGGAGATGACCGCAGGTGACTCCTGCACTACCTGCCTATTGCTACGCTGGTTACCCGCCAATTTTCCATTGTTGATGCATGTCAGTGATGTAACTGTGCTGAAACAGCTTGACTAGAGGCACGAGTTATCCTAGCTTGCGCAATTTCAGCTCTACAGATAGGACCTCGTCTGGTCCCACACACTTAGTTGCTTTCCATACGCTCAACCATTTTTGTTCCATTCCACGCATTCACCCACTTTTGTTCCATATCTTCTGAAGTAAACATGTGAAGGGCAGCATAGTGGCGCTGCGATAGAGTTGCTGCCTTAGGCACCTGGTTCGATCCTGACTACAAGTGTTGTCTGTATGGAGTTTGTAGGTGTTCCTGTGACCTGCGTGGGTTTTCTCTGGGTGTTCTGGTTTCCTCCCACACTCCAAAGACATACAGGTTTATAGGTTAATTGGCTTGGTAAAATTGTAAATTGTCCCCTGTGTGTAGGATAGTGTTAGTGTGCAAAAATTTCAATTTTTTTTTGTCAAGAGAAATATATATTTTTTAATGTCTTAAGTATTTCAATTTTTGGTAACAAAGATTTTAACAGTGATTACTTATTACTTTATGAACTGCAATGGATGTCGGAAACTTTGAAGATCAGGTGGAAACCAATCTTATTGGGAAGTTGTTGCTGTAAGATCTACTCATGGATAATTTAATCTTCCTGGTTGGAGGACTGACTTTTGCTGTGACTCACTGCTACCATGGAATTTCAGGTAATAATGTTCTTTTGTATCTAAACGGGTTAAATCATTTATATTGTATACTAAACTAAGTGGGACCCGTCGGGGCCCTGTCACACAGGAGGCTTGATCCCCTAACGCTATATTCCACCACTCACCCATAGCCCCCAACTGCACAGGCACAGCTCATTTCCCCTCATCCCTAGCATTCTCTTCCCCTCCTCTTCGCCTTCCCTCTTCTTTCCCCTCGGTACCTTCCCTCCCCAATCCCTCCCTCCCTCCATCACCTCTCTCTCCCTCTCCTTTACCCTACCCTCAGTCACTCTCTTCCTCCCTCCATAACTCCTCTCCACTCCTTAACCCCCTGCTATCCCTCTATCCCCTTCTCACCTTCCCTATCCTCCCCACTATACCACCTCCCCTACCGCACTGCCCTCCTCACCCTCTATTCCCCAATCCTTACCTCCCCCACTCCTCTCGCTCTATTTCCCCTCCTCCCCCACTATCCTTCCTCACCTTCTCCCTCTTCTTTTCCCTCTCCTCCTACCGTCCCCCAATCCCTCCCTCACCTCTCCTTTCCCCTACCATCAGCCACTCCCTTGCTCCCTCCATAACTCCTCTCCCCTCCTTAGTCCCCTCCTCTTCCTCTATCCCCTCTCCTTCCCCCTCTCACTCCTCACCTCCATCACTGAAAGTTAAGAAGGGCCTCGACCTGAAACATCACCTTTTCCTTCTCTCCAGAGATGCTCCCTGTCCCGCTGAGTTACTCCAGTATTTTGTGTCTCTGGATCTTGAGGTTGCCGCTCCTCTCCCTTCTTGCATGCCCTGGAGGAAAATCGGCTCAGCCCAGAAACACCAGCAGCTTGTGGGCGGAGGGGGGGGGGGGGCGGAAGAGCTTGAAAAAAGACGGGGAAGAGCCATGGGGGAGAGGGGGGTTATCATGGGGGAGGGGGGCAGGAGCCAGCAAGGGGGACCAGAGGGGAAGGGGCTGGAGCTGCAGGGTGTTGCGATGCCGATGCAGTGGGGACTCACAGTGGGCGCTGGGCGCTCTCCTGCGCCACGATCTGCTTTCCGTTTGGCCAACATCTCCGACAATTGTGGAGACCTCCGCCAGCCACCCACAGCATCCCTCTGCTGCAGTAAAGACGCGATGGCACAGGAAGGGGCGGACCGTCCCAGGCAGTGACAGGAGAAGAGACCTCTGCATGGCGCTGACTGGCAGGACGCGATCGATCAGCGCACACATGAATTTTAAGATTTTAAAATCATGCTAACTTTTTAAAAATACCACCGATTGGAACAGAACTTGTTGCATGAGATGGCAAAAGATCGTAGCGCTATCGCATACCGTTTTGCGATAGTGTGGGGGTGTGTGTGAAGGAAGTGTGTTTGGAGGGGGTGTGTGTGGGGGGTGTGTGTGGGGGGGGGTGTGTGTGTGTGGGCGGGGGGAGGTGTGTGTGGGCGGGGGGAGTGAGCTCGGAGAAAAGACGGGGGAAGAGAGAGGGCATCACTGGGGAGGGGGGGAGGAGCCAGCGAGGGGGGACCAGAGGGGAAGTGACTGGAATTGGCGGTGCGATGCGAACTCACAGCAGGCGCTGGTCGTTCTCCTCCACTGGGATCAGAGTCTCCGCTATCCGTTTGGCAACATCGGCGACATCTCCGACTCCGGGTTGGGTCTTCGACTCTGGGTTGGGCTGGGTTTCCAACTCTGGGCTGGGTCCCCCACGTTGCGCTGGGCTGGGTTGGTTCTCCGACGCTGGGCTGCTGCTTGGGGCGGAGCTTATTCGGGTCCCTCCGAAAGTCCGGTTGGAAATCTCTGCTGGCCATCCTCAGCTCCACTAAAGACGCGTCGGCGCAGGAAGGGGCATTCCGTCCCGGGGAGTGACAGGGAAGAGACTAATCCGCGTGGCGCTGGAAGGCAGGAGAAGAGATCGATTTGCGCATGTGTGGTTTTTAAGATTTTAAACCTCGCTAATTTTTACAGCATTCAACCGATCGGAACAAAACTTGGTGCAATCACAGCAGAGGACAATGGTGAGTGAACTGGCGAAAAATCGTAGTGCTATCGCGAACTGTTTTTGCGCAAATAGAATGACCGCCAAATCAGAAGATACTACGATCAGAGTTTTAGTTATATATGGGATGGGATGCTGCCAATCTGCTTGGACCACAACTATAATGGGGTGTAATTAATACACCAATTATTCATAAAGATTCATTCCTCTATTGCACTTTGGGAGGATGGATGTTAGGGGAAAGAATACAGTTAGCGTCAAGACCCTTAACAGCCTTGATGGATAGAGAGATCTAGAGGCCCATGTCCAAGGGTGGCAACACATATAGAAAGAGTGGTAAAGATGATACATGGTGTGCTTGACTTAATTGATTGGGGCATTGAGTATAAGAATCAGGATATCATGTTGCAGATTTATAAACTTTAGTTAGGCCATATTTGGAGTAATGTTTGCAGTTCTAGTCACCCAATTACAAGAAGCTTGTAGAAACTTTAAAGAGGGCACCGAAGAGGTTTTCTAGAATATTACCTGGATTAGAGGCTATTAGCTATAAAGAGTGGTTGGACAAACTTGGATCATTTTCTCTGAAGCATCAGAAGCTGAGGAGAGACCTGATATAAATATATACAATTATAAGATGCATAGATAGGATACAGTCAGAACCTTTTTTCAAGGTGGAAAGGCAAAGACAAAGTGAGTGGTACGAAATTTAAAGGAGATGTACACAGGTTTTATTTTAATATATACAAAGAGTTGTGGGTGACTGCCAGAGATGGAAATGAAGGCAGATATGAAAGTGGCATTTATGGACCTTCAGGAAATGGAGGGATAAGCATCATGGTCAGGCAGAGATTAGTTTAACCTAGTCTCATGTTCAGCACAGACATTCCTGAAGAGCCTGTTCACGTACTGTAATGTTCCATGTTCTGTGTTCCTCTCTTCGAGATTCTGCTGGCCGTGTGCCACCACTGTTTTGGAAGACAGTAGCATTTTGCTGTAATAGGGCCAAGTGGCCTGGTTTTTCAAAACTATATGATTAGCTTTTAAAAAACAGAATCTCCCAAAAATATATTATTTCTTGTTTGGTTAGTGAGAGAAGTAATTAAAAGGATCTACCTTTCAACAACAGAGTACAGAGCTTAAACATTGTTTATTTTATCCTGGAGAGAATGCAAATTATGGACAACCAACAGAAGCTCCGTACACAGCTTCACAGAACATAAGGGAAGAAATACAGAATACATTTTCTAGTCGGCTCATTCCGCTTCCCACCCCACCGAACACTCCTCCTCCCCTCCAAAAGAAATTGTTGATTGAGAAACCCAGACCTATTCAGGCCCACTTCAGAAATGGGAGAAAATAAGCAGTGAGTTTTTAAAAGATTCTCATATTCAAACTTTGAGAATCCCTCCTTCAAGTACAATGCCACTGTTGAACCATTCACATTTGAAATCAACGCCTTTATTTTTCAAATGATTTATGGAGGTCACATTGTGATCTAGCATTGAAAAGCTATAAAAAGGAAAGCTATTTGTGATGTTGGTGACTACCATGAGGAGCAATAGCAGGTGTTAACAATTTTATTATTTCAAAGCTTTAAATCTGGATCAATACCAGAAGCAGCAATGAACACATGCATTGTCAAAAATAGCTCTCAGGGAAATGGCAGACCAATCTAACAGCTGAACATTTTAAGATTATTTTTTTCCTCTTTTTAATTCAATAAAGAAATGTACAATCACATTTCCCTGTTAATTATACCACGTAATATTTACTAACTTAAAGGTCACAAGCATATCAATGTGCTTATTTCAGAAACTTGGTAATTATGGCCCACCATTTGGAATTAAACACATGATCCAGAGTGATATTTAGTTCAGAACTGGGGAGTGCATTGTTTGATCTGCTGTGCTTCCAGGAAGACACTTACCAAGGTCCCATACAGTTGCATAATAAATATTGCAATTCCTTGACCAGAATGACAGCCTTCAACTAGGTTTAACTGGGTCCAGGTTAATGCCTGATAAATCAGAACCAAGGTCATTTGAATCAGAAGAAAATAAAAATGCCTATATATAACATTTCATCACTACACAATGTTCCAAACTATTTACAGCACTTTTAAAATCTACTCATTGTTTTAATGTGTTGAATGCAACAGCAAATTTGCATGCAGTTCAACAAACATAAATTGACACCGACCAGATAAATTGGTTTTGTGGTGTTTGTTAAGGTATAATCTCTGGCCAGGAATTTTTTTAAAGAGCACAGTGAAATGAACTATTAAAACATTCAAAATGTATTTCAGTATTAATCTAACGAACAAAATTGTTTTGCTAATCTTGTCTATTACTTAAATTTCTAATTTCCAAAATAATTTCCCAACTCAAAGATTAAAGTTATGGCTATACAATAAGTATATTTAACTACTGAATAGGGAATCTCCCACTAGTTGCATTGTGCTGCCCATTTGCCCAGTTGCATTTTAGACTTCCATGTCTGCACGTTACAATGCTTCAGCCAGAAATTAGTTTGAAACCATCTGGGCTCCCGTTACATTTCGGAACTCACCACTATATCTGTAATGGCACACAAATTCCTGAGGTGAAGGAGCCAGATATACGTCACAATCATTCCCACAGATTTATGCTATTGTAAGTAACATAAGTTATTTGAAGGTAGCTAAAAATGCTGGAGAAACTCAGCGGGTGAGGCAGCATCTATGGAGCGAAGGAATAGGTGACGTTTTGGGTCGAGACCCTTCTTCAGACTGATGTAGGGGTGGGGGCGGGAAGAAGAAAGGAAGAGGCGGAGACAGTGGGCTGTAGGAGAGCTGGGAAGGGGAGGGGAAAGAGGGAGAAAGCAAGGACTACCTGAAAGTGGAGAAGTCAATGTTCATACCGCTGGGGTGAAGACTATCCAAACAAAATATGAGGTGCTGCTCCTCCAATTTATGGTGGGATTCACTCTGGCCATGGAAGAGGCCCAGGACAGAAAGGTCGGATTCGGAATGGGAGGTGGAGTTGAAGTGCTGAGCTGCTGGGAGATGGAGGGGGGGACGGAGAGGGGGGGAGATGAGGGTGTGGAAAGCTGGGGAGAAGAGGGGGAAGAGAGGTTGAGGACAGGGAAGAGGAGAGGAGGGGGAGGAGGCCCTTCCTCTCTGCCCCCCCCCTCTGCCCCACCCCTGCCACTCCTCCCTCTCTGCCCCCCCTCCCTCTCTAGGGAGTGGTGAATATTGGGACCTATGGGTGAGTGGTGGAGTATTGCGTTCGGGAACCAGCCTTCCCCTGTGACTCCTCTCCCCCCCCCCTCCCCTCCCCCCCACTCGCAACAGTGTGTTGAGGGGACTGGACCCAACGGGTCCCCCTTGGTCTAGTTATAATATAAAACTCTGATCTTGGATGTTTACTTGCTTGGATGTTTGCTTGCTTGTCTTTGATTCACATCTCCTCGGAAACCCGACGCGGTAATAGTGAAATGTTTACATATTCCGGTTGAGATTTACCTCCTGATTTAAAAAAACCCTCATCTGTAAATTTGATTCATTATTTCCTAAAATTGTTCACCAATCTCACATATTTTTAAAATGTAACGTGCTGAAGCGAGCTGGATGACGTCACGGTGCCTTTGCTCCTGGCGGCAAGCTGCGCAGTTTTCAACACGCAGCCATGAGCTGCGAGTTACGTGGTCCAGTCGCACCCCCCCACACCCCCCCACACCCGGGCTCTGTATTGAAGCGATTGAACACGTGATCAAGTCGTGCTACGCGCTCCGCTGGGCTCCTCCAAGTTCTACAACATGGCAGCGGCGGTCGTTATCGCAGCACGGCCGCAGACAAGCACAGTGGAAAAGTGGCCGTGGCGGCCATCACAGAGGACGATCTCTCCGTCTCGCCCGCCCGATCATCTGTCACGCTGGTCGGTGTGCTAACCCTCGTGGAAGCCACGATCGGCCGGCCCTCCGCTGCTTTTCACCATCCTCAGATCGCTCCGGGCTTCGTTCTGGTCCACGCCGGCCGCAGCCTAGCTCGGGCCACGTGCCTGATAAGGAGGCTTGTGCTCCACAACCTGCTGCCTCTACCGCCTCCTCCTCTCCCTCTACCCCCTCCCCGGGGCAGAGAAAGAGAGGGGGCGGGGGGAGCAGGTGGGGAGGGAGGGGGGGTGGAGAGGGAGGTGGGGATGGAGACAGGAGGGGGGGGTGGAGAAGAGGGAGGAGAGGGAGGAGACGGGGGAGAATGGGGAGAGGGGACCCTTCCTCTTCCTCCTCTCTGCCCCCCCTCCCTCTCTGCCCCTTCCTCCCTGCCCCTCCTTCCTCTCTGCCCCTCTCTCACCCCCTCCCTCTGCCCCCTTCCCTTTCCTCCCTGCCCCCCCTCACTCTCTAGGAAGTGGTGAATATTGGGACCTACGGATGAGTGGTACGGTATTGCGTTTGGGAACCAGCCCTCCTCTGACGCTACGCCCCCCCCACCCCTCAATCTCTACGCCCCTCCCTCTCCCCCTCTCTCTCCACCCCCCCCCCCCGCACAGTTGGGGGTTATGCATGAGTGGATAGGGCGGAGGATGGGGGTGAAAGGAGCAAATTAATAATATTAATAAAATATCAAGGGGGGGTTGTTATTGTGTGGGTGGGAGGTGGTTAGTGTGTGTGTGACGCCGAAGGCCGCCCCCCCTCCCGCAACCACGCGTTGACAGGTCTCCCTTGGTCTTGTTTTATTTAAATCTTATGTTTTTAATTCATTTCTACATTTAAATAGATCAAGTAATTTTTGTTCATTCAAATTTATTCAAATCAATTTGAATAGTTAAACATGCAAGATTCTTTCAAAGGCCATCAATAGCAGTGAATGGTCAAAAGGCCATCACAGCAATTCTGAGAATGGGAACTGAGGATTTATCAGTCCCAGTCAATGCTCACAAACTGCTCTGCCCTGCATGGTCGATAAACCTCTCACACAAATAGAAATTAAAGTTGTAAAAAGCTGGTGATTGGGGTGGAGGACGGGGAGGGGGGGTGGGGGGTGGGGGGTGGTGGGACAGTTGGCATTCCTTCATAATGGCAGACAGAATTAGGAAAGACCCGAAAACCAGTGTAACAAAACCTCCTTTTAGGCTTTTATATCAAGATAGCCTACTGGAAATGTCCTACCACAATTGAAAGCTGCTGAACCACAAGTACAATTCATGTATAATTATGTATTCTGATAATTCTCTAAACTAGACTCTACTTAGATTTTATATTCCTAGTTAGAAATTAGTAGGTTCCAACTTCCAAATTTAGAGCTGCAGATCAATAAACATGGCTCAAAGATAGGGCTATAATCATATAATATCTCCCAATCTATGCCAAAGGCAGTTCTCGCTGGGATTGCTTTCACTGTGATTGCTTTCACTGCGCGCAGCTCGGCGGGAGCTTAAAAGTGAGAGGAGCAAAGTTTCAAGATGTGTGGGACATGTTTTTTTCTTTCATACACAGAAGATGGTGAGTGCCTGGCTGCGAGGAGTGCTGATGAAGACAGACATGAAAGTAGTATTTAAGAAACTTTTCGATATGGCCAACAGTGAATCCCGCTGCATCCTATTTGGCAGAGGATCTATAAACCTGTCTTCAACGATCCACACCTCCACTTCCTTAAAAGATTGAGCAGATTTGGTAGGTCTAGAAATACGCTCTTGAACGTTTACACGTGCACGTTCATGACCATATTGATCGGTTGCATCACAGCCTGGTTTGGCAACTAAAATGCCCAGGCACAAAGGAGATTACAAAAAATGGTGAACACGTACAGGTCCATTATGGGTACTGACCACTCCACGATCAAAGGAATCTATAGGAGGCAATGTTTCAAAAAGGCAGCCAGCATCATCAACAACCCACATCACCCTGGTTGTGCTCTCATTTCATTCGTGTCACCAGGAAGAAGGTATAGGAATCTGAAAACCATAATGTCCAGGTCCAGGAACAGCTTCTTCCCAAAAGACATCAGGATATTGAAAACTACGAACTCTGAAATACAAACTGCCTTAGTTGCAATATGGACTTCAGGCTTTGTTTTGTTTTACATTATATTTTTTAATTTATTAAATTATTTTTTGTTTGAGTGAATTTGATTATCAATGAAATACAGTGTTTACAAACCTGTTGTGCTGCTGCAAGTAAGGAATTCATTGTTCCATTTCAGTACATATGACAATTAAACACTCTTGACTTTCTTAAAAGCACAGCATCAAGAACACAATATTCTGGTTAAGCTACATGAATACAATGGAACAATGTGCACCTCACCATGAGAGGTTGAGAAGTCTACCATTGATTGAGTTAGCCAAATCAAAGATAGAACTGCCAGATTGAGTCTGGTGAGGAAACTAATATGATAAATAAACTTACTTGGCCTTATCATTACTAAGCTATCTGTTTAAGACATGTATATACACAACAATGATTGTATGAATAAACTCTGTACTGATGTTATGGAGAGTCTCAAGATAGTGTTGAGGTTATCCTCCAATGTACTGTGTGGCAATACCACCGGTATGCTAAATAGGATACATTTGGAACAGATCAAGCTGATCAAATCTGCACCATAAGGTTTTGTGACTGGAGTAGATTTGTATTTCAACACAGTAAATTATTTAGTGACCAGCATAGTTTTTCAAGTATTCAGACCAAACCTATGTGATCACACAGCGAATGTGCATTCACAATACAGACAGCTCAAAGTTATGACTGAAACTGGGTCGTGCAAGCAGCAAGGCAGCAGGTTTACTCGCTGTGCAATTGTGAATTGCGGAGTACAATTAAACAAAACAGGAATGGAAAGGCTGAGATTAGCAAAAGACTTAAGCATTTATGACCATCTTCAAGAAATCCTATATGTCCTCTTCCCAAGATTCCTGTTAATTAGTCACTTCAGGTGAGATCAAGGTACAGCTTAATGCATTAAGTACAGTAAAAGTTATGGAATATAAATATTATTTAAATGCTGCATATCTTGCCCATTTAGCCAAGCTGTTCTAATACATCTACAACATTGGCCTCTACTCAATGATACAGAAAATTATCCAAGCAAATTTTCTCTAAAAAAGGCCATAGCTATTCGAGCTCTCTGTTACCCCATCCATCTGAGCACAGTCATCAATAAGGGGTCTACAGGCATTATTAACAATGTGACTGAATGGCACTTCCTCAATAATAACCTGATCACAGATGATCAGATTGCGTTTTGCCAGGATCACTTGCTTCATTATGCCTACCTCCTACCAAATAGCACTGTGATACACACTCACCACACAGGCTGCAATGGTTCAACACAAGGTAATTCTTCGCCATATTCTCCAATGTAATTAGGGACAGACAATACACTCACGTCCCATAAGTAATATCATTTTTAATGATGGCACAGAAAACCTCTCAATCACCCATGGTGCATGCCATTAACCTCCATCCCACATTGTGAGAAATTGTCACAATGGTTTCAAGTACGTTTGTGGTGCTCACTTAACTGACCCATAAATGCCGCTCCAAAACAGAAAATGTACCCTGGAAATGTGATGGAAAAACACCAAATAACAAGGAGGGCATCTTTGTATGTGTAGAGTAAGGGTTAAATAGGCTTTTCATTGACGATGGAGTTGTCTGCTAGCAGCAGTCACACTTGCAAAGACAAGTAGGTGCTCTGATCCACACCTGCAATGACACTAGTAGTAAGATAGCATAAACTTTACTTTTTCAGAGATTTTCGACACTAGCTTCAGGCTTGATACCGTTCTTTTCAGCACCAAGAACAGCTGGTTTCATGCACATACAGTGGTTCACTGTTGTTTGGTGATTTGGGTAGAAACGCAGGTTTATTGATTATACAAGTACAGGGTGCAAGTGAGCTCACCAGACTTCACCTTGGGCTGAGGTCCAGAATGGTGCTGTCAACAATGTTTACTGAGAAAGCCCAGGAACTCCCTCAGTTATGCTTCCTGCATATAAAATTGCACTGGCAGAAAATCATTCTTCTGCCTTCTAGAATTTCTGATCTCCAGTCCACAGGGAGAAACATTGGTAGAAACAGTATTAGCAAACGGTTTTTGCTACTAATGCCATTTGGCGGGAACACGCAACACAAAAGCAAAATTTAGATTAGAAACAGCTAGAGTGAGACGCATTTATACAACATTCTTAAAAACGTATTTTCTTTCCATTTGTTATACCAGAAAGCTTGTTTTTGAGATATTTTCCTTGAAGGGAAAAAACCCAATTGATTTCTGAAAGCTTCTGAAGTTGACAAGCTATGGTTAAAACCATATATTTTGTTTAATTAGAATCTTAAATGTTCTGAATGGCTTGAAAAGTTGGAAATTGCCTAGATGAGGAATTCTGTAAAATAGAAATAATGGAGGCAGTGATGGCTAACAGAGCTTTCACTGCGAAGAATGGGATGAATTTCTGCCGACAGTCCATTTTGAATAGACATCTATTTTGAATGGAAAATTCTTTCCTAAATCACAATCTTTTCTCTATGCATTGTGGTGACAACATTGTTAATTAATTCACTAAGCTCAAAATGAGCCAGCCTCTTCAGCATGCAGCAATTAAATAAATTGCAGCAATAGGAACAAATGCCAAACAAATGTAGAAACATTTCTCAAACTCCCGAATGCCAAGAGTGAATAATAGCATAATGAATCATGGACAACCTGAATAGAGGAAGAGGAAGAAACATGTCGGCTGTTATAGGAATCACAGTTACTAATGGTTAGTAATATAAGTGCATATTTTAACCAAAAGCTAGAATAATTACTGTAAGTTCAAGCTTCAGACAAGCAGATCAGGAACTGCAAATGCTGGTTTACAAAAGGTTTTAATTATTTTTGTTGCACTACCTCCTCATCGTGGTATTGTAGGGACCGGAAGAATACAATGCAGACTGGAGATGTCAGTTAAATTATCAAACATCAGGTTTAAAACTTTTACTTGCCTTTCCTTCTTCAATTCATCATATTTTGGGGGATTGGATTGTACTTCCAATATATGACTTTCATTTTCTTTAGCTAAAGATTTCCCTCCTCTTTGAACATTTGTGCCAACTTCCATATTTTTTCTAAACCCTCCCCTCAGTACTCTACTTGTCCAAACCATTCATTCCTCAGTCTCCACTGCCATTGGATCAACCTTCAGAATTTCTTTCACTTCCAGAGTGAAGTGCCTGCAAACCATACTCTCTTCACCTCTTAGAAGGAACTGTCCTAATTCTGCATCATACTCCACTTGTTAACCATTATGGAGCAAAACTGCCACCATAATCTACTTAAAACCTACCACACTAACTCTTCTCAGTTCTCATAAAAGATTAAATAAATATTTTCACTATTTACCTTCCAGGCATAGAAAAGCCATTGATTTACTTTTATACTCTTTACAAAATTTCCACTGCCTTCACTATCCTCATATTTTCCTAAGGTGAACCAACGAAGGTTAACATAAGCTCAATTAACTGCATTACATTCTTTGGCAAAATGCATTCTGAACTCAACACGGAGTTCAACCATCTCAAATAATAATTGTTATTTCCATTTATATAGCTCTTTGCATGGCCTATTACCATTTGTCCTTGCTTTCCAACACTGTCCCTATAATTTATGCCCATCATAAACTCTCCTTATTGTACATCATGACAATACAATAGAGCTAGAGTAGAGATAATTGGTTAATTTCCCTGTCAATACAAAATCAGTGATCACACTAATTTGTGGTTATGATTGGTTTATGCAGATAATTTATATGCACCTATCATGCAATGACTGCATTTTGTGAAGCAATTATCCGATTTTATTTGGAAATAAATGATGTAGTTGTACTCTTCTATGCCATAAATTGTCTATGCTGTGCAAAACAAACTTTTTTGCTATTCAATAGATTTATACGTAGCTGGATCACAAATTATTTCCCAGCTCCAAATTATAAATAGACATAGTGGTACAATACCACATGCCTTGTAATACCAATGACTCTTGTTCAACTCTGACCTCTAGTATTGTCAGTGTAGAGTTTGCACATTCTCCCTGTGACTATGAGTTTTCTCCAGATTCTCTTGTTTCCTCCCACGTGCAAGGTCTGGTATTGGTAGGTTAACCCGCAACTTTAAATATAATAAGTGCACAAGTAGAACAATTGGGAAGGGTGGAAATGAACTTTGGACATGTGATGTCAGGAGAAAGTATGATGCAAGGTAATAAGTGGGTGAATGGGATTGATAGGATAGCTCAAAGAGCATAGCCTCAATAGGTCATTTGAGGTCTCCTATATTGTAAGGAAATATGTGAAATGCATTCTTATATATTTCCTTTGTCCATTTCAGATGAAAGCTTGTCCTGAAATGTTAATTTTGAGTTTTCTCTTCACTGAGCTTACTGTCCTGAGTATTTCCAGCATTTCTGATTTTTATTTTGCAATGTATTTTCTATCATTCATGTCCATTTGGTACCCATTTATCCACTAATGCAGCAGATTTAAGAACTTTGGCAACCAACCTAGTTCATATCATTATGATCCTCTCACAACATGGCATGTTTATAATTTCATCATGTTTTTATACTCTTATTTCTAACTTCCTCTAATAAATATCCTTAATAAAATCACTACCTCTTGTTTCAAATAAAGATCACTCTTTTCTAAATGTAATACCTTTAGGTTTGGTTTATTTTTATTCCCTTTCAGAAGAAAATTATATTTGATTATTTTGTTTGTTGTAAATTGAAATATTACCACCTGATGGAGCTGCAATGAATATTTACAATTAAGTATATTTGAGTTAAAATGCTTGATTCAATTCATAAGAAGTCAGTGTAACGTACAGAATAACAATTTTACTCACATACAATCTGCTTTCCACAAACAGTCAGACTGAGCTCAGAGCTGTCCATCTTGGAATGTGGACAGTTAAATGTTATCCAAGAGAATGAACTTGATATCTACTCCATCTCAGATTATTGGAATGGCTAGTAGTGTTAAAATCTCACACATTCACTCAGAAATTAGATTCATATTATGTTAGCTCCCATTCCTTGTGTTAATCCAGCTGGGAGGCTGATAACAAGAAGGTGACAATTCTTATGATTTGAATGAACCATTTTGAGTCAAATATACCTAATTGTAAAAAATACTTGCAGGTCATTCAAGAAGACTTGCGGTGCAGCAGCTGAGACCTCAGCATTCCTTGAGAATCAGAAGACTGATGTTACTTTTCACTGCCTTTCAGAAAAGCAAAATAAATTGATTTGGTATCTACTGGCCTTGGTTCATGGCCTTACAGTTGTCACTTGCCAGGAAAGCTACTATGCCATTGACTTAACTGACATATGCCAAGAACGATTCCCCCAATTTTGACCTTGATACTTGGTAATGTAAAACTGCTTCAAATTAACAATCGTTCCCTCTTGGCACCTTAAGAAGTAAAGTACCTAAGCAAGAACCTGAAGGCATAATGCGGGGTTTCAGAAAGGTATTGATTATAACCAGAATTTCCTACCATTGGCATAAAAAGAATGGTGAAAAAGTGGGATGGGTTAGGTCTTATGAGAAATGTGAACTGAAACGTATTGAGTATTCAAATGGTCACCAGGGTTGCAGGCAGTGCTATTCATTTTCACACAGATGCTTGGATATGGAGAAGAGCTGGTGGCTAGTTGTGATGAAAACCAAAGACAAAGGGTTTGGTCCTCCCAGTATTTAACTTGTGGGAAGTTCTCCTCGTCTGATGCAGTGAACCAATAAGCGGACCTTGACTATGTAGAGATGGTGGAGGGTTCATGCTCTGTAAGAATGGTTACCATCTGCATTAAACCAGCATTGTATATCTAGATTATGTTATCAAGGGAAAACATGTAACTGTGATGTTCTGGAGGCCAGAAAGTTTGGAAAGTGTATATACATATGAAAGTTATCTCAAAACTGAGAAGAAAACAAAATATGATAGTTTACTACCAAGTGTTAGTCATTTCAATAGGTCATGGGTTGAAAGTGAATTAATATAAATGCACCTGTTCTCCCAGAGATGTAGCTTCATTATCCCATAGACAAAACTAAACACTATCAACCTTAAGCTACCAAACTGCCATATTTAATATTAATCATTAATATTAGTTTCTACTGTTATTTCAATCCAGATTCCCAATAATAAACAGCTGTGACTTGCAACTTCTTATTGGAGGTATATTGGGTGAACAAGTATTCATTACTTTCTATTTAAGTTTTTGGTTAAAATAAGAATCCCCATGTTTTTAATTGGAAGTTGAAAGGAAAAAAAAAAAATCAGAAATAGCTTGTTTTTTAGATAGAAAGGGATGCACTAAAGGTTTTGCTCAAAGGTTTTGCAAAACATTAAAAAAAAATGTTTTGCACTCAATCGGTGTACTTGACACTCTCCATGCTTCTTTCAAGTACAGGATTTGGAAATCTAGATGGAATACTTATCAATATTGTGCAATTATCATTGTGTTCCCAAAATGGTTTAATAGGGAATTAAAAAACATCAAATTGCAGCCATGGAAAATCACTACACCAGACCTTGGGGCTGTCATTTTCTATGTTATATCAAGAAGACTGCAAATTTGGCGCAAGTCACAACTTTTGTCAAATAAAGAATAATTTACAATTCATGAGGGAATAGTATACTGATAAACCTTGCTACAAATAATTTAGCTAAGACAAATTGTCCACATCGAAATCCAGCAGTAGAGGCCTGTGAAATAAGATAACAGTGAGGAAACATAGCTACAGGCAGCCAGTCAATAACCATATAACAATTACAGCACGGAAACAGGCCATCTCGGCCCTTCAAGTCCGTGCCGAACAACTTTTTTCCCTTAGTCGCACCTGCCTGCACTCATACCTTAACCCTCCATACCCTTCTCATCCATATGCCTATCCAATTTATTTTTAAATGATACCAACGAACCTGCCGCCACCACCTCCACTGGAAGCTCATTCCACACCGCTACCACTCTCTGAGTAAAGAAGTTCCCCCTCATGTTACCCCTAAACGTCTGTCCCTTATTTCTAAAGTCATGTCCTCTTGTTTGAATCTTCCCTATTCTCAAAGGGAAAAGCTTGTCCACATCAACTCTGTCTATCCCGCTCATCATTTTAAAGACCTCTATCAAGTCCCCCCTTAACCTTCTGCACTCCAGAGAATAAAGACCTAACTTATTCAACCTATCTCTGTAACTTAGCTGTTGAAACCCAGGCAACATTCTAGTAAATCTCCTCTGTACCCTCTCGATTTTGTTGACATCCTTCCTATAATTGGGCGACCAAAATTGTACACCATACACCAGATTTGGTCTCACCAATGCCTTGTACAATTTTAACATTACATCCCAGCTTCTATACTCAATGCTCTGATTTATAAAGGCTAGCATACCAAAAGCTTTCTTTACCACCCTATCTATATGAGATTCCAACTTCGAGGAACTATGCACGGTTATTCCCAGATCCCTCTGTTCAACTGTATTCTTCAATTCCCTACCATTCACCATGTACGTCCTATTTTGATTTGTCCTGCCAAGGTGTAGCACCTCACATTTATCAGCATTAAACTCCATCTGCCATCTTTCAGCCCATTATTCCAACTGGCCTAAATCACTCTGTAGACTTTGGAAATCCTCTTCATTATCCACAACGCCCCCTATCTTGGTATCATCTGCATACTTACTAATCCAATTTACCACCCCTTCATCCAGATCATTTATGTACATGACAAACAACAAAGGACCCAACACAGATCCCTGAGGCACCCCACTAGTCACCTGCCTCCAACCCGACAAGCAGCCATCCACCATTACCCTCTGGCTTCTCCCATTCAGCCACTGTTGAATCCATCTTGCTATTCCTGCATTTATACCCAACAGTTGAACCTTCTTAACCAACCAAACCAATAAGGAGATCATGACATAGTTAACTAATCGGTAATTGATCTTGGTGTGATCCTGCACCCACATTAGTGCACAAACCAGATAATGGATGGGAGTACAAACATGGGTACTGCACTCAGCACAGGTATCAACTCAATCAATTGAATTCAGGAAAGTATATTTGTCCCAGACTAACTAACTGAGGAAATTTCATACCAAGCCATTAATTTAGGGATCCATAAATAGTTGCGTTTAGGAGATAAGAGTATAGAAAAGTTTAAGTTATGGGATAGTGGTAAGAATTTGGTGGTTAGCAACTCACTGCACTGTTCTTTTTCTCATGTTTAAGGTATCTTTTGTATATATTTTGTAGGTGTAACTCTTTCCATTGATTCCATTCAACTGTCTTATTGTAAATCCATAAACTTATTTTAACTTCACAAGTGTGTAAAAAAGGCTGTTTCAACAAATTGTGGTGACCATGAAAGTAGTTGGTATTTTAGCACCATTAATAATAAGTTTAGATGACACAGTGGCGCAGCGGTAGATTTGCTGCCTTACAGTGCCAGAGACCCGAGTTCGATCTTGAATAGGGGTGTAGTCTGTACAATGTTTATATATTCTTCCTGTGACCACATAAATTTTCTCTGGGTGCTCCGGTTTTCTCCCACATTCCAAAGACATGAAGGTTTGTAGGTTAAATGGCTTCTGTAAATTGTCCCTAGTGTGTTATATGTTGTATAGCACTAAATGAGACTGTGCTGCATCAACCATGCTGCATAATTTCTTGAGAGTTTGCAAAAAGGAATATAAATCTTATCCTTATTATAAATGCACACTTAGGCTTTATTTGAAAAACACTACCGTGAAACATAATTTTTGGAGAGAGTGCAATAGAAACTTAGAATGTATTTGGGAATATATGGTAAGGTTACAAGAAAATAAATTAAATTAAAGCAGATTAAGGAGGAAGTGAGACAGCGCTGTTAAGTAGGACTATTAGTGGCAGCATTAGGGATACGCAAAAAGATCTATGAAGTACAAATAATCTAGGAGGTAAGAGGATTGGGTAAATTATAATGAGGAATACAAACAGGTGAAGAAAAATGACGAGAACCAAATAGAAACATAAAATACAGTTTTCCTGAGAATAATCATTTATAAATGAATTTGCAAATATGTTTCTGTAAATAAGCAATTTACAAACTCTAAAAGTGTTCAACACATTTTAATGATAGCACAAGGTATTACATACATCCTCAAATACTGGCTACATTCTTCTAGTGAACCGTATCCAGGAAGGGGAAGGCGTTATGATTGATGTTAACTAGGCGGGGTTAATGGTACTGAGGTAACTATGTTATTGGTTGCATGCAAAACCATCTACATCCTTCCCCTTAGAAAATTTAAAAGAAACAGACCGTTGTCACTACAACAGAATTAAACAGAATTAAACAGAATCGCCATAACGAACAGGTGGCTTGCTGATCCGGCCCGAGCGCGTACGGATGCCTCCCCCTTCCCCCGGAGGAGCAGAAAAAACAGGGGGACCCGAGACAGCAGGGGAACCAGGGAAGGGCGGTGGGGTTGGAGGAACAGGAGAGGGAGAACCGCGACCGCCAACAGGTGACCCGCGCAGAGGGGAACCGGGCGCTCGATATGGGGACCGAGGCATGCAGGGAACGCTGGCTGGGACAGGAGCCGGCTGCTGGTATGAGAGCGGCGGGGCATAGGGGCCCGGGGCCTGCGGCTTCGGCTCATTAACCGCAAGCAGGTGTTGTCGGCTTCTACGGTAGATGGTTCCCTCATAGTCGACCAGATACGAACGAGGTGAGTCGGCCACCCCAACCACAGTAGCCAGACGGGAGTGACCACTGGCGGTTTGCAATCGAACAACCTGTCCAGGCAACAGAGGATCGAGCGGTCTGCACGACCGATCGTGGGAACGCCGCTGGCTGTCATGTTTCTCTTGAATGCGCCTCTGCACAGAGGCAGGCTCCAGCACCCGAGGTTTCAGCTGGCGCTGGGCAATTGGGATGGTAGATCTGGTTGTTCTGGACATCAGACGCTGAGCAGGGGACCCCATGGCCGGATCTCTGGAAACATTCCTGAGGTTCAGGAGATCCAAATACAAATCAGAGTTAGACAGTCTCGCTTGTTCCATCAGAAGCTTGGCGCTGCGGACGGCCCGTTCAGCAAGGCCGTTGCTCTGTGGGTACTCCGGGCTGCTGGTGAAATGCACAAAATTCCATTTGTCAGCAAAACTTTTGAACTCACGGCTGGTAAACTGCCTGCCATTGTCAGTCTGCAGCCTGACAGGGGACCCAAACATGGAGAAGTGTTTCCGCAGCTTCCGGATCACCATCTCCGACGTGAGGGATGTCAGCAAATCCACCTCGAACCAGTTTGAGTACGAGTCGACCAGGACAAGGTAGTGGTTACCACGCCACTCGAAGATGTCGGCAGCCAGCGAGGACCAGGCCAAGGCAGGAGCGGGCTGTTGCAGCAGGGGCTGTCGCTGCTGATGTGGAGCAAGACTGTTGCACGTGGAGCAGGTAGAAACACGGTCTCGAATATATTTGGCCATTCCAGGCCAGTAGAATTGGCACTGAGCGTGGGCGAGTGTTGCATCGACCCCGGGGTGTCCGCTGTGGGCTGCGCAGTAGTAAGAATCGAACAGGGAGGACGGGACCACCACTTTATGTCCCTTAACGATAACGCCATTCTGGAGCACCAGTTCGTCACGGACCAGGAAGAAGGGCTGTGTTTCAGGCGGTGCAGCGGAGCGCTTTGTTGGCCACCCTGATTTAATCACAGACGCAAGCCGTTGCAAAACTGGATCGGCAGCGGTGTGCTCGGCCAAAAGCTGCAGCTGCTTGGTGGGAATAAAATTGACGCCCAGTACGAGCAAGTCCTCTGTTTCGTAGGGGTGGCGAGCACAGGAGGCCCGCGGGGCGCGCGATAACGTGTCTGCGATGTGCATCTCGGTGCCTTTCTTGTAGACGATGTCGAAATCAAAGCGCTGGAGCTGCAGCATCATACGCTGCAGCCTGGCAGGGGCAGCATGAATCGGCTTGTTCAGGATTGTCACCAGTGGCTGGTGGTCGGTTTCGACTGTAAATCTGCTGCCAAACAGGAAGTCTCTGAACTTGGAGCAGGCAAACACCACCGCAAGCAGCTCCTTCTCGATCTGAGCGTACCGCTGCTCGGTGTCCGTCATGGTGCGGGAGGCATAGGAGACAGGATGTAACGATCCATCGACAGATTGGAGGCATGCCGCGCCCAGGCCGAACTTAGAAGCGTCACATGTGACGGTGATGGGGCGACTCGCATCAAAAAATCGCAACGTCGGAGTGTTAATCAGTTTCGACTTGAGACAGTCAAACGCCTGCTGGTGCTGTGGGAGCCAGACCCAGGCGATATCCTTTTTTGTCAGCTGCCGCAGGGGAGCACTCAGCTCACTGAGATGTGGTACAAACTTCCCAAGGTAGTTCACCATGCCCAAGAAACGTTGTAGACCTGGCACGTCGGTGGGGGCTGCCATCTCAGAGATGGCCGCTGCCTTCAAAGGGTCGGGTTTTAGTCCGTTAGAGGTGAAAACGTGTCCAACATACGTGACTTCTGAGACACGAAACCGGCACTTCTTTGGGTTCAGCTTCAGGTTGGCCTTTCGCGCCCGATCCAGGACGCGGCGGAGGTTCCGGTCATGTTCGGCAATGTCCTTTCCATAGACTAAGATGTCATCCATGATGATGGCACATGGCAGGCCCGAGAATATCTGCTCCATCGTTCGCTGGAACACCTCACTAGCGGAATTGATGCCGAATGGCATTCGCAGGAATTTGAATCTGCCGAATGGTGTGGCGAAGGTTGTCAGGTCGGAAGATGCTTTGTCCAACGGGATCTGCCAGAACGAGTTCTTAGCGTCTAGGACCGAAAAGACGGTGGCTTGCCCGACCTGAGCCGCCACGTCCTCAACAGACCGCATGGGGTAGTGTGGTCGCCTGATGGCAAGGTTTAAGTCCTTGGGGTTGATACACACACGTATTTCATTCTTGTCTTTCTTTATCGTGGCAACCATGGTGGAGACCCAATCGGTGGGCTCGCTGACCGCTTCTAGCACCCCCTTGTCGACCATGTTGTTAAGCATCACCTCGACCCTGTCTTTCATGGCGTGGGACACCCTGTGAGGTGCGCGGACCACGGGTTGTACATTTGGGTCAATGGAAATATGGTATGTCAGTGGTAACTTTCCCAGGTCATCGTTGAACAGGTCCTGGTATTCTGCAATCGGGTTAAATGACAGTTGCACTTTGTGGACCGTGTGGTCGAAGGACACCAGGCCAAGATCTTGGCACGCACGGTTTCCCAGCAGGGTAACACAGTCAGAGTTCAAAACATAAAAAATCAAGTTTCTCGTGGCCTTCTGTAGCCTGCAAGTTAAAGTGGCCCTCCCCACAGGCCTGAGAATTTCTCCACCATAGGCGTGTAGAGTAGCATTGTCAGCGACCAAGGCCTCATTAGTCCTTATCTTGTTGAAAAGATTTATTGACAAAACATTGACCTTTGCCCCAGTATCTAACTTCGCAAGGAAGGTTACATTGTTGACAGTCACAGACACGGAGGGATCAAGACGTTGGCCAGGTGCCTGGAGGAGGGTAAACACATTCGAATCCTCGGGAGAATTAATTGGATCTGCATCATAGGATTCAGCAACATCGGGCTGTGGGTTGGAACAGCTATCAGATTGTTTAAGCATGTTTAGACTGGGTCTGGAAATCTGTACCTGTCTCCCACGAGAACGGAATAAGCGGCAGGCAGAAACGAAATGATTCAGTTTGTTACAAAAATTACAAGCCTTGCCATAGGCAGGGCACGTCGACCGTCTGTGGTGCATGTAGTTACAGTTAGGGCACCTTTTTGGGGGCACATCAGCAGGACCAGGGTTGGCACGCGGCAGAAAAGCATTGTTTCCCCTCTGAGGCAGGGCTCTACTAAATCCAGCCTGGTGAACAGACTTATCTCCCAAGTCCCGGTGATCATCTGGCAATACAACGACCTCAAACAATCTGCAGGCATGCATGGCTATTTCTAACGTTAGATCCGGATCCCTAAGAAGCTCACATCGCAGCTTCTGGTCACGCATGCCAGTTACTAAAATGTCTCTAGTGAGCTGGTCTGTCATGTCACCGAAACGGCACCGCTGGGCGAGATAACGCAAATCGGCAATAAAACATTCAACAGGTTCCTCCGGCAGCTGTCTCCTTGTAAAGAACCGTGCCCTCTCTAGAATGCGGTTCGAGGGCAGGTCACAAATCTCCCTGAACTTACGTAGCAGGCAAGCAGGGTCACTGGCAGATTCTGCAGGGGTAACCACCACGTTGTTGTCGTCCAGGACCGCTGGAGCATAGACGAAAGTTCTGGCTCTCTTCATGGCATCAGGTCCGACAAGGTTAAGTAGGAGGGAGGCTTTGAGGGAGTCAGGATCATTGCGATGAGCGACGTTGACAAAGTGGGTGAAATCAATTTCAAACGTAGCCCAGCGCTCAGAAATATCAGCATCAAAGACAAGCTGCGCGGGCTTTCTGCACGTGGATGCCATGGTCAGAGAGATAAAGCACAAAAGGCACAAATCAAATAAAAGAAATAAAACCCGATGGACAGGTAGGCGCAAGTATCTTCCAGCTCCGACACCATGTAAATAAGCAATTTACAAACTCTAAAAGTGTTCAACACATTTTAATGATAGCACAAGGTATTACATACATCCTCAAATACTGGCTACATTCTTCTAGTGAACCGTATCCAGGAAGGGGAAGGCGTTATGATTGATGTTAACTAGGCGGGGTTAATGGTACTGAGGTAACTATGTTATTGGTTGCATGCAAAACCATCTACAGTTTCCACAAGTCAAAAGAGTGAAATGAAAAAGAAACCACTATCCTGGATGAAATAACCAAGGCAGATTATTTATAAGTTAACTTCAAACTGAATTTTGCGAATAAAAGAAGACAAAATTCTGTTCTCCAGGACAATTAAAAGTCAATAAATTGCAAACTTTACCCTGTCAAGCCCCTTCTGGATCTTATATGTATGAATGTTACCCCTCAAACTTTTAAACTCCAAGGAATATAGGCTCAAATTATTTAGTCTCTCTTGGTCGAACAAAACTCTCAGTCAGAAAGTAGCCTGGTTAATCTCCTTATACAGCCTCCAATGTTACTATATTTTTTAGGTACGGGGACCAAAATTATACACGGTGTTACAAGTGAGGCCTCATTAACACCCATAAAATTGCAACAAAACCTCCCTATTTTAAAACTCCAAACCCTTTGCAATACCAGTCATCTATCTTTATCCTATTGCACAATCACTCACTCAATCTATTTCTATCCTATTGCATAATCACAATATTCTTATCTGAACAGGGCCTTCCTTTGTGTAACATTGGTAAATTTGGAAACCTTACACACTGTTCCTTCCTCCTGGTCATTAATGTAAATAGTGAACAATCATGTGCTAAGTACTGTGTAGGTAGGAACTGTAGATGCTGGTTTAAACTGAAGATAGACACAAAATGCTGGTGTAAATCAACCTTGGCTTTCCATCTCTCTCCATCCCTTCCCCTCCCAGTTCTCCAACCAGTCTGAATGTCCCTGATTACATTTTATCTCTATTTGCTTTGTTGTTACCTTCTTCTGGCTAACTATGATCTATTCTACATTTTCCTTGAATTCCAACCCCTTTCATGTCTCGTTCTCACACCTTATACTTCGTTATCTCTGTATCTCCCCCTCCCCGACTCTCGGTCTGAAGAAGGGTCTCGACTCGAAATGCACCCATTCCTTCTCTCCAGAGATGCTGCCTGCCTGAGTTACTCCAATATTTTGTGTCTATCTTCATGTGCTAAGAAATTATCCCTGACAGTACTCCACAAGTTATCTCATTTCCAGGCTAAAACTGACTCAATTATTCCAACTCTGTTTTCTGTGAAGAAACAAAGAACTGCTGATGCTGGTTTATACCAAAGAAAGACACAATGTGCTGAAGTAACTCAGCAGGCCAGACATCATCTCTGGAGAAAAAGGATGGGTGATGCTTTGGATTGGGGTCCCTTCTATAGACTCTTAAGATCCTTCCTTCTCTGTTTTCTATGAGGCAGTCTGATTTCAATGTATTCTAACACACATCCTCAGATACAATGGGCTTTTAATTTATACATCAGCATTCTATGTGCCACATTGTCAAATGCCTTTTGGAAATACATTTCATCTACTGATTTCCCTCTATCAATTCTCCCTGTTACATCCTCAAATAATTTGGCCAAATTTGTCAAGCATAATTTACCTTTCATAAAACTATGCTGATAATAAGATTTAATTATATTCCGGTTTCCTAATTGATTATGGTAACTATTTCTTCTTAGATTAGTAACTCCAGCATCTTGTTAATAATAGCCATCAAACTAATTGGCCTGTAGTCCTTTCTCCTTTTCATTATTTCAAACAAGGGAGCTACACTGGCTATTTTTCTGTCTTCTGGTGCCCTCCCAGTTTAGTGAGTTTTGTTAAATTTCATCCAATTGGTTTATTATCTCTGCAGCTACTTCCTTTAAAACCCAACTGTACTGTCCATGAAGTCCTGATGACATTTGTACCTTTAGTCCCCTAATCATTCCGAATACTTTGTCCTACAATTAAGAATATTATAAGTTCCACAGTTTATATGAAATTAGCTCATCTGTTATCTTAGAAATATTAGCAATGTCTTCCATGGGGAAGACTGATGCAAGACATTTACTCAATAAATCTGCCATTTCGTTATTTCCTGTTGTTAATTCACCAGCCTTGTTCTCGAAAATCCCACAATTATCTTAACCTCCCAATTCCTACATACATAGATTTTTTTAACTGTTGTTTTTTATACTACAAACATATTTTTTTCCAAAAAATAATTTTCTCCCTTCTCATGAGCATTTTAGTCTTCTGTGACAGGAGCCTAAAAACATCTGTCTTGTGGTATTACACACGCTTTTTCCATTTTGTATACCCTAGTTTTCAATTTACCATTATCTTTTATCTCCTTTGTAAACCACACATTCTGCCTATTTCTTATGGAATCCCTCCTTTTGATTTAAATATCTGCCATTGTTCCTCTGCCAACCTGCCTGATAGCTCCATTACCCAGTCCATGTCTCTTGTAATATTATAATGCTCTAATGTAAACTGAAGGCACTGTGTGTTCATCTACAAAATGCATTGGAATTCCATCATATTATGTACAATAACTCCAGGAGATTTTAAACCTCGAGATTCCTCATTAATTCTTCCTCATTGCACAAGACTAAATGTAAAATAGCCTGTTCCTGTGTAGGCTCTGAAATATACCAGCTCTTCTGTGGCTACATCCAGTACGCTGACAGATTTTTATGAGTCAATTCTCAAGGCTGCAGCCATATCAGAGATAAATCAGCCTATAACCTAATGAGATAAAGGGTGATGCACAAATAAGAACAAGATAAAATGGTTTTAAGTGCCAGAAATCAGCATAAACCTGCATAATCTACTACCAATGGTTAAAAGAGAAAACGCTGAAAGAAAGAGGACATCTCGGATGTCGTAGAATGGAATGCCTCAGCATGGAAGTAGATGCGGCAGAGACAGAGAAATTGAGTTGAGGTAGACATCAGTCAATATTCTATTCCTGGCGATTGACGTAAATGATAAAGATGAGGTAATGGGGTACTGGAAATTTAAAGTTATTGAAATCCAGTCCATTTTTTGTTATCCAGTCCTTTTATATATCCATCCCCATCAGGAAGATCACAAGGTCCTCCTTCCATGAACAGCGACCCAATCAATTTCCCTCTCCTCAACAACTTACCTTTTGACTCCTCTCATTTTCTTCGTTAAAGGTGTAGCCATGGGGACTTGCATGAGCCCCATGTGAGTGTTCTGCCTTTTTGTTGGTTACATTAAAAAGTCATTTTACCAAATGTACATCGGTACCATCCCTCAACACTTTCTTGGCTACATCGGCGACTGGATTGGGGCTGTAGTACTCGTTGATTACATTAACTTTACCTCTAACTTCCAGCCTACCTTCAAATTACAAATTGACTTGGTCTGTCTCTGACACCACTCCCCCCTTTCTTTGTCTCTTTGTCTCCAACATAGGCGATGGACTATCGATTGACATCTACTACAAACCCACTGATTCCTTGTTATATGAACTACAGCACCCCTCAACCTGCCTCTTGCAAAGACACAATCTCCTGCTCTCAATTTCTCTATTCCCACTACATCTGCTCCCAAGATGAGGCTTTCTATTCTAGGACATCTGATATATCCCCTTTCTTTAGTAAATGTGATTTCCCCCCATGCTGTCATAGATGGATCCCTCACCCACATCTCCTCTCTGTCCCATAGGTTAGCTCTTGCTACCCTCCCCTCAATGGAACCAGGCTAGAGTTCCCCTGATCCTCACCTTTCACCCTACCAGCCACCGCATCCAACACAACATTCTCCACCATTTCCGTCACTTCCAACGTGATCCCATCACCAGTCACATCTTCCCATCCCCACCCTTTACTGTCTTCCACAAAGACTGTTCCCCCTGCAACTCCTTGGTTCATTCATCCATTCCCAACCACACCATCCTTTTTCCAGGTACTTTTCCCTGCAGGAGATGTAACGTTTGTCCCTATACCCCCTCCCTCGCCTCCATCTAGGGACACCAGCATTCCTTCCAGTTGAGACGAAGGTTCACGTGCACCTCTTCTAACCTTATCTATTGCGTCCGGTGTTCCTGATATGGCCTCCAGTACAATGGCAAGACCATGCATATTCTTGGTGACTGTTTCACTGAACACTGGCAACTGCTCTGCCAAAGCCTGATGGATCTTCTGGTTGCAAACTATTTTAACTCCCCTTGTGATTCCCATACTGAGCTGTCTGTCCTGGGCCTCCTCTATGACCAGAGTGAGGCCACACGCAAACTGGAGGAACAGCACCTCATATTCCACTTGCATAGCTTACAACCCAAAGGTATGAACATTTAATTATCCAAGCTTAGGTAACAGTTAACGCCCCTCCCCCCACCCCTCACCCTCCCTTCCGTTGTGTCCACCTAGACTTGCACGTATTTCTCCCCCCTCACTCCTCTCTTCCAGTGTTCCTCTCTACCACCCCCCACTATCAGCGAGGAAGGGTACCGACCCATCACCTATCCATGTTCTCAGGAGATGTTACCTGATCTGCTGAGTTATCCCAGCACTTTGTGACCTTTTTTTGTAAAGCAACATCTGCAGTTCCTTGTTTCTGCACTATCAATGGACTATGTTGAGAGGCTCAGTCAATATTTGATACAAGGGTGGATGGCAAGTGAAAGACAAAGTCACCTTCTGCCATCCAAATAAGTCTGTGGTATTAGATTTAGGGGATACTATATTTAGGACTGATTATGCTGATTTATAATCTCACGTAAACCAAGTGAATCAGACAAGTAGGCCTCAAAATTACAATGCTCAAAAAATACCTTATTACATGTTTGTTGTAAGTAACCCAATCTGTTTTAATCGTTCGACTGCAAATGCAAAATTTGATTAAACTTTGAGCACCACGGGTCAGTGAATACACAAATTTCTTTGTATACAAAATAATATGCATAACTGAGGTATAAGGAAAGAGTACTTAAGTTGGAGGTCAAATAGGGTAGCAAGTGATGAAAAGGAGATGGTGCTTCAAAGTCTAAAGATGGACTAAGAAGCTGGTAAACAAGGGATTTGGGATGTTAAATAAATGGATTGAATGTGTACCATGGATATAGGCCAAGTGGGGTAACAGTCCAATTAAAACCTGGTTGTCCTGGAAAACACTCCCACAGCAGAGATATAATTATCTCAGTCATTTTCAAAATGGCATGTTGTGCTGAAATTGACATAATTTGATGCACATTGCTCAAAGAAATTGTATCGGATGCATGTGTGAATCACACTGAGACTGCTGAATTAAGTTGCCAGAATGATGTAAATCGATCCAAAATTAGTCACAAGCTCATATCTTTGTGAGATGCTCTTCTTTTCTAAAGCCAGATCCATTAAATCATTCATGACTGCACAGTACAAAAGTTAGGAAGGTGGACAAAAACTGAGCAAACCTAAAAAAAAATAAGTAGTCAGGCAGCATCTTTTGAAAGGGAATCATATTTCAACGGACATGGATGACATCTTACGTGACTGCTTTGCATCAATAGACTGGGCCATATTCAGGGATTCCGCAACTAACCTGAATAAGTACTCCTCTGCTGTGAATGACTTCATCAACAAGTGCATGGAAGACCAGGTGCCGACTAAGACAGTCCGAGTGGTAGTTGCAGAATCCCAGAATACGGCCCAGTCCACTGATTCAAAGCAGTCATCGCTGTAGCTCTACACTCATCCCTGGAACACCTGGGTAAGAGAGACACCTACGTCAGACTCCTATTCATAGACTACAGCTCTACCTTTAATACCATTATACCATCCAAGCTCAACACCAAACTCGCGGGACTTGGAATCAGCACTCATCTCTGCAAAGGATTCTTGACTTCCTGACCAACAGACCCCAATCAGTGAGGATAGGGGACAAATCATCGTCTATGATAATCCTCATCACTGATGTTCCACAAGGATGTGTTCTCAGCCCCCTTCTTGGCTCCTTGTGCACCCACGACAAGGCAGCTATGTAGAAACTTAATTCAATTTACAAATTCGCAGATGATACCACCATTGTGGGACAGATATCAAATAACAGCAAGGAGACCAGGAAGTGAAGCAGTATACATACCCCAGTTTGCATTGACGGCACCAAAGTAGAGATGGTTGAAAACTTCAAATTCCTCTGAGAAAATATCACCAATAATCTCTCCCGGACAACCCACATTGAAGCAACAGCCAGGAAAGCACATCAATGCCTCTACCTCTTTAAAAGGCTGAGGAAGCTTAGCATGTCGCCAACAATTCTCACCAACTTCTACAGATGCACCGTAGAAACCATTTTATCGGGATGCATCACAGCTTGGTTTGGGAACAGCTCCATCCACGACCACAAAAAATTGCAGAGAATTGTATACCCTGGCCACTCCCTCTTCTAACGAGCAAAAGGTAAAGAAATGTGAAAATGCACACCCAGCTGTTATCAAACAACTGAACCATCATACCACAACTAGAGAGCTGTTATGAACTACTATCCACCTCATTTGGAGACGGATTATCTTTGATCGGATTATCTTTGAACCCTTTGATGGATTAGGTTATGATATATCGGACAGTGGGACAAAATGCCCTCTGGTGCTCAATGATCGCACCCTGGAGATTCCTTTTCACCGTGTACTTAGGGTTAAGGGCCTGTCCCACCAGCATGCAACTCGATGCGATTAGCGCGACCTAACGTGGTCGCTTGAGCCGTCCGGCGTCACGGGGCCGGTCCCAGTTCGATCGCCGGAGCCGTGCGGAATTGTGCGGAGTTCGTCCCGAGTTCGTCCCGACGCCGCGCAGGGCTCCGAAAAACCGACAATGTCCAAAAATCCCGCGCGGCAACGGTTTGTCGGCTCGCAGTCGCCGCGACATTTACACACCGCCCGGACATCGTGCCTCCGTGAAACTATTTGTAAGTGCCTCTGTGACCCTCTATGTGTGTGGCTCCGTGGCCCTGTATGTGTGTGTGTCTCGGTGCCCCTCTCTGTGTGCCCCTCGAAGTCCTGGCGAACTTACCTTGGACTTGCTTCAAGTTCGCCTCGCTTTGCGCCGCATTGCGCCACTCACCCAACCTCCGCGCGGCCCCTACTGCCGGTTTAGTTGCGCTTGCCGCATGCAGGCGCATGCTGGTGGGACCGGCCCTGTACAGGGGATCACCCGACCTCCGCGCGGCCCCCGCTGCCGGTTTGATCGCGTTCATCGCATATAGTTGCGTGCTGGTGGGACAGGCCCTTTAGGGTTAGGGTTATCTTGCTTTATCCTGCATTAAATGTTATTTCCTTATCATGTATCTGTACACTGTGGATGGCACATTTGTAATCATGTATTGTCTTTCCGCTGACTGGTTCACTGTACCTCGGTAAACATGACAATAAACTAAACTAAAGGTCACGGCCCTTCATCAGAAATTACAAAAAGTTAGAAATTAAACACATTCAAAATAACTGAAAAAAAGAGAAAGGAGCAAAGAAAAGAAAAGTGGAGATTGGTGACATGATAGGGACCGGATATTTTCACCCCATTCAGTCAAAATAAAACTCCCCCAAATACATTGACGAGTAAAAGAATCGAATGAATCGCAACTAACCTGCAAGAATAAGTCATTAAATGGAGGGGATGAATTTACTATTTGTGTAAGTTTCACCTGGTACTTATCTGAAGCAGAAGCATACCATTATACGAACAATATTGCAATAGGTAACACACCGGTGATGATTCGAACAGTTCAATAATTTATTCAGAAGATAGACACGAAGTGATGTTGTAACTCAGCAGGACTGGCAGCATCTCTGGAGAGATGGGATGGGTGATGGTTTGGGTCGAGACCCTTCTTCAGAAACATCACCTGTTCCTTCTCTCCAGAGATGCTGCCTCTCCCGCTGAGTTACTCCAACACGTTGCGTCTACCTTCGGCGAGAACCCCCCATCTGCAGTTCCTTCCTACACAATATTGTTTTAGTCTTGCTTGCCAACTGACCGAGATGGAGCAATCGCGCTCTTTCGGCTCAGGATCCACCTCGCCTGCCTGATCCCATCTCCCATCGCCTCCACCTCCATAACCGACGCTTGTGCATTTTTGCATCCGCCGCGAAGCCGAGCTGTCTGCTTCGCCCGCCGGGCTGACTCCGCAGCCCGATCTGAGGGGAGGTGGGGGGGGGGGGGGGGGGGGGTGGCGCGTGTACGGCCCGGGGCGGAGCGCGCGCTGGAGCGGCGGTTACTCTCAACCGGCTCGTGCTGGGGGCCACGGGGAAGGCAGGCAGGAGGCAGGCGCAAGCCCGCCCGTCCGCGCGCCCGATCGCCCGCCCGCCCCCCGCCCGCCAGTGAGCGAGGAGGCGGCGCCGCCCTGACATCTATCTCACTGCCGGCCGAGGGGATAATGCTGAACGAAAGTGACTGGCCAGCTCCTGAGATTAATGCACACCCGCTACTCGCATATTGTTTTCCATGTACCTTCGATAATGGAAGGACCTGCATGAAGACACGCACGGGTTTTTTTTTAAAGTGTTTCACATATTTATTTGTTATTTTCAATTTATTATAGCTGGGAACTCCTTGGATTGTCTTATTTATTATCTGCTATTCTTTTGTTGTTTAATCTTTCGGTTCTATTTTTGCTATAATTCGAGTTGCCATGGCAGAAAAGATCCCAACGGGGATGGCAAAGAAAATATCCCAATCCACAGCTTCCCTTCCCCCGGAGCCCATGGAGATCATCAGGAGAAAGACTTGCTCCAGGAGGGTTAAAATCAACGTTGGGGGACTTAACCACGAAGTCTTGTGGAGGACACTGGAAAGGTTACCCCGGACTCGGTTGGGCAAACTGAGGGATTGCAACACTCATGAATCTCTGTTGGAGACCTGCGACGATTATACCCTCGATGAAAACGAGTACTTTTTTGATCGCCACCCTGGGGCTTTCACGTCGATTTTGAATTTCTACCGAACCGGGAAACTGCACATGATGGAAGAAATGTGTGCTCTCTCCTTCGGCCAGGAGCTCGATTACTGGGGCATAGATGAGATATATTTGGAGTCCTGCTGCCAAGCCAGGTACCACCAGAAAAAGGAGCAAATGAATGAGGAACTGAGGCGCGAGGCTGAAACCCTGAAAGAGCGAGAATGCGAGGAGTTTGACAACTCGTGCTGTCCCGATAAAAGGAAGAAGTTGTGGGATCTGCTGGAAAAGCCCGGCTCCTCAGTGGCGGCCAAGGTAAGGCGCTGATGGGATTCCCCAGAAAGACGTGATCGGCTTGATCCTGCGCTGCTTGTGATGCAATTAGACTCCGAATGCAAAAGCACAGATATCGTTCACACTTTTTAATCGAATAATGTATATATATATATATATATATATATATATATATGCATTCCTCTGTGTGCACCGGAGTTTTACATTTATAAACTTCTTGACAATTTTTCATTTCGTAGCGTTAGTGCAAACGAAATGGTAGGGACAACTGCGAAGTGTTGTCATGGTGATTTGAAGGCTTGTAAATAATACTTGCGCTGTTGCAATATTTAATATTTTAAATGGAAACGATGCAGACATTTAATTGAAGGTGAAAACAGTTGAAATATGCTGGGAAGATTTACTTGATCAGTTTTGATTACTGCAAGAAATATGATAGATTTATATATTTATGTCACCAATTCAAGCCATTGCACAACGTCATTCAATAACATTGGACTAAAACTTAAGTATACTTACAGAACTTGATATAATAACCTAAGGATTGAGAAATGAAGGCGAGAAGATTAAACGTTTGCGTTACTGTGCATGTTACCATCCTAGCGTAAAATCAATATCAGGAGGTTTACGAATTGGTCCTCGGCCTCAGAAAATAGTTTATTTTAATCTAAGTTCTCATTATGAAATTTCATGTTTGTTTATTTTATTTATGTTGCCTTTTTCTAACTTGACTAACCTCCGAACCATTCTTCATGTAAAAACGAACGACCATTTTCTAAGCTAATCACCCAGATATTAAATTATAATACGCATATTTGTTATATTCAGATGTTCGGCGGTTTTGATTGGGCTAATGATATTCAACATTCTCGCTCTGCTCGCCAAAATGGGCATTATTTCATTCTGAAATGGCTTTCTTCTTATTGAACAGAGAACGGAATTGTTAATGAAAAATAGCTCAGGGTAAAGTCTGGAAATAACGAGGTAATAACTAATATGCTAATGTAGTCAGGGTTTACTTTCTTTGCTTGATTTAAAAGTTGGCAAGGGAACGTTGGATGGTTTGAAGGGTATAGTGAGGGATAAATTACGGGGAAACACTGGTAGGTAGCATTCTGTAGTTCATTGTACACTCATTTTCTTCATTTCCACATGTAAAAATGTCCGTGGTTTCTAAATGTTTGCACTATCTCATTACTATCGCCCCAATTCTGTAAATTGTTACAAATTGTATGTATTTCCTTTCCGCAACGCTGTCAGTGCAGCATGGTGGTAGGCACTGGGGTATCTACAAACACTGGGGTGAAGGGTGTGATTCACCTCTGGTAATGTTCCTATTCTGTTGCTTGCTGAATGATTATGTCATGGCCAACAGGAGGTGGTTAAGAGCAATTTGCTGGCAGATTATTTTATGTATGCTTTAGCAGCACAGATGGCAGTATCAGCTTTGAGAAAACACATACAACGGAAAACTGGTTTACTTTTTACAGTGCCCAGAAGGCCCACCTTACTGCCAGAACAATTTGTATTGATACTCCATTGAATTTACAATCCACATGTTTCTTGCTCAAGTTGACAGTCCCATGTGGTGATTCAGAAATGACAGTATGATAAGCTACGACTGTAGTTATTTTGCAGCTAACAGTTCCAATTTATTATCTATGAACGACATATCACAATACCTAGATGAGTTGCACTGTCAATTCATCCATATCACAATAATGTTGACCAAAAGGTAACTTAGGAACATGAGAAATAGTAGCGGGAATAGGTTATGCAATCCATGAGCTTTTCTCCACAATGCAACAGCATTATGACCGATCTTGTTCCTCGAGTCCAGTTTTCTATTGACCCCCCTATATCCTCTCATTTTGCTTAATGTCCAAAGTACTTACTCATTTTTGAAATAGTCAATGACTAAATGGCCAACCGAGGTAGGGCATTCCAAGATATTCTTCTATGTAAAGAAATTGTTTTTTTGTTCTGCCCTGAATGGCTAATCCCCTTATCCTGAGAGTATAAAAACAAACTGAAGGAGGAATTCAGTGCAACAGGCAGCATCTGTGGAGGGAAATGGCAAGCCATGTTTTGCATCAGAACACTTTCCACAGATGCTGCCTGGCCAGTTGAGTTTCTCCAGCAGTTTGTTTCTTACTCTAGATTCCAGCATCTGCAGTCTCTTGTTTCTCCATTGATCTTGAGACTCTGTCTCCTGGTCCTGGGTAACGGGGTAACTATAATAGTGAAAGCTGAAATATGTAGTGCAAACCTTATACAAAGTCCATAGTAGTTTAGTGCTTGTGGTTAGGATTATACAATGCTGGGAGCACATAATGCCGTGTTTAAATCCGGTGACGTGGTGGCACTCAGATCCGCAAGAGCCAACCTGAACCGAGTCATCAGGCTGGCCAAGTGTGCCCATGGTCAGAAAATCCAGAGCTTCTTTCGTGACCCCATGAACACCAGGCGCATGTGGCATGGAATCAAAACAATCACGGACTATAAGACTGCTCCACCATCCTGTGATGACAACATTGAGTTCCTCAATGAGCTCAACAACTATTTTGGACGGTTCGAGGCATTAAATAACACACCTGTGAGAAAAGGTATTCCTCACTGTGATGAACAGGCACTCAGTCTTGACATAGTGGATGTCCGGAGGACCCTAAAAGGAGTAAACGCATGAAAGGCGGCAGGCCCTGATAACATACCAAGGAGGGTGCTCAGGGAATGTGCTGATCAGCTGGCACATGTCCTTATGGACATCTTTAACACCTCGCTGAACCAGGCTGTCGTCCCATCGTGTTTCAAGACTGCCACCATCATACCAGTGCCAAAAAAATCCAATATACGTCTCAACGATTACCGCCCTGTTGCACTCACTCCCATAATGATGAAGTGGATCAAGAGGCTGGTCAGGAACCATATTACCTCCAGACTCCCCTCCACACTTGACCCATACCAGTTTGCTAACAGGCCAAACCGCTCCACAGAGGATGCTATATCCTCCGTACTCCATCTGAGCCTGGAACATCTAGAGGAGAAGAACACTTATGTGTGAATGCTGTTCATGGATTTTAGTTCAGCATTCAACACAATTATCCCTCAGCACATGATAAGCAAACTGGTTCCATTGGGCCTCAGCACCCCCATGTGTAACTGGCTATTGGACTTCCTCACTGACAGACCCCAGTCAGTGAGGGTTGGAAATAACACCTCTAACATCATCTCTCTGAGCACCAGCTTCCCTCAGGGCTGTGTCCTGAGTCCACTGCTGTTTACCCTGATGACCCATGACTGTTGTGCCAGGTTTAGTACAAACCACATCATGAAGTACACAGATGACACTACAGTGGTGGGCCTCATCCGGGACGACAATGAGTTGGCTTACAGGGAGGAGGTGAAACAACTGGTGGACTGGTGCAATACGAACAACCTGATCCAGAATGTCGAAAAAACAAAGGAGGTCATCGTCGACTTCAGGAAAAACCGGCACAGTCCCACACCACTTCACATCAATGACAGAAATGTGGAGGTGGTCAGTAGCACTATGTTCCTGGGGGTGCAGATCACTAACACTCTGACCTGGTCAAATAACATCTCATCATCAGTTAAGTGAGCGCAGCAGCGGTTGCACTTTCTGCGCCGGATGAGAAGAGCTCACCTCCCCCATCCCATCCTCACCACTTTCTACAGGGGCACCATAGAGAGTATTTTGACCAGCTGTATCTCTGTCTGGTTTGGGGACTGTAAAGCCTCCGACTGGAAGTCCGTGCAGAGAGTGGTGAGGACAGCAGAAAAAATCATCCGGACTTCTCTCCCCTCATTCGGGGATATTGCGGCCAAACGTTGCGTGTCTAAGGCCAGCAGTATTATAAAAGACCCCACATATCTCCATCATGGACTGTTCACTCTGCTGCCCTCGGGCAAAAGATATCGTAGCATAAGGAGCAGAACATCAAGGTTCTGCAACAGCTTCTTCCCACGAGCCATCAGACTCCTGAATGCCATGTAATGGGCTGCCACCATTGTCTATTTTATCCTTTTATCCTTTTATCAATTTTTTTCCCATTTTATCCTTCTGTTAATTATCGTGTTGCACAGGGAGCCAAATGCAACGAAATTTTGTTTGGAATTGCATATATCGATGTATTTCTAAATGACAATAAAGTTTGACTTGACAATGTAGTTCAAGAACCTGATGGTTGATGGGAAGACGCTATTCTTGAACCTAGAGGTAACGTCTCTCAGGTTTCTGCACTTTCTTCCCAATGGTAGCAGCAAGATGAGAGAGTGTGCCAGGGTAGGGTGGGTCTTTGATGATGGCTGCTTTGTCGAGGCAGTGCTTCCTATTAATCCTTTCAATGCTACGGATATCAATATCTGTGATGGAGCAAGCAATGTTTATCACTTTCTGTAACCTCCTACATTCTTGGCATGCAAGTTAACGAAACAAGCTTTGATGCAACCAGTCTATATGCTCTCCAGCTCTTGATTACTTTTTAGAAGTCCGATAGAGTATTCAACAACATACAGAATCTCCTCAAACTTCTGAGAAAGTAGAGGTGTTGATGGACAACAGCCTTGACATATGTGTTCTTGTTGTCCAAATGGTCCACTGCAGAGTGGAGAACCAACTGTTATAGCAGTAGGCAAATTCTAAATAAACTAAATGCCACAACAATATGAGAAATAACGCAGTGGAGATATAGGCATATTGTAAGATTACATAAAAATCAACTGTGTGGCAAAATTAAGTCATTATGTTTTGGATGTACTGCAAGAATCTTGAATATATAAGGAGGCAGTGCGGCAAAAGGAACAACAAAATGGTAAAACAGCTTGAAGAACCTTAGAAGCAGGAGCTGATATGTATCATAACCAACCTCTCGAAGCAGGATAGGTCACATTGGACATGTGTGCCACTGGATGGAGGTTGTTGAGGCATTCCACCTTGCTTTTTTTTGGTGCCGGTATTATTGATGATCTTATACAGCACTGGGAAATCAGTGTCAAACTCAGATTGCTGGAGTTGTGCAGCAACAACTTGCATAGCTACATCACAATGCCCATTACAACTTATTGTATTTTTTTAGACTTCATCTATGTCTCTTTTTTCTAGATTTTATGACAGTATTGAAAGGAAGAATCGTGAAAGTATTAGTAATATCTCTCCTAGCCTTGGCTTCATCATATTAAATTCTTCAAGCTATTTTTCATTTTGTTGTTACTTTTGCTGCACCATCTCCTAACACTGTATATTCGTCCTTGCAGTCTATCGAAAACTTCAACTAGCTTTCCTTAATATTGCCACAAGGTTAATTTTTGTGTAATCTTATATATGCCCATATGTCTTCTGGGATAATTCTCATATTCTTGTGCCATTTAGTTTATATTTCTTATTTATTGTCATTTAATTGTATTTGTTTATATTAAAAAGGGTTTATGACTCAGCTGTCCACTGTCCAATCAAGATATAACTATATGTTCTTTGATTCCTTTTCCCTGATTTGTACAACTGCAAACTTAGTGGTTTTGTTCCAGCTTCAAATCATTTATATAAATTGTAGGGCAAAGGGACACATACTGTACCTTTGGCATGTTGATACAGCTTAATTCACAACCACCTATTTCTTTTTCTGAAGAATGGTCTCGACCCAAAATATCACCTATCCACATTCTCCAGTGATGCTGTGTCACTCCATTACTCCATCATTTTGTGTCTATCTTTGGTATAAACCCCAGCATCTGCATTTCATTTTTATTACACCTAATTTGGCTCAGGCAATTTTAAGCCCATCTCAGGACCTTGCGTTCCAGCTCTCTCTACTTTGTAGATTAACCTGTACCAAAGTATATCATACCACAAAAGCTTTTAGTTAGTTAGTTTGTAAAAACAGCTCAGCATTTATTATTTCATGGACTGAATAGCCACTGCTCTCTGACACAGAATTACAAAGACTAACAGCCTTATGAAAAACCTCACCTGTGTCCTAAATGTTGAACCTTTTTCCTGAGACTATGTTTCCTGGTTCTAAATTATTTAGTCTGAAGAAACAACTTCTCAGCGTTTCCGACGTCAGTCCCCCTTTATATCATTTATGTTGTAATGAACTCACTTTCTAAACTCCAGTGAATAGAAGCTAGTGTTACACAATCTCTCCTGCAACTCCTTAATTTTAGGAATTAATCTAATTAATGTACTCAGAACCAGCTCCAAGATACACGCATCCTTCTTTGGATCTGAAGACCAAAATTTCTCAAGCAGTACAGACTGTAAAATTGAATTCCATCCCTCTTGCAGTGAAGTGTAATTTGCCATTCATAGGACATTCTGTACTGGTATATTAACTATCTGTATTTCATGAAACAGTGAACCCATCATTTGCTAGTTTCTCATAATTTATTTTTCATTATAACACTTATTTAATCACTCCATATCCCTTTGTTGATTTGTTGCATCCCCCTTACAGGTAACAGCTCCCCTGCCTAGCTGTGTATCACCATCAAGTATCTGTTCTTTTAAAATTGTGAAATGTTGAGGACCACTATTCAAACACTTTTATTCCTACTTTTTGTGTCCTGTTCGTTGAGGTATAATTTATCAATAAGAATATATTAATTCCTTCATGTGTGCATTTATTTTGCATATAATTTTGCATTTAAAATCGTATTAAATATATTTTGAAAATTGAGATATTTTATATGATCAGATTCCCCTTATCAACCCTGCAAGCAAATGTTAGTACCCTTTCATAAAAATATTGCATTGTGTTCAAACCCGCCCATTTCCACACATAGCTACCACCATAATCCGACAATCACACTCACCTGCTAAAATGCTAATGGGAGCCATTGTACCAGAGGCCTCCAGTCCATGGATGACTCGCAAGGCAGAGTACTACAGTTGAACAGGTGGCAGAAATTTATGTTCTGCTCCAAGAATCACTCTGATTGTCGTTTACAATACTGTCATAAGTTCTACAGTTGAGTTCTAGCATTTAGACCACACGACAATGAAAGAATGACAGTACCTTTCCAACACAAGTGGTATGTAACGAGAAGAGGGACCTGCAAGTGGTGATGTTATTATGCCTGCTCCAGAGGTTCCGGGTTTTGGAGGGGATATCAATGTGGCCAAGGTGGGTAACTGCAATATATTTTGTACATGGTGCACTGTGTAGCAGTGGTGGTGGGAATGGTCGGGAGTCTTTTATGGGTGCCAATCAAGTAGGCTGCCATGCTCTGGACAGTATTAAGTTGATTAAGAGTTTCTGGTGCTGGACCTTTGTAGGCAAATGGGGAATATTCTATTTCCCTTCTAATGAGTGCCTTGTGGAAGGTGGAAACGTTGTAGGTAATAACATCAATGTGGATGGTCCAGAGGAGGTTTTGGATAATGCATATTGATTGTGTGGGATTCAGCAATGATAATGCCATTGAATGACAATGGAAGTTGTTAAAACGGAAGTCGGAAGTCATTGTTGGAGATAGATGTCTTGGCAATTTCACGGCATGAATGTCCTTGCCACTTCAGTCACTGCCACAAAGTTGTCTAGGGTATTGGTTGATTGCTTCAAATGGAATCAAACATTGTCCAATCATTAACAGGCATCCGCAATTCTGACTTTATGAAAGAAATAAGTTAATTGATGAAGTATCTGAAGATGGTTGAGCCTAGGGCATTGCCCTGAAGAATTCCTACAGTGATCTGCTGGGGCAATAATGATTGACTTTGATCAACAAATACTGCCTCGATGTCAAGGCAGTCATTTAGCCTTTTAGTCCATGTTTGGATCAAGTTTGCAATGAGATTTTGAAACAATTGGTCTTGTCAAAATCCAAACTATGGCTTGGTGAATAGGTTGTAGGACGTTAAGTGCTATTTGATAGCACTGTTAATTACATCCTCCATCACTTTACTAATGATTGAGAGTAAACAGATGACCAATAATTAGCTGGATTGGATTTGTTCTGCTTTTTGTAAACAAGACATACCCAAAGAGGTTTCCACTTGGCAAGGTAGACAGCAAAGTTGCAACGCTAGTGGAACAGCCTGGGTAGAAGTGCAGTTAGTTCTGGAGGGCAGTTGTTCAGTTGTATGCTGTTTCGTCCCATTGCCTTTGCTGCATCTGGTATTCTTGGTCATTTCTTGATACCATGTAAAGTAAATAAAATTAGCTAAAGTTGGGATTCTGCTATGGTGAGGATTTTAGGAGGAACATGGTTGCAAATTTTTTTTTGTATTGTATTCAATTTATTGTCATTATCTCATTTTGGAGACAACGAAATGGATTTAAGCTCTTCCTTTAGCATTCACCTGCTTTCTTCAGATTTTCTGAAGTTGGATTGCATTTCAAGATTCAGGAGACATTTATTGTCACATGCACCAATTGGTACAGTGAAATTTGGGGTCACCATACAGCCATACAAATAAAAAAAGAACAAAACATGATAGTATTTTTAACATAAACAGCCCCTGCACAGTGGAATCAAAGTTTCCCACTGTGATGGAAGGCCCAAAGTTCAGTCATCCTCCTCTTAGATGTTCTTTGATGTACACTCGTGGTTGGGGCCTCCCGAGCCCTCCGCAGCTCTCCGCAGTGGCCGCTACGGGTGGCCCAATGCTGAGGCCCTCGCGCCGGGATGATGGAAGTCCGACGTCAGAATGGGAGAACACCCTCAGCGGTTTGGACCTCCGAATCGGCCACTTCCTACCGGAGTCCGTGGCTCCCGAAGTCCACAGGCCGCGCCAAGCGGAGACCCACGCTGGCGGCCCTCGGCAATGGGCCCCAGGGCACCGCGATGTGAAAATCAGTGCCGCCCGTGCTGGAAACTCTTCAAACCACAGCCCACGATGTTGTTGCAGCAGGCCCAGCACTCCAGAGTTTCAACGCCGATCCCAGGTGAGGCATCGCCACCTTCGCAATGTATCCAACACTGCGCCACCGCTGGTCCAGTCCCCGGCAGGAAAGGCTGCTCCAATCCAGGTGGTAGGCTGTGAGGAGGGGGGGCGAGGACGCGACTCGGAGAATAATTGTGTCCTCGCCAAGAGGCGACTGGGAAACGGTTTCCCCCTTACCCTACCCCCCTCCCCCGCATAGAAACGCTAAAGAAACCTCCTCAACATACTTTTAAACAAACTAAAAATTTTTAAAAAGATGGAAAAAACGGATCCTTGTGGGCGCCGCATGAAGGCCGCCGCTTCTTGTTCTCCTCTTGTTAACTGTTTAACTATCCTCCTCTTGTTAACTGTTTAACTGCCCACCACCATTCATTATTAGATGTGATAGCACAGCAGAGGTTTAATCTGATCTGTTGATATGTGATTGCTCATCACTGCTTATCTATCTATCTATCTATCTATCTATCTATCTATCTATCTATCTATCTATCTATCTATCTATCTATCTATCTATCTATCTATCTATCTATCTATCTATCTATCTATCTATCTATCTATCTATCTATCTATCTTTATTGTTATAAAACTTTGATCTTGGATGTGTATTTATTTGTGTGATGTTCGTGTGCGTTTCACATCTCCTCAAAAACACGACGCTCTAACGGTGACATTTTTTACATATTCCGATAGATTTACCCCGTGATGTCAAAAATCGCCTTATCTAAAAATTTCATGCATTATTTCTCGAGTTATTTCTGAAATTTCAAATAACTTTGAAAATAAATGAGATGGTATCGATGATGACGTCACAATAGCTCTGCTTCTTGAGGCCTGCTGCCCTATGTTCCACGCGCAGCGAATGACGTCACCCCGTCCCCCTTCAAAAGACGCAGAAAGAACGAGCAAATGGGCTCTGTACTGCAGCTCCCGAGCTTAACTGTACTAATTCTTAAAGATAACATTTAATTTCAAAGACAGCGCTTTTTTAATTTTAAAATATATATCCCCCTCTCCCCCATGACCCCCGTCTTTTCTCCGAGCTCCCCACCCCCGGGCTTTCTCTCTCCAACTCCTGGTTCTCTTCCCCCCCCCCCAACCCGGGCTCTCTTTCTCTCTCTCTCCCCCCCCCCCACCCCCCACGGGCTCTCTCTCTCTCTCCCCCCCCGGCTCTCTCTCCCTCCTCCTGGCTCTCCCCCTCCACACTCCCCCCCCGCCTCCTCTCCCAGCCCCCTACTTTTCCCCCCTCCTCCTGTCCCCCCTCCTCTCCCCCCCTCTCTCTCCACCCTCCTCTCTCTCCCCCCCTTCTCTCTCTCCCCCTCCTCTCTCTCCCCCTCCTCTCTCCCCCCTCCTCTCTCCCCCCCTCCTCTCTCCCCCCTCCTCTCTCCTCCCCTCTCTCTCCCCCCCTCTCTCTCCCCCCCTCTCTCCCCCCCCTCTCTCTCCCCCCCTCTCTCTCCCCCCTCTCTCTTCTCTTCCCCCCTCCCCCTCTCTCCCCCCCTCCCTCTCTCTCCCCCCCTCTCTCCCCCCTCTCTCCCCCACTCTCTCCCCCCCTTTCTCTTCCTCCCCCGGCATCCCTCTTCCTCCGCCCCCCCCTTTCCCCTGCCCCTCTCTCCCCTCCACTCTCACCCTCCCCCTCCCCCTCCCCCGTGCGTTGAGGGGACGAGGCCTAACGGGTCCCCCTTCGTCTGGTACATAACCAAAACTCTGCTGTTCATATCTTCCAGTTTGCGCAGTCTTTTTATTTGGGCAAAAATGGTATGCGATAGCGCTACGATTTTTCGCCGGCTTACTCACATTTCTCCTGCGCTACGAGTGCACCAAGTTTCCTTCCAATCGGTGGTCTAATTTAAAAGTTAGCAAGGTTTAAATTTCTTAAAAACCGCTCATGCGCAGTTCGATCTCCACTGCTGCCAGTCAGCGCTGCGTGGACTGGTCTTTTCTCCTGTCTCTCCGCTCTCTCTCTGGACAATCCGCTCCTTCCTGTGCCATTGCATCTTTACTGGAGCTGAGGATGGCCAGTGGAGGTTTTCAACCGGACACAATTTTCGTAGTGACCGGAAGCGGCCCGTTCCAGCCCAGTGGGGGAGATGTCGCCAAACGGAAAGCGGAGAATCTGATCCCGGCGGAGGAGACCATCCAGCCACCAGAGCCCGCTGTGAGTCCCCATCGCACCGTCAGCTCCAGCCCCCTCTTTTCTGGTCCCCCTCGCTGGCCCCTGCCCCCCTCCCCTGTGATAACCCCCCCCCATGACCCCCGTCTTTTCTCCGAGCTCCCACCCTCCTGCCACACACCCCTCTCCCCCCACAACCCCACCTTTTCTCTGGGCTCTCTCCCCCGCCAACACCCCCTCCCACAACCCATCCCCACAACCCCCCACACACACCCCCACCCCCACAGCCCTCTCCCCTACCCACACACCCCCTTCCCACATGCACCCCTTCCCGCTACTCCACACCCCCTCCCCCCAACACCCACAACTCCCCCTCCCCCACACCTGCTCCCCCCCACACCCCTCCCCTCCAACCCCACAACCCCCTCGCCACCCTCCCCTCCCCAATACCACACTCGCTCACACAGGCCCAGACCAGCCGCAACCCTCCCCCACCACACACCCACACTGCCTCACAGCAGCAGTCCACGGCAGTGGCAGCGATAGGCAGTGGCAGCGGTAGGCCATGAGAGCGATAGGCCGCATTAGCCCCCGCCTGAAGCCGCCCCCTCCCCCAGTTGCAAGACGCACCCTCCCACCGCACTGGCCCTCGACACCCCCGCCTGAAGCCGTCCCCCTCCCCCGGCTGCAGGATGCTCTCCCCTCTACCCCACCAGCACGCGACAGCCCCTGCCTCGGCTGCAAGACATTCCCCCCTCCTCCACCGGCCCGCGACAGCCCCCGCCTGAAGCTGTCCCCCTCCCCCAGCTGTAGGACGTTTCCCCCCAGCCCCCGACAGCCCCCTCCTGACACCGTCCCCCTCCCCCGCTACAGGACACCCCCCCCCGCCCATCACCGGCCCTCGCTTAAAGCCGTCTTGTCCCCAGCTGCAAGATGCTCCCCACAGGTCCCCGCCTGAAGCTGGTGGGGAGCAGCAGCGGTAGGCCATGACAGCAATAGGCCACGGCAGCGGTAGGCAGCGATAGGTCACGACAGGGATAGGCAGTGGCAGGAGTAGGCAACGGTAGGCAGCGGCAGCGGTAGGCCACGGCAGCGCCAGGGGTAGGCAGCAGTAGGCCACGGCAGCGGTAGACCACGGCAGCTCTCCCCTCTTCCCAGCCAGCCCCCGACAGGCCCCGCCTGAAGCCGTCCCCCTCCCCGGATGCAGGATGCTTCTCCCTCCCATACCGGCCACCAACAGCCCCCGCCAGAAGCCGTCCCCCTCCCCCGACTGCAGAATGCAACAAGAGATGCAACCAGAAATAATGAACGGAATAAATCTCATCTTTATAACGTTTACATTTTGTTATATTTTAAGAGTTATTCACATTTTTTTTTTTTTAAGTTAAATTTTATTGGAGGCATGTACATATCATAGCCCGAACCACTACAAAGTTCGTTAAACAGTTACATATTAAATATTCAGGATTCCAGGGACTCCGCTACCAATGTAGCTGGGGTCTTCATTTATCGGTTACATATTAAAATTGGCTCTAATTATTATTATTTTTTTTTTAATAGATAGAAAATATAAAGAAAAATAAAATAAAATTAGAAAAATAGAATAAACTATCCATAATACAACTTAGGAGATAGGTTCGTAGGTCAGAGAGCATAACTATTCATCTAGTCCTGGGTTCAAGCTTCCGTCAGGTCTCAACGCCGGCCCATTCTACCCCTTCAAATAGTCTATGAACGGGAACCATATTTTTGTAAATAATTCTGGTTTGTCAATTAAGACAAATCTAATTTTTTCTAGATTTAAGGTCTCCGACATCTCCATAATCCACATTTTGATTGTGGGGGTTGCAGGGTTTTTCCAAAATTTTAATATTAATTTTCTCCTAGTTATTATACTGTAATCAAGGAAATTTCTTTGCTTTATTGTAAGTTTTAGATATCGTTCAGATATGCCTAATATTATTAATTTAGGATCAGACTCCAGTTGAGTATTAACCACTACGGAAATAATTTTAAAAAGTTCCACCCAAAATGGTTTAATTTTTATGCAACTTACAAAGGTATGGGTTAAAATAGCCTCAGAGTATTGACATTTATCGCAGATAGGAGAGATATTAGGAAAATGCTGTTTAATTTTGTTTTAGAATAATGCAATCTATGTAATACTTTAAATTGTATTAAAGAATGTCTGGCGTTTACTGAACATTGATGTACATGTTGTAGACTTTCATCCCAAATATCTTGTGTTATGGGTTGAACTAATTCGTTTTCCCAAGCTTGTCTATGTAATTCCGTCGACGGAATCTCACTACCTAAAAGAGTATTATAAATGTAAGATATTAATTTGACTGTGTTGGGGTGTTTATTCAAACATTCATCTAGAATCACTGGCTCTCTAATTCTGTATTCTTGTGTATGTGATTTAACATAATCTTTAAGTTGTAAATATCTAAACAAATTATTTGAATGTAATCCATAATTCTGTTGTACCTCCTGAAACGAGAGGAACACACCTTTTCTATAAAGATGTACCATCTTTTTAATTCCATGATTTTTCCATTGTGCAAAACCTTTATCCAATACTGAAGGCTTAAATGAAGGGTTATTTGCAATGGGGAGCGAAAGTGATAAATTATCCAATTTTAATGTCTTTTCTATTTGTTTCCAAATTCGAAACCACTATGTATTATTGTATTTTTTCCTATAGATTTATAGGGAAAATCTCCCTATATATCTCCCTAAAAATTTCTTTAAAAAAGTCGACTCTATTGTAACAAGTTTTATTTGGGATTATAAGAATCACAGAATAAGTAAAAAACACTTATGTAAACCCAAGACGAATGGAGGATTAGTCTTACCAAATTTCTTATTTTATTTCTGGGCAGTCAATGTCAAAAACTTAAATTTCTGGTTGGAAGATATGGATCAACAACCAGACTGGTTAAAGATGGAAAAGGAGGATTGTCTGCCTTTTGAAATTGGTCCGACTCTCTTAACTCCTACAAAATTGAATGAAAACATCTATAGTTATTAACATTTTAAGCTTTAATTAATCCCTTTTCCACTTGCCGTGCCCATCAGCTGCACCTGCGCAGTAATACCTGCATGTTCTACGTCACAATGGGAACACAATGAGCGGGAATGGCTGGGCCGCCGGAGAGCCGCTAAGTATGGATGGGTGGGAGGAGTGAGTGCATGGGGGAGGAAGGGCAAGGGGTGAAGTGGGGGGGGGGATAGGAGGAGGGGGGATCAGCCGCGCCTGCGCAGTTAGGGGTTATGGGTGAGTTGTAAAAATGTTTGCGTTGGGGGAACAGTTGCATTGGGGGAACGGGTGAGTAGTGGAATATTGCGTTGGGGGACCAGGATTCCCGAGTGACTGGGACCCAACGGGTCACATATTGTTTTTGTTTTTAGCATTGATCCATGGTTCATTTGGCTGGCACCTCAATTTCTTTTAGGCATGTATGGTATCGTTTCTGGCACAGGTTTACTGAACATCTGGGAACAGATGAGCTGTAATAGCCCATTGAACAACCACCCAAATTGGAATAGGACCAAGCTCGTTAAGATTTTCTTAAGTCTCCATTTCCACATTCTCAATAATGAAGTCCAGAGTTTGTTGAAAGTTGATTTCCGTATGATTGGTCCATAGCTCCCTAATTTCTCTCCCACTCCTTTCTTGGATAATGGTGTTGTAGTTGGTATGTTCTAATCTAAATCACTGTAAAGAGAATCGAGTATTTTTTTGGAAGATTATCATTAATGTATCCTCCATCTCGTAAGCCATATTTTAAAATGTCAGGGATGCAGTATCTGGTTCAGCAGTCTTGAAAGTTTTTATCCTTAATTTTTCTAGTATTTTCTCTTCATCATTTTAATTATCTTGCGTTCCCTCATTGTAATTATACCCTTGTTTTATTGTATTTTCTACAATGAACGCAAATAGAAAGTATTTGTTTAAAGCCACATTCAAGGTTATTCAACCCTTATTCAAGGTTTCAAGGTCAGTTTATTGTCACATGTACCAATTAAGGTACAGTGAAATTTGAGTTACCATACAGCCATACTAAGTTAAAAACAACAAGACACGTAAAATAAACATCCACCACATTCTCCCTCTTTATTCTCCCGCGGTCGGGGCTGTCGAACCATCCGCAGTCGGGGCGATCAAAGCTCCCGCAGCCGGCGAACTGAAGCCCTCGCGTCGGGGTGATCGAAACTCCCATGTCGGGATAGTTGAAACTCTCCGCGGCTTGGAGCTCCCGAATCGGTCTCTATCCAGGGACCGCGGACTCCACGATGTTATCCATCCATGCTTATTTCCAGAGCTCCTTTTCTTTTTTATACAGGCCTAGAAACAGATATTCAATTTTGTTTTTCTTAATTTACTGTCATTTTTGTATTATCCATCCTTATTCACTTTAATGTGACACCTTATAAAATACCTTTTGAAAATCTAAGGAACACACATTCACAGCCTATCATGTATGGATCTGGTAGCTATGATCTCAAAAGACTCATTAGATTTGTCAAACATGACAAACATTCTTAACAGTAGATTCCAACATTTGGCCATTATACTGTGTACCTTGAGGTAAATTTTACTGAGGGAATAGCTACAGTGTATAGATGACTGCTGCAGTATATAGGTGACTATAATTTCAGGTAATGGAAATCACTACAAAGAAATTGAGATATGAAATAACATTCACTCCTACATAAATTATATGGATATAATAAATAAATTGAGACAAATGCAATACACCCCAATAAATGTTTATTTTTAGTCACTCAATACAAAGAGGCAGTAAAATTTGGATATGACATCACCACATTGATTGAGTGGCAGTTACAGGCCAATGCCTTTGCCTTGCCATCTCCAGTCCAAGCACATGTGAACAAACATCTCAGAGTGCCATGCTGTTGTGTTCTTCATCTGCAAGGCATTTTCTCTCATGTGCTGCTTTGTGGCGTGCAGCACTAGCCCTGGGTAGCTCTTACACTAGGTCTTTAAAGTAATCTTGTCGCCTTTTCTTCATTTCCACTGTCACTGTGCTTTAACCCATTATGTTCGGAATTCCTTCTACATCACCTTTTTCCTATGAAACCTGATTCTTGAATCCCCTCCCTTTCCTTAATATTCTAACACCCTAAATCCTTTCCTAATCCATGAGTGTCTATCCCCTGAGAATAATGTTGTTCTCAACTGTTAAATCATAGTGGTCAGTCAACTCCTTATTACTGATACAATTGGTTAATCTGAAGAGAATAGCATCCCATGGGAGGAATCTCAACTTGTAATATGGATTCAGTTGGTAACGAGTATTTGAGGTATGGGAAATCAAGATACGGCTGATTTTCTAGGAACACAGCCCCTCCATAGCTCGGGGATCACCTGCATATGTTATTTAACCAGGTTGGAGTCTCATATGCTAGCAGTTAAAAATAGTATTTTTAATTCCCTGAAAGCTGATTTGCAAAGGAGTATAGTCTTAACTTCAGAATGTCTGCAAATAGAGAATCCATTGGTCTTTTGTTCAATGCTTCAAAACATTTTTAGCACTCAACAAAATGTAATTGTTTGCTATACTATAAATTCTGAAAAAGTTATACTTTCTGAAGTGATGCCAGCTTTGAGCATTGGATATTCACTATGTAATGTGTCTAAGTGACAATCTTTGCCAAGATAAAACTGAACTTTGAGTTTAGAATCTCCAAGGGAAATTTCTTATCCCCACCATATTTTTTGCAGAAGTGAAATTATTGAGATATGCAAGCAGGCTTTAGAGAAATTAGGATAATTATTTTTAACAGTTACAAATCACGATTTCTGTCTGGACCTTATTGCAAGTACACCAAAAATAAGTTAAATAGTCTTGATTATTTAAAGCTGAAAATATAATCGAAACCATTTTGATTCTTTTAATTTTTAGTGGTCCTTAAACACATAATATATGCAAGATCTTCCATCAAACAGGCACATTTTCATTTGTGAATTTTATGAAGATATATCAAGGACCAGGGCAAGTACAATTTTTAATTCTAAATGTTGCATACACAGTGAGTGATATCACAGGTGTATTTTTTCCCAAATTTTGTGTCCACCATATGTTTTGTTTTTGTATATTATAGCTGATCACAATGTTTAGCCAAGTTATGGTCAACAATATACCTGTAGGGCTTATTATCTAATAATAGATAATGATAGGTTAAGGTGAAATAACAAAACTTTTTTTTGACCACTTTGCAACCCACCTGTTCATTTGATGACTAAAACATCAGATCTTTCACACAGGCACTCCTCTACCTTTCCCTTTAGCGTATAGAAGTAAATACCCTATTGTGGGATAGCTTGCAAGATTCGGGAATATTTTTCTAAACAGAATGCAACCAAGGCTGATAATAATACTTTGTTTAGTATCTCAGTGACTGCAAGGATATTTTACTTTGAGATTATATTCACGGTACATGACAAAACCATACCTTCTCCAGTTGTGAGATAAATACTTATTGATAATCTTTCATGAGTCTAGAGAGTTTTATTGTCATACTAGAGGTCCCAGGTTCACATGGGAGGGCTGGTCCCCCAACGCAATATTCCACCTCTCCATTAATATTGGTGGCCAGTGGGGTGGTGGGGGGGGGGGTGTTCTGGACCGCTAGCATGGGTGTTGTGGGTCAAGTCAAGCACTGTGAGTGCAGGGCCAACAATCCATTTCAATCCATTTCATGTCAAGTCAATCTATTTCAAGTCAAATCCATTTGCTTTAATTTCAGGTGAGGTCAAGCAAAGCAAATGCAAAGCAAAAGCACAGGCAGGTGGAGCCAGCCAACAACACAAGCCATTTGCTTTCATTTCAGGTGAGGTCAAGCAAAGCAAAGCAACAGCAAAAGCACAGGACAGTCGGGGCCAGCCAAGAATACAATTCGTTTGTTTTCATTTTAGGCAAGCTCAAGCAAAGCAAAAGCAAAAGCACAGGGCAGGCAGGGCCAGCCAACAATACAATCCATTTGCTTCCATTTCAGATGAGGTCAAGCAAAGCAAAGGCAAAGCAAAAGGAAAAGCAAAGGGCAAGCAGGGCCAGCCAAAAATATAATCCATTTGCTTTCATTTCAGGTGAGGTCAAGCAAAGCAACAGCAAAAGCACAGGACAGGCGGGGCCAGCCAAGAATACAATTCATTTGCTTTCATTTTAGGCGAGCTCAAGCAAAGCAAAGGCAAAGCATAAGCAAAAGCACAGGGCAGGCAGGGCCAGCCAACAATACAATCCATTTGCTTCCATTTCAGATGAGGTCAAGCAAAGCAAAGGCAAAGTAAAAGCACAGGGCAGGCGGGACCAGCCAACAATACAATCTATTTGCTTTAATTTCAGGTGAGGTCAAGCAAAGCAAAGGCAAAGCAAAAACAAAAGCACAGGGCAGGCCAAACAACTAATTTCATTTCATTAAGGGCTAACAAATCATTTATTGCAAACACATTAAGGGTTAATAAATCATTATTCATTGCAAGCACATTGCTGGCTAACAAATCATTTATTGCATGCACATTAAGGGTTAACAAATCATCATTCATTGCAAGCACATTGCTGGGTAACAAATTATTTATTGCAAGCACATGAAGGGTTAACTACATAAATCACATAACCACATAAAGCACATAACCACATAAAGCATATAAAGGGTAGACTCACAGTTCAGTAGACTCACAGTTCAGTAGACTCACAGCAGAATCGGAGTTGTGGCCTCTCCCTCGTGATCTTCCAGAGTGACTGACTCACGTCCAGGCACTCGGGGTTTTATAGTCCTGCCCCCCCCCCCCTCCCCGAGAAGGGGCATTACCTTCATCATGGTGATTGATAGGCAAGAGGACCAATCAGCTGATCTCAAGATTTTTGAAACATTCACAACTTTTTTATTTTTCATTGATCGGAAAAATCCTCAGGGCTGCCTCAGCGGAGTAGGACTGTGTGTAAGATGGCCAAAAATCATAGCAATGTATGGTATCATTTTTTCTAAAATCAATATACAGCTTAGACAGGAAGTGGTCAAGATGAGACTTTTAGTTATATAGATGTCCTAGATAGAACAATGAAATTCTTACTTGCTGCAGCACAACAGAATATGTAAACATAGCACACAGTAAACAATATGATAAACAAGGGTGAGAAAAAAGTTCAGTATGTATAAATACACATACTCACAAGTACACACACACACACACACACACACACACACACACACACACACACACACACACACACACACACACACACACACACACACACACACACACACACACAGTGGAGAAATGAGTGTGTGGCCGCCTTTTTGAGGCAGCGACTCTGTAAAATCCCTTCGATGGTGGGGAGGTCAGAGGCGGTGATGGACTGGGCAGTGCCCACAACTTTTTGCAGTCCTTTCCTCTCTTGGACGTTCAAGTTGCCGAACCAAGCCATGATGCAACCAGTCAATATGCTCTCTACTGTACACCTGTAGAAGTTCAAGATAATCCTCTTTGACATACCAAATCTCGTTAATCTTCTCAGGAAGTAGAGGCGGTGATGTGCTTTATTTATAATTGCATCAGTGTGCTGGGTCCAGGCAAGATCTTCGGAAATATGCACGCCCAGGAATTTATAGTTTTTGACTCTCTCCACCATCGTCCCGTTGATATAAACAGGGTCCTCATCCTTCCTCGTCCAAAGTCCACAATCAGTTCATTGGTTTTACTGATGTTGGGAGTCAGGTTGTTGTGCTGGCACCATTCAGTCAATCGGTCGATCACACTTCTATACACTTACTCATCACCATCTGTAATTCGTCCAACAACGGTGGTGTCATCGGCGAACTTGAAGATGGAGTTCACACTATGTCCGGCTACACAGTCATGAGTATAAATTGAGTAGCCAATTATGGGCATTTCTTCATGATAATTACATAAATGGCTCAACCACCCCCCTGATTCCAAGAGGCCAGTGAAATTCAATACAATTTTTTGGCTACTGCAGATATAACTACAAAACAGTTTTGCAGGAATACAAATTAAAAAGTAACAGGTTATATGCATTTGCACATCATAATTTACAACCAACACCATTCAGCAAGCAAGGAAATAAAACACCAACATTGATTAAAAAAATAATGTACTCTTTTTCCATTTGCCAATACATTTCAATAAAGATGAAAGTGCCTTTTGGATAATGCAGGTGCTGGGATTGCTGTCAGTAGAATTTAAAATATACTTCTTTAAACAATTTTAATTTTGCAGTTGAATATTCACTTTTAAATATCACATGTTCTGTAAATTGGAAAAAAAATGAAATACATAATGCAGAAAAGAGTAGTGTAAATTTTGAACAATTACACACCTGACAATGGAACTATGATAGAGCATTTCCATATCAGCTGTAGTACTATAGTATAGATTTAGTAAACTATAGTTAAAGGAACAATGACTAAATAAAGAAGCTGAGAATAATCCAAAGCTGAAACATTTCTTAAACATTCCAAGTAAAACAAGTAAAGAAATATACTTCAGTTGAGAATATCTGTGTGGCACAAAAAGAAATTAAAAGATAGATTGTTTAGAAAGATTAATTGTTTTATTTTTTAAAGTTTCATATCTGACTTTTGAGAATGTAATACAGTTAATGGACCATGTATATTAAATGTGTGCAATTTTCTTCCATGTTTAAAATGAATCTAAACTAAAATGGGCATACCGTAGAGCTTGATCTTGAGATGTATTTTCAGGAACATTGAAAGTTTATGTTAAAAAATGTGAAAGCAAATGGTATTGGAAACATAGAAACATAGAAAATAGATGCAGGAGTAGGCCCTTCGGCCCTTCGAGCCATTCAAAATGATCATGGCTGATCATCCAACTCAGTATCCTGTACCTGCCTTCTCTCCATACCCCCTGATCCCTTTACCCACAAGGGCCACATCTAACTCCCTCTTAAATATAGCCAATGAACTGGCCTCAACTACCTTCTGCAGCAGAGAATTCCACAGATTCACCACTCTCTGTGTGAAAAATTAAAGATATATAATGCATATTTTTATCGTTTTGATGATGATAATTGCAAAGGTGATTAAATGTGAAATATCTTTCTGGAATTAAAGAAATGCTAATACAGCATGGAAGTATATTTTCCTCCTTAGTTACTTTTAAATCTATAAAACGTTTTATGTGAAATTATATCACACAACATAACACAAGTGGAACCAATACTTCTATTAAGTAATCTAACAGAAAACTGGAAAATATTGTGAAGTGAAAATTGTGGGTTGTAAAGGAACATGGTTTGCCTTGGACATTTACATTTACATTTACGGTCTCTTTGAGTTAGTGATGAAACTGTTAAGGGGGGAGCCGTGAATTATATAATGGAATGATGGGAAAATTGAAGGGTGGTTGCAGATAGTGTCTTATTGACACACGTCATAATGTTAAGGCACTTATAATACTATCATCACCTCCTTCAATTATGTGAGGTAAGGGAAACTAGTAGAGTAGCTATGGATACTATGAGTTTCAAAGTAAAAGAAGTACTGGCACTTTTGAAAAATATAAAAGTGGATAAGTCTCCAGGTCCTGACAGGATATTCCCTAGGACATTGAGGGAAGTTAGTGTAGAAATAGCCGGGGCTATGACAGAAATATTTCAAATGTCATTAGAAACTGGAATAGTCCCCGAGGATTGGCGTACTGCGCATGTTGTTCCATTGTTTAAAAAGGGTTCTAAAAGTAAACCTAGCAATTATAGACCGGTTAGTTTGACTTCAGTGGTGGGCAAGTTAATGGAAAAGATACTTAGAGATAATATATATAAGTATCTGGATAAAGAGGGTCTAATTAGGAACAGTCAACATGGATTTATGCCTGGAAGGTCATGTTTGACTAATCTTCTTGAATTTTTTGAAGAGGTTACTAGGGAAATTGACGAGGGTAAAGCAGTGGATGTTGTCTATATGGACTTCAGTAAGGCCTTTGACAAGGTTCCTCATGGAAGGTTGGTTATGAAGGTTCAACTGTTGGGTATAAATGCAGGAATAGCAAGATGGATTCAACAGTGGCTGAATGGGAGAAGCCAGAGGGTAATGGTGGATGGCTGTTTGTCGGGTTGGAGGCAGGTGACTAGTGGGGTGCCTCAGGGATCTGTGTTGGGTCCTTTGTTGTTTGTCATGTACATCAATGATCTGGATGAAGGGGTGGTAAATTGGATTAGTAAGTATGCAGATGATACCAAGATAGGGGGTGTTGTGGATAATGAAGAGGATTTCCAAAGTCTACAGAGTGATTTAGGCCAGTTGGAAAAATGGGCTGAAAGATGGCAGATGGAGTTTAATGCTGATAAATGTGAGGTGCTACACCTTGGCAGGACAAATCAAAATAGGACGTACATGGTAAACGGTAGGGAATTGAAGAATACAGTTGAACAGAGGGATCTGGGAATAACCGTGCATAGTTCCTTGAAGGTAGAATCTCATATAGATAGGGTGGTAAAGAAAGCTTTTGGTATGCTAGCCTTTATAAATCAGAGCATTGAGTATAGAAGCTGGGATGTAATGTTAAAATTGTACAAGGCGTTGGTGAGACCAAATCTGGAGTATGGTGTACAATTTTGGTCGCCCAATTATAGGAAGGATGTCAACAAAATAGAGAGGGTACAGAGGCGATTTACTAGAATGTTGCCTGGGTTTCAACAGCTAAGTTACAGAGATAGGTTGAATAAGTTAGGTCTTTATTCTCTGGAGCGCAGAAGGTTAAGGGGGGACTTGATAGAGGTCTTTAAAATGATGAGAGGGATAGACAGAGTTAATGTGGACAAGCTTTTCCCTTTGAGAATAGGGAAGATTCGAACAAGAGGACATGACTTTAGAATTAAGGGACAGAGGTTTAGGGGTAACATGAGGGGGAACTTCTTTACTCAGAGAGTGGTAGCGGTGTGGAATGAGCTTCCAGTGGAAGTGGTGGCGGCAGGTTCGTTGGTATCATTTAAAAATAAATTGGATAGGCATATGGATGAGAAGGGTATGGAGGGTTAAGGTATGAGTGCAGGCAGGTGGGACTAAGGGAAAAAAGTTGTTCGGCACGGACTTGAAGGGCCGAGATGGCCTGTTTCCGTGCTGTAATTGTTATATGGTTATATGGTTATATTTCCAAGGTTACCGAACGTCTGGGAGATGTAGCCACGCACAGTAATTTAAGATAATTTAAGACAGGAAGTAACTTGATTTGCCATTGGAAGTGGCGGTGCTGCCTGGCAGCTGCGGCTCACCTGCAGTCCATCTGTTTTTTTCTTTTCTTTTTGTCTTCTTGTGTTTGTTTTAGTTAGAATTTTACTTCGGAGTCACGTGAGTGACTACGTGAAGACCCCGCCAGCACGCATGCGTGTCATATCGTCGAACGCATTGCAGAAGCAACAGTCAGGAGGAGTGTCGTTTCTCCAGCGTAAGTTTAAAAACCTACCGAAGGTAAGTCTTATCATTCTGGTGAGCCTGGCGACTCTGTGCTTTTTGTATTTCCAGAGCGAACAAGCACCATGGAGTCGAGGAAATCCAGGAGAGCAGCGGCAAAAATCGCTGCTGTGGAAAGCAGCCAGCAGCATGCCGACTCTCCAGAGCTGCAGGTGTTGCCAGCAGCTCCCGACATTTCGCCGCAACAGACCGGAGGTGCGCCGCATTCCGGCGGCAAAACCACCTGGAAGTCGGACAGGTCCGTTGACTCGGCTGGGTCCGGACCTGAGGACACCCCGTTCACGGATAGCGACGCCGGGCATCTTTCCCGCATGGAGCGGATGGTGGCGCAATTGCTCCAGTGTGACCTGCTTCTGCAGGGGCAGAGTCACAGTGGGTCTCTTCGCAGACCCATGGCAGCATCCTATCAAGAACTGCCAAATGTCTCACCCTCTTCGCAGGGGAGCATTAGAGGTCAGAGCTCGGCTGACCCTGAATAAGGGGCAATGGCTGAAGACTTACCTGTGTCAGGGGTGCCGGAGGAAGAGTTGTTGGGTATGGTTAACAAACACGCTGTGCCAACCCAGAAAGGACTGCCGATACATCCTAAGCTGGCAGCTAGTATTGATTACATGGCTACCAACCAGCTGCAGGAACAAGCTATCAACAACACGGCAGAGAAATACCTTGCTCCAGAGAATTGTATTTCTCTAAATGTGCCTGCAGTCAACAACCCCATCTGGGGCAACAGGAGCCCAACCACAAGGAGCCAGGAGGTGAAACTCCAGAGAATCCTCAAACTGCTGGCTGCTGGTATTACAGCAGTAGTCAGAACAGTCGATGGGGTTGAGATGCCTGAATTGCTGCAAGACGCTCTAGCACTCCTGTGCAATACTCAATTCGAGATAAACAGCTACAGGAAGAGCATTATCAAGCCTGCACTCAATCCCAAATTTGCGGGATTATGCAGGACTAGCAGTGCACAGCCGCCAACATTGTGGTTTGGGGACAACCTCCTGAAGCAGGTAAAAGACCTGGATGAGGAGGCCAAGGCTATAGGCCTGATTAAGGTGCCAAACACCTCCAAAACCCATTATCAGCAGCAGCAGCACCCCTACACATCCACCAGACATCGTTACAACGAGAGACCATCTGGTGGTGAAAGCTCGAAGGCCGGCCCACCTGCACAACGGTCTTTTTTAGACCATGGCCCAGCCCGGCCTTCTTGGAAAATGCGCCAACCCCACACCGCAGCAACACAACACATCAAGAAACAAGGACAGAGACAACCAACACAGCACCGCGGGTAACGTTGGAGGTAGGTGGGTCTGGTTGCCTCAAAAACATTGCATGCCTAGATTCATCAAGGGTTGTTGGACGGTTGCACTTGTTTCATCATGTGTGGAGCACTTTACATACTCGGAAGTATTCAGGGTTACAAATTTAAATTTATATAGGAACTCCCCATCCCAGTTTAGTATACACCTAGCCGGAAGTTCATACTTTCACAAAAAGAGAGAACAGCAGGCCATGCTGAACTGTTAAGACTAAACGCAAAAGGGGTAATTGAGAAGACAATCAGAGAATTTCAAGAGTTCATATCAAACATTTTTACAAAAAACAAAAAAGATGGCGGATGCCGCATCATTATAGATTTGACCGAACTAAATACTTCCGTTCAGTATGCCCATTTTAAAATGGACACGTTTGTCACAGCCAAACGGTTAATCTCTGATAGGTACCACATGGCTTGCATCGATCTAAAGGATGCATACTATTCAGTACCAATACACAAGGATCATCATAAATATCTAAAATTTGTCTGGATGGGACAGCTTTGGCAGTATAAGGCCTTACCCAATGGGTTATCATCGGCGCCCAGACTGTTTACAAAATTGTTAAAAACCAGCTTTAGCATATTTAAGGAAACATAACCATATTGTCATGGCTTACCTTGATGATATTCTCATTGTAGGTGAGAATTTGGAGATGGTTACATTGTCAGTATCAGCCACAAAACATCTTTTTCAAAAGCTGGGATTTATCATACATCCAGATAAATCAAAATGACGGAAGCATGTAAAAGCCTCACTGGCATCAGGGAACCATCCATTCGGCAAGTAGCCAGAGTGATTGGGAAACTAGTGGCTGCATTTCCCGCAGCATGATTTGGACCACTCCATTACCAAAATCTACAAAGAGCAAAATTTTAGCTCTTAAAACTTTTGCGGGCCATTTCGATAAGCCTATGGAACTACCAGGGAAAGCTATATTAGAATTAAATTGGTGGATAGAAAATACTCAGTATTGTTCTAACCCCATCACTATCATGAATCCCTCAGTTATATTACAGACTGATGCCAGTGCTAAAGGTTGGGGAGCAACTAATACCACCACAAGTTGTGGTGGCAGATGGAGTGCACAAGAATTAACCCTGTTGGGAGCACTAGGGATTAATTATCTAGAAATGTTGGGAGCATTTCATGGACTCCGGGCCTACTGCTCAGATATGCACCAGTTGCATGACCCGGTTCCTCTGGCCAAAAATTAGAATTTCTGGCCTATCCTGCAGATAGTCGGCTCTGCATTCTGACATATATATAACGTTATATAGAAGTCACCTAGAGTCTAAGGGGCACGGAGAGGGCTTTACTCATTAGCCACAAGCGCCCTCACCATAATGTCACAGTTCAAACCATTTCCAGATGGTTAAGGGTGGTATTGGGTGCAGCGGGGGTGGACACTAATATTTTTAAATCTCACTCCACCAGGGCTGCATCCACATCGGCGGCTAGGATGATGGAAGTTCCTATGGACCACATCCTTGCTACGGCAGGTTGGAGCAATGAACGGACTTTTCAGCACTTCTATAATAAACCCGTGGCCGCTCCTGAGACATTTGCAGGAAACATTTTAAGTTCTGTTACATGATTTACATGGTATTTAGGTATGAATAAATACCTTTTTGTTTTTCAGCACAGTGTCATGTCTGAAATACGTTCATCCTCCATTCCTAGATGGCAGTGTGTGAGCATGGACTCGTTCCAGGCAATGAAATCACAGAGCTTTGAAATCTTCACGTAGTCACTCACGAGACTCCGAAGTAAAATAGTAAGATTAAATGAGAACTTATCAGTTTGAAGTTTGATCTTTATTTTATGAGGAGTTACGATGAGGGATTACGTGCCCTCCGCTCCCAAACCCTCTATTATGAAGGTCAACTGGTATATAAAGTTCTCTCTTATCTTACTATGTTAGTCAACTCGCTATGTTAGCGATTTCACACCGCTGCTTTGCAGAATGTCACACATGCGTGTGGCGGGGTCTTCACGTAATCCTTCATCGTAACTCCTCATAAAATATAGATCAAACTTCAAACTGCTAAGTTCTCATTTAATCTTACTATTTTGGTTTATTAGGCTGTGTATGTGTGGAGGGGCAGGAGGGAGGGTGGGAGAAACAGGGTTTTAGTCTCTCCCTTCGGGGGGATGCGACTTTTCTTGTCGTGTGCACTGTCACCGTCTCCGTCTGTGCTGAGGCCTAATGGCGGAGCTGGCTGCCACGGAGCTATAGCGGCGTTCCAGCTTCCAGCGGCGGCGGTGGCCCGACTTCTGAGCTGCAGTGCTCCAGCTGCGACCCGGCTTCAGAACTGGGGTGCTCCAGTGGCAGCCTGGCTTCAGAGCTGCGGTGCTCCAGCGGCGGCCCGGCTTCAGAGTTGCGGTGCTCCAGCGGCAGCCCGGCTTCAGAGCTGCGGTGCTCCAGCGGCGGCCCGGCTTCAGAGCTGCGGTGCTCCAGCGGCGGCCCGGCTTCAGAGCTGCGGTGCTCCAGTGGCGGCCCGGCTTCAGAGCTGTGGCGTTCCAGCGGCAACCCGGCCTCGGAGCTGCGGTGCTCCAGCGGCATTCCAGCGGCAGGCCGGCTTCAGAGCTGCGATGCTCCGGTGGTGGCGTTTCAGCGGGGACCCAGCTTCAGAGCTGCGGGGCTCCAGTGTTCCAGCGGCGGACCCTGCTTCAGAGTTGTGGCGGTGTTCCAACGTTCCGGCGCCGGCGGTGGTGGCAACCCGACTTCGGAGGCTCAGCCGTGGGCCTAGTGGACGATAACATCGGAGGCCTGGATCGCCTCAGCGCAGAGGGAGATCAAGGAGGGAAGAAGACAAAGACTTTTGCCTTCCACCACAGTGAAGAGGTGCCCAGTGAGCTCACTGTGGTGGATGTTAAATATGTGTTTATTGTGTGTTTTGTTTTTTTATCATATGTTATGACTGCAAGGTAACAACATTTTGTTCAGATCGAAAGGTCTGAATGACAATAAAGGATACTTTACTTTTGTCCCAATTTAATGAACCAAAGCAACCAGTTTCCTGCCATTTTAGCTTTTCCTCCCATTTAACCCTCCATATTGGTATATGATTCCATGTGTTAACTCATATTTAAAATCTACACTTTGATTTTTGGAACTATATTTTAATCATTATGAAATGTATAATTATGTAATTAGAATACACAAAAAGGAGAAATATACCAAGAGCATCATTTGTTTGGTTTAATCTAAATTCTGCTATAGTTTCAGGAAGTTTTTGCTGCAGCTGATGTGCCTTTATGTAAAATAGCTAAAATATTGTAATGTTTCAAAGGTTCAAAGGTCTTTTATTGTCACGTGTACCAATTAAGGTACAGTGATATGCGAATTACCATACAGCCATATGAAAAAAAAAAGCGAAAAGACACACAACTACATAAAAGTTAACATAATCATCCACCACAACGGATTCCCCACATTCCTCACTGTGATGGAAGGCAAAAAAGTACAATCTTCTTCCTCTTTATTCTATCGCAATTGGGGCAGTCAAACCATCAATCGGGGCGATCAAAGTTCCCGCAGCCGGCAGTCAAAGCTCCTGTGTCAGGCCGATCAAAGTTCCTGCGTTGGGGCGATCGAAGCTTCCGCATCAGGGCAATCGAAACTCCCCCGTCTGGGCAGTCAAAGCTCCTGCGGCTTGCAGTTCCCGAAGTCGGTCTCTGACCAATTACCGTGAGCTCCGCGATGTTAAGTCCGCAAGCACCCATGGTTGGAGCTCCGAGATTGATCCCTGGCAAATGGATCGTGGGCTCCGCGATGTTAAAGGCCGTAAGCTCCCCACAGTGTAGCTCTCAAAAGTTGGTCTCCAGCAAAGGCCGCCAAATCCTCGATGTTAGGCCACAATGCGGACGGAGATACGATACGGAGAAAAATAGCATCTCCGTCGAGGTAAGAGATTAGAAAAAAAATCCCCCAAACCCCCCTCCCTCCCCACCCCCCACATGAAACAAACTAAAGAACATTAAAAACATACATTTAACACAATTAAAACACAAAGAAGGAAGATAGTTGGCGAGGTGGCCATTGCTGGTGCCACCCGGTGGTGATGCTCAATCTCACTTTTGTGGTTTACTTACAGCATTATGGCAGTATACACTAGTGAAAATAAGGTGCTTTTTTAAAATCATATTCTGCAAAAGAAATGCATCTTCAAAAATAATGTGTTTTACAAAGAATATAGTTGGTAATAATCTTAACTTGGTTGTGAGGTCATCTTATTTTATGACTTCTGCGGATATAAGACTATATATAACCTGTGGAATACTATATCACCAAATAAAAGCTCTCAATTTCCCTGTTTCCAAAGCTCGTATTGTTGGTGAACATGCAACAATGGAATTTTCTTTTCCGTCTCTATCTTTGGCATTTTTAAAATCTTTCACTTCTCACTATTTTGGGAAGACAAAATAATTTTAGTAACTTTTCAACAATGTACTCGTGTGCATGGATGTAACTATAGTATATTATGAGCACTATAAATATCAAAAGACATTTCATAATAAATTGCAAATAAACTTTTGACGAAAACACACTATGTATACAAAAATATTGTAAGCAAATATTTTCATTACAACATAATATCTGAATTGAAAAATCAATGTTCTCCCAATATTGGGGTCTAAGTCTAATGTGTCATGACATTGTTGGGTAATTCATTATCTCAACTTCTTCTCCTCTTCCCAATGTTCACAAATTCAACCACATGATTCTTCGCCAATGTCTTTTCTCCGCTGTCAAGCGTAGTGGGATTGCTCCCAGTTGATTCCATTCTTAACAATACAATCGTAGTCTAAGCAATTCCAGAAGTGATACCACTGAATTCCGTGGTTACATAGACCAACATGGAACGTACATTTACAACACAAATGTTGTCTCCAAATCTCCAGATTTGGTCTCCAAATCTGAGGAAAGACATCCTTGCCATAGAGGGGGTACAGAGAAGATTCACCAGACTGATTCCTGGGATGTCAGGACTTTCATATGAGGAAAGATTGGATAGACTCGGCTTGTACTCGCTGGAATTTAGAAGATTGAGGGGGGATCTTATAGAAACTTACAAAATTCTTAAGGGGTTGGACAAGCTAGATGCTGGAAGATTGTTCCCGATGTTGGGGGAGTCCAGAACAAGGGGTCACAGTCTAAGGATAAGGGGGAATTCCTTTAGGACCGAGATGAGGAAAACATTCTTTACACAGAGAGTGGTGAGTCTCTGGAATTCTCTGCCACAGAAGGTAGTTGAGGCCAGTTCATTGGCTATATTTAAGAGGGCATTGGATGTGGCACTTGTGGCTAAAGGGATCAGGGGGTATGGAGAGAAGGCAGGTACGGGATACTGAGTTGGATGATCAGCCATGATCACATTGAATGGCGGTGCAGGCTCGAAGGGCCGAATGGCCTACTCCTGCACCTATTTTTCTATGTTTCTATGTTTCTAAATCATTTGGTCTGACAGTCTATGTCAGAATTTATGCTCCACTTGAGACTTATCTAATTCTATCACACAATAGATTTAGATTCTAGAAATAGATCTATTTCTTCTTTCCCGTGTGCTTATTCAACTTCCCTTTAATACATCTGCACATTTGCTTCATTGACTCTTTGTTGTAGTTAGTTTTACATTCTTACCATTCCCTGGGGAAAAAATATCTTTTGAATTCATTAATTGATTGCTTGGAGGATATCTTATTGATGCTTGCTCTTTGGAGTATAAACAAAATAACAGTCTACTTCATCACAACCTTTCATAACTACTATTAGGTCAACTCTTGGCCTTCCCTTTTCAATAAATCAATATACTCAATTTGCTAATCCTTTCTGATAAGCATAACCTGTTTGGTTTTAGTATTGTAAATCTTCATGATACTTTTTCCAGTGTTACCACGTGCCTCTTATAATATGGTGCGCAGAGATGCACATGGTACTCAAATTGGGGTCCAACATATTTGTTATGACTCTTTACTTTTCACTCCTGTGGAAATAACTGCCTAGTGCTTGGTTGGCTTTATTTATGCACAAATCATCTGTCACTTGTGCATTTATATTTCTAGTTTCCTTAATGTCCTCATCAATTAGAGCTTTATTAAAGTCCACTAAATTGCAGAATGAACTTCAAAGAATTGAGGCTAAGTTGCAAGCAAAGGAAAATTGTGGAAAAGTATTACTGACATTATTGATAGGTAATAAGCCTATTCATTTCTAGAGATGAAAAAACAGTTTAAACATTTTTTAGCACCGTTAATATGTTTTTAAAATATTTCATACCGTGTTGACGATAACAGCTGTTGTCCTTCCTCAGCTGTCAGCCATGAGTCATGTAGCACTCAACACTGATGGTTGAGGTTGAGGTTGCTTTGCTCCCACTCGCTTGTGAGTTGTGGAAGGAGAGATCCCACACCTGGTGCAATTCAGCCTCGGGAAATTTCCCACCGGTATCCATTTGCCAACTGGCTCGGGAGCCCTCCAAATCTCTTTAAGCAGTCCACCATGTCCTGCTATCTAAATATTGTTTACCCATGTGGCCCAACACTTGCTAATCCTTCTCTGTTCCTTCCTACACATCTGCTGCTGTCTCTATGCACAGCTCTTTCCTTTTTGGACCAAATGTCTTGATGAGAATGAGCAACTTTTAGCCCTGATGGTCCAGTGGAATGGAAGACAGACATTACAGAATCTGCAATTTCTGCAAACTAGTAAATTGGATAGGGCCTGAGCTTTTATTTTGCAAATACTGTGTGATCCCATTACTTTTCTTTCTCAAAACATGATCATATTGAAATTTCTTCTCCAATTATATACTTTCCCAAATTTGTTGATGCATTTTTGCATGTATTTGTTTATTATCCTTCCCAATTTAGTACTCTCAATAAATTTAGTAATTGCATATTTTGATTTTAGAATCTACTATTCTGAAAATTGTTCCGAAAATTGTGACCATCGTACTGATTCTTTTTGGATACCACTTCCAACCTAATGGTAGTCAGAACAGCAATTCTTTATTACTGCTCTCCTCTTATTCTTCTGTTTATTACATGGCATCTTATTGAAGGCTGTAGGAAATGTAGATATGTAACATCAATTGCTTTACCATAAACTTCATATTCTAATACCTCTTCATTATGAGGAATTGCTTTGATTGAATCTTGACATCATTAGGAGTGATGAGCTGCAGGTTGCTGAGAATTCTAAACTATTTTTACGGTTGTTGAAACAGTCTTACGTAATTGTTACTAGATTCAAGCAAATCCAGTTCAATTTCCAGAGGTTTTACTATTTTGTCCTTTGGTAAGGATTGCCATCTTGTGCTATTAATGTTAAACCAATATACGGATCCTTTTTATAACATGTACGTATGTTACAATACCTACCTTTAGCAGCGCTGCAGTTCTGCTGCTCCCCGTGTGCGCGACTTTGGCGCCTTTCAGAGGGGGGCGGGTTTAAAATGCCGATTTTTTTCTAGGCAGTCCAAGTTGATCCATGTCGGGCGATTACGTCGCTAAAGAGAAATCGCTCCGACATTTCATTCATAAAGGTATTTTTAAACTATGCTAGATTATTTATTAACTAGAGTAGTTTAAAAATCATCTTCTAAAGCTCTGAACGGTGACAGCGGAACGGACCTAAGGTAGGCGATAAAAGAAGCTACACAGTTTATTTTTACATAAAAACTTGGTTTTTAGGGAGGCTTTAATCATATTTTCATGTTGCGAAAAGGGGACCAAAAAAATGTATGAACCGGCTGTATTTTTCATACCGACTTCACCGCAAACCGCAACGTTCTAATCCACCGCATTCCACTAAAACCCACTGGCTAGTTGATTTAAATGGCCATTAATTTACAGGCATTAAACACTAAATTCCTTCCATTTGGCCTATAAATTAATAAAAATTAGATTAAAAAATTATGTTATCTTGTGGATTATTGTGTGAATGTTATTTGGACACTTAGGCAATTTAAAAAAAGTTTATCTTTTCTTAAGAAATGGATAGATGTTTAGATCTACTCATTGAATTTTGTAATTAGCTACAATTAGATAACTAACTAATTATATGCTTTAATTTCAGGTCATCCAAGTAAGATTGTTTCATATTTGTTTCAGAATGCTTCAATCTATAATAACTGAAAATTTCATTGAGTTCTCTTTATTTTTAAGAAAGTTATGGGCTTTTGACTGTTCTAGATCACAGCTTTTGAGTTAAGTCAATTGAAAGGCAATGGGGAACAAGATGCTAATTTCCGAGTATGAAAATGGTCATAACTTTCTTAATACTGAAGATATGAAAGTGAATGAGGTGTCAAATTAAACTTCTTTTTATGCTTTATCTGATGGGATAATTACAGGCTTAATTTTTAAAATCTCAAAATTTTGTAACATTGCTATAACATGTGCTACTTACCAGTTCTACATCACAATGTCTTGTTCTAATTAACTTTTAAACAGATGTAAGTTAAAAAAAAACATTGAGGGGATTGAAGTTATCACTGCTATTTCCTGCTGTAAACTCCATCCCCTTATCACATATTCTAGCCCCCTCTGCTCAATGACACAGACTGACTTAGCTTGTTTGCAAATCACAACATCATATTCACTAATTACATTAGCTTCTAATGCTGTACAAACCCTATCACAGAACCTTTAGTTCTATCACATAAGTTACCATTTCCACTGTTGCTGAAATGCATGGAGATTGTGCCATAATCTACATTGAGAACTCTAATGCTGGGTTAGCAAATTTGTGTCCTCAAATATCTGCATATTTTTACCATGTTCAAAATTGTACTTCTTGCTTATTTTCTCTCAGCTGAAATCTTTGATTTTATTAGTGGTGTCCAGTTCTTCAACATGTCAATGATAATATTTGCATTCTTGTATTTGAATTCTTCCCTGTCTCGGTAATGTTCTTCACACCATGTTACAGAGCTCCTTCTTCCTATGCAAGCCTTACTTTAATCCTTAACTCACTTCATCTAAACATTGTCAGCAATCTTACAGACATTTAGACTCCATAGTCAGGGATTCCATCACTAAATCAACTTTTAAATAGATGAATATATATGCAATAATATAGATGATGCATATTATTGCATTGGAATATTTTTGAGCAATCACAAAAATTGTGTTACATTTTCAGTTATTGGCGCATCCAATCAAGACAATTCCTCATGATAAAAAAATCAAATTATTTTGACAACTTATATGCATCCTTACATTTATTACAACAATATATGCATCCTTACAATTATTTGCTTTTAAAAGAAGGCGAGTCAGCTTTTGAGGTACAAATATTATGGTTCTGCAGCTTCCAACAAATCTTATAACACTGAAGCATTGGGATTCCTAATTTAAATAACCAGGCCTGCGCAACTGCTAGATCTTGAAGGATTCGGGTATGAAAAAGTGGGTCTTATTTAATCATCATGTGTGAGACCATAATATTGGGCGAGTATTTCAATATCAGGCAAGTGCTGGTGCAACTCATTTGTTGGTAGCAGAAGGGTGAAGGGATGACGCTATCTTTCCTTGTTATTTTAGAAAATAAATTCTTACGGAATTTTATATCACATAACATTGGACATTGAGGGAAGTTTGTGTAGAAATAGCAGGGGCTATGACAGAATATTTCAAATGTCATTAGAAACGGAAATAGTGCCAGAGGATTGGCGTACTGCGCATGTTGTTCCATTGTTTAAAAAGGGTTCAAAGAATAAACCTAGCAATTATAGACCTGTTAGTTTGACGTCAGTGGTGGGCAAATTAATGGAAAGGATACTTAGAGATAATATATATAAGCATGTGGATAAACAGGGTCTGATCAAGAACAGTCAACATGGATTTGTGCCTGGAAGGTCATGTTTGACAAACCTTCTTGAATTTTTTGAAGAGGTTACTAGGGAAATTGATGAGGGTAAAGCAGTGGATGTTGTCTATATGGATTTCAGTAAGGCCTTTGACAAGGTTCCCCATGGAAGGTTGGTTAAGAAGGTTCAATCTTTGGGTGTTAATGGCGGAGTAGCAAGATGGATTCAACAGTGGCTGAATGGGAGATGCCAGAGAGTAATGGTGGATGGCTGTTTGTCAGGTTGGAAGCCGGTGACCAGTGGGGTGCCTCAGGGATCTGTGTTGGGTCCACTGTTGTTTGTCATGTACGTCAATGATCTAGATGATGGGGTGGAAAATTGGATAAGTAAGTATGCAGATGATACTAAGATATGTGGTGCTGTGGATAATGAAGTAGATTTTCAAAGTCTACAGAGAGAATTGGTCCATTTGGAAGAGTGGGCTGAAAGATGGCAGATGGAGTTTAATGCTGATAAGTGTGAGGTGCTACATCTTGGCAGGACAAATCAAAATAGGACGTACATGGTAAATGATAGGGAATTGAGGAATGCTGTAGAACAGAGGGATCTAGGAATAACTGTGCATAGTTCCCTGAAGGTGGAATCGCATGTAGATAGGGTGGTAAAGAAAGCGTTTGGTGTGCTGGCCTTTATAAATCAGAGCATTGAATACAGGAGTAGGGAAGTAATGTTAAAATTGTACTAGGCATTGGTAAGACCAATTCTGGAGTATGGTGTACAATGTTGGTCGCCTAATTATAGGAAGGATGTCAACAAAATAGAGAGAGTACAGAGGAGATTTACTAGAATGTTGCCTGGGTTCCAGCAACTAAGTTACAGAGAAAGGTTGAACAAGTTGGGTCTTTATTCTCTGGAGCGCAGAAGGTTAAGGGGGGACTTGATTGAGGTCTTTAAAATGATGAAAGGGATAGACAGAGTTGACATGGATAAGCTTTTCCCATTGAGGGTAGGAAAGATTCAAACAAGAGGGCATGACATGAGAATTAAGGGACAGAAGTTTAGGGGTAACATGAGGGGGAACTTCTTTACTCAGAGAGTGGTGGCTGTGTGAAATGATCTTCCAGCAGAAGTGGTGGAGGCAGGATCGATTTTAACATTTAAAAGTAAAGTGGATAGGTATATGGACGGGAAGGGAATGGAGGGGTATGGTCTGAGTGCAGGTAGATGGGACTAGGGGAAAATGAATGGTCGGCACGGACTGGAAGGGCTGAGAAGGCATGTTTCCGTGCTGTAATTGTTATATGGTTATAACATTTTTGTATCCCCAGGGTAATGTAAAGAATATTTCATGTTTTTCTTATTTTCACATGGAAGAACACTATTTAGCTCATAGATACTCAGAGCTGTCCTATTAATTTCTCCCCACTCCACCAGCTGCCAATGTCTTGTTATTTATTCCCACTAATATGCCCATCAACTTTACCTTTATTCTCCCACTACCCATCTCCACTAGTGGTAATTTACACTAAACAATGAATCTACTCACCAGCGCTCACTTGGGATGTTGAGAGTCAAGAGAATCAAGTGTCAAGAATGTTTGTTATGCAATCCAAAATGAAACAATGAAATTCTTACTTGCATGTGGGGGGAAACTGAGAGACAAGAAGCAAACTCCACACAGAGGAGGTCAAGACTGAGACAAGATAGTACTACTTGCTTCATCACGTTGCTACTCATAGACAAAAAGTACAACTTATCTGGAAACCTGAAAGAAAGAGATCATTTTCATGAATGGGTGATTATAAAAGCATGTTCCTTTCAATTCAATAGTTATTTATTTTTATTTAATTAATGAAATTGCTTACAAATGGGCGGAGTTAAAGGAGAAGTTGTTGAGAGTGAGGATCTGCTTGGCAGAGGAGAGTGTTAGTAGAGAGAAATTGGCTGGATCTGCAGTCGAGGAAGAAACGGAGGCATTTAAAGCCTTCCTGATGCAGGTTGGTGGTGTAGAGTGACTGAACGTCCACAGTAAAGATGAGAGAACAGGGGCCTGGAAAACGGAAGTTATTAAATAGAGAAAGGCGTGTGAGGTATCTTGGACATAGGTTGTGATGGATAGGAACAGAGGGGACAGAACAGAGTTGAGGTACGTGGAGATTATTTCCTTGGACAGGGACAGGCAGAAATAAAGGGTCTGCCAGGGCATTTGTGTTTATATATTTTGGGGAGATGGTAAAACCAGGCCGTGCGGGCTGGGGAAAGATAAGGTTGGAGGCTATGGATGACAGACATCCGGAAGTGATAAAATTGGAGATAGTCTGTGAGATGATAGCCTGATGCTCATCTGTGGGGTCATAGTCCAGGGGTGAGTAGGAGGAGGTGTCCGAGAGCTAAGTGCGGTAGCCGTCAGTGCGCTGGACCATCACGGCACCTCCATTGTCTGTGGGTTTGTTGCTGCAGGGTGAGCAGAGGATTGTACGTTCAGAGGGGGTGACGTTAGAGTAGGTAAGGGGAGTGGAAAAGTTCAGAAGGTTGATGTCTTGCCGCCAGTTAGAAATGAAAAGGTCTAAACAGGGTAAAAGGCAGACCATGGGAGTCCAAGAGGAGTGGGACTGATGGGGACGGGAGAAGGGGTCATTACTGTGTGGTGAAGGTTCTTTCCCATAGAAAAAGGCACGGAGGTAGGCAATGAAAGAAAAGCTGAACATCATGGTGGAACCGGAACTCGCTGGTGCTGAGCCTGGAACACAGGTGAGGCGACGGCTCTGGCCTGCTGGTAGGTAGTGGAGAGGTGAGGGTAAACGGAGGAGGCCTGCGGGGTGGCTGGAGTAAAGATACGGGTCAGAGATTCTGAGTAAGCTATGTAAGAACTCTGGAATTAAATTGTCGTTTATTATTATTTGTATACACGCTCCTAATAAAAATAAAAATAAATTAAGAAAAATAAAAATAAAGAGATTCTGAGTAATCTTTGCTACCATACAATATTGGCACTGTACTGATAGATATTTATCAGCTGGAAATTGATTGCAAATTGAATTATATTTTCTCATGTTTCATATTTGTTGTTATTTCCATAGACATTTGTCTAACACAAAGGGAAATAGCATATAATGAACAATGTATTTTGACAGACTTTATGCTTTTCTTCAGGCATTTAAAACCCAAACCAGCTTTGTATTTTAGTGTATGAAGACTCAGCTGTACTGCAAAATTCTCGCTGTCAGCCCCATCCTGAATAGAATTTGATTAGTGTCATACTGATACAGTTGCAAATTCAAATTAGATGATGCTTGTTGGCTGCATAAGGGAAACAAATCTAATTTGAAACACCTGTCAGCTGTCCAATTTGTGAGCATTTTGGATTTAAATTACGATGATAATGAAATCACACCATAAACAATAGATATTTGATTTGTCACATTTATGTTGTCGGAAGCACCATTTTGAAATATAGAAATGCTTTTTTCCTTTCCTTATGATCATTTATAAAACATGTCCTGATTTGGCTGGAGGGGCAGCATATGATGCCCTTTTAAAACTGTTTCCCACATCCTGCAGCTCAACAAATGTTTACACTGCAAATGTCGGAACATTCAAGCTGATTAGCAACTAGTAAAGTCACTGGGCATCTCTGACCTTGATGAACGAGAGGACCAGGTCTACCTCACTAACCAATGAGATTTAAAGATTGAAAAAGAGATAAGTGCAGCAGAAAGAGGTAGGATAAATCAGTGATGGGTGAGATACAAAAAAAGAGGAATAATGAGAGGAAAGAAGAATTTGTCTTTACATTTCTGAATCTCTAAGCACAGTTTACCCTCTGTAGAAACGAGACTGCACTGGTTCAGTTGTTTCCTTTCTGTGGTGCATAGGTTGAATGTTATTACAAGAACATAAACTTTCTTATGGCATCCCTTTGCAGCACCACAAATGCACAAGAATTCTGGGTCCTTTTTTCCTTTAATAATCTGGCCATGAAATTATTATAAAATGATTTTGTGTGGCCTTCAGAATAACACCAGGAAATCCCAACAATAATAATAGATAATTGAGGAGCTGTGGGGAATAAAATAACCTCTATCACTGGAGAAAAATAACCTCTATCACTGGAGTACAAGGCAAGCTAATAGTGCTTAAACCATTAGGTCTCCTGGATCCTGAGCGTAATATTTTAATTACTTCTATATTTTTGCTTAATTTTTATATATTTATGTTTTTAAATTATTCAGGAACTTTAAAAAGTATGAAATTTGGCTCCAACTTAGAAAGCAAGCAAATGGAAGTCAGACTTAGCATAATGTCAAAGCCATCAGGGGCATTTCAGCGGGTAAGGTTTTGTTACTACAGACAGCCAGGTTTGCTGCCTAAACCATGTTGCCACAGTCAGGTGTACAGTGAGACACTACATCTGGACAAGTTAGTTTTGGGCATGAAGTCTCAGATGGTGATGGCGGGTGAGGATGATGAAGATGGTTTTTTGGATGATGAAGTTTGAGCTCATTTATTTGAGATCCTTCGTTGGACATCATTTTTGTGTCCCATTTTCAGCAGCCCCAGCTCGGCTTGGGTAATAGTCCGGAGATAACAGTAATAGTCAAGACAACAGATCGAAGTGTCAAGGAGTTAACTTCACCAAGCAAAATTGTAAATTTTACTTTTTACCTTCAAAAATGTACTTTTTAGGTAATCAGCCAAATTTCCCTGAAGACAATATGACAATACTACGTAATTTAAATGAAAAAATAATAAACTGAGAAATGCTCTCATATTGGAAAATATATGGCAGTTACTTGTATTTTTTATTTACAAATTACTATATTATGGATAATACTTAATTGACCTGGAGTTGTAATTCTACTTGTCAACTGCTAAGATTCTAAACACACCATTAAGTTGAAACAGGAGATATGCAAACCAGTTAAGGATGGGATGAACTAGAAAATTATGCTCATTAAACAGGAAGAAATTTCTACATTGTTGAAAATTGTTGGAAGAGTCTAACATTGCCATCATATTGTCATCAAACCCAATGACAAGGGGTTGTATTGTTGTAGTCTAGCATACGGACCTTTTGCATGCTGAGACCAGGCATCAGCTCTCGGACCCAACTCATTGACCTTCCTTTTGACCGTTACCCTATTGACAAACATCAGGCTGCCTTCTTCCAAGTCATCACTGATATTATCGCTTTCTCCACCTCCATACACTTGTGTCCCATCCCTAAGCCCCATATTTTTGTTTAATTCCCCCTCTTTACTCTCACCCCTGTCCCCTCCACCCATAATCCTTCCTCTGGCTTTACATTCTTTTCTCTCCTATTCACCTCTAGCCTTATTTACTAAAGCGCCTGTCCCACCTGGGTGTCATTTGCGCGTAATTTAGGCAACATCATTTACGCGTCACGAAGCACGCGTTGTGCCACGCACTTGATGCACGCATGGTGCGTAGTGATGTAGGCAGTGACACATGGTTGCGCGCCGCCCCAGGATTTTGGGATGTACAAAATCTTCGCATGCCATCTGCGTGACACGCAAATGATGCCCAAGTGGGAAAGGCCCTTTACTCCACCCATTTTCCAATCACCTTTCTTATCTGCACTCACCTATCACTTCCCAATCTTTGTCCCAGATCCATTTATTTTTTGCAGCTTTCTTTCCTCTACTCCAGCAGTATTTTTAGTCTTGTGTTGTGACTTATAATCACATTACTCCCAAGAAAAATCTTTGGTCCCTCACAGAGCAACCAACATTTGCAGAAACACAGATTCTAGTCACACTCATTTCACTTTCCTTGACACGCTGCACCAGAATAATTTAATACTTTGCTGCTTACTCTACTGCTTACACTGAATACTGGGACTTCCTTGTATCTTCAATGAGAATGCTCCGCAAACCTTAGGTGCAATGGGAATTTTCTATACCTTACATTCCTCTTGTTCGATAACCTAGAAATGGAACATACTGTTGATATCAGAAATGCCATAGAGAGCCATAGGAATCACATAGGAAGAAGCATAGAATGGCTGTTCATCAAAACCTACATCAAAGTCATTCTAGTTAGCTGCTGCTGTTCTATGCAATATATCACAGTTCCCTGCACACTCTTGTATTAAGGAGGTCTCCTAGACTCTACATTATTGGATACAAGACTTTATTTACTTTGATAAATGCCAAACCAAACCAACATGGGATTTGTTACCATTGCAGGCTTCCCAAAATACAGGCAGCCATAGACTGCACTCACAAAACAAATTTTCTTTAACAGTTCCTCAGGATTGCCAACGACTTGTTTCCCCTCCAGTTTTGTGAATTCTAAGATGGAGCAACCATCTGTTAGTGGGACAAGAGGTGCAGGAGATTAATTTGTGAGCTTGTGTATTTCTTCTTTTACACCGAATTTCTGTATGCTCCAGGTGTATGACTCCCAGAAAGTTCCATGATGAATATTCCTTCTCCACTTTGGTTGGAGAAAGAGCATTCAGGATGGAGATTCCCAGGAGTCAGTAGGGCTGTCACATTCCTGCAAGGAGAGGGAGCACACCCTTGAATCCTTTTTCTCTGTGCATCTGATAATCTCTTCCCATGACAGAGCTCAGAAGAGAATATCTGTTTCAAGATTCTAGTGTTGGACATGTGAATGACTTGACATTGCTGGCTAAGTGTAACTAGGGCCTTACTGTGGAGTATATTGGTCTGGGAGAGGACAGTGACGATCATTTATCCTTCCAGTAAATTTGGAGTATTTGAAGAGACAGAGTTGGTACACTATCACATGGTGAATTTCCTCTAGTCAAGGAATCTCACATACCTGAAAAATATGGACAAAGTGAATGCTCATGGTATTTTTCCCAGGGTACACGATTCCCAATCTAGAATAGCACATGTTTAAGGTGAGAGGGGGGACATTTAAAAGATTCAGGGGCAACTTTTTCACTAAGAGGATAGTCGGTATCTGGAACCAGCTGCCTGAAGAAGCTGTAAAAACAGATGTAATTATGACTTTCAAAAGGCATTTGGACTGATATGGTTAGCATGGACAAGTTACACTGAAGACCTGTTTGCCTGTTTTGTGCAAGCAGGCTTCAAGGATTCAGTTCAATGATGAAGAAAGATTCAAGATTACAAAGAACTTAGTTTATTTGTAACCTTTAAGTTTATTAGATTATAGTGAAATACTGTAAAAGGATTAGTAAAGGATTAAATAAGTCTCAAATCATCGCCCCGCTCGACGGATATGCGTGGCGGCTGGTTGCAATGAATCTCACACCTTTCATTTGCATGCTGGGGACTCTTTAACAGTGGTCTGGTGTGGAGAACACGTAGGTCCTGGCACCCATCCAGATACCTGTCCAAGGAGAAAGCCAGTGAGCTTACTGGCAGCATACATTTATACACTCAATAAGCCCACACTTCTTCCCTAATCTATAAACAACAATCAGCTATGTTTCTAAAACTAGGTATCTTCCTGAACAGGAGTTATTTATTATATCAGGAGTCAAGCTAATCTCAGTTGTCTCTTGGAAGAAAAGTTTGCCTTCTCTTACATTACTATGTCCTGGAGCCTGCATGATCTGAGGCCTCCTGATTTAGCTGTTCTTCCAAGTGAATTCAATTATTTTCATAATTGTTTTTCTAAGTGAGCTTGCTGTTTCAACATAGAGACTGCTAACAATCATCTCCATTTTAGCTGTAAAGCCAGCTTTAATGCTGTCATCATTCTAAGTTGTACAGTTCGATGACTCTATGACCACTTGCATTCCAACATACAGTACGTAGCCATGTTAGCTATCATATCTCAGGGACCACACTACGTCACTGAATGGGCAATAAGGGTAATCCACTTCTCAAATGGTTTCTCACTGCTCTGAAGCTGAGTGTAAACTATAATGTGCCATTCAACTTCCAGAAACTGAGTGGAGACCTCCATGAAATGAAATTTCCGTGATTATATCACCAGGCCATTGCAGTCCTCATACTCTACAATGGTGTACTGCTTTCTCCACAATCAAGCTACCGGACTGGTACAACCATAACACCAGAATTAGCATGAACATAAATAATAAATAGGGAGATTAAGAAGGTTGGGATGAGCTGCTCAATCAAAACTCCCTGTTGCAGGAGCCTCATCTCAAGCTGGTGGAGGATAAGGCATTTCTTGACATCTTTCATACAAGTAAATTGTTATTAAGGCAAGAAGCTTCAGGCCTTGCAGTATACTCATTCTCATTGCACTCATAAACTTGCAGAGTCATTTTAAAGGCTCACAGTATGTTACGAATAGTCATAGAGTCATTCTCAGTCATATACATAAACATTTCAGTACAGCAGTACATGATTTATTAATGAATTTAAGGAAATAGCCTTTTGGCAATTAGGTCTTTCCATTGACAATTTTTTCCAGTTATTCATCAAATGACCCACTTAAGACCATTTGCAGTTAAATACACTGATGGTTTATTTTCACTCTGTCTTTAAGAGGTATGCTCTGAAATATAAGTGTGCATAAACAACTAAATCAATTTGGAATTTAAACATTATTATTTACTTGACTAATTTATAATTAAAATTATAATTGTCCAATTAAAATGTAATTTAATTTCCTTAATTTGTCAGACAAGACTTTATAAGAAGAGGTCCAGTAAAGATATACAGGAATGGTTCCTGTGTTGATGAACTATATTAACAAGGATCTATTAGAGCGCCCAGGACCTTTTTTGGAGAAGAGAATCCCACGCAGAGATCTGATAGTATACAAAATGGTGAGTGATCTTGACAGAGTGGGTAGTGGGAGGCTTTTCTCTTTCATAAACATCGAGAGGTCCCAGGTATACACAAAGGAGAAGAGCGTGTAGAAGTTAATAATGATTTAAAAATACAAAATGGATTCCGATGAAACTAAGACAGGCTTTTGCCGTTCTGTTAAATTGCTAAGCTAGCAAAACAAGCACTAACCTTTGCTTTCAGTACATTAACAAAGCTAGCAGACTGTTGATGTTCCTCTGTCCAATAACTTGAGTAAGTGAGATAATAAGCACATGTTACACGAATGTCTCCTTTATAACATTGAGAGAGAATTCAGACTAAGATTATGAAGTACGTCATAAGTAGAAAAAAACAAAATGCTTGTTCTGCAGAAATATAACATTCTTCCTCTGTCAGAATAACCTGTCACTCTTCTGTCAATCTTCCGATGCTGTCCATCTTAAGGATCTGTCAATCTTAAGAGGCAAGAGGCTGTGCTAAGCCTTATAGATAACGAATGGTCGATTATTGGAGTATATATATGTACTTCGATCACTGCCTCTTTGTATGGGGATGGGAACTCTGCATAGTCTGTAATCTGTATACTGTTAAGAGTTTTACCACATCCGCCTGGTGAAATAAAGAATGTATTGCTTGATCACTGATTTTATTTGCGTTTCTGTCTGTTTAAGCATATTTTGGCCACGACAAGCATTGAGAATGACATTATACAAAAAATATATATACATTTGGAATCGAGGATGCACGACCTGCAGAAGTGATGGAATCAGGGATCAGTGTATCCTTCAAGAGGGACTTAGACAAATATATGATGGAGAAAACTTTGCAAGATTGCAGAGAAAGAGGCGGGGAGTTAAACTAAAAAGATGGTCTGGGAGAGAGACATATCAGACATGGTATGCACTGTAATTACTGTACTGCAAGTAATTATGACAGATGCAGTATGTGGATCCAATGGAGATCTCTGTGATCCATAGTTGTATATCTATATTGCATATCTGTAGCTCAAGAACTAGAACTAGAACATGTCTGTAGCTCAAGTGCAGATGTGTAAAGTCCAACTTTTGTACATCATATTAATCAGGAAAAGAGAATGTTACACCGCCACTTTGCACACTTACTCCTTTTAGGTTTACTATTGGGGATATTTCAGCAGACAGGTACGTGAGACTTCAAGTGTGGCAGGTATGGAGAGGGGATCCAGAAAGTAATGCTGAAGCCTCAGCATATCTACTCGTCCTGCAGATATGAGGTGTTCACAGACTTTTTGGATCAGAGCAGAGACTTCATGGTGCACAGAAAAATTGCCCATAACACTATGATAGTGGGAGCCATTCAAACTGGTGAGAGAAAAGACATATGATAGGGCTAATATAATTTGGGAGACTGAAGCAATGTTCTGCAGCCTACAATGGAAAATAAGAGGGAGAGGACAAGGAGTGGAAGAGGAGGAGATGATAATGATGTGATTGTGGGCTTGCTAGGACCTAGAGACACTTTGGGTTTAAGTTTCAGTGAGGAACCTGAGCAAAATCATCAAAGCTCGGGTAATAAAGTTCAGTAAGAGCTGGATTACAGTCTGATTTAGGATGAAAATTTCTGGCAAAGACTAGATAAAACTCCCGCTAACCACTTCCCTAGAATTCAGAAAATATTATCACTGCCAAATTTTCCACCATCTATATCAGGATTAGGCATTATTCAGAACCTAACCCAGCAGATATTTATAGTGGCAAAATAGCAAATCAAAGGCTGGGTATTCCACAGTGAATAGCATATGAATATTAGGTGATTGATAGGGATTATTGGTGGATGAACAATGGGATCTCTATTGCATGGATAGTTTGAAGGCCTCAACAGAGCGAGTATTTGAGAATATCTTTACTGATCAGGCATACATATGTGAGGTTGTGAGACTCTTTACTGGACTGCAGGTATATACCTGGTGCTTCATTACTGACGTTCACTGAGAGTTTAAAATAAACTAGAAACAGTACCATCCTCCCATTGTTGTGTCACTAAATCCTGGATGACAGCCTGTGCCCTGAACGTAGAAGAGCTGTCCAACTTACAGTATCTGTCAGGGCATTGAGAACCACATCAGAATGTCAAAGTTTCTAAATAGGTTCTGGACCGCAAGGATATGTATCCCTCACTGTAATGGATTGAAGATTGGCATATGTGAGGTCCAAGAGTGTATAAACAATCAATGCTGAATCAGTCAGGGCGCATATACAGAAAGATAAATAGTGTTAATGCTTTAGCTGATGACATTTAATCTGAACTCTGATTCCATCATTTTCTGTTTCCATTTTATACTTTCAACATCTGTAGTATGTAACTTTTTGCCCCCTAATGGACAGAATTGCAAAAACAAATTAATTTGGCTTCAGCATTACTTGTACCAGGAGAATTTAAAATAAGTTTGTTATTTAAGAACATTACTATCAGTTATCACCAAATGTGCTATGGGGCGAAACATGTATCAGCATCGGCCTAAATGGGGTGAGAAATTGCTCATGAGTGGGAAATTCTAACTAATTTTACACAATCATATGGGATATCCAAGTAATAATTGAGAGGAAATGGTAATAAAAATTCAAATATTTAGCTTCAAAAAATGTTGAGTTTGCTATCACAAAGTAAATAAAATGAATAGCAAAGATGCATTTCATAGACTGCATGCAGTAGAAAGGAATGGAAACATATGCTGATAAGACTGGAGGAAGAAGGGTGAGTTGAAGTTTGTGTGAAACATAAGTGCCAGACAGACCAACTAGAGTGAGAAATTGTTCATGTGGGAGATTCTAACTAATTCTACACAATCATATAACACATCCAAGTAATAATTGTGAAGAAACAGAAATAAAAATCAAATATTTAACTTCAAGAAAATAACAACATGATAATTGCAAGTGGTAAAATTAATCACAGTCATTCAGCATGACACTGATTTAGTAATGACCTCACATATGACTCAATGCCTGGGAGTTACAGAAAATAGAAACAGTGACAGCTAGCTAAAATACGTATCTTCATCCAGTCTTATCAACATCTGATTCCATCCCTTTCTGCTACGTCTTTTTTTGTTAAACTTTGCTGCATGGGTAAGCATGGGTAGTACAATAATTCACCCATTTCATTTCAGAAAATTCTCCAAAGCATCGATATGGCAATGTCTGAAAACCAAACAAAAAATTAACAGTTGTATAATTCAGAAAAAAATTGCAATAAACATAAAGAAGGGGTTACAGGAATAATAAAATGGGTGTGAGATTAGTGTAAAAATGAGTGCCTGATAGTTGGTAGGGCAAAGGGCTTGTTTATATGCTGTATCCTTCCACAAATGTGTGATTCTAAGCAATGAAGAAAATATATTTCAGATTGGTGTGAATATTTTACTTAAGTACTTATTGCATTAAGAACCTTTGAAGTCACGAATCACAAATTGTTGTGCTAAGCATGTGACCTTAATGTAATAACATTAATGATGATTAATACTGTTATTCAAGGTATTGCAAGCGAGATCTCTTGTAGATTTTGTAGGGAAAAATATCTATATATTTTTGTTAATTTTTATAGAAATAGCATTTTCAGCTGAATAAAAAAACTTGTTAATCTTCTTAAAAGTTTTGTAAAATTGTAGGAAAAAAATTCTGATAATTCTTAATTTCAAAATTATTGATTTTGGTTAAAGTATTAATTTGCATACATGACGCAACCTTTAATGGATATAAACAAGCTTCATGATGCAAACTCTTAATTACACAAAAATATTATTATTTTTCAAAGGCACCAACACTAAACCAATATTAATCAGATTTTTATTCTCCAATTTTCTTATTAATCCACCTGAAATTCTACCACTCTCCTAAATACGAGGGGCAATTGACGACGTTGTGTCCGGAAGAAACCAGAGCATCAGGGAGAAACCAGAGCATCAGGCAAACTCCATATGTGCAGCATCAGAGGTTAGGATTGAACAGGGGTCCCTGGAGTTCTGCCACTGTGCTGCATTTCCAGTTATTTCAAAGTTAAGTTTATTTGATTTTACAATGATGAAAACAATTACAGAGAAAAAAATAATTGAAATATTGAGAAATTTTGTTCATAAATTCTGCTACCACCAAGATTAGAAAGAGTAAATGGGAACAAGCACAGCACATCAAACTTAGGTTTTAAAAGTCATAACATAGATGGAAAGATACAACAGCTGTTTTGATTTCTAATTTTGAAAGCTTGGAAAAATTAATATAGGAATCTATCTTGTCGATCTCAGTTTAGTAAAAATCACAGGTGGGAGAATAATGTGACAATTTAAACATAGATAAAATTAAACACGTTTTAGAAAATCATTGCATTGCATTATTTAGTTTAGTTTAGAGATACAGCGCGGAAACAGGCCCTTCGGCCCACTGGGTCCACACCAACCGCGATCCCTGCATATTAACACTATCCCACACACACTAAGGACAATTTTTACATTTACCAAGCCAATTTTTCTACATACCTGTGCGTCTTTAGAGTGTGGGGGGAAACCGAAGATCTCAGAGATAACGCACACGGTCACGGGGAGAATGTACAAACTCCGTACAGACAGCACGCATAGTCGGGATTGAAACCGGGTCTCCGGCACTGCAAGCGTTGTAAGGCAGCAACTCTCCAGCTGCGCCACCGTGATGCCCTTATTATTAAATCAATAGAAACAACATTTTTTTCAGTAGAACGAGAAGATAAAGATTAAAAATGGAATGGTGATTACCCGTCACAGGATAATGATTTCTCATAATCTGTCTAGGAAAATTAAGATTTGGTCAAACAATTTCATCAGAAATGAAGAGAATATTCAAGCCTTGGATTGAATTAGCCTTTGTAAGAAGTTAAAAATATATTTTTTATTCGCCATTAGGAAATGAGGAATGTTCCCAAAGTCAAAAGCCAGTTGGCAATTTAATAGTGGGCCATACTCCTGAAACACTAAGGTTCCCATCTAAACTGACCATCCATGACATTGTTTGTTTGGATTTTTATGCTCTTTTTTTGTGGTACATGAGCGTCATTGGCAAAGCATTGACATTCCACATTAGCATTGAGATACTGATAATGAGCCATCTTCTTGAAATGCCACTAGAGAAGGCATTCCCAATAACCTCATCTACTGCATCCCATGTGTTCCTGACGTGGCCTACTATACATCGGCAAGACCAAGCACCGACTCAGTGATCATTTTACTGAACACTCACATAATGACCTTTTTGTCCTAAGCCTCCTCCGTTACCAGAGTGGGACTACACGCAAACTGGAGGAGCAACACCTCGTATTCTGCTTGAGTAGCTTCCAACCCAATAGTATAAACATTAAATTCTCCAATTTTAAGTGACCTCTATCCCGCCACCCCCCTCCCTCTGAAGAGGGGTCTCGACCGAAACATCACCCATTCCTTCTCTCCAGGGATGGTGCCTGTCCCGCTGAGTTACTCCAGCATTTTGTGTCTAGCCCCCTCCCTCTATCCTTTCTCCCCCAAATCCCCCCTTTTTTCTTCCACCTCCCCCTCCTCTGTGCCCCACTTGGATATGCACCTAATCCTTCCCCTCCACCTACATTCCTTCCTTCCCCAAGCTTCACAATTCGCAACTTTTCCAGTCTTTTATCTTACACCTGTTCTTTCATCTCTGGCCTATGTCCATCCAGTGCCATTTTTTCATTTTGCAAAAAGAGGAAAAGGAACCTGAAGTTAAGCTCCACTGAATCTGAAACATTTATGTTTCTGATCAATGATGATTTTCAAAATATTGATGATGGGGATTCACCAATGGACTACTGGTAAATGTATGTTGAAATGCACTTGTCTTGGAGATCGTCATTGACATTTATTTAACTCCAGAAAACCATATCCAGTTTATATTTTGGGAAGTGTGACTCCCACCAGTGGAGAATTTTCCATTTGAATACGATTGACCCCAATTTCAATTAGGCTTTCTTGATCAAGTTCTGTCCTGACGCCAAGAATTATAGCTCTCACCTTACATCAGGAATTCAGCTATTTTATGTGTAGAATAATAGAATCATACAACATAGAAACAGGCTATTTGATACAAGCTCCCTCTGCATTAACCCCATCACCCAGCACTTAGTCCACAGCCCTCTGTGCTTAAGCGATTTAAGTATTCATCTAGACTTCTTAAATGCTTTCAGCGACCCAGTCTGTCAGGCACCACATGTTTGGACTAAGGCTGCAATGAGGTCAGAACTTGAATGATCCTGATGAAACTCATACCAAACATCAGAGCTGCCATTTGAATGCATGTCGATGACACCTTCCATTATTTTGCTGATAATTGGATGATTTCATATAGATTGAATCACATTAACTGGAGTTTTGTTTTTGTGATGGTGAGAACGTTAGGAGGAGGCCAACATAGAGCAGTTATCAGTGCTTCTGGCTGCAAATCGACATAAATATACTAGCCTTTTCTTTGTCATACATGCAGTGAGTTTTGCTATCGACTATCTGTTATTTATGAAGATTAACCTCTGCTCGGAGTTTCAAAGTCTTCATATTTATTCATTCACGTATGTAAGTCTTGTGATCAATGCTGTCTTTTTATTGTCCATTCAAATTGCTCCTGAACAGAGTAGGAAAAAGTGTCAATCATAATAGAAGGTGTTGGCCTGACTAGACAAAAATAGTAGATTTCCTACCCTGAAGGATATTGGTTAACCAGATAATATGTTACTATAATACAATGATTGCATGCTTACTGTAACATAATTAGTTGAATTTGAATCCTCTGGCTGCTGGGGGACATTTGATCTTGCACTTATTTTCACCATTCCTCCGCAACACTAATGGACATGACTCTATTCTGTTTTGATATTGCTCAGAATTCAACAGCTTATACAGAAGTGAAGATTTATGTGAACTGAGAATGTACGTCAACAATGCAAAGGGTCTGCAGCAGAAGGGAAATAGAACTGAACTGAACCGAACTTTTGAAGATGTTAATATCATCTTGCAGAAGTGAAATTATTGAAATTGCTGCTGCTTTGAAATGAAATCCTATTTTGTCAGACATTAAATTAAATCATTCACAAGTGCTATAAAAAGGTGGATTTGGGGAGATAAAGGCAAGAGAAACAAAAGCTTATCTTTGACGTAAACAGATCACATGATGCAAGTAATCTCTTCTTTCAATCATTTTACCTAATCTTATACGACATTGTGGTAGGTAGGTAAGCGTTATGCAAACTCTGGCTGCAAATCTACACATCTTGTAATGACAAAATTTACCATATCACCAAGTATACCCCTAATTGCAGACAATGTTCTCAGAGAATTGCTGTTTATATGTATATTTTCTAATTCTTGAAATTGCAACATACATGTGTTGAGCAAAATACAAACTGCTAGAGGAGCTCAGCAAGTTAGGCAGCATCCTTGGAGGGAAGTAGACATATGCTATTTCGGGTCGGAACCCTTTTTCAAGACTGGTCTATAGGGGAGATATGTAGGAAGGAACTGCAGATGCTGGTTAATCAGTGTGAAGAAGGGTCTCGACCCGAAATGTCACCCATAAACTTCTATCCAGAGATGCTGTCTGTCACGCTGAGTTATTGCAGCATTTTGGGTCTATCTATAGGGCAGATAGCTGGTAGAAAGAGATCAGAGAAAGAGCAAAATCTCGCAAATGATAGGTGGATCCAGGCAAAGAGGGTTGATTGGCAGATGACTCAGGTAGGAGAAGGAAGGATGGAGATAGTTACAAAGGCAGGGCATGATAAGTAGAGAAGACAAAAGGGCTACAGGCAGTGGAATCCAATAATGAAGGAAGGTGTCAAGTGAAATGTAGTTGGGATTGTGGGTAGATAGCAATGGGCGAGGGGTGGTGGTAGGGTACCCGCAGGGTATAGGGGTATGTGATATGCAGAAGTAGGAGGGGAAAAGAAATGGGGGTTGCATAATACACCACTCACCTGTTCCCCCAATGCAACCCGTTCCCCCAAAGCAATATGTTGATTTTTGCAGTCTCTGTGGCGGCCATGTGGTAGTAGGCCACGGCGGCCATTTTGGTGGCCAACCGAGGCGATTCCCAAATGCGTGCGCAGCGGCCGGCATCGACGGGCCTCGCCCCACTACTGCAGGTGGGGACTCCACCCACCGTCGCCGGTGTCGTCGGATACCGGCTGCGTTGCCGCGCCCTCGGCGGTGACTAGAAACTGTTGGGGAATCTGTCACAGGACCGCCGACTCATGACCAGCCGAGGCTCCACCCCTCTGCTGAGCCGACCACAGCCCGTCCGGACGGGCAGCCAGCGAGGGTGTTGTCTCGAGCTCAGCTACCTGTCGACTCATGATCTCCAGGTGAGATCTGCTGAAGTACTAGGTACTTCCCTTAACCCATGACGTCATGTGACAGCCCTTGTAACCACTGACGAGGGTTCGACCGCAAGTGGTCTGACTATCAGCTGACGCCACAACAGCAAAGATAAGGGTCTTGAACCTCCTGAGACTTTTAGCAGCTGTGTGTCCCCATGTCTTCCCATCAAAAAAGTATTATTGGTTTCACATTGTGTCCTATACAGAAGATTAATCTTATCAGAATAGTACAGCAATAAACAGAAAATTTAGTGTATACAATCCAGAGGAAGATGTACTTCATTTGGTTTGTGAAAGGGTACTTATCAACATATAACCAATGCAACTATCAGGTACTTTAGACTCTTCATGTGCTTCGAGTAACACAAAATCAGTGATGAGAGTTGGTTTACCTTTCAGCCTGCTGAACAAATTTCATCTCTACTATTAAATGGAATATTCAACAATGGCTAAAAATAATTTACATTGGGCAAAGAATGGATAAAAATGTATCAACGCACAGCATAGAGATACCAGAAGTAACTTGGTAAATAATTGATGGACTTCATAGGATAGAGAACGTACTTAGGTTTCTCATGCAGCATTCCCAAGACGTGAGGTCCATATTCAGATCTCATTTATTTTTAATCGGAAAAGTAAATAATAAATGTTATAAATTAAAAAGAATTAATAGAAATGAACAAACCTGTGAGAATTTGGAGGAGGTGAGTTACAGTTTTGGCTGCTGCTTATTGCAATACGAAGTAGACTTAAAAATCACACTTGGCATTTTCAGTCATATCATCCTGGTGCTATTTTGAACAGCTTTTAAAAATATCACAATATTCAACAACATTTTAAAAAGGAGCATCATCTGCTATCCCAGGTATTTTCATGATGTTTCCAAACAGCTATAGTTTAATTTCTGACAGCCACTCGCACTTCACGACATGGTCGAAATCTCATCAACCAACACTTACAGGAATAATTGCAAACACTCCTAAGCCCATGCTTTCACGGGCCAATCTTCACTCAGTTCTAAGAACTCATAAAAGCTCAATATGTACCCACATTACATCCTCGTGTCCGATTGACAGATCACTGCCGCATTAAATAAGTTACCGATGCTTCATACTCCACAAGATTTCATTCCCTTTCACCTTCCACCCATTGGCATTTGCTACTCTTGCAGGCTTCACTAAAGCACAGAAATACAGAGACATTAGAGAATTGGGATACAGCTATTTGCAAATCAGTATTCCACTGATTCCTGGGGGCAAGAGTATAAGTATATTGTAGGAAGGATGTTCTCCAGTCAAGGGAGCCATATAAACCCTCTACTATGGCCAGGTGTATTTGGCAGAAAGCTGCCAGATGTATCTCAGAAAGGTTATGAATCTTGGGCAGTGGTACACATGCATGAGCTTTCATGTGTTCGCAGATGTGAGTGAAGACTTTCTTGTGAAGTCATAGTCTGCAGACGTAGCTCTTCCCAGGAGTGTAATAAGAACATGGATTCTTGTGAATCCCGGATGAATAAGCTGTTGAGTGCAGTCTTGCTATGCTTTTAAATACATGAGGGTGATGTCTGGGAGGTATCCATTGAATGCTACTTTTGACAATTATAAAAATGATAGGTCTAGATAAAGGTTTTAAGAAGCAATCTTGATTGCAGCAAGGTGTTTGGGCATGTAAGAAAAGGTCAGTCATCTGTGTGTTCTCTGCAGAGTAATGGGCCTGTTCGGCGACTGGAATGGCGACTGTCAGAGTGGAACACACACACACATCGCTTCCTTCACCAACCCGTTATGCAGGCGGGAAACAGGGCAAGTGGGGGGAGCTGTTTGAGTGAACTATTCACAGTGCAAAGCTAATGTCATACAGACACACACCACAATGAACAGGAAGGTTGGTGCTGTAATTATGACAGTGAAAGCACAGTGTACAGGAAGGGTCACGTAAGTCCTTAGAAAGAGGGGGGGAGAGGGGGGAGGGGGGAGAGGCGGGGGAACGGGGGAGAAGGGAGGAGAAGGAGTGGAGACAACTTTTAAGAAGCCAGAGATACACGGCTGTGAAGCTCGGCGGACATTAACATTACTGGTCAGTTTTCCTTTGTTCTGAAAACTACTGCTGACGTATTTTTCCCAATGAGCCAAAGTAATTCACCGGTCAGTACCGGCGACAACCTATGAGAACTTACGACAACCTTCGACCTCCTGGCAACCGACTACCACTGCACCTACAGCACGAGAATTCTCGCTACTCTCCAAGGCAGCTTAATTCTGGTCGCCGCTAATTTTTCAACATGTTCAAAAATTCGTGGCGACCATAATGAGGCCGCAACTAGCTCCCAGAATGCGGGAACTCCTCACGACCATGAAGGCGACTACCCGGCAACCACCCGCAAAAATGTGCCGAGCATGTAGCGATCGCATAGTCTCCTGCAGTTGCCTAAAAAGTTGCTTAAGTGGGACAGGCCCATTAGCTGAAGGATGTTGTGGAATAGTTAGGCTGTAAATGCAGGTTTAGCTGTTTTAAATAATGTTTCTGAGCATACAGTGTCATGAAACTCTGTGCTCCTGTTATTGAATTTTCAATTTTGATACCAATGTGATTGGAAATTTTCTAATGGCAAATTTTAAACATTACACCTGCTCACAGCATTTGGGAACATATATGGTGGGGAAAAGCAATAGAACATGAAAATCTGTCGCAAAAATGAGCATTCAATCATAGTGACTAATGTTAAGACCCCTGCAGAGATGTAGTAAATTACTTCCGTCCATTGTGCAGATGAATTTCTAGGCCAGTGCCTTCAATAAGCCTCTGATAATGATAATTCTCTCATTGATTACAACCTCATTTTATTCTTTAATCTCGTTTCAAGTTATTTCCCTTATTAACTTAATAGACAAAGTCATTACCTTGCTGTATTCTATGTCTCATAAGACTGTAGTAATAATGATTCCTTGTTCTAAATAGGGAACAGTTCGATCATCATAAAATTGTAGCCTATTTTTATTAATTTTTCAAAAATATGAGTGTTACTGTCAAGATCAGTTTATGACAACATTCCTAAATGTCTGAAAATGTGCCAATGAGCTGAATTCTGGGAACATTGTTCATTTGGTGAAGGTCCTCCCACATGGAAGGAATTCTGCAATTTTGACACTATGATATTGAAGGAGTGGCATTGATGCCAATGCACGCCATCCAAATCATGATGGCGTGCAACTTGGAGGAGATGTGCAAGTAGTGGTTTACATGTACATGTTGTCCTTAGCTTTCTTAGTAGTAGAGCTCCACGGTGTTATTGGAGCAGCCTAAGCCAGTAAATACAGTGCATTTGTATCTTTTGCACCTATCACACACCAGTGGTGGTGGAAATGAATGTTTAAGGTATAGATTGTGTAACTATCAAGCAGTCTAGTTTCCCTCGGTTGATGTTGAGCTTTTAGTTGGAGCTGCAATCATCCAGAAAAATGGAAAGTATTGCATTACTCCTGATTTATACTTTGTACATGGTAGAAAGGCTTTGAAGTGTCAACAACTGAGTAACCAACAGAAGGATACCCAGCTCCTGACATGCTGTTATTGCTGTTGCAAGTTAGGTTTTTGGTCAGTGATGACCCTTCAGCATGTTGATGATGGGAGACTTTGTGATGACAGGTAAGGTAGGTGATACATTATTCTCTTGTTGGAAATGGTAATTGCCTGGCATTTCCATTGCGCAGACAATGCTTTCTACCTATCAGCCCGTACCTGATAATTGTATAGATCATGTTACATGCAAGCAAGGGTTGCTTTATTTGCTGAGAAATTGTGAATTGAATTGGAAGGTTGTGTAATGATCAAGAAAGATCCCCACTTTGTTCTGCTAAAGCAGCCAGATTGGACCCCGGACTCTGTCTCTAAGAACTCCTGTATTGGTGTCCTGGTACTGGGATAGATGGCCACAAAAGAACACAGTTATATTTGTGCCAGGTATGATTCCTAACTTTAGAGTGCTTTCCTCTTAATGTCCATTCCAGTTTTACCAAGGCACGGTCAAATTTTGTAATGGTGTTAAGAGCAGTCTCACTTACCTCACACCTAGAATTCAACTCCTTTGGTCACTGCTCGGACTAAGGTTGTGATAAGGTCTGTATCAATAGTGGTCATGGCAAAATCCAAACAAGGCATGAACAGGTTATTCATGAGTAAGCAGATTGATCGCACTTCAGTGACATCTAACATCATTTTACTGAGAACTGAGAGAAGACTGATTGAGGGGTAGTCAAGAGTCAGAGTCAAGAGTGTTTTATTGTCATATGTCCCAGATAGGACAATGAAATTCTTCCATGCTGCAGCACAACAGAATATGTAAACAAAGCACATAACGGGAGAAAGAAAAACGTTCAGTGTGTGTATCATGCACACATACTCAATAAATAACAAATTTAGTGCAATAGGAATAATAGTCTGTTGCAGTTCAGAGCTTATTTGTTGTTGTGTTTAATAGACTGATGGCTGTAGGGAAAATGCTGTTCCTGAACCTGGACGTTACCGTTTTCAGGCTCCTGTACCTTCTTCCCGATGGCAATGGTGAAATGAGTGTGTGGCCAGGATGGTGTGGGTCTTTGATGATGTTGGCTGCCTTTTTGAGGCAGCAACTTCGATAGATCCCTTCGATGGTGGGGAGGTCAAAGGCGGTGATGGACTGGATAGTGGTCACAACTTTTTGCAGTTTTTTCTGCTCCTGGATTTTCAAGTTGCCAAACCAGTCCATGATGCAAGCAGTCAGTATGCTCTCTACTGTGCACCTGTAGAAGTTCAGGAGAATCCTCTTTGACATGCTGAATCTCCGTAATCTTCTCAGGAAGTAGAGTCGTTGATGTGCCTTCTTTATAATTGCATCAGTGTGCAGGGACCAGGAAAGATCTTCGGAAATATGCACGCCCAGGAATTTGAAGTTTTTGTCCCACTCCACCATAGTCCCATTAATGTAAACAGGATTGTGGGTCCTCATTCTTATTCTACCAAAGTCTACAATCAGTTCTTTGGTTTTACTGATGTTGAGAGCCAGTTTGTTGTGCTGGCATCATTTGGTCAATCGGTCGATCTCACTTCTATACTCTGACTGATCACCATCTATGATTCGTCCAACAACAGTGGTGTTGTCGGCAAACGTGATGATGGAGTTTGCACTATGTCCGGCTACGCAGTCATGGGTGTAGAGTGAGTAAATATATGATATCAGAAAAGGCTTGAGAATACTGGATAGAGTAAAGATTATGAGGCAAGGTCTGGAGTCGAGATTTTTAGTACAATTGTGAGGATGTTGTGAGGTTTCATAATCTATGCTATGTCCAGTATTTTCAACCCTTTCTTGATATTATTTGAGTGCATCAAATTGGCTGAAAACTGGCCTTTGTGATGGTAGAACCTTAGCAGAACAATGAGATTCATCCACTTGAGAGCTCTGGCCGAATGTGGTTATAGATGTTTCAGCCACATAATTAGCGCTCACATATAGGACCATAGAAACATAGACATAGAAACATAGAAATTAGGTGCAGGAGTAGGCCATTCGGACCTTCGAGCCTGCACCGCCATTCAATATGATCATGGCTGATCATCCAACTCAGTATCCCGTACCTGCCTTCTCTCCATACCCTCTAATCCCCTTAGCCACAAGGGCCACATCTAACTCCCTCTTAAATATATCCAATGAACTGGCCTCAACTACCCTCTGTGGCAGAGAGTTCCAGAGACCCACCACTCTCTGTGTGAAAAAATTCCTTCTCATCTCGGTCCTAAAGAATTTCCCCCTTATCCTTAAGCTGTGACCCCTTGTCCTGGACCTCCCCAACATCGGGAACAATCTTCCTGCATCTAGCCTGTCCAACCCCTTAAGAATCTTGTAAGTTTCTATAAGATCCCCTCTCAATCTCCTAAATTCTAGAGAGTATAAACCGAGTCTATGCAGTCTTTGTTCATAAGACAGTCCTGACATCCCAGGAATCAGTCTGGTGAACCTTCGCTGCCCTCCCTCTATGGCAATAATGTCCTTCCTCAGATTTGGAGACCAGAACTGTACGCAATACTCCAGGTGTGGCCTCACCAAGACCCTATACAACTGAAGTAGAACCTCCCTGCTCCTATACTCAAATCCTTTTGCTATGAAAGCTAACATACCATTGGCTTTCTTCACTGCCTGCTGTACCTGCATGCCTACTTTCAATGACTGGTGTACCATGACACCCAGGTCGCGCTGCATCTCCCCTTTTCCTAATCGGCCACCATTTAGATAGTAGTCGGTTTTCCTATTTTTGCCACCAAAGGGGATAACCTCACATTTATCCACATTATACTGCATCTGCCAAACATTTGCCCACTCACCCAGCCTATCCAAGTCACCTTGCATTCTCCTAGCATCCTCCTCACAGCTAACACTGCCACCCAGATTAGTGTCATCCGCAAACTTGGAGATATTGCCTTCAATTCCCTCATCCAGATCATTTATGTATATTGTAAATAGCTGGGGTCCCAGCACTGAGCCTTGCGGTACCCCACTAGTCACTGCCTGCCATTGTGAAAACGACCCGTTAACTCCTACTCTTTGCTTCCTGTTTGCCAGCCAGTTCTCTATCCACATCAATACTGAACCCCCAATGCCATATGCTTTAAGTTTATATACTAATCGCTTACGTGGGACCTTGTCGAAAGCCTTCTGGAAGTCCAGATACAGCACATCCACTGGTTCTCCCCCATCCACGCTACTAGTTACATCCTCGAAAAATTCCACAAGATTCGTCAGACATGATTTATCTTTCGTAAATCCATGCTGACTTTGTCCAATGATTTCACCACTTTCCAAATGTGCTGCTATCCCATCTTTAATAACTGACTCTAGCAGTTTCCCCACTACCGATGTTAGACTAACTGGTCTGTAATTCCCCGTTTTCTCTCTCCCCCCCTTCTTAAAAAGAGGGGTTACGTTTGCTACCCGCCAATCCTCAGGAACTACTCCAGAATCTAAAGAGTTTTGAAAGATTATCACTAATGCATCCACTATTTCCGGAGCTACTTCCTTAAGTACTCTGGATGCAGCCTATCTGGCCCTGGGGACCGTATCACAATTCACTATAGGATGGCTATGAAGCCTCCTACTCCCATTCACTGTTTATTTATCTACTACCATTTACAATTAGGTGTGGCATGAATGGAGAGATTTAACCGACCCACTGATTATTACATATTTTAGCTCTGTCTGTTGCATATTCCCTTTGCTATTCAGCATTCATGTGGTCCTGTGATAAAAAATTCACTAGGCTTGCATTTATTTTTTCAGATAAGGCTGCTGATACTTGTGGTTTGCCCTTCAATTCTACTAATTGAGCAAGGATTAATCCCCTGTCTTGATAGAGATGGTAGAGAGTGAGAGATATGCTCAGCATAAAGTTACTGATTTGGATGTTGTTTCACATAATCAATTGCACCACAGGGACACACAGATTTGAGCTGCCAGATGTGTTTTGAGCCTTGCCTCATTTAACACAAATGTAGTGCCACACAAGGTGAGAACGGTTTTGAAGTGGACAGAGCTATATTTCCATCATGGCAGTACAGCTGTCACTTCTTCCAATGCTTTCATGGACAGATGTAACTGCCTCATTAGTGAGGAAAAGTCACGTAAGCTTATTCCTTGAGTTAGTTCATTCACAGCCTGACACCGACCTAATATTCTAATTCCCTAATTCAGCCATTTAAATCAATGGGGATGCTGCCTAGTCATTCTATATTTTAAACATAGAAAATTTCGAAAATACTTTCTATTTTAGGTGCTTCTTCCAAGGATTGTTTTACATGGAGGACGGATTGATCAGCAGAGGGAGGACTGTATGGTAATCAGGTAGAGGTTTCTTTGCCATTGTTTGATCAAATGCCTTAAGTTTTCATAGATTTTAGAATAAAGTTTGAGGACTTCAAGGATTACTTTGTTCCATCTGAATACCATTGCCCTAATAGCGGGTTATCCTGCAGGTGAGACAGAATATATCCAGGATATCATGGCAGGTGTAACTTGGCACATTAGATATTGTTCAGTGAGTACATCTATGTCATAATGTTGCTTGTCCCAACATAACCACAACCCCCAAATGTTTGAGAGGTCAACTTTGTATACCCAGGGGTTGGCAGCTAACATAGACCAGATGGCTGGAGTCTAGACTTCGTCATAACCACAAAGTTGCTGAATGATCTCCATCTTTGTTGGAATTGCCCGTGAAGTCTTCACCTGCTCCGGTTGACACACAATTGTGTCCGCACCTGCTGGCAGGCAGCGGCCAACCACCAGTCTCTTGGTGTGGATGGACTAGGGGCTCTACAAAGGAATCCCTTACGCTCTTTGTTACAGGCAACACAGCTGGTGTAGCTGCTGCCTCACAGCGCCAGTGACTTGGGTTCGACCCTAACCTCATGTGCTGCCTGTGTGGCGTTTGCAGGTTCTCCCTGTAACTGCATGAGCTTCCTCCGGGTTCTGCAGTTTCCTCCCACATCCCAAAGACGTGCAGGGTCGTAGCTTAATTGGACTCTGTAAAATTGCCCTAATATGTAAGAAGTGGGTGAGCAAGTGGGGTAACATAGAACTAGTGTGAATGGGTGATTGATGGTCAGCGTGGATTTGGTGGACCGAAGGACCTGTTTCTACTCTGTATCTCTAAACTAAACTAAATTAAGATATCTTCTGCAGGCTTTGTAGGACAGTTTATATGCCAACATCACTTTGGGAATGGATATCTGCCACCCATGCTATTCCTTATAATTTTCTATGCCGCCCTTGAAGGGAAGATCTGGGAAATTGATAGGGAAATTGCACATGAGGTACTCTTCTCTGCATTCAGTGCTCAAGATCATTCTTGCCAGGTATCTCACCAGTGAAAAATGATACTTCAACTTTAGTCTTTGCAGTCTGTAAGGTTCCAGCACCGAACCTGGTAAATGCGAGAATCCAGTATATTAACGTATAGTGTTTTCACTTCAATACATAAAAATCCATTAGTCTCTGGCAGGACATCATTACTTAAACTATATGCCATCAATAACCATTAAACCTTCAGCAATGTTTGCATTCACCATTTCTGGGTTTATATATTTCAATTCTCTATAATTCATATTTATGACAGAAACGATATTTGTTATGGGATACTAATTTTCCTCAGATACAATGTATATTGATAATTATTTACGACGAGAGTAATAAGCAAACTAAAGTTATGAGAAGTAAAGGTTAATTATGTAAATAGTTAATTATGTTAATAATAAAAAATTACGCATTACACTGCTTTCAATACCATGTCCAGCAGTGAGGATTTCAAGTGAACATGTGGAGTATCGGTGACCATCGCTGCAGATTTCTGCATTTAGCTAATGTATGAATACTTGAACATACTGTAAGGTTTTTGCTGTTCCAGCAGTGAATTGTAGCCTTGATTGTCTATGCTAAGCGAAACTATAATTTGTCAGAAGATCATAATGTCATAAGTGATAGGCCGATTGGCCTAATTCTGCTCCTATCAAGTCTACTCCGCGATTCAATCATGACTGATCTTTATCTCCCTCCTAACCCCATTCTCCTGCCTTCTCCCCATAACCCCTGACACCCGTTTATTCCTTAAAATTAATTTAAGCCCCTTCATCAGATGTTCAATTATAATTGTTGTATATTTTAATTTACTGCAACACAAAGCATAAAATATACATCCCAATTTCTTGTAAAGACCTTCAGACAGAAATGTTTCATTGAGACAATATGTAACCTTTTTTTCAGGTGAATTGCAGGCTTGGTTTTTAGTTTTAATTTATGGCTAAAGATGGATTTTGTATTAAATTTTATGTTAAAATTTATGTTACAAAACTGAAGCATTTAAGCCATGAAATTAGAATAAATATCGCTTTTGAGTGAAAACAATCAGGTGGATGAATAGACAGTAAGACAAAGATTAGGGAATTGCTTGAAGTTAGTACACATCCCAAGAAACATAAACATCAAGAAACTTACATAGACTATACCAGCTAGATAACATGGACCCTGTATTGGATTCATGTTAACATTAATATTGGTGGTGTTCTAGTAGTGGTTAGTTTGAGCCGAATCTTCCGGGCAGTGGCTAGGCCTTATAGCAGATCACCAGCATTCATTATAGCCTTATAGTAGAATCACCAGCATTCAATTATTTTCACATATGTGAATTCTGGACTTGGACGAGGCTGCTTTAAGTCCTGAATCTGCCGAGTGAATCTAAGGACTATCACAATGGTCCTTACACTCTGTTGCTGAATCCAAAAAGCATACAGCAGATGAATAAATATAAAAACAATTCCCCAGAGGGGCAACATCAAGATTATCAACCTGTGTAATTATTACTTTTAATTATTTTACTGTAATAGTTTTGAAGTATTGTAATAATTTTAATGTATTCTTAATTAACTTTGTTATTTTAATTACTTACATCGATTTTAATATCAATGCTGATCATTATACTGACCTATACTAGTCCCATTTACCTGCATTGTGTCTGCAGCGTTCCATGCTTTGGTAATTCAAGTACATGATTAGATGCTTCGTCAATGTTGAGAGAATACCCGGCTCCAACCCTTCTCAAGTGGTGTGTTCCATTATAATGTAATCCTACCTGTCACATTATACCTGTGCTCTCTTGTTTTAGATGTCCCACCACGGGAAAAGATTCCTGCTACCTACCTTCCGTTGTCCTTATACTTTTGTATGCCTCTGCAGGTCACTCCTTAGCCTCCTCCACTCTACGAGAAATGAACCCATTCTATCCAATCTCTCCTCATAACTTCTAACGCTCTAATCCAGGCAACATCATAATGAATATCTTCTGCACACCCACCATCACATCCTATAGTATGGCAGTCAGGTGAGGCTTAACCAATCTTTTGTAAAGTTATAACATAAGCTGATAAAGAAAGGCAAGCATTTCCCTATGCCACCTTTACTACTGAATCTAATTACGTTGCTACTTTCCGGGATTTATATACTTTTACTACTAGGTCCCTCAGTTCATCAGTAACACCCAACACCGTACTATTTACTGTACGTGCCACCTTTATTTGACCATACAAAGTGCATCCAAAGTGCATGGATTATCTATCTGCCATGGCAGCTAATCAATGGCATGCTCAGTTTACGATAATCCTCCTTCCTATCTACAAAAACATAAATTTTGTCTGCAGACTCATTGAAGTCCTATCTTCACTTCCACGTCATTGATGTATATGACAAAAATCCCCCCCCCCCCCCCCCCCCCTAATTTCCACCAAATGGACAATTTCAAAGGAATTAGATCATGTGTTTCCCTTCAGTTAATCAATGCCGCCTCTGGGTGGATGAGTTAGGTTGTCTCTCTAGCAGTACGCTTGCTCTGATATATCAGATGCATCTTGGATTACTGCTGCCACACTAAATTTCAGAGTTGCTCCGGGTACTGCCTGTTCAAATGTATTCAAATAGCATTTGAACCAGTACAATGTTCTAAAAATTAATTAACTTGACATTAAGGGAGCACAGAGAGGAAATTAGTTTCCTTTTGCATATTAATTTGGTTTGGAATACTTTTTGTTCAGACATTTATTTGTTTCATTGTGCAACTGTTGTGATAAACGGGAGGAATTTGGGACACTGAATGGGGAAATGTGCCTACAGTTCCTGGTATAACATTTGCATTATAGTTTCAGTCCAGATATGCAGATGGAAAGGGTCTGTCTAGGTTGACTCAGCCTTTTCACCGTCTCTACCTCCTGCTAGTTAAGAAGGGAAAGATAGAGAAAACTGCTGATATGTTGGCCCAACATCAGTAGTTGGAAAACGCGATGATCAATAAAAAGGAAGTGGCATCCAGATACTCTGAAAATCATGACTGAAGAAATTGGCTGCAGATGGAGTACTACAGGGAGCAACACTTCAGCCCCAATGATACACAATCATTAATAATGATTTGACAGGGGATGAGAGAGCTCGAGAATATAGACAAGCCAAGTGGCACAATGTGGCAGATGCAAGACAATTTGACAAAGTAGCAAAAACAGCAATGCAGAGGGTTTTTCAAAGGATGAGAGATTTAGAAATATTGATATTCAAAGAGAGACACAAGGAACTGTGTTCCAGATTCTGGAATCTTGAATAGAATAAAAGTGCTGGAGTATGGGAGCGAAAGCTGGGAAACACTTGGTTCCCCTCCACCTGTTTCCCAGCATTTTTCTTTCCCCTACTACAATCCGTCTGAAGAAGGACCCCAACCCAAAATGTGCATATTCATGGCCTCCAAACATATTGCCTGACCAGCTGAGTTACTCTAGCACTTGATATTCAAAGGGACCTGGATGTCTTTGTACATGTTCACAGATTTACTGCTTGTGGTACATGGCACATGGTACATGAACGCAGACAGACAATCAGTAAGTCATTGTTTGTTTGCCTTTATCAAAAGAAGATTTGAATACAAGAGTAGAATGCTTTTTGTATAAATCCTTGTAGTATTATGAACAATTATAGTCCACCTACCTAAAGGATGATGTACTTTGCTTTAAAGGAATTCAATGGATTATCGCCAGACCAATGTTAGGACTGGGTCTATCATATGGGAGAGAGCTGAGCCTGTATCGTATACACTCAGCTCTGTTCTTTAGAGGTTGGGAGAATGAGAGGTGACCTCATTGAGACATAAAAAGCTTTGGAGGATAGACACAAAATGTTAAAGTAACTCAGCGGGTCAGGCAACATCTCTGGAGAAAAGGAATAGGTGATGTTTCGGGTCAAAATCGTTCTTCTGTCAAATACAGGAGAAAGTTTCCGCCGATGGAGAATTTTAAAACTGGGGGTTCACAATCTCAAGATAAGGTTGAAAAGAGGAGAGATTTCCTGGAGTTTTGAATCTTTGGGGTTCTATTCCTCAGATGCCTGTAGATGCTCTGCCAATGAGTGCAAACAAGTCAAGACTGATATATTTCTGGACAATTAGTGACATCAAGCATTTTGGAGATAATGCAAAACAGTGATGTAGAGGTACAAAATTCTGAGTGGCGTACTCCTGCTCTGTGTTCTTACAGTATATTTCCTTCTTCTCTTCATGCTGCAACACCTCAGTTTTAGCTGTGAACAACGGCTGTCTTCATTTTCCCAACCATATGACTTTCACAATATTATACCCCATACAGTGGGGAACAAATCACAAGTAGTACTTGATTTACTGTAATTTGAATGGCCTCGCCATAGTGGTCCAAACTGCAGAAACATTCATTCAGTTGCCGCTCTTATTGTATTTATTTTGGCTGGCTTTTCATTATACAAATGCTGCTCAGCAACAGATAGCCCTTCAAATCCTGTTGGTAGCTGTGTTTCTGGTGCAGAGGGACGGTTGTAAAATGAAGGCATCGTCTTTCTGTCAGGATATTGGCCCTTGCACTGCACGATTTACTGTTTGTGGATACACACAAGATTGGATGTTGAAGAAATCAAATTTATTCCAGTCTTTGTATGGGGAGAATTGTCAACCCATGCTCATAAGTAATTTGTGTGCTCTCATTGACACTCAGTGGAAGCCAGTACTCCATGCCAAACTTTTCCTATGTTTGATAAGAGAGGACAAATGTAGATGTGGAATCAAAAGCCTCAGTGAATCTACTGACACTAGATGACAAACTGCAAGACACAGTAATATTTCCAGCAAGTCCTTGAACTGGCCAAACACACACAACATGTAATTGACAGCCAGGAGGAAAGTCATCCTGGTTCTGATAACAGTAGGTGATAGATTTGAGCTTATTCTAACCAAAGATACAGTTCACATTTTATCTTTCAATGTTTAATTGTAAGAATTGTAAGAATTGTTACTAAATAAAAACAAGAGTATGTGAAATAGAAACTGAAGTAACCCATTGAGCTCCATGAGTCTGCTCCACCATTTGACAAGTCCATGGCTTATCATATATCTCCAATACTGTTTCCCACCTTATTCCCCAAGCCCTTGACTCTTCTAATATCTAGAAATCAGAAAGGTGTCTGTTATGAATGTAATAATTAACTGAATCAAAACAGACCTCCAGGTTAGGGACTTCCAGAGATTCACCACCTTCCAAATAACGGAAATTCACCTAAATTCAGTCCTAAATGGCTTACTCCTTATTTTGACACAACATACGTGCTTAATTCCTCTGCAATGTTTGAATTCTTCTTTACTTTCTTCCAAGGAAGAACAGAAGGGGAAGGACTTGAACTTTATTTTCACCTTCCATCACAGAGAGGAATGTGTAGGAGTCACTGTGATGGATGTTTATGTTAAAATTTGTCTGTTGCTTTTTTAAATTGTATGACTGACCTGGCCAGTGAAATTTCACTACACCAATTGGTGTATGTGACAATAAATGAACCTTATGATCCTTATGAACCTTATCCAGTTCATTTTCGTGGTGCTTAGCACCAGGAAGGCTGGAAATATCATCAAGGATACCTATTACCCTGGTTATTCCTTTTATCTTTTCTACCTTCTGAGAAGATATAGGAGCTTGAAAGTTCAGATGTCCAGAGTTCTTGCCCACTGACATCTGACTCCCGAAACAATCACCTCTTTCGCAGCCATTCTTGAATCTGATGGTATGTGCTTTCAAAGTAGCTTTTGTATCTGTTGTCCGACGAGAGAGGGAAGTGGTTCTTGATTGTATTGGCTGCTTTCCCACAGCAACATGATATGCAGATAGAGTCAGAGCTGGTTTGTCTATGGCGCACTGCGGAAACTAACGAGGATTGTTGGGGACATGCTGAAACTCATAGTCTTATAAAGGAGTAGAGATGTTTGTGTACTTTCTTGGCCATAGCTTTGGTGTGGCTAATCCAGGACACATAGCTGGTGATATTTATTCCCAGGAACTTGAAGCTTTCGACCATCTCTACTTCAGTGCCATCAACGTATACCTCGATGTGTGTACAGCTGTGCTTCCTGAAGTCAATCACAATCTCCTTTGTCTTGCTGACATTGAGGGAGAGGTGGTGCCTTAGCAATAGCGTGTATATGTCTTCTGTGCTATTTTGACATCCCCCATCTCTCCATCTGGGGATTGTTGTTTAATTTTAATGCAAAATTATAGATTTTTTTTCCCGAAGCAATGCTTTGGTATTTGACAAATAATCTGACTAAATATGGCATGAACATTATCTTAGAGAAAAAAAAGTGATTTTACATATGTGTTTCTCAATATATTTTCAACATTGGTGTATATTACTCTGCCTGACCTGATCGATTCAAGATTGTTTATTAAATGCTAATTCTGTGCATATTTGCAAGTCTGTTATTTCTATAGAATGAGGTAAATTGCAATTTTTTAGCTTTAACTATTTGTTCCTAATGCTTGTTCCTGTGTTTAACTACATAAGAAATTTGATGATGGTATTTGTAAGTGTTTCCCCTTTGTATACTAAGCTATGAACCTCAGGTTAAAATTTATCATGAGGCAGGGATCTGCAATGTTTAAATTAGTATTTGTAAATTTAGTTAAAAAGAGGAAAATCATCTTTAAAACATAACCACATTTTCTCATGGTTCATTTGCATGCCAGCTGCACGATCAGTTCTACAAAATTTTCCTTTGAAGTTAACAAATTGTTTTGGTATAGTTGATGGAAATGGATCAGTAGTTTGATCTTAAGCAATTGGCTACAGTCCAATCTTGTACTGAATTGCGTTATAATGATTGGATTAACATATTTGTAAGTATTCTATGTATCAAATATACATTTAGTTTCCCCTGTTTCTTGTTGACACTAAAATCTATATTTAAACAAACACGTTTACAATTTATTTTCTCTGCAAGGTTCCAGCATCTGCATTCCTTGTTTCTCCAAATCCTCAAGCATTCAGTTGTGAAAGTAATTAAATAGTTCAAATTATTATGGATAAATGTTTTGTACTGTAAATAGTAAGTGCTCAGTAATATTGAAGAATAGGAACACCTTGGGGTTCAAGTGTACAGTTCCTTGAAACCAGTTAGGTACAATGGTGAAGAAGATATGTGGCATGCCTGCCTTGTCAGAGCTTAGAATGTAAAAGTTGGGACATTGTGTTGCCACTTTACAAAGCATAAGTAAGACCTCATTGCAACCCCGCCACTAACTCAACACATTTTCATTAAGGCTGAACCTTCTTCTGGAATCAAAACCTGCTTCCAATTGCCATTTGTCTCCAAGTTACATTTCTATTACTGGATGCTAGTAGGTGGATCACACGCACTGGATGCCTGACAGCTAGCGAGATGAACAAGAGGGCTCATCTCCCATGGTCTTATCCAGTTAGAGTTTGCAGGGGAAAATCTCATATCTGACGAGGAACATCTGTGTGGCTATGTTTCACCAATGCATCTTCTTTGAGATTCATGACTTTCCAAATATATCTTCACATGTGTGCCTGGCTTATTCACATATCAGGTCGATGTCACTGGCAATCTCAGTTTTTTGGCCTTGGGATTATTCTATTGCTGTTGATGCTGCACCATATATGCCACACCACAATGTTTGAAACTAACAGTTGCATTGTAGAGAACACCCTACCTCCATATTTGAGGAGTGAGGGCTGCTTACCTTTTCTTCAGCGCATAACAGAAGTCAAAGCAAGCATATGCAATTGTTGCAGTTGCAGACTTCCTCAATGTTCTGGCTTTCATTTGTCACACTTGTGCATCATTACTCCTTACAGAGATCACCATGGCAACCTCCTGCCAAGAATGCCTATCTAGCTTGGTGGTGGGTGCAGGGGATGCTTCCCATGGCTCCCAAATACAGAAAATGTTCCCAGTGTGGGTATTGTTACTCACAAGACAGACCTTAGAATATAGAACATAGAGCAGTACTGCACAGGAACAGGCCCTTCAGCCCACAATGTCCACACCGAACATGGTCCCAAATTAAATTAATCTTTACTGCCTACATATGATCCATATCCATCCATTCCCTGGATATCCATGTGGTTTTCTTAAAGCCTCTTAAATGCCAATATCATATCTGCCTATGCCACTACCACTGGCAGCGTTTTCCAGGCACTCACCATCGTCTGTGTAAAACAAAACCTGTCTCATACATCTCCTTTAAACTTTGCTCCTCTCGCCTTAAAGCTATGCCCTCTTTGACGTTTCCATCTTGAGAAAAAGGTTCTGACTGGATACGCTATCTATGCCTCTCATCATTTTATATACTTCCATCAGACCTCAACCTCCTCAACCTCCAATCTTGTCAGCACTCTACTTCCCCTCCTTCATCATTGCAGCAAACACAAACAATAGAGTCAGTGACAAAGTCCATTCAATCCGTCATACCATTATTCATTATTCAGTAAGATCAATAGATTAACATGTGATGTATTGTATTATTGGTGATGAATTAAGCATTATTTGAGGCTAAAAATACAGGTTTTGAAGTAGGCTTTGAAAAGCATTTCATTCAATTTGATCATTCATATACTGCAAGGCCTTTGATTCTTTCACAGCACTGCTTCAAGGTCCTTGGGTGTTTATTTTCTGGAATTTATATTTTTGTTGCCACTGCCTTTGTAGTATGAATCCTGTCCTCCTATTGACTCAGAATCTCTCCAACTTTGTAGCTTCTCCAATTGTAAAACATCATAAATAGCAGTAGCAATTAAAAGCAGCCAGCCCCTCTTAAATGAAAGGGATGGGAGGAAGAGGGAGTGTTGCATTGCAGCTGCAGCAGGTGCTGGACACATTCTGATCTCAAAGACATTTAAAAATGACACGTCATGGCATAGAATTGGCAAACAAATGAACAACATAGTTACCATTAGCTACACAATGCAATCAACAATGATCAGACAGTACACATTTGAGGTGCTGTCTACATTGCACTCTAGCAGACAGGTCTTTGCAATCTTTGTGCTCATTTTAGTAGATAATTTGGTCCTGGTGCAATTTTCAAATGGTTACTAAGTAGATAAAAACATATTGAAAAACAGTGATTAACATGGTGTTTTCAAATCATATTGCACACAGGACTTCCATGGCAACGAATAATCACAGAAAACCAGAAGCCTGGTAGCCCAAAATAAACTCTGCATGAATCATCAGCATTATATTCTTTTTTTATTATACCGTATTTTCGTGTTTTTAATGATTTGGGAGCTGAAGATAGTCAGATATTTCATCTGTATTTCTTCATAGGAAATCTGTAATGATATCAGAATGATACTCAGAAGAAGAAATTTTATGAATTTTCATTCCCAGTACAGATCAACTCGATGTTTCCAGCAATCCTGTCCATAATTGTCAAAGGCAGTCTCTATCCAATACCCAAGAGGATGCTGACAAAATTATTCAGCTTCACCTCTGCTTTATCTTCAGTTCTACTTGGACAATGCATCAAGACTAAGTGCTTGAAAGGAGTATCCTGGGCACAGTGATGATAACTCTTTAGCTTGCTGCACCTTATGTCAAATTGATTTACTCTCAGCATGAGATGACCTCATTTATTCAAGATCCACCAGTGAAACTGGTGCCATCTTGATCTGCACATTAGCTTTTTCAAGGAAATTACCAGGATAATTATCTGGCAATCTTCAAAAAACAGCTTTATGCATTATCTGACCTACACTACCACAAAGCCACCTGCTGAATTTTCATGGGAACTTGTGAACAATACACATACCTGTAACAGTTCATAACCATCTCTGCATTCATACCTAGATTTTCACATCACCAGCCGGGGGCTTTCACATCGGGAGAGGATGGAGAGCAGGGGAGAGACAAGACTTTGCCTTCCGTCACAGTGAGGAGCAGACTCACTGTGATGGATGTCTGTGTGAATTGAGTTAGTTGTGTGTCTCGTATAATTGTTTCTTTTTGTTGTATGGCTGCAGAAACCAAAGTTCCTAATGGAAAAATAAAGTTCATTGGATTGTATGTTTATTCTAGATTAGAAACAGCATATGTCCATATACAGTAACTTTAACCAGAATCTGTTAGGCAATACAGTAATTTAGTTGTAATAATATGCCAGTGAAAGTCTGATTTACTTTTTGGAGTTCTACAATATAATGGGCCAATTTTTACTATAGCATATTTAAGCTTTCATAAGCTTTATGTGGAATGCTGGTAATATGCAGGCTGGTCAGTGCATTGGGAAACAGAACAAGTCATAAAAGCAATACTACAGTGCATTCAGAAAGTATTCAGAACCCTTCACTTTTTCCACATTTTGTTACATTACAGCTTTATTCTAAAATTGATTATTTTTATTTTTTAATCATCAATCTACACACAATACCCCATAATAAAAAAGCGAAAACAGGTGTTTAGAAATGTTTGCAAAGTAATTAAGATGAAATAACTGAAATATCACGTTTACATAAGTATTCAGACCCTTTGTTGAGGCAACTCTGGCAACGATGTCAGCCTCAAGTCTTCTTGGGTATGACGCTACAAGCCTGGCGCACCTGTATTTGGTAATTTCTCCCATTCTTCTCTGCAGATCCTCTCAAGCTCTGTCAGGTTGGATGGGGAGTGTCGATGCACAACTATTTTCAGGTCCCTCCAGACATATTCGATCAGGTTCAAGTCCGGGCTCTGGATGGGCCACTTAAGTATATTCACAGACTTGTCACAAAGCCACTCCTGCGTTGTCTTGGCTGTGTGCTTAGGGTCGTTGTCCTGTTGGAAGGAGAACCTCCGCCTCAGTCTGAGGTCCTGAACGCTCTGGAGCAGGTTTTCATCAAGGATCTCTCTGTACTTTGCTCCGTTCATCTTTCCCTCGATCTTGACTAGTCTTCCAGTTCCTGCCACTGTAAAACATCCCCATGGCATGATGCTGCCACCACCATGCTTCACGGTCGTTATGGTATTGGCCAGGTGATGAGCGGTGCCTGGTTTCCTCTAAACCTTATTCATGTACCTGTCCAAATGTTTTTTTAAAATGCTGTGATGCCTGCCTCAACTACCTCCTTTGACAGCTGATTCCAGATACCCACCATCCTTTGTGTAAAAAAGAAGTTGCCATCAGGTTCCTATTATATCTTGTTCTACAATAAGGGGTAAGCCATTTAGAACAGAGATGAGGAAACACTTTTTCACACAGAGTTGTGAGTCTGTGAAATTCTCTGCCTCAGAGGGCAGTGGAGGCCGGTTCTCTGGATACTTTCAAGAGAGAGCTAGAGAGGGTTCTTAAAGATAGCGGAGTCAGGGGATATGGGGAGAAGGCAGGAATGGGGTACTGATTGGAGATGATCAGCCATGATCACATTGAATGGTGGTGCTGGCTCGAAGGACCGAATGGCCTATTCCTGCACCTATTGTCTATTGTCTATTGTGTCGGAGAGAACTGCAGATGCTGGTTTACATCAAAGGTAGATACAAAACATTGGAGTAACTCAGCGGGCCACGCAGCATCTCTGGAGATAAGGAATGGGTGACGTTTCGGGTCGAGACCTTCTTCAGACTTATGTCAGGTGAGTGGGTGGGACAGAGATAGAATGTAGTCGGAGACAGTAAGACCAGTGGGAGAACTGGGAAGGGAGAGGAGATGGAGAGAGAGGGAAAGCAAGGGCCATTTGAAGTTATATTTTTCCCATCTTCACCTTAAACCCATGTTTTCTGGTTCTCGATTTCCCTACTGGGAAAAATCTGTATTTATCTGATCTATTCCTCTCATGATTTTGTACACCTCTATAAGATCGGCCTTCATTCTCCTGCACTACAAGGAACAAAGTCCTAGCCTTTCCTCCTATTTCCCTAAGCTATCTCCTGCCTCCTTTTTACCCTCGTGGTTTTCTTATTTAGCATGCTCCTCGGTTCCTGAAACTCCTCCAGGGATATAGTTTATCCCAGCTGCCTACATCTGCCCCATGCCTAATTTTTATTCTTGACCAGAGCCACAATTTCTTACGCCCACCTGCCTTGCCCTTCACTTTAACAGAAACATGCATGCCCTGAATTATTGTCAGCACACTTTTAGAAACATCTGACTTTCCGGACTTGTCCATTTCATGCAAACATACTGCTCCAACCAACTTGAGCGTGTTGCTGGCTAATACATTCAAAGTTTGCCTTGCCCCCATTTAGACTTTTAACTCATGGGCTCGTCCTGTCTTTATCCATAACTATCTTAAAGCTAATAGAACAGTGGTCGCTGGGCCCAAAAAGCTCATCCGCAAACACGTCAGCTACTTGTCCCTCCCAATTTCTTAAGACTAGATCAAGTGTTGCCCTCTCCCATGTAAGGACCTCTACATACTGCCTGAGCAACAGCAACTTTCCAGAACACATTGCACAAATTCCGCAAACCTTTTGCACTATGACAGTCCTAGTCAATATTGGGAAAGTAAAAATCCCCTCCTATGGCAATCTTAATAGTTCTGCAGCTGCCTGCAATCTCCCAGCATATTTGCACTTTGAATTCCCGTGAACTACATTGGGGCCTATAGTACACTCCAAACAAGGTGATCATCCCTAAGATAGATGCAAAATGCTGGTGTAACTCAGTGGGTCTGGCAGCATATCTGGAGAAAATGGATAGGTGATGTTTCGGGTCGGGACCCTTCTTCAGACTGATTGTCATATGGGGGAGAGGGGGAGCAGCCCTGAACTACTATCTACCTCATTGGTGACCCTTGGACTGTCCTTGATTGAACTTTGCTGGCTTTCTCTTGCACTAAACGTCATTCCCTTATCATGTATCTATACACTGTAAATGGCTCAATAGTAATCATATATTGTCTTTCCGCTGACTAGATACCATGCAACTAAAAGCTTTTCGCTGTTCCTCGATACACGTGGCAATAAACTAAACTGAACTGAACTGGAAACGAGGGGGAAAAAAAACAGGACAAATCGGGGCTGGCAAAACAAAACCTCAGGCAAGGTTTATATGTTCATAAATCAAAGGGGCAGAATTAGGCCATTGACCATTGAGTCTACTCCACCATTCAATCCTGGCAGATTTATCTTTCTCATTCTCTCAACCTGATTCTCCTGTCTTCTTTCCATAAATCTTGACACCTTTACTAATCAAGAATCTGTCAAGGGTACACAAAAGGCTGGAGAAACTCAGCGGGTGCAGCAGCATCTAAGGAGCGAAGGAGGCAACGTTTCGGGCTGAAACCCTTCGTCAGACTTTAACACAAGAATCTGTCAATATCTGCCTTAAAAATACCGAATAATGACCTCCAAAGCTGTCTGTGGCAATGAATTCCACAAATTCACCACCCTCTGACTAAAGAAATTCCTCCTCATCGCCTTTCTAAAGGTGCATTCTTTTATCATGAGGCTGTGCCCGCAGGTCCTAGACTCTCCCACTAATGGAAACATCTCCACATCCACTCGATGCAGGCCTTTCACTATTCGGCCCTCATGCTTCTAAACTCCAGCAAGTATAGGCCCAGTGGCGTCAAAAACTCATCAAATGTTAATCTAATCAAATCCGGGATCATTCGCGTAAACCTCCTCTGACCCTCTCCAATGTCACCAGATCCTTCCTCAGATAAGGGGCCCATAACTGCTCACAATTCTCCAAATTCAATCTGAGCAGTGCCTTATAAAACCTCAGCAATAAAACCCTGTTGTTATATTCTACTCCTCTCGAAATAAATGCTAACATTGTATTTGCCTTCCTTACTACCAATTCAACTTAATTCAAGTTAATCTTTTGGGAATCCTGCACCAGCACTCCCAACTTTCTTTGCACCTCCGATTTCTGAATCCTTTCCCATTTAGAAAATAGTCTACACCTTTACTCCTACTACCGAAATGCATGAATCCACACTTTGCTCAATTCCATCTGCCACTTCTTTGCCCACTCTCCCAACCTGTCTAAGTCCTTCTGCAGAGTCCCTGCTTTCTCTACATGACTTGCTCCTAAATCTATCATCAATTCCCTCATCCAAATCATTGATATACAATGTGAAAAGTAGCGACCCTAGAACCGACCCGTGCGGAACACCACTAGTCACTAGCAGCCAACCAGAAAACCCCCCCTTTATTCCCACTCTTTGCCATCTACCATTCAGCTAAGCTCTATCCATTCCACTATCTTCCCTCAAATACCATGGGCTGCCATCTTCTTTAGCAGCCTCACATGTGGCACCATCCAAAAGGCCTTCTGAAAATCCAGGTAAACAACATCCACTGACTCTCCTTTGTCTATTCTCCTATTTATTTCCTGAAATAATTCTTAGAGATTCGTCAGGCAAGATCTCCCCTTCACAAAACCATACTGACTTTGGCCTATTTTATCTTGTACTCAGGCACCTCATCCTTTATAATGGTCTCTAAAATCTTACCGACCGCTGAAGTCAGGCGAACCTGCCAATAATTTTCCCCTCTTTTGCTTCACTCCCTTCTTGAGCAATGGTGTAACATTTACAATTCTTCAGTCCTCTGGATCACTCCTGATTCCCGTGATTCTTGAAAGATCTTCATTAATGCCTGCACAATCTCTAAAGTTCCCTCGTTCAGAACTTGGGGTGTACTCCAGATGACTTATCCACCTTCAGACTTTCAGCTTCCCAAGCACTTTCTCCTTAGTAATAGCAACTTCGCCCCCCTGACTCTCTCTAATTTCAGGCACGTTGCTGGTGTTTTCCTCTGTGAAGACTGAAGCAAAAATCATATTCAATTCATCTGCCACTTCTTCATTCCCCATTATTACTTCTCTAGCATAATTTTACAGTGGTCCAATGTTCACTCTTGCATTTCTCTTAATCTTTATATATCTGAAAAAGCTATTGCTCTTTTATATTATTGGCTATCTTACCTTCACATTTCATCTTTATTGCCTTTTTAGTTACCTTCTCTTGGTTTATAAAGGCTTCCCGATCCTCTATTTCCCCACAAGTCTTTGCAATATTATATATCTTCTCTTTTAGTTTTATGCAGCCTTTGACTTCCTTTCTTATTCTCACGTTGGACTCTTTCTTCCTCTTTGGCATGAAAAGAGCCTGTGTCGTCCAAATTATTCCCAGAAACTCCTGCCATTACTGCTCCACCATCATTCTTGCACGAGTCCCCTTACAATCAACTTTAGCCAACTCCTCCCTCATGTCTCTGTAGTTACCTATACACAACAGTAATACCGACACATTTGATTTCACCTTCTACCTCTCAGACTGCAGGTTGAATTTTTACATTCCGTAGATTTGACAAGGGAGCTTAAAGTAAAGGAATCCCTTAGGAGGTAGTGACCATTTTAGCACATTATGGTCACTTCCTTCCAGGAGTTCCTTTACTTTAGGCTCCCTAGTCAAATCTGGCTCGTTACACAATACAACATACAGAATTGACATTCCCCTAGTAGGCTCAACGACAAGCTGCAGTCAGAAGTCATCTCGTGACACTGCAAATTATTTCTCTTGGGATCCAGTACCAACCTGATTTTCCCAGTCTACCTGCGTATTGAAATCCCCCATAATCACTGTAACATTGCCTTACTTCCATGCTAATTGTATCTCCAGATGTAATTTGTACGCTACATCCTGGTTACTGTTCGGAGCCCTGTATTCAACTCCCATCAGTATCATTTTACCCTTGCAGTTTATTTGTTCTATCCACAAGGATTCTACATATTCTGATCACAAGTTATCCCTTGCTAAGGGCTGAATTCCATTGCCAACCAGCAGCTACACGACCCCCCCCCCCCCCCCCCCGCCCACCTGCCTGTCTTTTTGATAGAATATGTAACCTGGTTATATTAAGCACCCAGCACTGATCCTCTTTCAGCCATGTCAGCATGATGCCCACAATGTCATACCTACCAATTTCTAACTGTGCTATAAGCTCATCCACTTTGTTCCATATACTGTGTGCATTCAAATATAACACATTTAGTTTGGTGTTCACCACCCCTCTTCTCACATTGGTCCCCTTTTTGCACCAAGGCAAATTCTTACTTTGTCTGACCTCATATTCTTATCTCTTCTTAAACTTTCTGTCCTATTACTTTTGGAGACTTCAGTAATCTCTCCTAAAGTCTCCTTACTTTTCATTTTATCCATACAATTTCCAATTTATTGACCACAACCCCCCCTCGCCCACTATTTAGTTTAAACCCTAATCTAGGGCCCTAGTTATGCAGTTTGCCATGAACCTGGTCCCAGTTTGATTCAAGTGGATTCATCCCATTAGAACAGCCCCCTATTTCCCAAATACTCATGCCAATGTCCCACAAATTCAAACTCACTTTTCCCACTTCCCACACCAATCTTTGAGCCAGTGTTCAACTCTTTAATTTCTTGACCATATGCCAAGTTGATCATCCCTTTCTCATTTTGCAGCTCCACCCATATAGCCACACTGAACTATTCCCCTCATGACTGTATACACCTCTATGAAACCACCCCTCCTGCACACCAAGGAATAAAGCCTGCCCAAAATCTCCTTATAGTTCAGACTCTCGGGTCCTGACAACATCCTCGTAAATCTCCTCTGTAATCTTCCCAGCTGAATGGCATTTTGCCTACAGCAGAGTGAACAAAAATGATTTCAATACTCCAATTACGCCCTCACCAATGTCTTGTACAACTACCAATGTCTTATCTCATAAAGCTTTCTCATTCAGTTGTAGTCACCGATGATTTTCCCATTGAAGTAAAAAAATTTATGAAGCCATATATTTTGATTATAAAACAATTATGATTTTTCTGCTTCATGGCATCCTTCTGTTCAGTCACACTTGGATTCACATTCTGAATAATTTCATTTGTCAAAGGCTATACTGTGTTGTGTCAGAAATTGGTTGCAGTACTAAGAAATCAAGATTTATTGAATGTTATTTAACTAGAATTCCTAACCTGCTTGCACTGTGCATGGTTAATAAGATAGAAAGTAAATTAAAAGACTGAAGAAAGCATTTTCACGAATTATGTTTATTTTACCACTAATTCACATAACACGACAAGTGTAATAGTTTACAGCCATTGAGTATGAAATATGGTATTAGCTCAGGTATTGCCCTTGTTGAAAGTGAAAGTTAAGTGAAAATCAGAGAGAAAGAGTTTAATAAATTCTCACACCTTTAAACTCTTCACTGTGATATTTAAACAATAATATTGCCTGTAAATAGGAATACTGAGAATTTGTGGACCGATTTTCTGTACAGTTCATATATGTTGGACTTATTAAGGACAATCATGTTCAATTGTTTATTTCATAAATTCCTTCAGTTCGTGAGAGTTGTTTTCAGTGCCAACAACATATTTCTGGTTCATTGGCACAGATCCATTAACAGTCTGAAGTTCCCGAGCCTTCATGTTTTTCACCACAGTAAATACAGAGGAGAAATACTCGTGGAGGATTTTCCGTCTCCTGCATCTGCACACATAGATGACTGCTTTGGTTAGCGAGTGATCCTGTTGGATTCTCCTTAATCCTAGCCGCCACAGCTATCTACAGCCCCATTTGCCCTTTTTGTTTTACATCTTAAGTATGCCCCTTAGTCTCCTAAACTCTTCCAGGGATACACTTGACCAAAGCATGGGCAATAAGACTACGTGCTTCAGGTTGTTGTTCATCAGACTACAGCGCAGCATTCAACACCATCATAAGGTTATCATAAGTTCATAAGTGATAAGGCCAGAATTAGGTAATTTGGCCAATCAAATCTCCTCGGTCATCCTTTCTGAACATCATCAAACTCATAGAACTGGACCTCTGCTCACCCGTATGCAATTGGATCCTTGACTTCCTCATTGGCGAACCTGACCAAGTTGGGCATACTGGGCGAGTCGCATTTGCCTGCATTTGTCCCATATACCTCCAAACCGTTCCTATCCCTAGATTGGTCCAAATGCCTTAAAAGTCATAATTGTATCTACTTATGGTTTCCTCTGGCAGCTCATTCCAGATATGAACTAACTTAAGAGTAAAAAAATTGTACTTGAGGTTTCTCTTAAATCTCTCCCCTCTTACCGTAAATCCCCCGCCCTGGGAAAACAATGGTGAGCGCTCACTTTGGGCAAGCCCCTCATAATCTAGTACACCTCAATAAGATCACCCCTCTGCCTCCTGCGGTCTAAGAGAAAGGGACCAGTCAATTCAACATCTCCCGATAACATAAGCATGCAAGCCCATTCCTGCTAAATCTCTTCTGCACCCTTTCCAATTTAATGATATATTTCCTATATCTGGCTGACAAGACCTGCAAACAATACTCCAAGTATGGTCTCACCTATGACATGTACAGTTGCATCATGATGTTCTAACTTTAGTTCTCAATACCCATCCCAATGAGGCCAAGTGTGTCAAAGGCCTTCTTCACCACACTGTCCACCTGATTCAGTACTTTCAAGAAACCGTGCACCGATACTCCCGGATCTCTCTGTTCTACAACACTATCCATTTACGATGGAAGTCCTGGTGTAACATGCTCATGTGCAACACCTCACACTTCGATAAGTTACTATTCCTGCAGATTAATATCTGCATTGTTAACAACTCCTCTGTTGCACTATACCTACATTGAGCTCAGTCAGCCCTCACTGCAAAGGGCACTTATGTAAATTTGTGCCCTTTACAGTGAGGACTTGCTGCACATATTCATAAAACTGTTTTGCTGGGAAGTGGTTGAGGTATTTCGGCTCATGTCCTGGTCTACAGTTAATCAAATAATGCCAGTATTAATGCCCATATTTACAACACTTTCTCAATTATTAGCGTACTCCTATTATCCTCATCAGAAGTGTGATGGATAATATTCAGCATTGCCAATTCCACTCATATTATCCAATTTTAGCATTTGTGTAGTACCCCACAAGGAGTGTTTCATACCCTTACAACCTTGCATCTGAAACAAAATGGATTACCACCGCTGCTGCCAGTTATATTGTTGTGCAATATATGCTACCTCGGTCAACATGCCACTTTTTAATGTCCTTAATTAGCAAAAGCACTCCCATAATTTCCAAGATAAACCTTCTAGCATTTTGCATACATGTGACTTGCAGCCTTCCATTCTTTGCATGCATGTGACCTGGTGGTTTCTTGCATAACCCACTTGTAGCATGGATATCACTCAGCCACGAAGAAGACCACGCTATTCATTTGAGCTTATATGCTACAGGAGGAATGTCATTAAGCTTGGACATGTATATGGATATGAAAGGTGTAGTGGGATATAGGCCAATTGCATGCAAATGGGCCTAGCTTAGACTGGGCTCCTTGGTCAGCATGGATGAGTTGGATTGAAGGGTCTATTTCTGGGGTGTACGTCAATAACCTTATGACCACAACTCTAATCATTGCTTGAACTTCAAACTAGTGCCCAAAATGAAAACTAACATTTGTAGGCACTATCCTGAATATCCCAAATAGTTTCTCCTGTATTCTCTCATTCACCAGACACAAAGTAACCAATCACACAATGCTAAATCTAAGAGCTGGAAATTACATTTGTTGCCATTATCTTCACCTTGACCATATATTCAGCTCCACTAGCCTCCGGTTAACAATTAAAGAGTCTGTAGGAAGAAAGCTATTTTGCTATCCTGCTGAGCTACATTATCTGAATGAGTTATCCCACTGATTTTCCAGGTTACATAATCCATCTTCGTTATAGTGCAATTTCCTTCAAGAGCAGTGCTTCCAATTTCCTGCACAAATCATGACAATGCATTTTTAGTGTAACTTAAGGCAAGCAGCAAATTTATCCGTGCGATTAGAGGTGCATTATGGGCCTGTCGCTCTTAGGTGACTTTTTAGGCGAGTGCAGGAGACTATGCGGTCGCCACATGGTCGCCACATGTTCGCGGGTGGTTGCCGGGGTCGCCTTCATGGTCATGAGGAGTTCCCGCATTCTGGGAACTAGTCTCGGCCTCATTATGTTTGCCGTAAATTTTTCAACGTTGAAAAATTAGCGGCGACCAGAATGAAGCCACCATGGAGAGTAGCGAGAATTCTCGTGCCGTAGGTGGGTCGCCAGGAGGTCCCAGTGGGTTGCCAGGGGGTCGAAGGTTCTCGTAGGTTGTAGCCGGTGCTCACCGATGAATTTCATTGGGGAAAAAAAAGTGTAAGCAATAGTTTTCAGAACCAAGGATAACCGACTGGTAATTTTAAATGTCCGCCGAGCTTCACAGCCGTGTATCTCTGGCTTCTTAAAAGTTGTCTCCACTCCTTCTCCCTCCTTCACCTCCCACTCCCCCCCTCTCACCCCCCCCCCCCCACCATACCCCCCCTTTTTCACCCATCTTTTAAAGGACTTACCGTACACTGTGCTTTCACTGTCTTAATTACAGCACCAACCTCCCTGTTCATCGCGGTGTGTGTCTGTATCACCTTGGCTTTGCACCAAGTGAATATCACTCAGACAGCGCTTCCCCCGCTTGCCCTGTCCCCCGCCTGCATAATGGGCTGGTGAAGGAAGTGATGTGTGTGTGTCCCACTCTGACTGTCGCCGTTCCAGTTGCCGGATTTTCAGGCGATTGCCGGCAACTTGACAGTCGCCAGCAGTCGCCTAAAAATTGCCTAAATGGGACAGGTCCATAAGACACAAGCTTTAATTGTGTAGACTTATACTGGAATGTAGGCAATTCATCTTCATACATTATTGATACACTGGTTTAAGCAAATTTAACAAAGCTGAGCAGCAGGGAATCCTCCCCTAGCCTCTTCCCAAGGTCTTATCAATTACTTACAAGTTTGTTAGGGACCGAATAAGGTTAATCTTTTGCACAGAAGCATTAATCTTGGTTGGTGAGATGTCAATAGTTTTAATTTGAGCCTTGAGCCATACCACATAGGAAGCATACAGTACGTGAGATTAATACTACATACAACAAAGGAAGCATACAGTACGTGAGAGGGTTCTTCGAGCAGAACACCCGGTGGGAGGACGAGGAAATGGAATAAAGCTGTTTGCAAAAAACTTCTACCGACTGTGATTTCTGGAAGACAATTTTCTTTGCGTAGCTATGTGGGGAACAATGTTTGAGGAAATATACTATGGAGAATGTGTTACATGGTACAGATATAGGTGCAAGACCAGAATTGCTGAATTGGTGGCAATTATTTTGTTGTCTCGGAGTGATTCTAAACTACAGGTGTGAATGTGTACAACATATTCACATTTGCTCTACATTTTAACTTAAATGATACATTTTTCTTAAATAAAGTATAACGCGCAGCCAATTCAACATGCATATCTGCAAGTGGCAGCATGACCTCCGAACAGTTGGAACACAAATAATAACCATTCCTGAAATGGATTGCACATTTTCTCTCGCAGTTCTGATGCAGTGTCTTTGACTTGGAATAGTAGCTCTTTTTGCACGAGAGCTGCCTGACTGGATGAGTTCTTTCAGCCTTTATTACAGATTCCAACACCACTCGTTTCATTTGTTTTCCATTTTTAATTCCTGTTGCTGATGCATTATGACTTTATTTCATTAATGCGAAGAAAATGCAACATTTTACAGAAATGAGGGAAGTGCAGAGCTGGCCAGCCTGATGGATTGAGAATGTAATGCTGGTACAATTAGCCCGATATTTAGTGCCTCTAGTTAGATTTTTGATGTGTACATGGCAATAACTGTTCAGAGACCTACAGTACAGCACATCTATAAAATGAGGTGGTGCACAGGACTGAAAGTGGAGTTGTGTGGGTCATAATCGAGGTTAGGATTGAAAGGGGTGCCATTAAGTACATTTTTGTGTCTGATCTATATCTTGCTATAAACTTCAATAGCCCTCCACACTCTTGGCCAACACAGAGTTCTCGGTCTTCCATGCATTCTCTGAGTCATGGACCACCAACAGTACATTGGAGTAATGTGGCTTCTCTGAAAAATCTGACAGGATAAGCAAAACAACATCCCTCTTGGCAAATATTCCCAACAATGACATCCCAATCACTCAGTCAATTCATGCCACATGCCACAGAAGGCTGTGAAGGCCAAGTCAATGGATATTTTTAAGACAGAGATAGATAGATTCTTGATTAGTATGGTGGTCAGGGATTATGGGAAGAAGGCAGGAGAATGGGGTTGGGGGGGAGAGATAGATCAGCCATGATTGAATGGTGGGGTAGAGTTGAGATGGACTGAATGGCCTAATTCTGCTCCTATCACTTATGACATTATGACTCTTATAGAAAGGACATTCATACACAATGCTATAGTCGCAAAGCAAATACTCTATCTAAGTTCTGCCAGGGCAAGAGATTATCATGTGATCAGATGAAAAGATTCAAAAGTTTTCAAAGCATCCTTGAAAAATTATAACATTCTTTTCAAAGTCCCAGGCCCAAGACTAGTCAAAACAAGCAATAAATATTAAAACATTTTGTCCATGTTTCAAGAGCACATGAAGGTCCATGTAAATGGCTGAAGAAGTGGACAAACTCCTAAACTACTCATCTGCCCTTCCTATCCACCCTTGAAGGTGTTGGCATGTTGAATATTGGCCCCATTAGCTACCTTAGAATCCAGAGAATTGTAATAGATGCAAATCATCATCAAACATGAGGAACTATCTGAGGAGTAGTCAAACAAAAGAAAAGTGAGTAAGTACTTAAAGTGGACCTACCTTAGGCAGGCTTCCAGCAGTTGACACAATGAGCTGGAGCAGGTTGCACATGTCTTAGCATCTATTTCTGCATGTTTTATTGCAAGGAATGAATTTAACTGGACTGACGTTAAGGAAGTAAGATTTATTTTCCAGGATCTCTGTCTGATTTCCATCCATAGAGATGTGATGACACTCTCTCTAAAAAAGTACATAGACCTGAACTTTACACTGATCAGCTCAGAATATGTTGCTTAGATGGGAACGCATTTAAAAAAAGAACACATTTGTATGTAAAAACAATTGGATAAAAGCTTGAATAAATAGATTCAGTAATTTCAAATATTCTCATCCCCCCCCAGATTAAAAAAAAATCATTATCAGAATATACATTGTAAACTATATTGCTATTACATTTTTTACATTGTAAAGAATTACAGATTGAGACATCAAAAGCCTCGCAGAAACCAGAAGTGCCTGCTCCATTTCTAAAAATGTGATATTCTTTCAAGAACACATTACCTTAATTAGAAACATAAAAGAGCAGCTCCATTTATTTATTGGTAACAGAAAGAACCCTTATAAATTCTTAACAGCAGATGGGTTATCATGCAGTGCATTAGCTGGAAATAAAAATACATCACAGAATTATACTAAACTTAATGTATTTGGTACTTCAATCCATAGGAAGAATGTTTTATTATAATATTAATCATCAAGGCCTTTAGTTTTATCAGTATTTAAAATTCACTTTCAGATCAAAAATCATGCAACAAATGAATGTGCAATCTGTAGAGAAAAATATTTTACAAATGTTTATATTCCTTATTTTGGTATGGAAAACAATCAAAAGGTGGCTTTCATTACAGGAGGTTGATCATCCAAGCCACTGGACACCACTGTAGGACTTCCTAAGGGTAGTGTCCTGGGTTCAGCTATCTTCAAGTATTTCATCAGTGACCTTTACACTATAATCTTATAGTGAAACAAATTGCTGATGTTTGTATGTTTAACTTTTCAACAACAGAAGCTGTCTAAATCTGCATGCAACAAGAGCCAGATACAATGTCATTTAGCGGGTCAGACAGCTTTTTGTGCCTATCTTTGGTTTAAACCAGCATCTGCAGTTCCCTCCTATACAATGTGACTTTGCCCCTTTCGTAAACCAGCATCTGCAGTTCCTTGTTTCTATATTGTAATGTAGCTTGATATGTGGCATTTAACATTCACACCCCCAAAAATGCTAGAAAATGACAAATTCCACCAAGAGAGAGTCTAACTATCGATCCCACCATGGTTATTCTAGGGGTTTGCCATTGAGGTCGTTTCAAAGTATAGTCACAGCATCTGATAACGTGTAGGAAAGAAGACCATTCTTCAGCCGTGATAACTTGTCTGATAACGTGCACTGCAAGATAAATGTGAGCAACATGAACGATAATTCAGTTTCCTTTAAAATAGTGTCCATCCGAGAGAGCAGATATGGCTTCAACCATGGGGTCTCATCCAAAGATCAGTATCTTCAACATTTATAGTGATCACTTCATGCTTTATTAAAATGTCAGCTAGATTTATGCGCTTAAGTCTCTGGAATCAAATTAAAAACAATTTCTGAAGTTGAATGTTTTATGCTACTCTCACTAAAGACTAATCTAAAATGTCTGCATTGTATTATTAAATATTGAGAGACTAATCTATTTAAATCGCTATTTTGAATAAAATTCAAACTCTGTTAATTGTTTGTACATTTTGTTTTATAATGCTTCAAGTACGTTCATTAGCTTTGAATTGGGCAAAAGCAGGTTTCAGAAGTTAGATGACAGATCAGCAATAATTTAATAGAAGGTTTGAGAGCGTAAATGGACAATTCTTAAAGCTACGTTTAAAACTCAAGCAATAGACTTCACCATGGAGATTAGTTTCAATTTAGGAATGTTTCAGATCCAAAATGTAAGCATGCAGGTACATTAGGCAGTGAAGAAAGCTAATGGCATGTTGACCTTCATAACCAGATGAGTTGAGTACAGGAGCAGAGGTACAGGCCCCTGGTGAGACCACACCTGGAGTATTGTTTGCAGTTTTGTTCCCCAAATTTGAGGAAGGACATTCTTGCTATTGAGGGAGTGCAGCATAGGTTCACGAGGTTAATTCCCAGGATAGCAGGACTGTTATGTGTTGAAAGAATGGAGCAACTGGACTTGTTATTTGTTATTGGAATTTAGAAGGAGATCTTATTAAAAAAAATAAGATTATTAAGGGATATGACACGCTAGAGCAGGGGTCGGCAACCTACGGCCCCCGTAACCCGAAATCATCCGGCCTGCAGGCGTATTTTGTTTTCCGTAGTCATCCGGCCCGCAGACTTCCTTCATCTCCGGTACCTCCCGGGCCACAGGCGCCCAGGCGCGGTGACGCAAGGACGCGAGGCCTGTGCTTGCCGCTGCAATTGCAGAGCCGCCAAGCGCCCGAGCGGCCGAACGCCGAGCTCTGGCTGTACCGTTTCCTGCGCAAAGCCGCCGGCACAGCCGCACACCTTCTGTGTCTGGGCTTCTCTGTCGGGATCGGGGTTGTCAATATGCCGGGGACGAGTGAGTATGAGTATTTGAGCCACCGCCTACAGGACAGAGCTAAGGCAATGGTACGTAGGTGCGCCATGTTTGTGAGCGCCTGTAACTAGGGGCCAGTGCTCTGGGTGGTGTCCTCAAAGTGGCGGGATCTATGTGTACATGTGGGAGATGTGGCCCGCCATTGGCTCACAGACATGCGTCCTGGCCCATATGCAGAACAAGGTTGCCGTCCCCTGTGCTAGAGGCAGGAAACATGTTCCCGATGTTGGGGAAGTCAAGAACCAGGGGCCATAGTTTAAGAATAAGGGGTAGGCCATTTCAAACGAAGATGAGGAAAAGCTTTTTCCCCCAGAGAGTTGTGAATCAGTGGAATTCTCTGCCTCAGAAGGCAGTGGCGGCCGATTCTCTGGTGCTTTCAAGAGAGAGTTAGATGTAGCTCTTCAAGACAGCGGCATCAAGGGATATGGGGAAAAGGCAGGCACGGGGTACTAATTGTGTATGATCAGCCATGATCACAGTGAATGGCGGTGGAGGCTTGAAGGGCCGAATGGCCTACTCCTGCACCTATTGTCTATTGTCTATTGTCTATAAAATGTGTAGGATAATATTGTTAAACTAAATTCAGTTGACATCACTTTCACAGTAAAAAAGAAAAAACATTTAAATCACAAAATCACAAAGAGATAAAATAAACAGTAAGGAAAAAAAGTAATAGAAGAATTAACATTCATATTATATTAATTTTATAATTTCTGTGATTGTATGTCAGGTTATATTATGAAAAATACAAAATGCTGCACATTTGTCGATAAGCCTAGAATTAAGTATAACCATTATTTCCATATGTCTAAGAATGTGTTCTTGGGATGGGGGGGCGGGGGGGTGGGGGGGATCTGTGAGCATTAAGTACTTTTTGCTTCATGTTGGGAAATTGCCCAATTTTACAAACACAATCCCACAGATCTAGTTCAATCACTCATGCTAAGCATTTGGTCAAGGTTGAAAACTAACATGACATTTCCTAGAAATGTTTAAAGCGTTGCTCATAAATAAATATTGTAAACAGAGGGGAAAACCCGTACATGTGAAGAGTAAGCATACTGAAGAGTATAAAGCTATTAGTCTCGTAATTAAAAACAAATGTATTTAAAAGAGTGCCATGATAATTTAAATGACAGATCTTAATAATATTCAAACCTGGGAGGTTTATCTGCTCAATCTAGAGGTTGATTTTAGAAACGGATCTTATGGATGATAATAAGTTATCAGAAAAGATGGTTGATGTTAACAGCAGTTTGCATTGTGTATTTGAACTTTCATAGAACATCTGGAAAAGTAACATACATTAAACATCGGCAGCACGGATTAATGCATATTTTTTCAGACTTGAGAGACACAGACTACTCCTTGAGGTTCAGTAATGACACAAGATGTTTTTGATGTACAATAATGGCAAGCTTGAAGATTTAGGACACAATGTTCGAAAAATATGAAAGTGTGGTAACTATTATGGGAGATAATGATAGTCTTTAATAAAGTGCAGGCAAACAGCTGGAATATGCAGATGAAATACATCAGGATCTTGGGATTTACCTATTATTACCTATTACCTATTATTACCTATTTGATGCTGATAAATAGATAGCAATCAACGCAAAGCCTTAATACTTTCTCGATTATGATTACCGTATCAAACATCTGCTAACTACAGTGGCCCCATCTTTCTCGAATTACAGGTTTTAGGGTGGCACAGTGGTGTAGCTTGTAAAGCTGCTGCCTTACAGCACTAGAGACTAAGATTCAATCTTGGACTTTGGGTACTGTCTGTGTGGAGTTTGCACATTTTATCTGTGACCGCTTGGATTTTGCCCAGGTGCTCCTGTCTCTTCCCCCATGACAAAGATGTGTGTGTTTGTAGGTTAATTGGTTTCATTAAAATTGCTCCTAGTGAGAACCAGTGAGAACAGATGATCGATGGCCGACCTGGACTTGGTAAGCTGAAGGTCCTGTTGCCATGTTGTCTCTCAACTAAACTAAACTAAACAGTCATATTGAATTCTATATGCTTGTCACCACATCCTTAGACTTCACATTCAGGCTACTGTTTGGTCCTAATCCTTAGTTATCTCCTTCAATAATAAGATTTATTTGGACTTTCTTTGGATGTGTTCAAGAGGAGATCTCAGGAGATCTACAATGTGATCAATGTGCCTGACAAAAGAAGAAAACAATGGAAATATCTAATACATTGGACATATTTGTGGAGAGGCCTTTTCAGATTTCAGATCGATGGCCTTTCATCAGAAAGGTTTGAAGTAAAATAGGTTTTAGGTCACCGAATAGTTTTCGAAGAGAGAAGAGAACAAAAGGGAAGGTTTATGATAGGATGCAGACAAGGAGAGACTGAGTGATAATCCTGATAAAGGTGCTGGCTGAAAGACGGCAGTAAAAGCTCGTGAATAAAATATATGTTTGATGGAGGTGCATGACAAGAATAGAATTTGAAATTATCAGAATGGGATAAAGAAATAAAAAAACATGCTGCAGATTTAAGATGTGAGGGTCGAATAGTTGTTTTCTCAAATTCTTGAATTCAGTCTTGAGTGTAAAACATATTGAAACCAGAAGATGAGTTTATGTTGAGCTTTATTGGAATGCATTAAGACAGAGAAAGACAGAGAACAGAGTGATAGTAGGATGGGAAATTAAAGAGCAGTACTCGTTGAGTATAGAATGGTAATGTTCTGCAATACAATCACTTCATCTTTTTCTGGTTAGCCCCATTGCAGAAGAGACCACATAGTGAGTACGGTATGCAGTGTGCTAAATTGAAAGATGTACAAGTATATTACTGCTCACCTGCCAAGAGTGATTGAGGGTTACACAAAAAGCTGGAGAAACTCAGCGGGTGCAGCAGCATCTAAGGAGCGAAGGAGATAGGCGACGTTTCGGGTCGAGACCCTTCGCTCCTGGCTGGTGGAAGGAGAAGCGGTATCGGAGCAGGTTTTACATCTCCTGTAGTTGCAAAGGAAGGTTATGTGAGAAGAGAAAATAATGTTCTGCTTGGCAATTCCCTGAAGTAGATCAGGGATTTGCTGTTATCACTGTTGCCTAAGTTATTTATACTGCTGGTGGTATTCTCTACCCAGTGTTCCATTTTCCTAACAATGTACAGTCCTTATACACCTATGTACTTTTCAGTCAGTTTCCACATGATACCACTAATGCAGCAATATTATGGGGCTGAACATCACAGCTACACAGCCAAGTGTTGACGGTAGCACAATATTCCTTAGATTTATTTATTTAGTTTCAATTTAGTTTAGAGGTGCAGTGTAGAAACAGGATTTTTGGCCCACCAAGCCCGCGCTGAGCAGCGATTCCCACACACTAACATTATCCTACACACACTAGGGAGAATTAACAATTTTACCAAGGTCAATTAACCTACAAACCTGTACATCTTTGGAGTGTGGGAGGAAACCAAAGTACCCGGAGAAAACCCATGCAGGTCATTGGGAGAACATACAAACTCCATACAGCCAGCACCCGTAGTCAGGATCGAACCCAGGTCTCTGGTGCTGTAAGGCAGCAACTCTATCGCTGTGCCACTGTACCTTCCTGACAGATACTAGTTGACATATATTAAAGAAAAAATAGACTTGCACTATTGCATTGTGATCCTCTTGCAACCATGTGCAAGAAAAAGTATTTAGCACATGGTTGCACATGATAAATTATCACGGGTGAAGACTTTGGGCAATCTTTTTGCTAAGGTTTTAATGAACACTCTTAATAATTTTGACCCAATAGTGCTGGGCCACCATTGGGTCATCCAATTTAGGAAGGAGGACTGTGCAGCTGTTCTTAATATTAGGTGGAATTTTACTGCATTTAACCCAAAATGAATGCATCTGAACTAAAATATTGATGTCTGCCTTAACAACCACTCCTAATGACACACTGGCTAGCCAGCAACTGATTCCATTTTAAAAGTGTCAAGAGCATTTAAAGTTTCAGTTGCACAAAAAAACTTTTTTAAATAATTCGCTTATTAGCCTGAGAGTGGTTCTTGAACTAAATTTAGAACTATCAGATTTATTATTAAAGGCAGAACAGCAGGTCCCTCCATTAGCTGTCCCACTGAACACTTTGTGCTATGCAATTTAGCAGTGTTTCCCTGTGACGGCTGATCTTATTCCCATATCACAATGGTCCATTATTCCATTAGCCCAACCTTACCCATGAAATATGTATTTGTGTTGAGCATTGGCGTGGAAAGTTTGGATAAGAAACTGTCTGGTGTAAATCATGGGGATGAGATCAACTTTTACATTAGGCATCTAAGATCTGCTATTTTGACAGTAGAGACAGGTTGCCCATCCCAGTTTTGGAGGAGTAATTGCCCATTGTATTGGGGAACAGTCTTCCATCAGAGAGTGGAGGAGACATCAGCAATTATGAAGGAGCAAAGGGAAAGAGATTTGCCACTGCAACAGGATGGGGAGATCAGCCATCATGGTAGAGAGACAAGATTGGACTAGATGGCGAGAGAGAGAATTTAGCATTTTAGCACCAGGTAGACAACAGCTTCCATGACTGGAGGACATGATCAGGCTCCATGACAGTGCAATGGAGATTGTCCATCGTGGCTTTGGGACAGCTTCATAGCAGAAGCGCATTCTATGCTGCCAACCACAATGGCTTCTCTCACCCTCTCCCACAATGGATGATCCCTTCTCCTGAGATAATATTTCATCTCACCCCATTGCCGCAGTAGTCAGTCAATATGATCAGCCATGATCATATTGAATGGTGGTGCAGGCTCGAAGGGCCGAATGGCCTACTCCTGCACCTAATTTCTATGTTTCTATGTTTCTATTCCACAAGCATCTATCTTCATAGCAAAGGATTGAGAAATTGATTACCATAATTGTAGAGAAAAAATGATCATCTTTGGTATCGCCATAGACTAGTTGACTGAGTATTGACCAAATATTAAGAAGGGAGACCAATAATGTCAAACCCCATTTAATGCTATTGACGGAAATGAAATTTCTACTCAGTTAGTAGGAATATTGATAGGTAGTTTACCTTGAATTCTATTTGAACAGGCATATATCCTACTTAAAAGCACCTAGGATTATTTTTTTCTATTTCAGATTTCACAGGAGGAGAGATTAAATATTTTAGCTGTTTGCGTAATCCCTACATGTGTATCCAGCTAATCTTTTCTTTGCAGAAATATACCATATTTTTATTCTGTCACAATTGCTTTGTTTATTCTTTGTGGTCCTTGAGCTATGTGTGTATAAGTCTTTCACCTAACTACAAATCTATTGTGCTAAACTCTCCTACTTTAGCTAAAATTTTCTAGGACCACAAAACTATTCTTCATTTCTTCTATATTCTTCACTTTCAAAGGCCACATTGGATATTAAAAAAATACTGGTTCCTAATCAATTAGATCTTCACCTTTAATTTATGGCAGCATTTTTTGTGATAGTTTCACTTGAGTAGCTCAATGTTTTTAAACAATATGTATTTTGCTAGTAATCGTCATAATCATTTGAACTTGAAAGCACTGCACTGATGTGGTTTATGATTTGGTATGGAAGAACTGCAGATGCTGGTTTAAATCAAAGGTAGACACAAAATGCTGAAGTAACTCAGCGGGACAGGCAGCATCTCTGAAGAGGAGGAATGGGTGATGTTTCGGGTCGAGAACCTTCTTCAGGACTGAAAAGAACCTACATGCTAAAATAATGAAAAAGTGTCCATTTGCTGATGTAAGGATTGGACCATAATTATGGACATGAAAGACCTTTAACTCATCCAGTTGCTTACCATGGCATTTAAATTGTTTAGCAAATGATTCAATGCTTTAACTTTTGCTCATTAATCTGGAATTACAAAGAATGACTTCCATTTATATAGCACCATTCATACCCTTGGAATACCCAAAGTTCAATACAGCACATCGGGTACTTTAGAAGCATGGTTATAGTATGGTAATCAACTTGCCGAAGTGCAGTCCAAAAAATAGCAATGTTACAGTGGTATCACATTCTGCTTTTAGCTAATAGTTGAGAGATAACTATTGGTTAGCAGTTGTGGATTGATGGGTTTCCCTGTTCTTCATCAAAGTAACAGCATGCAATCTTTTTATTTATTTCTGCGATGGGTCACTGAACTTGCATTTAACTTGTCATAAAAAATACACATACCTCCAATGGCACAGTGCTTTTCAGTAATGCATTGGAGTGTCACTGTGGATTTAGCACAGTAGTTAGAATTGATCTTACCCCATCTTTGTGACTCCAAATATTCAGGAGTTACCATTGAATGTTAATCTATGTATTGATTTATTAGTTCGCAAATTAACTATTACAACTTTAAATGTGGACTCATATGCCCAGGTTTTTTAGGGTCTGATTAATAACATTGGTGGTCCTGTGCAAGGTTACAGATGGTCTTGGTGAGTTAAAGATTGAGACCTGGTTTCGTCATTATTTCAGGAGATAATTAACAGGGATATTAAAACATCCATAATTTGTGTATTAATTTCCATTGAACATTTTCATTTATTAGTTAAATATTACAAATGGGATCTTCCGTTACCTCTGCATCCAAGCTTTTGTTCCAAGGGAAGGAATTCTCACCCCCTAGTGATGACTGCTTCTTCCGTCACCAATGGACCCCCTCCTCTTGGACTCCACTTCATGGCCATCTACCTTCTTTAAACCTTTTCATTTTAAACTGCCGGGACATCAACCGCCTCAACTTTTCCACTCCCCTTACTCCACTGAACGTACAACCCTCCACTACTCTACAACAACCCCGACTGGGCAATCAAACCTGCCGACAAGGGAGGTGCCAAGGTAGCCAGGCGCCAACTCTCATACTCCTACTTATCCTTGGACCATGACCCCACAGATGAGCACCAGGCCATTATCTCAAGCACCATCACTGGCTTCATCACTTCTGGCTCCCTGCCCTCCCAAGCCTCCAACCTCATCGTTTCCCAGCCCCGCATGGCCCGATTTTACCTTCTCAACAAAATCCACAAACCTAACTTTAATTGTAGACCCATTGTTTCTGCTTGTTCATGTCCCACCAAATGTATTTCCACATACCTTGACTCCATCCTATCCCCCCTGGTCAAATCCCTCCCCACCTATGTCCAACCCACCTCACACGCTCTTTGTTGCCTTCCCTCACAGTGGGAACCATTGTGGGGGGATGTTTTTATGTTCAATGTTAAATTCTTTAATGTTGTGTTTTATTTTTATTTGTGTGCTGCAAATGGAAACTCAAATTTCACTACATCCAATGGTGTATGTGACAATAAATGTCCTTTGTCCTTTGTCTCCTTCATGACTTCCGTTTTCCAGGCCCCCACTCCCTCATCTTCACAATTGATGTCCAGTCACTCTCCACCTCCATCCCCCTCCAGGAGGGTCTTAAAGCCCTCAGTTTCTTTCTCGACCGCAAAACCAACCGATCTCCATCTACTAATACTCTCCTCCGCCTAGCGGAGCTGGTCCTTACCCTCAACAACTTTTGCTTTCACTCCTCCCATTTCCTCCAAATCCAAGGCGTAGCTATGGGCACTCACATGGGCCCCCGCTATGCCTTCCTCTTTGTAGGGTACGTCGAACAATCCATGTTCAAGACGTATCGTGGCCCTATCCCCAAACTCTACAAACGCTACAATGACGACTGCATTGATGCTACCTCCTGCACCCATGCAGAACTCACTGACTTCGTCCATTTCACCACTAATTTCCATCCGGCACTCAAATTCACCTGGACCATGTCCGACATCTCCCTACCGTTTCTAGATCGCACTATCTCCATCGTAGGTAACAGACTACTGACCAACATCTACTACAAACCCACTGACTCCCATAGCTATCTGGAATACACTTCTTCCCACCCTGCTTCCTGTATGGATTATATCCCCTATTCCCAATTCCTCCATCTACTCCGCATCTGCACCCAGGATGAGGTGTTCCAGACCAGGGCATCGGAGATGTCTTCATTCTTTAGGGAATGGGGGTTCCCCTCTTCTATTATAGATGAGGCTCACACTAGGGTCTCCTCTACACCCCGTAGCTCCGCTCTTACTCCCCATACCCCGACTCATAACAAGGATAGAGTCCCCCTTGTCCTCACCTTCCACCCTACCAGCCGTCGCATACAACATATATTCCTCTGACATGTTCGCCACCTCCAACGGGATCGTACCACAGGCCACATCTACCTATCTCCTCCCCTTTCTGCTTTCCACAGAGACCGTTCCCTCTGTAACTCCCTGGTTAATTTGTCCCTTCCCACCCAAATGACCCCCTCCCCAGGTACTTTCCCTTGCAACCGCAGGAAATGATACACTTTACCCCCCCCCCCCCCCTCAACTCCATCCAAAGACGTAAGCAGTCTTTCCAGGTGAGGAAGTGGTTCACCTGCACCTCCTCCAACCTCATCTACTTCATCCGCTGTTCCAGGTGTCAACGTCTCTACATCGGCGAGATCGCAGGCATGGCGATCGCTTCGCCCAACACCTCCGCTTAATTCGCACTAACAAACCTGATCTCCCGGTGGCTCAGCACTTCAACTCCCCCTCCCATTCCGAATCCGACCTTTCTGTCCTGGGCCTCCTCTGTTGCCAGAGTGAGGCCCAGCGCAAATTGGGCCTCACTCTGGGTAGTTTACTTTCACTTGGATAGTTTACACCCCAGCGGTATAAACATTGACTTCTCCAATTTCAGATAGTCCCTGCTTTCTCCCTCCTCCCCCTTCTCACCTCTTCCACAAGCCTACTGTCTCCGCCTCTTCCTTTCTTTTTTCCGCCCCCCCCCCCCGACATCAGTCTGAAGAAGGGTCTCGACACGAAACGTCGCCTATTCCTTCTTTCCATAGATGCTGCCTCACCCTCTGAGTTCTTCTAGCATTTTTGTCTACCTTCAATTTTTCCAGCATCTGCAGTTCTTTCTTAAAAATTATGTTATTCTAATTTTTGTTATTATATTCATAGGTACAGCACACTTAAATTATTTAACAGTGTGTTGATGATTTCATGTTCTCTGGGAGTCTATATAATACCATACATAGCAGTGAGTTGGTGACAGTGGTTCTTTTGTTAGGAAAGTGATGTCAGGTTATAAAGTTGTGCAGACAGTCTGTTCAAAAATTAAAAAATATTGATCCCAATTGCAATGCAGGGTGTCTGTCTTTATCTTGTTTCTCTTCTTTAAGATCAAGAAGGAGGTGGCGTTGGGGGGTTCTTGAAGAACATTAAAGTTGATAATTTGCACGGGCCTGATGGGATTTATCCCAGGTTATTGAGAGAGGCAGGGGAAAAGGGACAGAGATTTTTGTATGTTCTTTAGCCATTGGTGAAGTCTAGGAGGACTATTTTGTTCTTTTATTAAAAAAGGGAAGTAGAGATAATCCAGGAAATGGTAGGCCTGTGAACCTCATGTCAATGGTAAGGAAGCTACTGGAGAGGTTTCATTAGGATTTTCTGCAACAGGCCATGCCTTACAAACTAGTTTGAGATTTTTGAGGAGGTAGTGAAGGTGATCGAAGAACGTAGGGCAGGAGATGTTCTCTATATGGATTTGAGTAAGGCATTTGATAAAGTCCCTCGTGGAAGGCAGATCCAGAAGAATAAGATGCATGGTGACTTGGTCATTTAGAGGCTGCACTGGCTACCGATGGTTGTGGTGGATGGTTGTTATTCTGGCAGGAGGTGGGTGAGCAGTCGAGTTCACAGGAAACTTTTGTGTTTATAAATGACTAGGACATAAATGTAGATGGGTTGGTTAGTATGTTTGCAAACAACACCAAAATTAGTCCAGTTGCGGACAGCGATGAAGGCTGTCAAAGTATACAGTGGGATAATATATAAGCAACAGAAATGGGTGGAGAAATGTCAATCCAAGCAAGTATGACATGTTGCATTTGGGAGGTTGAATGTAAGAGGAAAGTACACGGAAGGTGGCAAGTCCCTTAAGAGCATTGATGTGCAGATGAATCTTGGAATCCAAATCCATAGCTCCAAGATTGTGCCAAGTAGATGAGGTGGTAAAGAAGGTGTATGGTATACTTGCCTTAATCGGTCAGGGCATTGAGTATAAGAGTCACAAAGTCATGTGGCAGCTTTTTAGGATTTTGGTTAGGCCACATTTGGAGTATTGTCTGCAGTTCTGATTACACCATAACAAGAAAGATGTGGAGGCTTTGGAGACAGTGCTGGCAAGGTTTACCACAAGGCTACCTAGATTAGAGGGGATTAGCTATGGGGAGAGGTTGGGCAGTTTCGGATTGTTTTCTCTGGAACATCGGAGGTTGAGGACAAAGTTATAAAGTGAAAGGGAGAAAATCGAAAGGAGATTTGCTGGGCAATTTTTTTTTACACAGTGGTGGGTGCCTGGAACATGCTGCCAGGGATGGTAGTAGAGGTAGATACGATAGGGGCAATTAAGAGGCTTTCAGATCGGCGCAATCATATGCAGGGAATGGAGGGATATCGATCACATGCAGGCAGAGGTGATTAGTGGCATCATGTTCAGTCTAAAGAAGGGTCTCGACCCGAAACGTTGCCCATTCCTTTTCTCCATAGATGTTGCCTCACCCGCTGAGTTTCTCCAGCATTTTCTTTGTCTACCTTCTTCCTATTATGCTTTGCCACATATATTTTTCACTGCCACATTGTTGCTGTTCCAGAACTAAAAACTGCACACTTATTATTGTCACCATCAATCAAACCAAATGTGATTTAAAAAAAATATTATTGGTTTATCATTCATCACTTGAATCAGTCCCATGTTGTACATTAGATTGATCATACATCTAACCTTATTTAATCTTTTGAAAAAGGTAGAAGTATTGTTTCTACTGTTTATATGTGTTAAGTGCATCAGTATATATCCTCATGGTTTATGTTTAAATATTTGTTCCTGGTGATTTCATTTTGTAGGAAAAATGCTGTTTGGTTTATTTACTTGTGTTATTGATTGGTCATTTTTATTTTTTCAAAATCTTTTGGTATTTGGGAAATATATCTCCAGCATAGTGCCATTAAATCAATGTGCAATTTCAAATTTACTGCAAATATTGACAGTTTATGCACCATTTTATGAATATGCATGCAGTGCTCATAATTTATACCAAAGATTAGAGATATTTTGCCTCTACAAAGCAAAGTAAGGAAGTTACACACATCAAAATAATGGATTTCATGTGCAATTCCTTCAGAAGCAGGTTAATGAGGGATAAGGTCCAATCCATTCAGTCCAGTTTTGTTGCCAAGAACTTGTCTAAGATATTGAAGGCTGATTATTACTCACTTCTTAGTTACATTTAAAAGCTTCTTCATTGATAAATTGTTATATTACCAATTCTTTATCAGGTGTGGCCGTTTCATAATTTCAATCTCAGCCATCCGTAACAACATGACAGGGTTGGATAATCCATTCATTTTACACTGTGCTCAGTTTTATTTTTCATTGATGTTAATGGGAAATGATATTCAGGTGGTATTGAACAGATGGCTGATTTGTTTTCCATCAGCTTCATCGGAACAGGTTATGTTGAATTATTCCTGACCATGCAAAAATCTGCTTAGCAAATACACTTTTTAACATGTGAAATTAGAGGAAATGAAATTAATATTAAATATAACAAGCAATGATTAAAGAAACACAGTCATCACATTGAATGAAATGCAGATTGAAAATTGGACTATTCATACTGCTGCAACTACTCATAAGAAGGGATCGCTAAATATACCCCAAAAATTGGAAACATTGCAGTCAGCATTCATTACTATGGATGCTGAACATTCAATGGATAGAAACATTCTGGATAGTTAGTTAGTTTGTTTAATTTATTGTCCCATATTCTTCCAACCTTTATTGGACATACAACCTTTTTATTTGTCCGAGTGTCATAATTGTTCCTGCCTCTATCAGTCCCTCTGGCAGCTTGTTCCATATATGCACCACCCTCTATGTGGGGGAAGAAATGTTCCTCGGGTTTCCTTTTAAATCTTTCCCCTCACCCTAAACCTGTACATTTTTAAGAAGGAACTGCAGATGCTGGAAAAATTAAAGGGAGATAAAAAAAATGCTGGAGAAACTCAGTGGGTGTGGCAGCACCTATGGAGCGAAGGAATAGGTGACGTTTCGGGTCGAGACCTTTCTTCAGACTGATGTAGGGGAGGTGGGGGCGGGAAGAAGAAAGGAAGAGGCGGAGACAGTGGCCTGTGGGAGAGCTGGGAAGGGGATGGGAAAGAGGGAGAAAGCAAGGACTACCAGAAATTGGAGGTCAATGTTCATACCTATTCCTTCGCTCCATAGATGCTGCCTCACCCACTGAGTTTCTCCAGCATTTTTATCTACTTTAAACCTGTACATGATTTTAGATACCCCTGCAATGGAAACGACTGCGCCAATTGATCTTATCCATGCCCCTTATGATTCGATATAGTTCCATAAGGTCACCCTCAGCCTCCTATGTTCCAGTAAAAAAAAAACCCAGTCTATACAGTTTCTCCATATAACTCAAATGTTCCCAATCCAGTAATATCCTCGTGAATTCTATTTGGACCTTTTCCAATTTAATAATATCCTTCCTATAGTAGGGCAACCAAAAATGCCCACCGTCCTCCAAATGTGGCCTTACCAATATCATGTACAGCTGTGACATGATGTCCCAACTCCAGTACTCAATACACAGATCGAAAAGACAAGCGTGCCAGACGCCTTCATAACCACCCTACCAGAGGAAGTGGTAAAGACAGGTACAATTATAATATTAAAAAGACATTTGTACAGATACGTAGATAGTAAAGATTCAGAGAGTTGTGGGCCAAATGAAGTCAAATGGAATTAGCGTGGACATGCATCTTTCTTAGCATTGCTAAGTTGGACCGAAAGATCTCTTTCCATTGTATAACTTTATGAATATATGATTTAAAAAAAAATTTTAGGCAGGATAGTCAAGTTTATCTTTTTTACCTTTTTTTTTAAACCGCAATTTGTTTTTTATCTCATCTTGTTAGCTGCAGATTTGCGTTGTACCTCTATTTATGCAAAAGCGGTACACGATAGCGCTACGATTTTTAGCCCACCTTACTCACCATTGTCCTGTGCTGTAAATGAAATGTTTTGTTCAGATTGATGGCGGATTTTAAAAGTTATTAATGTATTAAAAAAAAACTTTAAACGCCTCCACCCACGCATGCGCAGTTGGGGGAGAGTTCCTGTGCACGTCTTTACTAGCATCACAAAGGTCAGCCAATGCCTGCGCAGTATTTCCAGTATTTTTATCGGCATCTTTTTTCCACAAGGACACTCGCCCCCCGACAGTCTCCGCCTCAAGCCTTCACCCAGCCCCAGGACACTCGCCCCCCCCCCACCCCCCGATAGCCCGTCAGCCCCCACTTCAAGCCATCAACCAGCCCCAGGACGCTCGCCCCCCCCTCCCCGATAGCCCCTGCCTCAAGCCCTCCCCCGGCCCCAGGTCGCTCACCTCCGACAGCCCCCAATAGCCCCCGGCTTCAGGAAGCTCACCCACCTACCACCCTGACAGCCCCCACCTCAAGCCCTCCTCCAGCTGCAGGACGCTTGCAACCCCTCCCTCCCCCGACTGCCCCTGCCTCAAGCCATTGCCGTCCTGGGGAGGATTAAGGGAGAAGAGGAGGTAGGGAGAGAGAGGGGGGAAAGTGGGGAGGTGAGGAGGGAGAGTGGGGGAGGGATGTGGGAGGTGAGGAGTGGGGAGGTGGGGGATAGAGGGATAGGAGGGGGGTATGGAGGGGAGAGGAGTTATGGAGGGAGGGAGGGAGGGAGGGAGGGAGTGACTGAGGGTAGGGGAAGGAGAGGGAGGGAGAGGTGAGGGAGGGAATGGGGGAGGAGAGGGGAAAGAAGAGGGAGGGTGAAGAGGAGAGGAGGGAGTGCTGGGAGATGAGGGGAAATGAGCTGCGCCTGTGCAGTAGGGGACAATGGGTGAGTGGCGGAATATTGCATTGGGAGAAAGAGTTGCGTTGGGGGAACGGGTGAGTTGTGGAATATTGCGTTGGGCAACGGGTTGCATCGCCTCAATGCACTACTAAGATCCTATTGCCACTCATTGTACTCCAATAATTTTCATGGTGCATTGATGCACTGAGATAAGCCTTCCAGTCATGGTAAGTGGGAATATTGGAGGACCACAGACATCCCAATGGGGAGAGCAGGGAAAGCAAATGTAATATTCTATATTTTGTATAACTGCAGTTGATCTTTAACTGCAGTTGTACTTCCATTATCTTTATTCTATTGTATTTTTTCTAAACTGGGATCTCTCAGAATATGTTTGTTAGAGATATTGCTTGATTTAAACATGCACCTTTTATCCCAATTTAGTTTAATAGTTTCCATCCATTTTTATCCATATTATTTAATTGCCTCTAATTAATGGATATTTTTGTGCAAAACATTGTCAAATTCATCTGGCAATTCATGAATTCATGATACTTTGCTTTAAAGTACAGATGATTGCTAAGCCCATGATATCAGCATCAATGCTGTGCTGTGCTATTGACTTGAAACCAGTTTTCCTATCCATATAATTTTATATTCTAAGGTGGTTCTTTCACAGGTCATAAATCTAGAGAGATCACTTTGAACAATTTATCAGAAACATTTCAGGCAAATTGCAGGTGTGTCTCTTTTCAAATATGCATTCACTTTCATTATTATGTATATTATAATATTTGTCCCAGTAGCTATTTCTGATAGAACATCCCGTGAATAAAGTTACTCTGCATGCATACTTACTCCTTTGTTCTCATGATAGATATGTCAATGGCACCTTAACAAATCTAAATCATGACTAATTACCAACCTTGTTTGATAGAAATATTGAGATAATCATGAAGGACATTTAGGAGCTTAGAAAAAGTCAAGCCAGGAAATACATCTGGAGCAAGGAATTGCAGATGCTGGTTTATGAAAAAAGACCCAAAATGCTGTAGTAGCTCTGTGGGTCAGGCAGCTTCTCTGGAGAACATGGGTAGGTGATGTTTTGGATCTGTGGAAGGGTCTCACCCCAAAACATCACCTATCCATGTTCTCCACAGATGCTGCCTGACTGGCTGAGCTACTCTAGCACTTTGTGTCAAGAAGCACATCTGCTGAGATTGATGCAGAATATGATTCTATATTTAAATTCCTTATACTGCAATCATATTAAGATGGATTCTCCATTTGACTGAGTCAAAGGGTTTTATGAAAGCCAGGTATATTGGTTGATGCGGCTTCCTGTTTTTTTTCTTGGACTCATATAGTGATAGTCATGCATTGTATGTCTCTGACGATATGGAGACCACATTGCAATTCAGAGACCATCTCTTTGACTACAAGGCGGAGGCACTGGAGGAGGACCCTTGCAGTAATTATTAGTGCAAACCACTTTATCTGTTTTCCTAATTTTACAAGTATGCCACCTCATAGCTCCCATGGCATGTTATTTTCTTCCCAGATAAGTGTGAAAAGACTATAAAGAGATTTTGACTGAGTTTGCTCTCAGAGTTTAGCTTCTGAGTTAAATTTTAGTAATTACCACAGAGCGGTATCCTCAGTGTTTTTTTTCTGTTGATGGGTAGTTTTCAGCCTCTGGTTGACTCATTGGTGGGAACACTGAACTAACAGGGAGATGGTGTCAAGGACATTGGCAGCAAGGTCAGAGTTATGTTCAAGAAATTCTTTGAAGTGCTCTTCCCAGAATGAACACTTCTGGAAACTGTTCTCAGAATGCCTCACTGTCTGCAGCAGTGTCTTTTCCATTCTTGTCTTTCACCAGTGGGCCCATGGGTGTTTCATGCGTGCATGTCATGGTTATGAGTAAGTTTCCAGTTCATCTGCATTTTTGGCAATACAAAGCCTTCCACTCTGTCAAGAGGGGCAGTGGAAAATCGTCAGAAACTTATCTCCATACTGCAAGGTCACAAGCAAATGGTGATGTCCCCAATCTTATCATATTGCAGACTGTGGCTATTCAAGGCTGTATACAGTTTCCAGCAACTGTTTTTCAATCTTTCTCACCACATTATTGCGCCTGGGCTCTGACACATTCTATTGGAGTAGAGCAAATTCACAGGAATTGCAAACTGTTCAACCTTCATTCCTGCACCACAATCACTCCATGGATCACTCCATTATTCATTAAGCTGCAATATTCTGATGATGTTCATGAATGTACAAATTCAAGCAGCAATTTTTGGTCACCCTGTTATAAGAACAAGGTTGTTAAGCTGGAACGAGAAGAGAGAACAGAGAAGATCCACTTGTGTGAAGGCCAACATTACTTTGGTCTTCCTAATAACTTGCTGTACTTGCTTGCCAACTTTGCGTTTCAAGTATGAAGAGGCCCAGATCCCTCTGTCGCACAGTATCCCATTAAGGGCCTGTCTCACTTAGGCGATTATTCGGCGACTGCCAGCGACAGTCACAGTCGTAGCAGGTCGCAAAAAAACCTATGACTGGACCCCCCCCCCACATCAATTTCTACGATAACCTACCACCTAGTCGACGTCAAGCTACGGCAAGCTACCGACAACCAGCGACCGATTAGGACGTCCACCTACGACCACACCTACGACAATCCACAACCACACAGGCGACAACCTATGACAACTGAAGTCAACCTACGTCCACCCGCGACAAGCTACGACCCTGTCAGCGACAACTGAAGACGACTGAAAACAATTCAGTCGCCTGTACCTGTCACCGGTTGATGTAGGTTGACGTAGGTAGTCGCCAATGGAATTCACCAAAGTCATCACCCAGCGACAACAACCTGCGTCATCCTGGCGACAACCTACGACAGCACCTACAACAGGAGAAGACAAGCTATGTCAAGCCCACAAACACCGAAAGGTTTTGAACATTTCAAAATCCAGCGGCGACAAGAAAAAAGTTACGACTCTTGAGGAGACAACTCACGAACATACAGGCGTCACCTCGCGACCATGTGACGACAGCCTAGTCGCCTGTAGTTGCCAAAAAAATCGCATAAGTGGGACAGGCCCTTTATAGTTTCTCTCCAATTACAAAACATTTTACTTTTCTACTAATTCTGGTGAAGTGGATAGCGTCACATTTCTCCATTATGGGTTATCTTGGTCAAAGTGGACGTTTGGACCTGTTTCCGTGCTGTATGACACTATGCTTCTTTCTGGCAAAAATGAAAATTATTGTATAAATGCAAGTTATTGTTGTTGATAAATGCACATTTTATTTTTGGAGTTGTGCTTTGTGTAATTTGGATTATTCAATGTTTAAATGGAACCATTCAGTATTTGCTGCAAATGATTGCTTGATGTAATCATTTACCAATTGCTGCAAATTATTGCTTTAATAAAGATAAAGGGAATGCAACTAAGCACTGATTAATATTGCCAGTTGATGTCTAATACTTAACTTTGAGTACGACTAGAAGCTGAATAATTAAAAATCATTAGGAATTAAGTAAAATTAAATTCTTATATATTATTGTGTCAATATTTTGAAATTGAAGATAGATTGCTCCTATCATACTATACTTGAAATAATGAGTATTCCTGTGGCCCAAATACAGCTGGCTGTTTGCTTTTGATTAACAGTCTGTTCATTTCTCAGAAAAATCTGTTGGTTCTCCTTCATAAAAATGCAGAACCACCAATGCAACAATATTGATGATAGGAAGTAATTAAACTATATTATTCTATTTACATAAACCTTTATATTGGGAGGATATTTAGATATCCCATCACCACAGTTTTCAATTAATTCAAATGTCGAAAATTTTATGGTACTTTATGAAAAACGTTAATGTAATAGGAAAATAGCATATGCTCTTTTTAAGTTTCAGCAATTTCATGGAAAAAGAGGGAATTTGTCATGCAAAGACACAAAAGACTGATGTAACTCAGCGGCTCAGTCGACATCCCTGAAGAATATGGATAGGTAACATTTTGGGTTGGGTCCCTAATTCGGCCTGGTTGCAGAGATTGGTGGGAGAGAAAGCGAGAAGAGTGGAGGGGTGGACAAGGCATGGCAGGTCATAGATGAATATAGGCTGGAGAGGTTTGACAGATGGTTGGACAAAGGTCAGAGATGAACACACACATGTGAGACAAAAGGATTATAGAGTTGCGAATCGTGAGGTTAGAGGATTGACAAGGTGCAAATTGTATAGCTAGGGAAAGGAATGTAGGGGAAGGGGAGGGGAGAAATGGGTTCAAGGTCAGCCAGACCTCAGGGTGGGAGGGGTCGGGTGGGGGGGGGTTGAAAAAAAAGATTAGGAGAGTTTTTGTGGGAGAGGGGGGAGAAAGGGAGGAGGGTGTTTTGTAGAGGTTACCTAAAGTTGGAGAATTCATTGTTCACACCGTTGGTTTGTAAGCTACTCAAGTGGAATATGAAGTGCTGTGCATCCAGTTTGCATGTGGCTTGACTCTCACAATGGAGGAGGCCTAGCACAGAAAAATTAGTAATGGAACGGGAGGAGAGTTAAAATGGTTAGCAACTGGGAGTTCCCGCAGGACTAGGCAAACCGAGCACAAATGTTCAACTAAATCATCAATGAGTCTACGTTTGATCTCGCTGATACACAAAAAGCCACATCGGGAACACCTGATGCAATAGATGAGGTTAGAGGAAGTGCATATGAATCTTTGTCTCACCTGGAAGGATAGTTGGGGTCTCTGGATGTAGCCGAGGTAGGAATTTTGTTGAGGGAGAAATTTGTTTTGTTTGCTCTAATTTTGTAACATTCATTCCTCTTGACTTCAGTGGGACTAAATATTCGGGCAAGTAGTCCAGCAGCCAAATAATGGGTAAGGATCAATTTCTGTCCAAAATCTGAAAAATGAAAACAGAACCTATTAGAATAGGAGGAAAAGTCATAAAGCAGCATTGCTTGTAAAGCTCCACATGCTTTAAGGACTTAAGGTTTATGATGATGGTTATTTTTATTAACACTGAAACATGAAATATGCATCTCTGTGGGAACAAAAACTATAAGTATTGATAATTATATGGTGTGAAGTGAAAGGAGTTGGAATATTGTTTCAGGACTATTTTTCTGAAAAAGTCGGGTTGTAAAATTGGACTCAATAGTGCGTCCAATTTTCTCCCATGTGCTTTGGTTGCTTATTTGCATAGTCATGGAGTCACAGAGTGATACAGTGTGGAAATAGTCCCTTCAGCCCAACTTGCCCACACCGACCAACATGTACCAGCTACACTAGTCCCACCTGCCCGCTCTTGGTCCATAGCCCTCCAAATCTGTCCTATCCATGTACCTGTATAACTGTTTCTTAAATGTTGGGATAGTCCCTGCCCCAACCACCACCTCAGGCAGCTTGTTCCATACACCCAGCACTCTTTGTGTGAAAAAGTTACCCCTCAGATTCCTATTAAATCTTTTCCCCTTTACCTTAAACCTATGTCCTTTGGTCCTCGATTCACATATTCTGGGCAAAAGACTCTGTGTGTCTACCTGATCTATTCCTCTCATGATGTTATACACCTCTAGTTTGCTGCATGAATCATGTGCCAGGTTTTTTAGTGCATTTCACAGCATCTGGCAGATTATGTAGCAGGATAAACTGGAGATCATTTGTGCACATTAGTAATATACAGTGACAGCTCTGTCATATCTGATAACAAGACTGCACCACTAACTTGGACCACAGTGATCCAGCTAGTGGCTTGTGTTAATCATGTACGGGAACCCTCATATGCGGCTGGAGGAAAGAAACACCCAGCCAACCATTGAAAATATTTAAATAAATCTTCAGTGGTTTGCAGATTCAATGGTATTTAATTGACAGAAGAATTACCTGGTGTGGAGTAGAGTGATTGTTCAGGCAGAAGGGGCTAAGTCAATAGAGAGTGGTGAGGCTGGATTATATATTCAACTGATATCTTTAACCTTGCTCTCTTTGTGCCAAAATGCATGGATGAATGACCATGATTCTGTACCTTGGCCATTATCAGGAGAGGTAGCTGATGTCCCACAGAGCCAGCAGAGGGAGCAGTTTAGAGTGAATAGTCTCAGCTGAAGTGTCTATCATCTTCTTCTTATGTATGACATGCACAGGCTAAAGTTAGTCTACCTGAAATATAACTTCAAAGACAGTTCTCTCATGAAGTGCAATGTGTCAGCAAAGTGCTGGGAAAGGAAATATCCATACTCTGCAGCTATAACTTTGCCATATGTATTTTCCAAACTGGGTTCAGAGGACAGTGTTGCCGGTGAGATGAGCTGAGATGATCCAAATTCATCTACTTCTCCTTAGGTAGAGGGTAGCAAACCATACGTGGATTCACTGGCATTGCAGGCTTTCCGGAGGTACACAGTGGCATTGGGTGCTTCGACATTGTCTTGAGTACCTCCCCTCAAATTACAGAAATAAGCAAATGCAGACCATTTAATTCCCTCAATTTATAGCTGGTCTAAGGTCACATGAACTAGTTCACACTTGCAGCAGCTCTTCTTGTTCTCTGTCTTTCACCCACCATGCCAGGCTAACTTTGTTGTTTAAGTCCCAGGGATTGTCCAAAATACTGTACTTCCAACTCAATGGTCAACTTTGTGAACAAAGGTGCCCTTACACTGAGAGATATGATGCTATCCACAATGTAATTGGACATATTAAAGACTATGCCCAGTGGTACACTGAAGTACATTCCAGAGAGGTCTTGCAGTTTGTGATGGCTTGCTCTACCTTCCGTTATTTTGTTGGTGATTAAGTAGTCTCAACCTTTGCCAACAAGAGCAGAGGAGAAGAGGAGGGTATGACTGGAGGATGGTGATTTTGCCCAGAGCCCCTTTCTGGCTACATCGTGATTTCAACAACAAGGAATGTCAGCCTGTTCACAACTGTTCATGTTAAAGTAGAAAATGCCTTGCAGCAAGATTTGAATAATATTGGGGATTAAGTTTATGTGAGAAATAATATTTGCAGCACATAAGTGCAGGGCAGTGACCTACAACAAGCGAGTCCAAATACATCCACTCAACACTGATGTCATTAACTTTGCTAAATCTCCCATATTCAACATGTTAGACTTATTATTAAGCAGAAAGTTAACTGAACCAGCTGCATTCTTACTGTGCCCATAACCACATATCGAGGCTGTGTATTCTCCTGGAGAATAGCGTCCCCACTTGCCCCGTCCCACTTGCTGTCTTTACTTGACTGGTGTCACAAAGGACATCCCACGGGAGAGGAGTGGGAACCGGGGCAAGCCCACGGGGAGGGAGAAGGGCCACCTGGGTCTGCTGCTCTGGGCCCACAGGGAGGGAGAGGAGTGGCACCCAGGGCAAGGTAGGCCACAGCCTCTCCCTCCCCGGCTCCGTGCCACTTGGCCAGTCCCCCCCGACAGCCCCCGCCCCTAGGAGCGGCACCGAGCCCATGGGGAGGAAGAGCACAGAGAGTGAGTGAAGCAGGATTCTGGGCAAGGAATTGGAGCCGGTGCGGGTTGGCTACCGCCCGCTGGGAGGTAGAGTGCGGGGAGGGAGAGGAGCGGCACTCGGTGCAAGGACATTATCATTGTGGGGTGTGGGATAGGGGGGAGGTGAGGAGTGGGAGAACAGGGAGGGAGAAGGGTTATGGAGGGAGGGAGGGTAGGGGAAAGGAGAGGGAGGGAGAGGTGAAGAAGGGAGTTGAGGAGGGGAGGAGGAGAAAGAAAAGAAGTGGGAGGGTGAAGAGGAGGGAGTGGAAGTGCTGGGGATGAGGGGGAATGGAGGACGATAGGCGAAGGAAGATGGATGGGGGGGTAATGGAGGAGGGTAGGGAAAGAGAGAGGAGGGGAGGGAGAGAGTGATGGAGGAAGCAGAGGAGGGTTGGTGGAGGGCGGGGAGGGAGGATAATAGAGGAGTTATTGCCACGTCAGCGCAGTTGGGGGCTATGGGTGAGTGATGGAATATTGCGTTGGGGGAACGGGGCCCAATGGGTCCCGCTTGATCTACTTTCAGATAAGATTATGGATGTATCTCAGCAAAAGTCTTCAACAGTAACTGCTAAACCTGTAGAACCAGCCACTTAGAAGCAGTGGTTGGTGTGCAATAGCACCACCTATATATTTATGTTCGAGACTTGATCTAAAAATATGCCTGTAGTGTCATTGGGTTTAAGTCCTGGAATTCTGTACTTCAGTTTTGTGAGAGCACTTCCACCATAAGGACTGCAACAGTTAAGAAGAGGACTATCATCACTTTTTCAAGGACATTTAGTGATGCTCATATGATACTGGTCAGCCACCAAAACTGATATCCCTTCTGCAACTAATTGCAGAAGATTTTTTCATAGTGTCCTCTTAAACACATCTGATAATCTCAACCGAACCAAATCCATGTACCAAATCATATTTCTGTATCCATTAATAAAAATCTAATAGTCATTATGGGTGCTCCTTATACCTGGTTCTCCCCCTCCCCTACCAGTCGCAAAAGGGACAGTCCCCCTAATCCTCACCTTTCATCTTATCAGCTGTCGCATACAACACATAATCCTCCAACATTTTTGCTACCTCCAATGGGATCCCACCACTAGCCACATCTTCCCATCTCCACCCCTTTCTGTTTTCTGTAGAGACCATTTTCTCCGCAGCTCCCTGGGTTAACATCCCTTCCCACCCAAACACCCCCTCCCCAGGTACTTGCCCCTGCAACCGCAGGGGAAGCAACATCTGTCCCTCTACCTCCTCCCTCAACCCCGTCCAAGGACCCCAGCAGTCCTTTCAGGTGAGGCAGAAGTTCACTTGCACCACCTCCAACCTGATCTACCGTATCCGACGTTCTAGGTGTGGACTCCTATATATCGGCAAGACCAAGTGCAGAATAGGCAATCGGTTCTCTGAACACCTTCGCACAGACCGCCCGGAACTACACAATCTCCCGGTTGCCAAACACTCCCCTCCCATTCCTACACTGACCATTCTGTCATGGGCCTCTTCCACTGTCAGAGTGAGGTCAAACGCAAATTAGAGAAACGGCACCTCATATTTCGCTTGGGCAGCTTACAACCCAGCGGTATGATATTGATTTCTCTAACTTCAGTTACCCCTTGTTTCTCTCTCTCTCTATCCCTTCCCCACCCTAGTTCTCCTACTAGTTTTAACCTCCTCCTGATTAATTTTACTGTTTGTATGCCTCGTTGTCACCTGGACCAAATGAACCATGGTACATTTCCTTGAGCATCATCTACTTTGATCTGTTGTTTTCACACCTTAGATGTTGTTTGTGCCCTCCTCTATCTCGTTTCCCTCTCCCCTGACTCTCAGTCCGAAGAATATTCTCGACCAGAAACATCACCCATTCCTTCTCTCCAGAGATGTTGCCTGACCCGCTGAGTTACTCCAACATTTTGTGTCTATCTTCGGTGTAAACCAGCATCAGCAATTCCTTCCTACAAATTCCATGTGCCTTTGTTTGTTTTAATGCTCTTCTGCAGTGCTTTCCAACAGCCTTAGTATTACTGGTGGAATGCTATCCTTTTGATGTAGAGGAGGTGGTAGATAGCCATCCAAGATAACCTTAAGGTTGTTTGGGTGACTTTAAATCAATGCTACAATGGAATCTCAGATATCAATGATCTGATGCTATAGTGATGGTATTTAAAAAAAAAAATCTTGTTTGACAAGATTCAAGCAGGGCAGACAGCATCTCTGGAGAAAATGAATTGGTGACATTTCGGGTCTAGACCCTTCTTCAGACTGGTTTTGTGCTGTGCTCTTGCCGTATCTCTGGAGAGAAGTATGGGTCTCGACCCGAAACGTCGCCCATTCCTCTCCAGAGATGCTGCCTGTCCCGCTGAGTTACTCCAGCATTCTGTGTCCATCTTCGCTGGCGAGGAACCGTGCAAGTTTGCAAGTTTTCGCTCTCGAACACAGATAGCAGCGGATTATTAGGGAAAGAAACTCGCGTTCATGCCGCACGACGTGTTTGACCACCTGCCCCCGCTACTCAAGGAGCTTGTGCTGAACGGTAACCAGCTACGGAGCTTCAACTGGGGCAGGCTTTACCTGCTAGGCTGGTTGGAGCTGCTGGACCTCGGTAGCAACCTGTTGACCACGGTGCCTCGCATGCTATCCAACTGCACCCAAACCCTGTGCGTCTTCAACCTCACCCACAACCAGATCTCCAAGTAGCAATGTTACAAAATTTTGAGATTTTAAAAATCAAGTCTGCAATTTATCCCATCAGATAAAGCATAAAAAGAAGTTTAATTTGACACCTAATTCACTTTCATATCTTCAGTATTAAAAAAGTTATGACCATTTTCATACTCGGAAATTAGCATCTTGTTCCCCATTGCCTTTCAATTAACTTAACTCAAAAGCTTTGATCTAGAACAGTTAAAAGCCTATATCTTTCTTAAAAATTAAGAGAACTCAATGACATTTTCAATTATTATAGATTGAAGCATTCTGAAACAAATATGAAACAATCATACTTGGATGACCTGAAAATAAAGCATATAATTAGTTAGTTATCTAATTGTAGCTAATTACAAAATTCAATGAGTAGATCTAAACATCTATCCATTTCTTAAGAAAAGATAAACTTTTTTTTTTAATTGCCTAAGTGTCCAAATAACATTCACACAATAATCCACAATATAACATAATTTTTAAATCTCATTTTCATGAATTTATAGGCCAAATGGAAGGAATTTAGTGTTTAATGCCTGTAAATTAATGGCCATTTAAATCAACTAGCGAGTGGGTTTTAGTGGAATGCGGTGGATTGGAACGTTGTGGTTTGCTGTGAAATCAGGAGGAAAAATACTGTTGGTTCATACATTTTTTTGGACCCCTTTTCGCAACATGAAAATATGATTAAAGCCTCCATAAAAACCATTTTTTTATATAAAAATAAACGGTACCTTTTTTTCTCCCCTACGCAAAATCCTACCCGTTGTCGGTTCTCAGGGCTTTTGAAGGTGATTTTTAAATTACTCTAGTTAATAAATAATCTAGCGTAATTTAAAAATACCTTCATTCATGAAATGTCGGAGCGATTTTTCTTCCGCAACAAAATCACCCGACATTGATCGATTTTCCTAGTCTGTAGAAAAACGGCACTTTAACCCCGCCCCCCTCTGAAATGCGCCAAAGTCACGCACACGGGGAGTGGAAGAACTGCAGCGCTGCTCAAGGTAAGTTTTGTAACATACCTACTCCAAGCTGACCAAGGACTTCCTGCGGGACGTGACCTCCCTGCAGTACCTGGATCTCAGCTACAACAACCTGAAGACCATCCAGGCCTCCAGTTTCCCGGACAGCGCCATCAAACACCTTTGGGAGCTGCGGCTAAGCGGCAACCACTTTCTCTGTACCTGCGACACCAGATGGTTCGTGTAGTGGGTCAATCAGACTACGGTCTACATCCCTCGCCTGGTCACCGATGTCATCTACACCTCTCCCGAAGCCCACCGTGGCCACGGCGTCGTCATGGTGGACCTGCACTCCTGCGAGTTGGACAACCTGGGCATTGGCCTCTACACTTTCTCTGCCTAGATCACCTTCTTGCTCCTCGATTTGATACTTAAAACAGGCCTTCATTCACGGTGGTGCAATTGCCTGACAGCAAATGCAGCGCGGGAGACCTGGGTTCGATCCCGACAACGGATGCTGTCTGTACTGAGATTGTAAGTTCTCCCCGTGACCAGCGTGGGTTTTCTCCAAGATCTCCCCACACTCCAAAGATGTCCAGGTTTGTAGGTTAATTGGCTTGGTGAATGTAAAAATGTCCATAGTGGGTGTAGGATGGTGTTAATGTACGGTGATCGCTGGTCGGCGCGGACCCGGTGGTCCGAAGGGCCTGTTTCCGCTCTGTATCTCTAAATTAAACTAACAGGGTAGAACACTGGACCTTCTTGGTCAGTTTATTATTTTACACTTATATACATTACACAGATCACGGAATGTGAAATAAAGCTGGCAAGCCAAGGTCACGCAAGAAACGGAGGAAAACCGGAGACGATTTTTTTCAGCAACTCCGTTCTGGCAGAAAATCTATCCTGTGTTAAGAAACCTAACTTTCAGGGGATTTAAATCTTGAATTCAACTTCTATCTGAATGTAATCGATTTACAAAAGCTTTGAAGTTCTCCCTGCAGTCCGTTTCTTAAACACCTTTACGTTTTGCGCTTTTTTTGACAGCCAAGCACTTTAAATGCCATTTATTGCATTGTAGCAATGATAGGCAACGATTTGATAAAAACGGTTAATTACATGACAAGAGAAGCATGCAGCTACACAAGAGATACGGAGAAGCTGATCATTGGGGCAGTTCTGTCCATGGTCATGGGAGGTTTTATATAGTAAAAAAAAGCTGCATGACATTTTTATCCATGTGATGATTTTTCCACACATCTGTAGTCGTTGTTGGCTCAAGAGTAACTCAGGAGAGGAACTTGGTACATCGCAGAAATGAGAAGTAAACGGCAAACTTAGACATACCCGTGGGAACTCAGTTAAACTCTTGAACATAAACTTGGAATCTCGTACACAACCACGAGTCTGATTTTCTCTTTCACTCGGGGTCACTCGTGGGTCAACTCGCACCGTGAGACAGGGCCATTAGGATATAAGATGGGAGTGATGATTTGGTTCGTCAGTGAACCGTAAATGTGTGGGTGGGTGAGTGGGGAGGCACAGGGTGGCGGAAATGTGGCAATGAGTGCAAGGAGGGGGTGAGAATAAAATAAAATGTTAAACTTCAACACAATTGCAGATAACATATTAATCAGAACTTCAATCAGGTATTAGGATTTTAGTGCAATGGGGATCTGCTGGGTAAGTACGGGAATCTGAGGAATGGATGTTATGCACTGAGTGGTTGATATTTGGAACAGCATGACAGAGAATGATGGGCCAGAGGTGTTGGTGGAAGCAGGAAAAACCTTTAAGGAACATCTTCATTCTAGATATATTTGTGTACCTCTCAGATCCCTTAAAACCTTGTTCCACTCACCAATTACCAGCATCACCTTGGGCATGCTGTTCCAAATATCAACCACTCACTGCATCAAAGCTATTCCTCAGATTCCCACTTACCCAGCAGATCCCCTTTGCACTAAAATCGATATCCTATTCCTTGTTTATACCTGTGAAGGAATAGAAGGATATAGAATTAATACATACAAGTGTGATTAGTACAGATGGGCATGTTGGTTGACACAGAGGCAGTTGTCTGAAGGACTTGTTTCGATGCTGCTCATTTCCAAGATTCGATGAGATACAGTAACTATGACCAAAAAGCTTAGAGTGGACATAGCGGCCAAAAATGCCAGATTTTGAACTGCACACCTCTATGATTCTTAAGTTTTCCACCATTTGTAAGTCAGCACCTAGGACTTTTTTGTCGTGTTTTTTTAACTTTTGGTCCACACTGGTTTTAAACCCAGGAAAATGAGTTAAAATCCCTTCTATTATTTTTTCAAGGATTTCAAAAAAAATAATGTATCATTACAATGGCACCAACCCATAATTCCAAAATGGTTCGTTTCCAACATTCTAATTTCATCCATGTATATTTATACGTAAATAATCTAACTGCATACAATCTGCATCCAAACCCACACTCTCCAGTACAATTATCTCCCAAGCTATATTAATAATTGCACTATGGCAATGGACAGTGTTAAATTGAAAACTCACCAGGTAAATCTTTTATGAACTCCAAATCTTACCCTAAATCAGAAAAAAAAGAATAATATGAAATTTTAGCACCTTACTAAATATTTTGTTGGTTGATTTTTTTTCTTGATTAAAGAATATTTTAAGATTTTAATTCTTATGGGTCTGTCCACTTAGGTGATATTTTAGGCAATTACAGGTGACTAGCTTGTCGCCACATGTTCACCAGTGGTCGCCGGGAGTAGTCGCGCGAAAGGTCGTAGCGTCTTTCTGGTCGCCGCTAAATTTTCAACATGTTGAACATTTTTCGGCGACTGTGAGTTTGACGCCAATGAGCGTAGCTTGACTTCTCCTGACATAGGTGCTGTAGTAGGTTGTCGTCAGGATGACGTCGGTTGTCGCCGGTTTTTCGGCGACCTGCTACGACTATGATAGTCGCCGGCAGTTGCTTAAAAAAATCGCCAAATGGGACAGGCCCATAACTTTGACTCATTGATATCTGCATTTAAATTCATGAGCAAATCTTCAAATAAAAAATATATAATTACTGCTATGCAGAGTTGTCCTTACGAGTGTCATGACTTGTTATGTGTAATCCAATAAATGGTTTCAGATCATTACAAAAATAGCTGAAGGAGAATCTGGTAGCTGTGACCTGTTTCCCTGGTTACAGTTATCATTACAAAGACATTCCACAATTGCCTTGATTTTTTTTTTAACTTTTATCTGTAAAGGTTCATTTATTATGGTTTCAAAACTATTGTCCAAAATCTGCCCACTATCTTAAGCCAATTTGTTTAAGTGTTCAATAACATTCTAGATATTTATAAATGGTTGTGCATTATTTAGAAATAACAAAATTTTGCTGCAGAATTAATTTGTTTCATACTAATGTATGATTTGAACATAAATTATCATTTAAGGTGAGTCATAGGAGAGTAATAACCAGTCTTCTTCCTTGTTAATTATACTAAAGATCCTGATAACACACACCCTGTCTCATCAGTTCCCACACATTATTGACCTCATCAAGCTAAAGCCTTACTTAAAAAAACATAGTAAATGCACAAAATTCTATCAAGATAGAGCACAATGCTCAATTGGCATAAATCTTACTGAATTTCCTTCTTAGTTTAGTTTATTATTGTCATGTGTACCGTAGTACAGTGAAAGGATTATTTATGGGCTATCCAGTCAAAGAAAAGGCTATACAGTGCATTCAGAAAGTATTCAGACCCCTTCATTTTTTCCATATTGTTTACGTTACAGCCTTATTCTAAAATTGATTAAATTCACTTTTTTTTATCATCATCAATCTACACACAATACCCCATAACAAAAAAGCAAAGACAGATGTTTAGAAATTTTTTGCAAAGTAATTAAAAATAAATAACTGAAATATCACATTTACATACGTATTCAGACCCTTTACTCAGTACTTTGTTGAGGCACCTTTGGCAGCAATTACAGTCTCAAGTCTTCTTGGGTATGACGCTACAAGCTTGGCACACCTGTATTTGGTAATTTCTCCCATTCTTCTCTGCAGATCCTCTCAAGCTCTGTCACGTTGGATGGGGACTGTTGATGCACAGCTATTTTCAGGTCCCTCCAGGGATGTTCGATCGAGTTCAAGTCCGGGCTCTGGCTGGGCCACTCAAGGACATTCATAGATTTGACATGAAGCCACTCCTGCGTTGTCTTGGCTGTGTGCTTAAGGTCGTTGTTCTGTCGGAAGGTGAACCTCTGCCCCAGTCTGAAGTCCAGAACGCTCTGGAGCAGGTTTTCATCAAGGATCTCTCTGTACTTAGCTCCGTTCTTCTTTTCCCTCCATCCTTCCCCAGATCTGTGTCTTGACACAATCCTCTCTTGGAGGTCTATGGACAATTCCTTCGTCTTCATGGCTTGGTTTTTGCTCTGACATGCACTGTCAACTGTGGGACCTTATATAGACAAGTGTATGCCTTTCCAAATCATGTACAATCAATTTAATTTACCACTGTGGACTCCATTCAAGCTGTAGAAGAAACATCTCAAGGATAATCAATGGAAACAGGATGAATAACAATGCATGAACACATGGCAGTGGACAAATTGGAGAAAAATTATTACAATTTTATTTCTCTGTCTTTACAGTGTTCCAGTTTTTCGTCTAGAACCCGTTTACTTGCAGAGGCCTGCATGTCATAGGATCCCCTTTTGTGAGAATTCACAACCTTCTGAGATGATTTGATGTACTTACGTGGGAGCAGGAGGAGATAATCCATTGCTTTAATTTTGGACCAACTATTGTCCTGTATCGATTGGGTGGGGATGTTCAGGGCAACTCTAAATGCTTTTTCAGGTTAAGTGAGGGGAAAATGAGGGAAGAAATTTGTATGTCTGGAAATTAATAATTGGGTTCTCAGAAATAAACATTAGATGGCCCATTAATTGATCATGGATGATAATTTAACCCATTTAAGTAACATGTAAGTGAAGAAATAAAATACAACCAACAAATTTAATGTATACAAATTATTAATGAAGGAGTAACTGAATTAATAAAACATAAATTACATTTTTATGTATAAAATGTATTAATGAAGGAAGGTTATTGAATTGAATTTTAGATTTTGTTTACAAGTAATGCCATTGTTGTAAAATTCCTAATAAATTCACGATCGACTTAAATAGATAGCCTCCTCCTCATTAAAAAACACAGCTGTTTGCCAGTTCAGAGGCAGCTAGATTATAACCTCGAGGTCTGTGTCAGTTTAAACAAAATAAGTCTGTCCCTGATCTAGTTTACTGATGGATAACATTCTGACACTTACCCAAAGTTTGAACAAATAAATAAATTAAAATGAACAAAAATGGATTTTAGAGCAATAGAAGTGCAACAAAATATGAAAAATAATATTTTTTTTATTGATGTGAAAGATGCTATTTCTGCATAGTTAAGGAGTGCCATGCTTCAGATTCAGATTCAGATTCAGATTCAATTTTAATTGTCATTGTCAGTGTACAGTACAGAGACAACGAAATGCATTTAGCATCTCCCTGGAAGAGCGACACAGCAAATGATTTGAATAAATAACAATAAGTGTCCGGTGGGGGGTGATTGGCAGTCACCGAGGTACGTTGTTGAGTAGCGTGACAGCCGCCGGAAAGAAGCTGTTCCTGGACCTGCTGGTTCGGCAACGGAGAGACCTGTAGCGCCTCCCGGATGGTAGGAGGGTAAACAGTCCATGGTTGGGGTGAGAGAGGTCCTTGGCGATGCTGAGCGCCCTCTGCAGACAACGCTTGCTTTGGACAGACTCAATGAAGGGGAGCGAGGAACCGGTGATGCGTTGGACAATTTTCACCACCCTCTGCAATGCCTTCCGGTCGGAGACAGAGCAGTTGCCATACCAAACTGTGATGCAGTTGGTAAGGATGCTCTCGATGGTGCAGCGGTAGAAGTTCACCAGGATCTGAGGAGACAGATTCTCAGGAAGAAGAGACGCTGGTGAGCCTTCTTGATCAGAGTTGAGGTATTGTGGGTCCAAGAGAGGTCGTCGGAGAGGTTGACTCCCAGGAACCTGAAGCTAGAAACACGTTCCACCTCCGTACCGTTAATGTGAATGGGGGTGTGCGTGCCGCCCCTGGACTTCCTGAAGTCTACAATGAGCTCCTTGGTTTTCTTGGAGTTAAGGGCCAGGTTGTTGTCAGCGCACCATGCTGCTAAGTGCTGGACCTCCTCCCTGTAGGCCGACTCATTGTTGTTGCTGATGAGGCCAATCACCGTTGTATCATCTGCATACTTGATGATGGTGTTAGTACCATGTACAGGTGTGCAGTCATAGGCGAAGAGGGAATAGAGGAGGGGGCTCAGCACACAGCCCTGTGGAACGCCGGTGTTCAGGGTGAGGGTTGAAGAGGTGTGCTTGTCTACCCTGGGGTCTGTTGGTTAGAAAGTCCAGTATCCAGTTGCAGAGGGAAGGAGCGATGCACAGATTACCGAGTTTGGCGATCAATTTTGATGGTATAATGGTGTTGAATGCTGAGCTGTAATCGATGAACAGCATTCTTACGTAAGTGTCTCTGTTGTCGAGGTGGGAGAGGGCGGAGTGAAGTGCCGTTGAGATGGCATCCTCCGTACTCCTGTTCTTGCGGTAGGCAAACTGATAGGGATCCAGTGTGGGGGGTAGGCAGCTTTTGAGGTGTGCCAGGACCAGCCTCTCGAAGCACTTGGTGATGATGGGGGTAAGTGCAACTGGGCGGAAGTCGTTGAGGCTTGCCGCAGTGGAGTGTTTTGGCACTGGCACGATGGAGGTGGTTTTAAGGCACGTGGGGACAACTGCCTGGGCAAGTGACAGGTTGAAGATATCAGTCCAGACGTCTGCCAGCTGCGCCGCACAGACCATGCGCATGCTTGCCATTCTTATCCACATTACCAATTAGCTTATGAATCTTACCAATAAAGAGGGATAAGTAACTTTGCAACATTGTCGTTGACATGGGAATCATGTCCTGCCGAGTTGGAAAGGAACGCAGAACCAGGGACTTTGGTGAGGTGGATTTTTGGAATTCAGGCCCTGGTAGGTGGAAAGGAGTGCAGAAACAAAGGCCTGGCTGAGTGGAAGGAAGCGTTGGAATCAGAATCAGGGCCTGCCAAGTCAGAGGAAACATGGGAACCAAAACCCATCCCTCCTTTCTGCTGAAAGTTTGGCCTGTGAGTTGAATGGAACCATATGAACTGAGGACCCAGAAAGTAGAAAGCGAGCAGGGGAATGGATGCCCCAGTGAATTGGATGACAGCATGCCCAAGATTACCTGGTGAGCCAGATGCTGAACCATTATAATTTTCAAATGGTTAGATAGTGAATCATTGAGTCGTACTGCTTGGAAATTATGTGAAAGAATTGCAAATCTATGTTTCCAAGGCAAATTGGTCCTGCAATGTATATTTTCATGTGCTGGTAACACTAGAGAGGTTTTGTGAATCATAAGTACTGATCTTGCTGAATCTTACATATTGCCCAGACCGACCTGTGCTGGATGGATAGATGAATCTCACAAATCCTCCATGCACGTTGTTAGCAAGTTCCAAATTGTGTTTAGGTCTCAAACAGCATGGGGGAGAGGTTCTATCTGAAACACCTTTGATAGGAGGTAAAGTTGGGAGTAAACCATCGTCTATTGTTAAAGGTATCATGGAGTTTAACAATCTTTGCAAGATTTCTCTGACATTCAAAGTTATTTAAATCCTACTAAATTATAAGTAAATAATAAAACATAAAATTTAGGATTTAATATTGCAAAATAAATTTTTTTGAAAGCAAGTGAAATAACCGAGAGATTTAATAAAAACGGAAAATCCGGTTTTGAAATGTTGCCTTCCACTGCATCCTCATCTGGCTTGCCGTTTCCAATTAAAACACTGGCACATGTTTAGAAGGGGATATTCTCAGCATAATGCTATAAAGATCCAGTAAGAAAGTAGTGTAGCATACAGTTTGACTACAGAAGCTTCATTGGGGAGGAACACAAATTAACAGATTTGGGCTTAGAGTCAATCCGTAACTCTAAGACTCATCTCAGTTCAACTGGCTGAACACGAGTGGTTCTCTTTAATTCTGGTCAAACTATTGGCAATAGAATGTCACACTTGGCCCATAAACAAACATTTGTAATGCAGTTATAAGAAAGTTTTAACATAGCTAACAAAATATTTTTGTTGCTATAAGATGTACTTTGGTTATAATTACTTGTGAGTAAAATTGAGCTACACCTTCTTGTATTTTACACCATGCCTGAGTTTTGAAGCGTCAGTATGCATTTTGAAAATAATTAATTTACGGCTTTAATAAGGTTATTTTATATAATAACACAGTATGTGATGTTGGTTTAAATTTGGTGCCAATTGAAGGAATTTGTTGGAAGCTAGTTCCATTCACCTTCTTGAAGAAGCTATTTCTTAATCTTACATTATCTCAAAATCCAAAGTCAGAGATCCTTTATTAAGACTTTCATTCTCCAGGTTCCCTCGTATGATAATGCCATGATAAATCACTATAATGGAGATTTAATAAGGAAAGGACTCCCTTGCCTTGTAAACGTTCAATATAGAGTTCAATACTTGGAGTTAGACACAAAATGCTGGAGTGGCTCAGCGGGACAGGCAGCATTTCTGGAGAGAAGGAATTGGTGACGTTTCGGGTCGAGACGTTGCTCGACTTTAGGAATAGCAATGTTCAGAGTACATCCATTTCAAAAACTCCTTTTGCATTGGATTGTTTTAAAAATGCATTCAGTGCCAAGATTGAATATCAGTGCAGAGATTGAACATTATGTGGATTGAATATTGCTTATTATGTTTACAGCTGGCAGTAACACACACAATTACTTTAAAGTAAACTCACAGTAAACATTAGCTAAATGCAATAATGGTACTTGGCATTGCATGATTATCCATCAAAAAGGTGCCATGGGAACAAGTCTGAAGAGGGGTAATGACCTGAAATGTCACCCATTAATTGGTCACCATTCCTTCTCTCCAGAGATGCTGCCTGACTCACTGAGTTACTCCAGCATTTTGTGTCTACCATGAGAACAAGTTATTTGATGCATTTGATAGAATGCTGGATGATTCATAATGGCAACAGTTTAATTCTGTAAACCAATGTTCTTTCCTTGCAGAGTAGTACTAAATGGACACTGTTATATGGCTTTATTTTGTCTTTTCTTAGTTGAAGCACTTGTCATATGGAGTTCTGGAGGGGCAAAGTGCTAACTGTGACAATTACCTTGGAACATTAGAAGTTTCTTATTGGAGGTCAAGTTAGGGACATAGACTGCCTCACTGCCTGTCCTGCTGAGTTTCTTCAGCATTTTGTAGGTTAGTTTTCTATAAATTGAGAATTTAATGTTCATACCACCAGGCTTGTAAGCTACCCAGGCTACCCAAATTGCCACTTCAATTTAAGCCATGTGAAACCAAATCAACTTTTTAATAAAATGAACACTACAATAAAATGTATGATTCAATCACATATCTTTTATCTAAAATCCCTCAACTCTTCACAGCCACAATCCTTTTTTAAAAGAAACATTTGAATGTCACCAATTAATGTTTTAATCTTTAATCTGTCTCTTAAGTCAAAATTTCTTCCAAACTGAAAATGTTATCAAATTAATAAGACAAATAATATCCTCGCACACAATGCAGAAAATATAATCCATATATTTAAAGGTCTGGAACCCAGAGATTTGCCAATTTTAAAAGAACATTTTGAGGTCAAAGTCCATGAATCATTCATATCATTTAAAACATTTACAAACCAAAACATGATTCATTAATTACAAAAGAGTACACACACAGAACTAAGTACTTCTCACAGCCAAGACAAGATTATAAATATTTAACAACTTTCAACTCTGACCAGATCAATGACTGATACTCAAGACAAATAGGTGACATTTCTTATAAAGACATATCTTCACAGAATGAATGCCCATGCAAATATGCTGAGACGCTTTCACACCAGTCAAATCTAGATTGTTACTTCCATTGAGTGCTGCTTGAGTGACGTGAGTCAACCTATCAACTTCTGATAAGGTACACACTTCTTAGGTCATAGACTTATCTTATTAAATCTTATTAAAGTTAATTCAGTCAACGTTTTCCAGTCATTGTGCCTTGTACAAAATGATCACAACTACCAGGCCTTCAGTCAGAATTCTCCTGAGCCATCTACTCCCAATGTACTTGGTGTTATAACCTGTCTGATTGCTAATACCTTTTTACACAATCTATCAGTGCATCTGTGCAACTTTGGTTTTAGCGCTATGGTGCAAATCATGCACAAATTTTCCAAGTCTTCACTTATCTTGTCTTTTATTCAATTTAAATGTATGCCTATGAACAACCTTGGCAAGTTTGTAATGCATGCACACAATACTATCATTACGTCTGTCAAGTATGCCTATTATTTTGGTTTTACCAATGTATCCTCCAAACTGTTGACCGGCTTTTCCTTCGATTTTGCCAATCCTTTGTCGCTGGTTCACTTTAAAATTATGCACTGCCTCCCTTCTCAGGATAAATTTTAAACTAAATAGTTCCATCCATGGAGTTCCACTTAACTAATATGTGCCCTCCTCCCTTCTCAAAACCCATTTTCTCTCCCAAAGAAGCAAAACCTACATATGCTCTTCTTCTTCTTTACGTATCCACCTTGTTACAAATGTTGGCCTCGCTGTCATCGTCCATCCTGAAAAGGATGCAAGCTTCCGGCAACAATCAGTGGAAGCCATCACTTGTCCCAATAGATGCCCTTTATTATAAGCGTTACAGTGATGTTCTGTGGTCTCAACGAAAAAGGTCACAAATCGTTTTCTTGGTTTTCGTCTTCTGCTTGTCTTTTAAAGAATCTTCTTTTTGCGTATGGCGTGCACAGCCTAAAGTTGGAAGACAACTTGTTCTGTTTGATCTTCTGTTTGTGCACGCCAGGTTGATTGCATTCGTCGAAACAGGGTGGACCACGTGAAGGTTGCAATCTCCCACCCCCTTTAAAGTATCAAGGCAGTTAACATGCTAGGCCCAGGCAAGACAAGCCAGCATTATTAGTTCCACCTCAAATAGTTATTCTTAAGATTTTTGTTGTGCCAGATGTCCACCATGATCATATTAAAATAGCAGAGTAGGCATGAGGGCCCCAAATATCTACTCCAGCTTCTATTTCTTATATTCTTATCCGCGGCCTAATTATTTTGCTCTTTATTCAGAATTTGAACGCTGCAAATCTTCCCCATCACTATTCACTATTCCAATAACCAGTTCTTCAGTCAAGAATTTAAAGAATGTCATCTGAATATCCTTTTGTTCTTATTTACATAATTTCCTCCTTCACCAAAATATTTTGACCATTGCTACAACATTATGTAGTTGATACTTCCATGCAATAAGTACAACTACACAGTTTACTATTCTCCCAACAAACAGTTGAAAACCTTGTTTAATATTAATGATTAATATTAATGATATTACACACAAGGCGCTGCATTAGGTATTATGATAGAATATTGCATCCATTTAAAACATTTGGTCATTATACATCATGCTTCACCATCTGTCACCTCTTCCAATATGCTGAAATGTTATTTTAATTCGTTTTTTCAAGTATTTGCTGTTATTTCTCCAAACTGTTAACATAAGTAGTTACTGTATCTATGGAAACAAAATTTAAGTGATGCTTGCCTTCTCCATGAATATGTAATATCTCTTTGACACCTATTCATAGAATTCTGTTTAAAATATGGCTGGAATTTTCCCTTCAATTAACATCACAACAGACAGATGGTCCAGCGATTATCTCATTATGTTCAAATTAGCTGCTATGTTTCCCCCATTCCCACGGAGATTACACATCAAATATCCATCATTAGCTATGAAATACTTTGCAATGTCCTGAGCTTTAAACCCTTGTCTCACGGTGCGAGTTGTCCCACGACGTACCCCGAGTTTTCACTCACGGTAATCCCGTACAACCAACGTAGCGGGGACATCAGAACTCGCGTGAGCAACTTAGCGACTCGTGGCGCTAACGTCAGGTACCCGTGAAACTTGTCAACTCGTGAAAAAAATCAAACATGTTTGATATTTTCCACTAGTCAAATTTACTGTCCAAGTTTAAAATTGAAACATTTAAACTCATTGTAATATCGTAGTGGCCCGTGTGTTAACTTTAGTGATTCGTGCATCTACCGTGGGAACTCTTTAATAGACACAAAATGCTGGAGTAACTCAGCGGACCAGGCAGCATCTCTGGAGAGAAGGAATGGAGTCGAGACCCTTCTTCAGACTCACCCGAAACGCCACCCATTCCTTCTGTCCAGAGATGCGGCCTGTCCCGCCGAGTTACTTCAACATTTTGTGTCTATCTCAGCAGGGCACAGTCCCGTGGTTAACACCACACTCCAGACCTATCTAACCCCTTATTTATGAATGTTCCACACATATTTATCGATATTTTTTCCGGCAGTGTGCCCAGGCTACGGACACCACACTGAGCCCAAACTAAAACAATCCCAGTACTTATTGGTGTGTATGGTTTGACCGAGGACACGTGCAATTTGGCCGAGGCACTTCACTGTCCGTGTGTAGGAAGGAACTGCAGACGCTGGTTTACACCGACGATAGAAACAAACATGCTGGAATAACTCAGCGGGACAGGCATCGCCTCTGGAGAGAAGGAATGTGTGATGTTTCGGGTCGGGACCCTTCTTCAGACTCCCCGCTCATTCTTCCCTCGTTGATGTGAACTTTTGGGGGTGCGAGGAATCGGGTGTCGCTAGGTAAGGGGAAGAGAGGTTTTACTGCTGAATTATGCGCAACAGAAGCATGAAGTGGGGGTAAGGTCCGTTTAAACTATCTCGTTTCCAACCCCCCCCCCCCCCCATGTTGGGAGGGAAAGGGGAGAGAGTTGTGCAAACAAACCACGGGAGACTGCATCTTTGGAGGGAAATCATAAAATGTATATGGATGTTTCGGGCCGGGACCCTAAAGGTTGACTACCCATTTCACAGATGCTGCCTGGCTGTTGGCTTCTTCCTGCAGTTTGCTTTTGTCCCAGACTCCAGCATCTGCAATCTCCTTGACCTCCAAAGGGAAAAGTTGCTCGTGAAGCGAAGGTCAATATTGACCCATGCTTAATCAACCTGCACCTTAAACAGCTTCAAACTCTTCTTCCATGTTTGGTGCCGACGGAATTGAAACAATTTTCCAAAGCACTCGGTTTGTGCTTCAGATTAAGTAATAACTTCCTCAGTTGTATGAACAAAATGATCATTCCCTCAACCTGCTCTTTCATCTTGACCAGTTCGCTCTTCATCTCTTCTGACCTCCAGCCGAGTCCAGGCCCACTCCTCTACCGCTTCCTCTCATTCCTTCTCCTCAACTGCCAACGCCGTTCCCAGCACCTCTCTCACTCCTCCCCACCCATAGTCCTTGCCTTCTCCCAATTCCACCATCCCTCGTCCCGTCCCCCCCCCCCCCCCCCCCCAACCTGTCCTCGCCTGAACTGCTGAAGATAACCGAGTGCTTTAAATGCGAATCCCGGACTGCGGCAACAACACACGCCCTGAGCGGGAGAGGAACTTGGTAACTCAAGAGCAAATGGGATGGGAACTTGGTAACTCTGGAGACGAACTCAGAACATCGCAGAAAGTACAAGTAAACGGCAAGCTTACCATACCCGTGGGAACTCGCCTCAAACACTTGAACATCAACTTGGAATATCGTACACAACCACGAGTCTGTCACTCTGGGTCAACTCGCACCGTGAGACAGGGCCTTTAGACACTGTATAATGTAAGCCTTTCTTTTCTCTTTTTGTATGTGGAGATTTTTTTTTCAAATAAGGCATTCAGCCAACTACATGAATATCCGTAAGCATGAAAATGTCTGCAGCTCTGGTCCATTTGCCCCACTCAGTCATGATGCCAAAAACAATTTGCCAACTCTTAAAAGTCCCAGGAATGTGAAAGCTACACTCCTACACCTTGTCACTAATATACACTCAAGATCATGCAGAGAACAGATGAGAGCAGTTTCAAATAGGACACCTAGATGTGCAAATTCCTCCTACATCGAGCTGAAATTTCACATACATCTTTTAATTTTTTTTCACGTCAGCTAATTAGTCCAAATGGTAGGTTAATTGCATGTAAGGTGATAAGCAGCTGTGGCATAGGCAGCAGCTCAGCAGAGGTTGATGTGGGTGGAATATGATGTTGCAAGTCCCCAAATAGGCAACAGGAATTAGATGAACAAATATGTCGGGAGATTGCAGACAGCTGCAAGACTAATAGGGTTGTCATAGTAGGGGATTTCAACTTTCTGAATATAGACTGGGATTGTCATAATGAATAGGCCTTGAATAGGATGGAATTTGTCAAGTGTGTTTAGGAAAAGTTTCTTCAGGCAATATATAGGTGGCCCTGCAAGGGAGAGGGCAAAGCTTGACCTAGTCTGGGGGTATTGGGTGGGACAAGTGATAGAAGTGTCAGTAGGCAAGGTTTTTGAGACCAGAGACCACTGTTATATTAGCTTTAAAATAGTTACGGATAAGGTCAGTGGTGGTTCATGAATTAAAATTGTAAATTACAGGTGGCACTAAAATAGGTGGTTTTGTAGATTGTGAAGATTGGTATCAAGAGTTACAGCAGGATATTGATCAGCTTGGGAACTGGGCCGAGCAATGGCAAATGGAGTTTAATTTAGATAAGTGTAGGGTGTTTTTGGGAAGTCAAGTCACGGTGTAGGTCCCTGCGAAGTGTGGTAGAACACAGAGATCAAGAAGTACGAGTACATGGTTCCCTGAAGCTAGCATCACAGGTACATAGGATGGTGAAGACAATTTTTAACATGCTGGCTTTCATCAATCATTGAATTGAGAATAGAAGTTAGGTCATTACGTTACAGTTGTACAAAGCATTGGTGAGGCAGCACTTGGAGTATTGTGTTCAATTTTGATCAACCTGTTATATGAAATATGCCATTGAGCTGGAAAGAGTGCAAAGATTTACGATTATGTTGACAGGATTCAATGGTCTGAGTAATGGGGAGAAGTCGGGCAGTCTAGGATTCTATTCCTTGGAGCACAGAAAGCTGAGGAGTGATCTTATAGAGGTATATACAATCATATATACCTCTATAATAATCAGAATGCATCTAATATCAAGGACTATAGGGCATAGGTTTATGATTAGGGGGAATGATTTAATAAGAACCTGAGAGACAACCTTTTCAGAAAGTTGAAAGTGAGTTGCCAGGGAAAGTAGTTGAGGCAGGTATATTAACAAGATATAAAGCACATTTCAATAGGTCCATGGACAGGAAAGGTTTAGAGGGATGTGGGCCAAATGCAGGCAAATTGGACTAGTTTAGATGGGTCATCTTAGTCAATATGGATGAGTTTGGTAGGAAGGCCTATTTCCATGCTGTGACTATTTAAGCATGGAATGTTCCCTGGTACATGAGAAGAATTCTCCTCCATGCATCCACTGGAAAGCATGATAGAATGCAATCTAAATAGATATCAAAGGTATTAAGATTGATTTGAAATCATTAAAATAATACACTATTATGTAATAAAAACAAGAATCGTAGAGTCTGCATTAATTTTACCTCAGGGCTTCAATTTAACTTTTCTTGACGTTGGCAAGGAAAACTCGTTTTGTAATATGTAACAAAGCATGTTGGCTGTGTTAGGATCACTGAACTTTTCATGTACCACAGAAATGCTCCAGATTTAATGTGAACATGTTTTATTCACCACTATTCATAGTTCCAGAGATTTGTGGCAATTTTTCTATGTTTTTAATTTGAAACAGACACAAAGTTGGCTACCTTGTGGCACAGTGAGTGATGCAGTCAGTAGAGCCACTACCTCAGAGCACCAAAGACTCAGATATAACCCAACCTCATTTAAACCTCAAATAGGTTTTCGGTGAAGGGGGAAATATTTTATAGGAACTCCGACGTCGGAACGGGAGAACCACCTCAACGGCTTGGGCATCCGAATCGGCCACTTCCTACTGGAGTCCGCGGTTCCCAAAGTCCACAGGCCGCGCTGGGCGGAGATTCACGATGGCGGCCCTCGGCAAAAGGTCCCAGGACACCGCGATGTTGAGGTCAGCGCCGCCCACGCTGGGAGCTCCGCGAACCACAGCTACACGATGTTGATGCAGCAGGCCCAGCACTTCGGAGCTTCAAACGGCGATCCAGGTAGGCATCGCCCGCTCCGAGGTGAATCCAGTGCTGCGCCCCCGCTGCTGAAGCTTTGGCCTCGCCCCGGCAGGAAAGGACGCGCCAATCCAGTTGGTAGGCCGTGAGGAGGGGGCGAGGACGCGACTCGGAGAATAGTCGCATTCTCGCCAGGAAGTGACTGGGAAACGGTTTCCCCGTTACCCTACCCCCCTCCCCCACATAGAAAAACTATAGAAACCTCCAAACACACTTTTAAAACAGACTAAAATTTAAAAAAAGATAGAAAAATAGACAGACTATGACTGATTTGGTGTGTGGAGTTTTACGCCTTGTTCCTGTGATCACCTAAGTTCTCTCTGGTCCTTTGGTTTCCGCCCACATCTCAAAGAGGTGCAGATTAGTAAATTAATTTCCCACAGTAAATTACCCTTGTGTGCTGGAGAATGGTGGAATCCAGGAGGAGTTACCAAGAATGCGGGAAGAATACAAAATAAGATTAGTGTCAAGGGATGGTTGATGGTTACTGTGATCTTGGTGGGTCGAAGGTCCTGTTTTATGCTGCATCTCTTCATGACTCTGACTTTATTTGCTAAGAAACTCTGTTTTGTAATGTTTACAATATTTAGACCATGTAGTTTTCTCATTGAGATATCAATTATGTTTCTGTATTATTAATGAAACTGTTTGCTTGTGAAAAATATATCTATTTGTCCTACCTTGTCAACTCTCCCTATCAATCCGCATCCGCCCACAGCACTCCCTTATTTTGTTACTCACTCCCCCACCTTTCCCATCAGATTCCATCATCTGCAGCTCCTGATTACCTCCGCCTAGCAATTTGCAGCCTCTGTTATTCTCTCCAACCCTCTGTCCCCCACCTAACACTTACCAATCTACCTCTCCTAACTTGGATCCATCAGTCAGCTCTTGCCTCTCCTCACCACTTTTTACTGACTAATCCTCTTCCCTCCATGCTTTCTGTCTTCTTGAAGCTTCTTGACCCGAAAACGCGACTATATGTTTTGCTCAACAGATGCTGAGTTCCTCCAATAGCTTGTTTTTTTGTTTTTAAGGCAGTCTTTGAAGAAACTAGGAAGAGAAAATATTTCAGGGATATGAAGAAAGTGTAGAGGGGAGATTAATTTAATTCCTATTTAAAAGGACTGTTATTTAAAGAGGATTTAAATATTAAAAGGAACAATTTGGAAGACCTTGGAGACCATGGAACTAATTGGCCACTCTTTGAAAAGGTCAGGCGAGTTTGAATGTTACTGTCTAAGATGCGATTCTACCATTTCATGTAAAGTGTAAATGTCACCATGAATTATTGCTATGATCACCATAGTCCACAGTTAAACTCATGATTCACATCTGGCAAGTCTGGTATACAGTGGTTTTCAGATTGCACAGCTTATTTGTACATTATATTCTGACTTTATACCAAGTGTTCATTTGGCCAGTTTTACTTGACATAATCCAGTGTTGTCTTGAATAAAGGTGTAAATCCAGTCCAAAGCAAGCTGGACATAAAAAGCTGGAGTAACTCAGTGGGACAGGCAACATCTCTGGAGAGAAGGAATGGGCGACGTTTCGGGTCGAGACCCTTCTTCAGACCTTAACACCGTTTTTCATGTTTTGGTGTTACGATGTTTTTATTACATTTAATATATTTTTTAAGTTGTTAAATGTATTTGTTTTAATTACTCAAATCTATTTGAGTGTGTTCAAAAATCTCCGATTACTAGAGACATTAAAACAAAGGCCTTTCACAACAGTGAGTGGTCAAAAGGGCTTCAGAGGTCCAAGTCCAGATCTGAGGTGATTAAATTATAGAGCCGGCTCTGCCTTGTGAATGCCTTTCCGATCGTGAAGGTCAGTTTGGCTGACTCTATATTCAGAACAGGTTTATGCGGGCAGGCAGGGAGACGCTGTGATAGTGAAATTAGGTGGCACAGTAGATTCAAAACATTCTGGCCTACTGAGGCACATAATCCTCCAGGTACTTTCTTTAGCTTAGCTATTTTCAACTGCTATATCAATGAGCTGTCAAAAACAGAAGCGGGGATGATTTGTTTTGATTGTATGATGTTAAATCGATTCTCACCTTCTTTGATAGTGAAGTAGATTCCTGCTGTATGCAGCAAGATTCAGACAAAGTTCAAGCATGGGTTAATAACTGTGACATACATTTGCAGGATACATGTGCCAGCACTGATCATCTCCAACTGGAGAGTGCCAACCATCTGCCTTTGACATTCAACAGAATTACATGACACATTAAACCAAAATGGTATTGCCTTATATTCATAACTAATTAACTACGGGTACTGTCTGTACAGAGTTTGTACGTTCTCCCTGTGACCACGAGAGATTTCTTCACGTGCTCCGGTTTCCTCCCACTCTCCAAAGACGTACAGTTTTGTATGTTAATTGGCTTCTATAAATTGCCCCTAGTGTGTGGGGGACTGTGTTGGTGTAAGGGGTAATCTTCGGTCGGCGCAGAGTCGGTGGGCTGAAGGGCCAGTTTCCACGCTGTATCTATGAAGTCGAAAATAAAGGTCGCAGAAATAAGTTAAATTAAATGCATCACCGTCAACGTTTGGGAATGGAGTGGAGTAGAGGATGTCAATCATTAATTAGAAACCTTTAATAACCTTTGTGACTAGCCACAAAGTACCAGCAAATCATGACGTCGGTGTAAACCACTGCAATTTGCAACCGCTTCTTCAATGACCCCTGTCAATCCCGCGACCTCTGCTGCCTGGAAGGGCAAGACCCAAACATGCATGGGGTCACCACAACTGAAAAATGACACTGGAAGTCACTCACAACCTGATGTGGAAATTTATCAATGCATCTTCATTGTTGGATGAAATTATTGAAACGTGCTACAAAGTTGTATTGTGAGAGAATCTACATGACAGGGACTGTAACAAATCACATAACTGTTTTATCACTTCTCTCTCAAGGGAAATTAGGAAAAGTAATAAATGTTGGGCTTTCTGGCAATGTTCACAACCTGTTAATGTATAAATATACTGTATATGGAATCACAAGTGACAGTTAAATTGTATAATTGGAACTACGCTCCTCTGCATTGGTCAACAGAATCGCCTTTACTTTCCTTCAAACTCTGACCATTCTCGTTAAAAAGGCTGAAAATATTTGAAATACGTTTCAGTCTTCCTAATAAATTAAACATTTGACCTCAGGTTGAAACCAGGAAGGGGAAATGGTTCTTTAAACCACAAACATACAGTTTTCCATACAATCAGTCCGAATATAGCTGAATAATAGAAAAGTATGAAGACCTGATTAAAACTAAATAACAGAGACGCATTATGAAGTTCTTGCATATTTGAAATTTTCATTTTGCATACAACATCTGAAATAATAATCATCTAACTAAATTCACATGAATCACGGGATGGTTGCTTGCTATTATTATTTTTGGTGCATTAGTGGTGCTTGGCAAAGAGTGTCGAGGCCAGTAATTGAAGTCTCTTCGCACGTATTCTCGTGTATGGTAGTTATTTGACCTATTCCAGTACGACAGGCTAAACCCTGATTTTATTTGAATTTATGAACTTTTGCTTGCAAGCTCAAGCTGCATCCTGCTGAGTTAATTGGCATTTGACTTACTTAAGTAACACTCCTGAGACATGCACTTTTTGCAGTTACATAAGAACAAGACACAAGTATGCCTGAAGCAAAGACGACCATTTATTGAATTAAGTACACTCCATCTGGAGGCATGGTATCATTATTCCATCACTAATTAATTCACCCAAAACCACCTGTTACCTTCTGCTATAAGAAGCAGTAACTGCTTTTACTTGTCTCCTGGTGGGGAAAATAGCAATGCTCCATCCAGAAACTTTGATCTTCTTTCTCAACTAATATTGATCTAGCTCCTTAGTCATACAGCAGGGAAACAGGCTCTTCAGCCTAACTTGTTCATGCTGAAAAAGATGCCCTGTCTACACTAGTCCTACCTGCCCACATTTGGCCTATATCCCTCTGAACCTTTCCTATCCATGTACCTGTCCAAGAGGCTTTTAAATGTTGTTATAGTACCTGCCTCAACTATTTCTTCTGGTAGCTTGTTCCACATACCCACCAGCCTCTGTGTGAAAAAGTTGCCCCTCAGGTTCCTATTACCCCTCAGGTTCCTAGGGGGTGTTGTGGATAATGAAGAGGATTTCCAAAGTCTACAGAGTGATTTAGGCCAGTTGGAAAAATGGGCTGAAAGATGGCAGATGGAGTTTAATGCTGATAAATGTGAGGTGCTACACCTTGGCAGGACAAATCAAAATAGGACGTACATGGTAAACGGTAGGGAATTGAAGAATACAGTTGAACAGAGGGATCTGGGAATAACCGTGCATAGTTCCTTGAAGGTAGAATCTCATATAGATAGGGTGGTAAAGAAAGATTTTGGTATGCTAGCCTTTATAAATCAGAGCATTGAGTATAGAAGCTGGGATGTAATGTTAAAATTGTACAAGGCGTTGGTGAGACCAAATCTGGAGTATGGTGTACAATTTTGGTCGCCCAATTATAGGAAGGATGTCAACAAAATAGAGAGGGTACAGAGGCGATTTACTAGAATGTTGCCTGGGTTTCAACAGCTAAGTTACAGAGATAGGTTGAATAAGTTAGGTCTTTATTCTCTGGAGCGCAGAAGGTTAAGGGGGGACTTGATAGAGGTCTTTAAAATGATGAGAGGGATAGACAGAGTTAATGTGGACAAGCTTTTCCCTTTGAGAATAGGGAAGATTCGAACAAGAGGACATGACTTTAGAATTAAGGGACAGAGGTTTAGGGGTAACATGAGGGGGAACTTCTTTACTCAGAGAGTGGTAGCGGTGTGGAATGAGCTTCCAGTGGAAGTGGTGGCAGCAGGTTCGTTGGTATCATTTAAAAATAAATTGGATAGGCATATGGATGAGAAGGGTATGGAGGGTTATGGTATGAGTGCAGGCAGGTGGGACTAAGGGAAAAAAGTTGTTCGGCACGGACTTGAAGGGCCGAGATGGCCTGTTTCCGTGCTGTAATTGTTATATGGTTATATGGTTATATGGTTAAATCTTTCCCCTCTCACCTTAAACCTATGTCCCCTGGTCTTTGATTCTCATACGCTGGATAAAAGATACTATGCATTTACCTTCTATTCCCCCCCATGATCTTATTTATCTCTATGAGATCTACTCTCAACATCCTGTGTTCCAAAAAAATAGCCTGCCCAACCTCTTCCTATAGCTCAGGCCCTCAGGACCTGGCAACATCCACATAAATCATCGCTGCACTATTACCAACATAACACATGCTTCCTGTAATAGACCACAAAATGCTGGAGTAACTCAGTGGAACTGGCAGAATCTCTGGAGAGATGGAATGGGTGACGTTTCAGGTCGAGACCCTTCTTCAGACTGAGAGTCAGGGGAGAGGGTGAGAAAGAAATATGGAAGGGTAAGGTGTGAAAACACAGATCAAAGGGGACGACGATCAAGGATGTGTAGAATGGTACATTGTTAGCTGAAGAGAAGGTGACAATGAAGCATACAATCAGTAATATTTAATCAGGAGGACAATAATTAAACTAGTTGGAGAACTAGGATGTGGAGGGAGAGGGAATACAAGGTTTACTAGAAATTAGAGAATTTGCTGGGTTGTAAGCTGCCCAAGCGAAATATGAGGTGTTGCTCCTCCAATTTGGGTTGGGCCTCACTCTGACAGTGGAGGAGGCCCAGGACAGAAAGGTCAGTATGGGAGTGTGAGGGGGAGTTTAAGTGTTTTGCAACCGGGAGATTGCTTAGGCCTAGGCGGACTGAGCAGAGGTGTTCAGCCAAGCCTGCATTTAATCTCGTCGTTCCCACCTGGAACAGTGGATACAGTAGATGAGGTTGGAGGACGTGCATGAGAACCTCTGCCTCACCTGAAAAGACTGTCAGGATCCTTGGATGGAGTCGAGGGAGGAGGTAAAGGGACAGGTATTGCATCACCTGTGGTTGCAGGGGAAAGTACATGGCATGGGCTGGTTTGGGTGGAGCTGCGGGATACTGGGGAGATCCGTGTGAGGGCTTCATCTATGATGGAAGAGGAGATTTGCAGGAGGTCTTTGCAGGAGGCAGAGTTGGAAGAAGCTGTGGGAGTCAGTAGGTTTATAATAGATGTCAGTCGATAGTCTATCTCCTGTGATGGAGATGGTAAGATGAAGAAGCTGAAGGGAGATGTCGGAGATAGTCCATGGGCTTATTTCTGCTTGTGGTTTATATCAATGATTTGGATGAGTATGTATAAGGCATGATTAGTACGTTTGCAGATTACAGTAAAGTATGTGGTATTGTAGACAGGGGAGATGGTTAAAAGCAAATAACTGGGAAGTGTTGAATTTTGGAATGTCAAACTAAGGCAGGACCTTCAAAGTAAATGTGAGGGCCCTGGAAAGTGTGGTAGAGCAAAGGGATCTAGGAGTAATTGCCTGGAAAAAGCATCAACGTTTGACAGGTGGTAATGAAGGCCTTTGGTACATTGGTCTTTATCAGTCAGGTTATTGAGTATAGAAGTTGGGACATTATGTTACAGTTGTGCAAGATGTTGGTGAGGTCACATTTGGAGTGTTGTGTTCAGATCTGGTCATGCTGCTATAGGAGAGATGTCACTAAGTTGAAAAGAGTGCAGAGAAGATTTACCAGGAGGTTGCCTGGACTCGAGGGCCTGAGCTACGGGGAAAGGTTGGACAGGTTAGGACTTTATTCCTCAGTGCGCAGGAAGCTGAGAAGTGATCTTATAGAGGTGTATAAAATCATGAGGGGAATAGATAGGGTAAATGCATAGTGCTTTACCCAGGGTAGGGGAGTCAAGAACCAGAGGACATAGGTTTAAGGTGAGAAAGGAATTTTTTTTTATAGAAACCTGAGCGAAAACCTCTTTGTGTCAGCTGGTGGGTATGGAATGAGGTAGTTGAGGCAGGTACTATAACATAATTTAAATGACAGGTTCATGGATAGGAAAGGTTGAGATGGATATGAGCCAAATGCAAGCAAATTGGACGAGCTTAGGTGGGGCTTCATGGTTGGCTAGGATGAATCGTGCTACATGACTCTTTTACACGAACACATTCAATTAATCCGAGAATAGAAATTAAAATTCGGGTTCCATCTATTCCAAATAGAACAATAGGGCTTTTTCACAAAGATCTGTAAATAGGGCTCCAAACTAGATTAATAGAGAGATCTCAGAATAATTTAGAAAACATCAAGATGCAGAAATGGGATGCACTATTGTCTCTGCGGACCGATGGAATAAGATGGGTAAAATCGCCTTCCCCGCCCATGATTATCTTGTGCTGATTCTTGTGCATTTGAATTACTTCATGACACACTTAACACAGTCGTCTTTTGTAAATATGAACATCGAAAATCAGACTTGAAACCTATTCAAAGAAACCCTGCAATTAGGTCTGTAATTAAAACAAGAATTGCTGGCCAAGTACTCTGGCTTGCAGTTCCAAAAAGGGAAAGCACATAGGCCTACACCATTGTAGTTTAATGAGTGCCATTAGTGTGTGTAAGAGATTGGTTGTTTAACTGCTTCTGGTGATGTCACATTTTTTAAAAAGGCAGGATGTGTTGTACAGTGATATTAATTGGATTGAAAGGTATGAGTGCTTGTATTATTAGAAACACAGAGATGGAAATTGGGTTCTGACATCCCTGTATTTTAGATGCTACACAGCTTCCTAATGTTGAAAAACGGTGTCCAAGATCCAATTTTATATCTGATAAGTCACTCCGCAGACAGAAGATTTATCTGTGGCAGCAAGTATAGCACTCAACAACCATAATTGAGCATCTTACTGCATCAACTACCCCTCTCCTTTCAGCATTTTGAAAGGACATTTGACTCTATGGCATCCTCGTCTCCTCTTCAATTACCATCCATACACCATTCCTTTTCCAGGGTAGCTTCTTTAACATCCAGTGATGCCGCGCCTGAATTTGATCTCTTCCCATTTCACCATCTTGAGCATCAAATATTTATTCCAGATGAAACAACAATCTACATGCATTTCTTTCATTTAAGCATATGGTATTTGCGGCACATCATATAATCTCTATTCCGGGGATACCAAGAAAGATCATGAAACTGCTTTATAAAATATCTCAGTCAGGCAATTTTAAACTTCCAGCCTGTCATTTTAACCCTCTAGCTCATTCCCATTCCATTGCATTTTTTTGCCTTGGACTCTGTTTCAGTGTAACACATTATAAACATATTATGATTAATCATATTAAGATCTCCTTGACATACAATTAAGTGCAATGATTTCAAATAATTAACCACAATTCCAATTAAGCCACCTCTAGCCCATACTATTTTTTCTTTCCTTAACCCATTACCAACTCTTTTGCCTTGTACCATCATCTGTTAGGTACAGTGGCTTACAAAAGTATTCATACCCCTTGAACTTTTCCACATTTTGTCACGTTACAACCACAAACGTAAATGTATTTTATTGGGATTTTATGTGATAGACCAACACAAAGTGGCACATAATTGTGAAGTGGAAGGAAAATGAGACATGGTTTTTAATTTTTTTTACAAATAAAAAACTGAAAAGGGTGGCGTGCAAAAGTATTCAGCCCCCATTACTCTGATAACCCTAAATAAAATACAGTGCAACCAATTGCCTTCATAAGTCACCTAATTAGTAAATAGAGTCCACTTGTGTGTAATCTAATCTCGGTATAAATCCACTGTTCTGTGAAGGCCTCAGAAGTTTGTTAGAGAACATTAGTGAACAAACATCATCATGAAGCCCAAGGAACACACCAGGTCAGGGATAATCCCAGACAGCTCAGGGATAAAGTTGTGGAGAGGTTTAAAGCAGGGTTAGGTTATAAAAAAATATCCCAAGCTTTGAACATCTCACGGAGCACTGTTCAATCTATCATCCGAAAATGGAAAGATTATGGCACAACTGCAAACCTACCAAGACATGGCAGTTCACCTAAACTGACAGGCCGGGCAAGGAGAGCATTGATCAGAGAAGCAGCCAAGAGGCCCATGGTAACTCTGGAGGAGCTTCAGAGATCCACAGCTCAGGTGGGAGAATCTGTCCACAGGACAACTATTAGTCGTGCACTCCACAAATCGGGCCTTTATGGAAGAGTGGTAAGAATAAAGCCATTGTTGAAACAAAGCCGGAAGAAGTCCCGTTTGCAGTTTGCCACAAGCCATGTGGGGAACAAAGCAAACATGTGGAGGAAGGTGCTCTGGTCTGATGAGACCAAAATTGAAGTTTTTGGCCTAAATACAAAACGCTATGTGTGGCGGAAAACTGACACTGTACATCACCCTGAACACACCATCCCCACTGTGAAACATGGTGGTGGCAGCATCATGCTGTGGGAATGCTTTTCTTCAGCAGGGACAGGGAAGCTGGTCAGAGTTGATGGGAAGATGGATGAAGCCAAATACAGGGCAATCTTGGAAGAAAACCTGTTAGAGTCTGCAAAAGACTTGAGACTGGGGTGGAGGTTTACCTTCCAGCAGGACAACGACCCTAAACTTACAGCCAGAGCTACAATGGAATGGTTTAGATCAAAGCATATTTATGTGTTCGAATGGCCCAGTCTAAGTCCAGACCTAAATCCAATTGAGAATCTCTGGCAAGACTTGAAAATTGCTGTTCACAGACGCTCTCCATCCAATCTGACTGAGCTTGAGCTATCTTGCAAAGAAGAATGGGCAAACATTTCAGTCTCTAGAGACATACCCCAAAAGACTTGCAGCTGTAATTGCAGCGAAAGGTGGTTCGACAAAGTATTGACTCAGGGGGGCTGAATACTTTTGCACGCCACACTTTTCAGTTTTTTATTTGTAATAAAATTTGGAAACCATGTATAATTTTCCTTCAACTTCACAATTATGCGCCAATTTGTGTTGGTCTATCACATAAAATCCCAATAAAATAGTAAGATTAAACGAGAACTTACCAGTTTGAAGTTTGATCTTTATTTTATGAGGAGTTGCGATGAGGGATTTTGTGAAGAACCCGCCAGCATGCATGCGCGACATTCTTCAAAGCAGCGGTGTGGAATCACAGAACCAACAAAACACAGAAATGACTTGTTATAGTAAGATTGAAGAGACTCTAATTACCAGTTGACTTTATGATCGAGGGTTGGGAGCGGAGGGCACGAAATCCCTCATCGCAACTCCACATAAAATAAAGATCAAACTTCAAACTGGTAAGTTCTCGTTTAATCTTACTATTTCATTTCGGAGTCACGTGAGTGACTTCGTGAAGACTTCAAAGCTCTGTGATTTCACGCCCTGGACAACGTCCATGCTATCACACACGCCACTGTAAGGATGGATAGGAGTAATCAAAATTTTTCAGACTGCTTGTTCTGAAAAATAATAATATTTATTAATAATAACAAAAAGAAAAAAACCCTCACTGGGGAGTAGTCATATGTTCTCGGCCTGCATTCAGCACGGCTTCTGTGAACATTCCAGGAGCGGTAACAGGTTTATTATAAAACCGCTGAAAGGTGGCTTCACTGGCCCATCCCGCTATGGCAAGAATATGGTCCATCGGCACCTCCATGACCCTTGCCGCCGACGTTGATGCAGCCCTGGTGGAATGGGATTTAAAAACATTAGTATCAATACCTGCTTCGTTCAAAACGATCCTGAGCCATCTGGAGATTGTCTGTACCGTCACTCTATGGTGAGGTTTTTTGTGGCTGATTAGCAGGTATTGCTCCATTCCCCTTAATTTCCGCGTCACTCTAATATAGTGGCGGATATGGGTGGCTAAACATAGCCTAGCATCAGCGGGGTATGCTGGAAACACCAGCTGCAGCCCTGTGAATCCAGGTCTGTGCTGCTTAAGCAATTCATCAATGAAGAAAATAACCTTCTCTGGGGTAGAGATCATTCTGTCAATCTTGACCTTGTGAAGAGTCTGTACCCTTTGTGCCGAAGTAAGTGCCAATAACATCACCAGCTTCAGGGTGAGTTTGTCCAATTCAAGCCCAGCCATGGGCGACCACGTCCTGAGCAGGGTCAGTACTTTCCCAATGTCCCAGGTGATGTTGTAACGGGATCTTGGCGGATTGGAATTAAATATTCCCCGCATCAGTTTGGACACCAATTTATTGGATCCTACCTCAATATTGAGGTAGGATGATAGTGCACTCCTGGCGCTATTGATGGCACTGTAGCTGAGGTGTTCGTCATGGTGTAACCCCGCAAGAAATTCCAGCACATCTGTGATTGAAACGGAGTCATATGCAATGTCCAAGCGGCCGCAGTAGGTTCCCCATTTTCTGATGTGTGATAAATATTGCCGTCTTGTGGACTCCCTGCATGATGCTCCCATGGTATCCATAGTCCTTGATGAGAGACCATACTGCAGTAATGGTCTGTTCAAATCCTGCAAGCCAATAAACTCAAATGACTATGGCAGGGATGTGGATCCCCTGTAACAGGGTTCATCACCAATTGTGGGCAACCCTCTAAGAGGACCCATGGTTGACTGATCATACCAAGGACCACCGGATACCATGACTGAGTAGGCCAGTCGGGTATAATAAGAATGCCATTAGCAGCATCTAGCTGGATTTTCCGCAATACCCGACTGATGAGGCAAGATGGAGGAAATGCATAGAAAAACCATTTCCCCCAATCTAGCGAGAAAGCATCCATCGCCATTGCCCCAGGATCTGGCTCCCATGATACATATGTTGGTACCTGATGGTTCAACCATGACGCAAAAAGGTCAATATCCGGCTTACCAAATTTGGCTGCAATTTTTTCGAATATTTGGGAATTCAACATCCACTCGATGTTGTCATTAAATATCCGTGACCTGGTGTCCGCCACTGTGTTGAGCTTACCTGGTAAATAGGTAGCTGAAATCCAAATATTCCGTTGTATGCACCAGAGCCAAATTGTATTAGCCAATTCATCACATGAAATTGACCTGGTACCGCCCATATGATTTAGATATGCCACCGCAGTGGTGTTGTCTATTTGGAGACGGACATGAGTGTCAGTAAAGTTTGAACAATAAGCTCTAAGTCCGTGGAATGCCCCAAGCATCTCCAAATAATTTATCCCTTCTGCTAACAAAAGGGTAGATTCAAGTGAGTCCCATCTGCCCCCACAACTGGTGTTGTTGTCCGTAGCTCCCCAGCCATGGGAGCTTGCGTCTGTTTGTAAGTATACCACCGGACGAGGCACAACGATGGGTTTAAATGAGTTATGGATATTGTCAATCCACCATTGTAACTCAATTTTTGCCTTAAGTGGCAGCTGCATAGGTCTATCAAAGTGTCCAGCATTCAATTTTAACGCTGAAATCTTGGATCTTTGTAAATTTTGATAATGTAAAGGTCCGAATTGAGCAACTGGAAAGACTGCTACGATTTTCCCAATTACCTTAGCAGTTTGTCTGATTGATGGTATATTGGCGCAGACCAGGTTCTTGCATGCTTGAATGACATCCCCAACTTTGTTAGTTGGTATGGTGGCAATCATGTGATTGGAATCTATCGTGAACCCCAGATAGTCCATGATCTGTGAAGGACAGAACTTTGCTTTATCTGGATGGATAATGAATCCCATCTTTTGAAAAATTTTCACAGTGGCTGAAACTGCCAATTTCGCTGATTCCAGTGTATGCCCAATAATTAGGATATCATCCAAATAAGCCATGACCGTGTGATTTTTCCTCCTCAGTGTCGCTAGCACTGGCTTGAGTAATTTAGTGAACAGTCTGGGGGCTGTGGTAAGCCCATTGGGCAAAGCTTTGTATTGCCAAAGTTGATCCATCCAGGTAAATTTCAAGAACTTCCTGTGGTGTTTCTGAATGGATACTGAATAGTATGCATCTGTTAAATCAATGCATGCCATGAAGCAGCCCACAGAAATCAAAGATTTGGCTGTTTCGAACGTGTCCATTTTGAAATGGGTATATTTTACAAAGGTATTCAAATGGGTTAGATCTATAATGACCCGACATCCACCATCTTTTTTGGTTTTTGTAAATATGTTAGATACAAATTCAATTGGTTCATGTGTAGTTCTTTCTATCACACCTTTCTCTTGTAGACTCAAGATTTCAGCATAGCCTACTGCTGTTTCCTTCCTGGAAAGTGCAACTCTGTGATTCGGCATATGCTGAGGTGGAGGAATTTGGCCATTTATGAACTCAATCTCATAGCCCTGAATACTTTGTAAGATAAACTCATCTGAGGTGATGGTTTAATGCCTCCTTAAACTCCCGTAGTCTACCCCCAACATGTGAGGTTAGACATGCAAGTGCATGAAAACCAGACCGCCTTACCTTCATGGTTATCGGTGGTCCCTGGGGTGTTTGGTGGGACGTGGAGGTGCTGGGTTGCGCTGATAATGTGGAAACCGCATTTTCCATGCTGGCCGTTGAGGGCCTAGCCCTAAAAAAGGCCTGGGCTGTTGAGGCTGTTGGTATAAAGGAGGCGCCGGAACGTAGGTCCTTGCTGGCCTATCGGTTTGACCTCGTGGCCTGAAAAAAGGTGTTTTCTTGGCCGTTTGCCTGGTCAAGGTGTGTGGCCTCATAAGACCCACTGTCTTAGCATGGTCATCTAGATCTTTGAACTTCTTCGGGAGGTCTTCTCCGAATAACTGTCTGGGTGGTGGTGTTGGAGGTGCTCTGCATAGCCCCGCAAATTTGGGGTTTAATGTAGGCTTGATGATGCTTTTCCTAAAAGCATTGATTTCATATTGCGTATTGCAAAGTAGCGCCAGAGCATCCTCCTGTTCGGTGTTCAAGTCCACTCCATCCACCAACCTTGCAAACACGGTAATCCCAGATGTAAGTAATTTCAGGATTCTTTGTAATTTTACTTCCTGAGTCCTGATGCCCGGGCTGATATTGCCCCAAATAGGCATGTTGACAATAGGTACGTTGAGCGAATTGCAATTGCCCGGTGCCTTGTGTCTGTCCATGGCCTTTGCAAGGACCTCCTCCTGTAGCTGATGGTTGGTGAGGAAATCTATGGTAGCAGCCAGCTTGGTATTGAGGGGTTGTCCCGATGATATGGGTAATCCAAACTTGGCTGCAATGTCCAGGAGCTCTTCCTGGGGAACCTCAGGTGCTACTGGAGCATGTACCAAGATATCCTCTTCCTCTGGCCTCATGCTATCCATAGATGATGGGGATATGTTCATGAGTCCCCTGGAACTGTGTGTCTCCTGTCTTTGATTTTTCAGGATTTGTTCCATAATCCTCTCCATCCGATCAATGCGCCCTTCATCGTGCGTGAATGGGCGGTCAGAGTCCTCATGCCCGAAGGAACTTCTGAGGCTCCTATCATCGGCCCGTACCTCTTCGAGGTAATATCGGTGCCATGACGATAAGTCGCTACCAGCCACCTCAGCGAAGCTGAACGACTCCCGCGCGGATCTGCTCATACGCCTTCTTTTGGCTGAGCTAAATCCGGCTGCCTCTGAGGGCATATGCGGTGAGAAGTCGGCACCCAACGCCGCAGCGTGGTGACCCGACATCCGCGCGGGCTTGCCGACTGTCCTTTTCCTGGACCCAGACGGCGTACGGTCCCGACCCGCCCCCAGCGGGGGAAGCGGTGACCGTGGCGAGACTCCACCTGTGTGACTCCTCCTAGTCCAACTAGGTGGTGAGTCTCCACTGGCCCTTCTTGGTCTACCAGTGGACTCGGGTCTCGCTGATTCACCAGGCCGCAATCTAGCGGCTCCTGGTGAAACCTCAGCCCGAAAAGGGCTAGGTTGACGAGCTCTATCCCTGGCTCCTCCATGAGGGCTCAGGGAGAAGGGCCGTGCAGCAGCACGTGAACCCATTTTGCTCGCCTCTGCCAACGATCCTGTTGGCGATAAAGAAATGGAGTCAGGGTCTACCTGCTCCGGCGCTGTACCGACTTCTTGCTCTGCGGGAACCCCGCTAGTGCTCAGCTGTGTCGGTGATTCGGGTCCTGTGACTACAGGGCTCCCCGATTTGCGCGCCTTTTTCCCGGCCCGTCCAGCGGGTGCTGTAGACGGGAGCTCCGGGATAGGTGGCTGGCAACTCCTTCCGGATGTCCTGCGGCCCTTACTCCTCTTGTCCATGACCCTGTTTGGAGAGAAAGAATATACAAACAAGGAACAACCAGCTCAAGGTTGTCTATACTTACCTGAGTGACCCTTATGAAGGGCTGGTGGTGAGCCGCGCTCCACCTCCAGCCGTCGACTGCAAATGCGAGCGACGATATGTCGCGCATGCGTGCTGGCGGGTTCTTCACAAAGTCACTCACGTGACTCCGAAATGAAATACATTTTGTTTGTGGTTGTAACGTGACAAAATGTGGAAAAGTTCAAGGGGTATGAATACATTTGCAAGCCACTGTAATTTAATCACTCCCACTTTTCAACTTTTTTGTTCCTTCCACTCTCATTTTTCTCTGTTTCTTGAAAGTTTTTTTTAAAATATCTCTAACAAAGGCAACTTCTGATGAAAGTTCATTGATGAAATATTACCTGGTTCTCTCTCCACTGAATCTGTCTGATCGAGTGAGGCTTCCTAGTATTTCATCTTTTTATTGTAAATATGGTAACTTAAATAAACTGCAGTCTTTTAGAAACTCACCCTGGGTTCTATCATTTTTAAACTGTTAATTCCCTTTCATCCTAATGTATAATTTGAGTGTAAGTACATTTTGATTCCTTTTGGATTCCGCGACAAGGGGAGAACACAGATTTTAAAAGATAACATTACAGAGATTACTGTACTCCAAAATAATTTATTTTGTAAGGTGTTTTGAATTATCTTGCAATAAAACGGTGTGGTTAGTTTGCCAGAATTTTGTAAGATGCTTTGAACCTCTGTTGTTGAAGAGTAGGAAACGTAAAAGATAATCATAGCTGCAACAGCTAATAAGAATATAAATATGCTTCAGGATTCGCTGTTTTCTTCTGCAAATCCTCCAGGACATTCACTCCTAACCGCTGTCTGATGGACTTTTGGTCAAAGGTGTTTTCTATAAAGAAATAATGCTTTAGCTCGATCCAGCTGAATGGAAAATTGCCTCACAATGATGCCAAGACCATATTTTGTTCAACAGGGATAAGTAAAACCTCAATGCGCAGTGTTTCTTGTTGTTGCATGAAACTTTGATCTGCTAAGCTTGACTCCTCTGTTGCAGTTTTCCAGCTCAAAATCTTTGTAGATAAATTTCTTTATTATTTAGCTTTAGCTTTCGAGATACAGTGTGGAAACTGGTCCTTCAGCCCATCACCCGTACACTAGTTCTATCCTACACACTAGGGGCAATTTACAGAAACCAATTAAGCTACAAATCTGTATGTCTTTGGTATTTGGGAGGAAACCAGAGCACCTGGAGGAAACCCACTTGGTCACAGCGAGAATGTACTAATTCCGTTCGGAGAGTACCTGTAGTTAGGATCGAACCCGGGTCTCTGGCACTGTAAGGCAGCAGCTCTACCGCTGTGCCGTTGTGCCACCCAATGATATGATATTTAATCTATGCCCACATTTCAAAAACATTAATCAATCAATACTTTCTAAGTTTTTGACATGAAGCTGCAGATGGGTAAACATTTACAATATTTTTTTAAGTTGGTGGTTTCTAACTCCTGTGCTGGAAATGATTAAAGTCAGTGCTCATTAAATTAACATGTGGAATGTTATAACCAATCATACAAAATTGATCACATATAAAAAAGCTTATTTTTCTCCATTCCTCATTCTACCTGTATAAATTTGTATATGTGGGATATTTCTGAAGATATATGTTTCTGATTATGAATGCAGGAACCCATAAGCTGTTTAAATGAAGAACAATCCAAAGCTTTCAATTAATCTTCTTACTGTGCAGTATAGCCAGATGTTGAGGTCTGCAAGAAAATGCAGGTCATGGCTCTTCAAATTGATATACAGATACTTATGAAGCTCCATAAAGCTGATAACAAATCCTTGTTTAAAAAAGTTGATGTCAATTGAAAAATAATCCTGAATAAAGATCATTATGAAGGTTACTGCTTCAATGCAATTCAATGAAGTTACATTTATTTTTTTGTATGAATGAATTTATGGACTATAAGCAAGTCCTAACTTCAATAGATGACAAAGTATATGAAAATAATTTCCATTATTGGTAATCTTTGATTACCAGTTAAATCTCCAGCACATCTTAATTTCTTGAAACAATAAGGTAACAGTATCACAGGTGGTTTTAATGAGAGTATTTTAAGGGTGAAAAATATAAATGTATGTCAACTAGGTGATGTGTGTTAATGCAGGACGATCCTCCTTTTGGATATAAACACTAGTACGTGCCCCTTGCACCAAACCAGGGAGAGAATGCTAAGAATTCAGAACATCAGAAGTGCAAAGAGGAGGATTAACCATGAAAAATGAGCTTTTACGCATGTTATCTGACAGTAATGCTGGCATGCATTTTGGGAGCAGATGTCAGATAAAGTTCAACACTATGTTGAACCAATGAGAGGAATCGGACGGCAGAAATTAAAAGGGTGAATGGGTCATTTCAAGGAAGTTTGAACGTCAGCATGAGAATGAGCTAGTCGATCACAGAGTATAATCAGATGGTGATAAGCTTGATGGCTGGGGGTAAAGCAGTAGTATTTGAAGTCTCTTTATCAGAAATAGAAACTGGATGAGAAAGTCATTTTATAGGACTGAACAAACCAGATGGACTTTTATGCATTTACAAAATGCAAAGATTTATATCACATTTTGAGTTACTGTTTTATTTATTGTGCATACTATTCGTTGGAGCTGGGTAAAACCTTTAATCCTGCTTTAAAGTTTCAGCATGGGTAATCCCCCAATGAGCCACTCTCGTTACAAATCCGAACCATTTTCTCTAAATAGGCACTGGAATACAGCCACATAAGCACCAAGGATGGAAAGAGCACATATCATGTCACCAGACTGTCCAGACAATAAATAACACATTAGGAAGTACTATTTGATGTAATACTGAATCTAAATTCACATTCTCTTCGCATTGGAATGCTATTGAAAAAAATGGCCAAAAGCTGAAAGTTAAAATACAAGTATAGTTTAGAAGCCTTCTTTGGAGCAAAGGAATCCAGTATAAAAGTGACTCCAATTTAGTAACTCATCAGAAAAAATATTATGCCAGAGTACAGATTGTATTATCTATATCTGAGAATGGACACAAATAATATCCAGGGAATTATGGATCTGTCACTTTAACATTGGTGTTAGGAAAATAATTGAATAATTACTATCAGAGAAAAAAGAAGTGTCACCCAGGATAGTATATTTAAGAAGGGGCATATATTTCAAAAGGGAAAATCTTGCTTGTTGATTTTTGTGAAATTTTGAAGAGCAAAAAGTAGGCAAAGCTGTAATTTATCTGGATATCAAAAATACTTTTGATAGTTACCCATAACAGACCAATGAGCTAGATCAGGAGACAAGCAGCATGATGAATTGCTATTTGACTTTAGCATAGAAACCAAACAAAATTGTTATGGGAACTATTCATAGTGTGGTAATCCACAACGACCCATGCAGGAACCCACCGCTCTTCACAATGCACAATAACAATTCAGAGTTAAGAACTATATATACAATTTCTAAATTTATAAGTGATACCAAATTGGGGTGGGTAGTTAGCACTGAGGCAGACTGCGACAAATTATTGGAGGACATTAATAAACTTCCAGTATTACCAAAGCGAAATTCAATTTTAAATGTTGATAAGAAACATAAGGAAGTCATTGTTTCAATTGTGCAAGTTTAGGCAGGTAGAGAAAAAAGCGGATTTCAATCCAATGTACTCTAGTTAGGTAGTTTATAAAAAAAGTAAAGCAAAACAATATGTTTTCTTTCTGGCAGAATAGAATTTGAAGCTGCAGAATTTATGCTCTAACTTTATCAAATAAAATTCAAGAGTATTGCGTGGAGAGTGATCACCAGTTAATGAACTTATGATCACCATGGACGTAAAGGAATGGCATGGGGTGACTGCCTTTGAGTGCAAAAGAATAGCTTAATTAATAAATTGATTGTGGATTGCTAATATTATGGTGGCTGTATTTTTGCATAGTGAAGTGCGCATGCTGTAATAGTCATTAAATTGGGAGCATAACAGAAAAGTATGAATATTAAACTCTCCAATTTTAGGTAACTGCTAACAACACCATGCCCCACCCTTCTTTTTTTCTCATTCCTGTCCCCCACCTGGATGAACACCTCATTTCCCTACTACGTGTCGCCCCCCCCACCTTATCAGAAAGAAGGAGGTGCCATATTGCTTTGTCGCTGTTTTAAATTATGCCATATACAGAAGCTGAAAGAGATTTCACTCCAACATCTGCCTGGTATGTAACCAGAGGCTGAGTACAATGAAGTTCAATGATCAACCTCCTGGAAACAGTCACGATGCCTTCACTCCATGACAGGTTACTGACAGCAACATGCAGCTCTTTTGCGCATCAGTTAATTGGGAACAAAGATTATTCACAAAGATTTTGTTCGTGACTCAGGTTCGCACACAATGGGAGCAATGCTGCAACATTAAATAAGATCAAACAGTTTCCCACTCTCCCACTGGTGGAAACATCCTCTCTATATCCACTCTATCCAAGCATTTCACTATTCGGTAACAAGCATCAAGATTAGTGGTGCCCAATATAAATGTACTTCCCTTGCGACTACTTATCTGGCAAACAACCGGAGAGTAAGACATTGAGAGAGAAAGAAGTTCACTGGCAAAAAAGTTTAAGCTCCAACTTCAACATCACCTTTCTCCTCTTCGTATGAATTCAGATGCTCATCCAGTGACAACATTGTTTCCTCATTCAATGGAAGTTGCAGAGCTTACCTTTCCTCTTTCATAGAACTTAGAAAGTTCTCATGCAGGACAGTTCTAGGTGGGATCTAGTGCAGGGCAGAAGCACATGAGAGGCTTGATGCTGGTATGGAGGGTGGTGTGGGAAAGGTTAGTGGACAGAATAGACAGGTGAAAGGCAGAGAGCGAGGAAGGAGGGTTGGTTTAAACTGCACGTATTTTAATGCAAGGGGCCTGATGGGTAAGGCAGGTGAGCATAGGGCATGGATAGGTACGAGCGACTGGGACGTTGTAGCCATGACTGAAACCTGGTTAAGGGAGGGGCAGGACTGGCAGCTCAATGTTCTGGGGTACAGGAGCTTCAGGAGAGACAGGGGCAAGGGAAAAAGAGGAGGGGGAGTTGCATTGTTGGTTAAGGAGGATGTCACGGCTGTGTTCAGAGGTGACATTACTGACAGTTTGTCTGGTGAGGCTTTCTGGGTGGAGCTGAGGAACAAGAAAGGGATGATCACCTTGTTGGGGATGTACTATAGGGTGTACTTCTCAGCTGATCGGACAATTCGCTGCAGCCTCTGGATGTCGTGCTTGGTGGCTGAGCCAAACCAGACCATGATGGAGAAGGTGAGGACAGACTCTACGATGGCCGTGTAGAATTGGACCATCATTGCCTGTGGCAGATTTTGGTTCCTCAGCTGCCATAGGAAGTAGATCCTCTGTTGGGCCTTTTTGACTGTGGAGTCGATGGTGGCTCCCCATTTTAGGTCCTTGGAGATGATGGTTCCAAGGAACTTAAAAGACTCCACAGATGTGACTGTGGTGTTGTTGATGGTGAGTGAGGGGAGGGGAGGGGAGGGGAGGGGAGGGGAGGGGAGGGGGAGCTCTCCTAAAGTCTACAATCAATTCCACTGTCTTAAGAGCATTGAGCTCCAGTTTGTTACGAAGGCACCAGGTCGCCAGCTGTGTCACTTCCTGTCTGTAGGCAGATTCCTCCCCATCCTGGATCACTCCAATCAGGGTTGTGTCGTCTGCAAACTTGTGAAGCTTGACAGAGGAGTCAGTGGAGGTGCAGTCATTGGTGCAGAGAGAGTAGAGGAGAGGGGAGAGTACACAGCCTTGTGGTGTTCCTATGCTGAGGGTCTGCGGGTCCAAGATGTGCTTTCCCAACCTCACATGCTGCCTCCTGTCTGTCAGGAAGTTGGTGATCCACCAACAGAGGGGTTCAAGAACAGTCAACTTGGAAAGTTTGTAGTGTAGTAGCTCTGGCACGCTGGTGTTGAATGCAGAACTAAAATCAACAAACATAATCCTTTCATAGGTTCCCTGGTGGTCTAGGTGCTGGAGGATGACGTGCAGGCCTAGGTTGACTGCATCATCCACCGAGCTATTGGCCCGGTATGCAAACTGCAGAAGGTCCAGCAGGGGGTTTATGATATTTTTCAGCTTGGCCAGCATCTTTCAAGGGTCTTCATAACTTCATGGGGTGCACTTCCTCAAAAGTGTTAATGAGAGTTTTCTTAAGCAGTATGTGGAGGCCCTAACACGTGCAAGGGCAACGCTGGATCTAGCATTGGGAAATTGGGAAGGGCAAGTTAATGAAGTGTGTGTGGAGGAGCCTTTTGGGACCAGTGACTACAGTTCAATCAGATTTAAGATAGTTATGGATAGGGACGGAGAAGATCCATGTGTTAAAATGCTCAACTGGGGGAAGGCCAACTTTGAGGGTATGAGAGAAGGTCTCGCTCAAGTTGACTGGAGCAACTTATTTGTTGGAAAAGGAACATCGGCCAAGTGGGATGTTTTTAAAAGTATAGTGAAGAAAGCTCAGGATGTGTACGTGCCCATTAGAATGAAGGATAAAGCAAGCATACGTAAGGAAGCTTGGCTGACGAACATACTTCTTGTTTTTTTAAGTCAAAAACAAGTAGAAAGCATGGGGCAGGTATAGGCAGCTGGGATCAAGTGCATCCCTGGAGGAGTTTTGGGTACTAAGGACTAAACTAAAAAATGAAATCAGAAGGGCAAAAAGTGTTGCAGAGCAGAGGGATCTAGGAGTACAGGTGCATGGTTCCTTGAATGACGAGTCACGGGTACTTAAGGTGGTCAAAAAGGCTTTTGGCACATTGGCCTTCATCTGACTGATGAGTATTGAGTATAGAAGTTGGGAGGTCATGTTGCAGTTGTATAAGATGTTGGTGAGACCACATTTCGAATATTGTGTTCAGTTCTGGGCACCATGTTATAGGAAAGATATTGTCAAGCTTGAAAGGGTTCAGAAAAGGTTTACGAAGATGTTGCCAGGATTAGAGGGTGTGAGATATAGGGAGAGGTTGAGTAGGCTGGGTCTCTATTCCATGGAGCACAGGAGGATGAGGGGAGATCTTATGGAGGTATACAAAATCAAGAGAGGAATAGATCAGGTAGAAACACTGTGTCTTTTGCCCAGAGTAGGGGAATCGAGGACCAGAGAACACCAGTTCAAGACGAAGGTAAAAGATTTAATAGGAATCTGAGGGGTAACTTATTCACACAAAGGGTGGTAGGTGTATGGAACAAGCCGCCAGAGGAGGTAGTTGGCGCTGGGACCATTCCATCATTGAAGAAACAGTTAGACAGGTACATGGATAGACAGGTTTGGAGGGATAAGGACCAAGCGCCCGCAAGCAGGACCTGTGTAGCTGGGACATGTTGATCGGTGTGGACGAGTTGGGCTGAAGGGCTTGTTTCCACACTGTATCACTCTATGACTCTAGAACAGCATAGCACAGGTTCATGTCCTTCTGCCAATGCTGTCTGTGCCGATCACGATGCCCAAATTATCTGCCTATACGTTATTCTCATCCCTCTATTCCGTGCATGCTCATGTGCCCAAACAATATGCCTCTTAAACACCACAATCATATCCACTTACACTTTCCTTATCACCATGTATGTTTAATTGCAATGGCGGAAAAATGTAACAATGTAAACATCCCAACTTAATTTTGTGAATTGAATCTTATGTACAAAAATCCTTCCACTCTCTGTCCTTTGTGACCTGTACTTTAGCCCCTGTATTGTTTTGTTTGTCATGGTGCTCCTACATTGTGTGAGATCACTGACTATACCAGGACTGGGGAATACTTCTGAACTTCAATGGAGGACAGTCATTTAGGTCACCCTTGGAAAGTTCAAGAAGTCCTAAATGATTCAACTGCACTGGCACCATTTTGGCACAGGCAACAGGGAGACTAGCTTGTTAAACAGTAAAAGCAAAGAAAATGACAAAGTGGCAGGAGTAAATTCAAAATGCTGCCATGCTGAGAAAGTACAACAGTTTTTTATTCTATTGAGCCAGTTCCATTCCCCTTTCTCAGTGCCTCGGTACTCCAATGCTATTGGACAATAGTTGGTGAAAGCTTCTCGTGTTGCATAAAAGCTGGATACTTACTGGCAGTGAGAAACTGTTTCATGATTGCACCCCCATGAATTTTAGCAGAGATATTCATCAGTTTGTTGCTGTTAACAATTGCTTTCTGTCCGATGCTCTCCACAAAACCCATGCCATGTTGATACCAGTAGTTTGGTGCTCCTTTAAACTGAGTGCAGCCATTTGATGAGCTCTAGGTAATTTGGATTGCATTACCACTTATGTTTTTCTGCAGCCTAACACAACTCCAAGAGATGTCGACTGCATTCTCTTACTTGTAATTCACTTTTACCCCATCTTTCTCCGTGATAAGGTTAAAAGGAATGGACATTATCTGACGCAGTGATTGCAAATGTGAAATTAAATGATAATATGTTCTCATCATCGATTTCTTCCTGGGCATCTACTGTTGAACCTACTATTTTAAGAATAAGGCGTAAGACATTCAGAACAGAGAGTTGTGAGTGTGGAATTCTCTGCCTCAGAGGGCGGTGGAGGCAGGTTCTCTGGATACTTTCAAGATAATGCTAGATAGGGCTCTTAAAGATAGTGGAGTCAGGGGATATGGGGAGAAGGCAGGAACGGGGTACTGATTGTGGATGATCAGTCATGATCACATTGAATGGCGGTGCTGGCTCGAAGGGCCGAATGGCCTACTCCTGCACCTATTGTCTATTGTCTATTACTGGGCATACAGAGTGAGAAGAAAATATGGGTAAGAAGAGAGGAGAAAGTAAGAATTATGTCGAGAAATACACTAGCTTGCTGATAGACAATTTGTAAGTCCAAAGAGCACATTTGATTGATACAAAAACATTTGTATATCAGAATAGTTAGGGTAGATTTTGTGTTTTGTTTAATGTTGTTTTATTATACATGAAGTAAAATATGCTGCTAAGATTGTGGAATGGACATTTCAGGCAACATATTAGTAGAATTCTAATCATATAATAGTAGGTATGTTACAAAACTTACCTTTACCGGCACTGCACTTCTGCCGCTCCCCGTGTGCGCGACTTTCGCGCCTTGCAGAGGGGGGCGGGCTTAAAGTGCCGTTTTTCCACAGGCAGGACAAATCGATGAATGTCGGGCGATTTGGTTGCTGAAGAAAAATCGCTCCGACATTTCATCAATGGTGGTATTTTTAAATTACTCTAGATTATTTATTAACTAGAGTAATTTAAAAATCACCTTCAAAAGCCGTGACCGCAGACAACCGGAAGCATTTTGCGTAGGGAAGAAAAAAAGGTAAATAGTTTATTTTTATATTAAAAGTTGGTTTTTCGGGAGGCATTAATAATATTTTTATGTTGCGAAATGGGGTCCCCAAAAAATGTATGAACCCCCAGTATTTTTCCCCCCGACTTCACTGCTAACCGCAACGTTCTAATCCACCGCATTCCACTAAAACCCACTCGCTAGTTGATTTAAATGGCCATTAATTTACAGGCATAAAACACTAAAATCCTTCCATTTGGCCCAGAAATTCATGAAAATTAGATATAAAAATTATGTTATATTGTGGATTATTGTGTGAATGTTATTTGGACACTTAGGCAATTTTTAAAAAGTTTATCTTTTCTTAAGAAATTGATAGATGTTCAGATCTACTCATTGAATTTTGTAATTAGCTACAATTAGATAACTAACTAATTATATGCTTTAGTTTCAGGTAATACAAGTAAGATTGTTTAATATTTGTTTCAGAATGCTTCAATCTATAATAACTGAAAATTTCATTGAGTTCTCTTAATTTTTAAGAATGTTATGGACTTTTAACTTTTCCAGATCACAGCTTTTGAGTTAAGTCAATTGAAAGGCAATGGGAAGCAAGATGCTCATTTCCGAGTATGAAAATGGCCATAACTTTCTTAATACTGAAGATATGAAAGTAAATTAGGTGTCAAATTAAACTTCTTTTTATGCTTTATCTGATGGGATAAATTGCAGACTTGATTTTTTAAATCTCAAAATTTTGTAACATTGCTAATAATAGAGCTTTATACTTTAACAAATGAAGAAATATATGCAATGTTTTTATTCATTCTTTAAATGAACACGGCCAAAGGGAACAAATGCATTGGGATGAGAGACGGGGAAATGGTGTATTGAAGTTAGAAAATGAGTCATCTAAATCAGACTTCCATTGTGTAGTAACGATAGTTAAAAGCAATGTTCAGTGTTGTGGGAACAGGTTAAATGCCTTGAAAACCCACCTAGGTAACAATCAAAGAATTGAAGTATGCAAATTGGGATCATTTTTACTCTTCATCCCAGACAAAATCCAATTAAGTGCTGAAGTTTTATCTTTCATATACAAAATGACTTTTATCATATAAAAGTAAAATTCCATCTTTTAGCTATTACAACACAGTTTTCTTCTCATTGGCACAGCCAGTGCTATGATATCACTGGAATGATTAGTCATCTAGTTAGAACAACAAATATGTTTTTGACACTAATTATTACCTTAGAGGAAACCACACAGCAAGACAAATGAGAGGTTGCCATTTGTTATCATCATAACCTCACAAATTTGAGCTACAGGCACAAACTAACAATTCCCTGCATCTGGAGCATTAAGTGAAGAAGACAATCTTAGCTCAGCTGCTCTTTACAGGTGATGGCTGATGTGTCATAATGTGACCGAAATTAAAACAACTAGATATAGCTTCATAGGTACACAAAAATGCTGGAGAAACTCAGCAGCTGCAGCAGCATCTATGGAGCGAAGGAAATAGGCAACGTTTCGGGTCGAAACCCTTCTTCAGACTGATGGGGGGTGGGGGGAGGCAGGGAGAAGAAAGGAAGAAGGAGGAGGAGGAGGAGGAGGAGGAGCCCGAGGGCTGAGGGAGAGGTCGGAAGGGGAGGAGACAGCAAGGGCCACCGGGAGGTCAGGTGAGACCAAGGCTTGGCGATCGTTTCGCCGAACACCTCCGCTTGGTCCGCATTAACCAACCTGACCTCCCGGTGGCTCAGCACTTCAACTCCCCCTCCGATCCCGTATCTGACCTCTCTGTCCTGGGCCTCCTCCACGGCTAGAGTGAGCAACACCGGAAATTGGAGGAACAGCACCTCATATTCCACTTGGGGAGAATGCATCCTGGTGGCATGAACATTGAATTCTCACAATTCTGTTAGCCGTTGCTGTCTCCTCCCCTTCCTACCTCTCCCTCAGCCCTCGGGCTCATCCTCCTCCTTTTTCCTTTCTTCTCCCCGCCTCCCCCCACCTCCCATCAGTCTGAAGAAGGGTTTCGGCCTGAAACATTGCCTATTTCCTTCGCTCCATAGATGCTGCTGCACCCGCTGAGTTTCTCCAGCATTTTTGTGTACCTTCGATTTTCCAGCATTTGCAGTTCCTTCTCAAACACTAGATATAGCTTCATGCAGTAAATCAGTAGAATTATAAACAGGAATGCCCATGGTGTAATTCAATTGTACAAAAACGTAAGGCATATCCAATATTTCTTATTTAAACATATTGTACAACATCAGTATTTTCATTGATTTTTTTTGCTTTTTTCTAATTTAAATTTATTGTGACAGATACATTCTTCTATAATGCTAATATAGTTTATCATTTACTTTACTTTAGTCCTTGGTTGCAAATGATATCATAATTTTTAGGATCTGAAACTACAAGCATTGAATGAAAAATATTGGTACGTAAGGATTACATTTCATTTGAAATATATACTGATTCTGGGCATTAAGTGGATGGTGGCCCCAAAAAATGAAATTTGTAGAATCTTCATTTTCTGTGTGAACAGCTAAAGGTTTATATTCCTTTTTTTTGTTGCCTGAGAAAAAAAGCAGGGCTAAATTGAACTTGTTTTTTTAAATTTGTCATAGATATTTAAACTTCGAATCTGTGTCTACGTGCACTCAAAAGCTTGCATAGGATCCCATCCCAGTAAATAGTTTTGCATACATAATTGACACTGCTTTCTCTTGCATTTCCTCCCAATCCAGAGTGTATTATCTCTTTTATAGAAGGAAAATATTGAATTTTACCAAAAAATATCTCCTTAATATTATGGAACTCCTACAGATTGAGATGAATCAATTTTCATAAAAGAGTTTTGATAATTGGTAAATTTTTCCTTCTTTGTCTCTAAATTATGGAAGTATCCATAATTTAATCAATCAAGTGATATTTTTGAATGGTTATTACAATACTTGATGATTACCGTGCTTCCAGTAGCGACTAGGCTCCCATAGAGCACGTCATTCTAACCATGACGTAACCCAATCTGTAGCACTGGGCCCTCTCTAAAAAAGAAATTGATTCTGTAGAATATCAACATTAAGACAAAAAAATAAAGATGTACTCCATTTCTCAGCATCGACAGTGCTCACAATATTGTTTAAAAGAAAATCAATGACAAATAAGAAATTGACCTCTCGGCCAGTGTCTTTGGGTGGGATTCCATAAACACCATGAATATTCCCAGTGATGTAACTCATGTTGAATAAGCTGTCGCAAGAATTGTTTAATTGTTTTCTGCACAGTTTATTTTCTATCTGCTCTTTGCTATGTATTTCATTGTGCTAATTTTCTTGCCTCTCTTGCTGAAGTTGTCGGCGACTTGCACCAGACTTCTCCAAAGTCAATATTTATAGAGCCATGACAATGAGTAACACAGAATATTAAAGAAGTTAAAGAATGCAGATTCATGTTCAGCACATTCAGCATAAGTTTGCACATTGGATGAATGACAAAAGGATGTGACTTATGCAGCGTGATGTTGAAAAATGTGAATGCATCTACATTGGTAGGTAAAATAGAAATATGCAGCATTTGAAAGTTATTAATATTCACAGGGGCCCCAAGTGTCCTTATATACAAATCACCGCATGTGAACATCCAGGTACAGCAGGCAATCACAAAGACAAATGAGATGTTGGCTATTTGTAAGACATTTAGTTTAGTCTGGTTTAATTTCGAGATACAACGTGGAAACTGGCCCTTCGGCCCACCGTCCGCGCTGACCAGCGATCCCCGCACACTAACACTATCCTACACACACTTGGGACAATTTATTATTTTTACCAAGCCAATTAACCTATAAACTATATGGCTTTGGAGTGTGGGAGGAAACCGGAACTCCCTGAGAAAACCCAAACAGGTCACAGGGAGAACTTACTAACTCCGTACAGACAGCACCCGTAGTCAGGATGAAACCTGGGTCTCTGGCACTGTAAAGCAGCAACTCTGCCGCTGAGCCGCCATGCCTTTAGTACCAAGGGTTTGAGAATGCACCTAGTATATTGTGTATAGATCTGATAAACTTAAAGATCTACTGAAGATTATGGGATGCAGCAAAAGTTAAGACTGATTCCTGCAATAGCGAGTTTAGTATTTATGGGAACTTTGAGAAGACTGATCCTGTACACTCTTGAGTTTAGAAGAATTACATAAAAGTTGTCAGTATTGTGAACTGTGAAGAGGATAGTGGTAAATTGCGTCAGGATATAAGCAGGCAGGAAGAGAGGGTATTCATGCAGCAGATGGAGTTGAATGCAGATAGAATTTAATTGAATTGAATACTTTGTTGTCACGTGACAAGTCACAGTGAAATTCTTTGCTTGCAGTCCCCTCCCTCACGGTGGTCCACCTACGCCGTGTTGTCCATTGCTCTTCCCCCTCCCTCACGGAGGTCCCCCATGCCGGGTCCTCCTTTGTTCCTTCCCCCGGCAGCGATGACCTCACTTCCACATGTCCGTCCTTTTACGCCAGTTGGCGCCATCAGCGATCGTCACACCGACCTCTCCATTTTCGCCACGCCGGGTCAACTACGGACGCATCCGGACGCACTAACCCAGACCCCAGCCGCGGGCTCCGCAGACAGAGGGGCTGTTGGCCAAGGAGTTCATTGACTCGCAAAGCTCCACCTCCGACCTGCGAGGCTCTAGGTTCTTCCGGAAAGGCTCCGGCCTCGGCTTCTCAGCAGCACCTCCAGAAGGCATCTGTGATGTGACGTGATGCATTTTGGTAGGAAGATTGAAGGCAATGTAGAATAAAGAAGAAAGGGATGAAAGAGCTAAGGGATGTTGGAAATGGGTGCAGAAATTATGGAAAATGAAAGGACTGGTTGAGAAAACTTTAAAAGTACTGTAGAAGAGACTGCGGTTGGATGGAACTAATTGTTCCAGTGGAGGGCCATTTGGTACGATGGGATGAATGGTCTTCATCCATGCTCTAGCCTTTCTATGATTATAATGAGCGGTGATCTTATTATAACATAGAGCCGTACAGCACAGGACCGGTCCTTCAGCCCATCATGTATGTGCTGATCGTGATGCCAGTCTAATTAATCCCATCTGTCTGCCTCTACTAGATTCCCTGTTCATAAGTATGCCTAAATGCCTCTTAAACAATGCTATGGAAAGGCCTAATGAACCATCGTGGCCTAAACATCCATCAGGCGAGAATGAAATGCTCGGAGAAGGAGAAAGAGGTGCAGCGCACAGGCCTTGAACCTGGTGAGACGCAGGAGGAGCCCGGCCGGGAGTCACCCCACAGAGCTCAGTCCCTCCACGCACTAGAGTCTCCCAACCCCTGCAGAGTAGTTATTAAGATGGCTGATCCGTGGGCGGTTGCTGCTGGGAAGCAAGTAGGGGTCTGATCAACCCCGGCTGGGTCGCCTGGGCGAGGGTGTCTGATGTTGGGAGACCCGAAACACCCGATGACCCCAGGTCACATCACTGAGGATGCATCCCAGTTCATCCAGAAGATGTATATTTTTCACATTTTATCTGCTTTCAGTGCATTCAGACACCTATGAGACTCTGCGTAAATGACTAGCCAATTTCTGTCAAACGTTCCCCCTCTCAACTTAAAGCCTATGCCCCTATAGAATTTAACATTTCCTCCTGTGTTGAAGATTCTAACTATCTACACTACTATGCATCTCATAATTTGATGCAATCCCATCAAATCATCATTCAAATCCAAAATTCCATAGAAAACAATCCAAGTTTGTCCAAACTTTCCTTATAGCCAATAGACTCCAGTCTAGGGACCATCTGCAGAATCTTCTCTGCACCCTCTCCAGAGCCTCCACATCATTCCTATAGGTGTGATCACCAGAACTTCACATAGGATTGCAAATGAGGTGTAACAATGTTGTATTCGGCTGCTACTCGGTTCCCTACTTTTATAGTCAATGCCTCAGCTGATGAAAGCAAGCTTTCCGTATGCCTTCTTTACCACTTCTGTACCATTCGTTAAAGATTACATAGTTGATGCAGGCACGTTTCCCTCGCTTGTATGTCTAGAAACAGGGATCACAATTTCAAAATAAGGGGTTGACATGCAGGGCAGAGATGAGAAGAAATGTCTTCACCCGGTTGACAGTCATCATTGGAATTTGCTACCAAAAAGGATTCAATAAGCTCAGTTGCTGAATGAACAATTGATGTTTAGACAATAAGGGAATCAAGGGATAAGTGGTTATTGTAGGAAAAGAGCAAGATCAGTCAAGGTCATATTGAACGGCAGAGTAAGCTCAAGGGGCTGAATGTTCCATTCTGCTTTTGTTGGTTTTATTCTTCTGTTCTTATTTCCTTCAGAGGTTAATCGATAATGATTGAGATTATGAACCCATGGCAATTATTTATTTTCCATCTTGCCATGCTTAAATCATACCAGCACGCGGAGTGAAGTTGTTAGGTAGATATCTCTGGGATTTTGTACTCCTGTGAGCTATGAATTCGCAATCAATCTTTCAGAGCAATGATTAATATGTTCTCCATACTAAGGTAATTAAGAGAAATGGGGATTAAAAAAATGAACAGAAGATTAGGCAGAGTTTTATTGAATGGTGGGGCAAGAGAAAAAGGCCAAAGTCCAAACACCTGCTTGGACTGATACTATTCTTAAGAATTAGTCGAGCGGATACCCAAGCTGCCATGAACGTAATCCTATTTCAGGAATTTTGCGCCTGAGAATGTGCGACTTTGGAATAATACATTAGATGTATTTCCCGTCTGCCTTGTCAGGTAATCATAACGGATTCCCTAACATTACTTGATGAGAAGGGGAGCTCACCCAGTGGGGTGGCTTATATTTATCCCTCAATTATCAGCACTAAAAACAAACAATTCCTTGCTCATTGGTTTTTGTTAGCATGCAAATCAACCTCTAGATTCACAAAGCTCTTATTGGAGTTTTAATTATTAAAGATATTAAACAAAATCCAAATTATGAATAGATTTGGACAGCATTGCTCTTCAATAAAATGGTAGTCCATTAATAGCTGGTTGATGATGGAAATCCTGACTTTTGGCAGCACTGTAAAAGAGGTGATAGTGATTCACTATCAGTTTCAATGTATTCTGTTGAAAATTGGGTGGGACATTTAATAGACAGCTGAATCAATTACGGTTAGCTGTGGTGTCACTCAAAATCAGAATTGTCACTAATCATTATATCATTGAAAATTATTGTAAAATGCCACAAAAAGACAGCTAAAATTTGAAGCACCTGAAATGTAAAGGCCTATTGAAAATATCCATGCATTGAAAAAACTGGGATCTATTACAAATTGTGATTAAAGCGCATTTAACTACATTAACATCAGCAAATATAACCATGTGAATCTAACAGAAACTAATTATGTTTCGCAAATTTCTGAGTTGATGGATAAAATATTTGAATTTAATATCGTAAAGTCTTTCAGAATTATCAAATGCATTAATCTGACCTGGGAATAAACCGAGACATTGTTCCTGATATTCATTCATGAGGCAGAGAAGGGAGCAGGAGAGCTCGGCTGCTGCCAGGAAGCCCAAACATACCCTGAACAACAGGATCTCATTAAAGTTATTTTCTCCATTTCCCACCTGGCAGTCACGCAGATTGAAAGGTTGGCCGGCTGCCAGCCAGGAAAGCCTGCAGTACCGGGTAATAGCCAGAGACTTCTAAGGATGACAATGAAAAGGTTGGGGTTCAATAGTGTGCAGTGGAAGGATCAATAGGGATCCAAACTCTCAAGATGAGGAAGTGTTTGCTGGTCTCTGAAATATCACACAGGGCTAACAGAAACCAATGCATTCTGATCTAGGTTCTGAGAGTTCATAGTATGGAAAACAATTGAAGATGTTAGGAATAAGATGACCACATGGTTCAAAGAGCTTATGGAGGAATACAGAGAAAACAACTTTGGGGGTTAGTTGAAGGATACAGTGCAAGTTTGAAGATGTCCAAGAAAACGTGGACAAATGAGAAGACGGATTATTGGAAGAGTTTCTAGGGAGAGGAAGAAACTCGGGATGTGGGTTGTTAAGTAATCCTGGGTGGGGAATGTCAGCAGATTGGAGCTTATTCTGAGTTTGCTTAAGAGACCGAGGGCCTATGGAGATACCAACTTCCACCTACCTGCAGCGGTAAGTTTGAATGGCTGCCAAAATCTGATCAATGGCAAATAAGCACATTTTGTAATGTATTTAACAAATTGCTGAGATAAAAACCATGAATCACAATTTTAGGTGCAAACCTTTTGGAAAATTGTGCAGGAAAGTGTTCCAAGAGACATAGTCATTTATTGCCCTGGAATATTTCTAAACACAATATGTTTTGACTAGCAAAAGTGATGTTAAATAAAATATACAAAGTGTGTAGAGATGTTACTAAATTGAAATGCATGTTTGCACAAGGCATTAGTAGCGGCTCAGTAAAAGCACTCACTTCTGAAACAGAACGTTGGTTCAAACCCATTTAAGAGATTTCTGCTTATTTATTTATTGTGGTTCTGACTTTTGGCAAAGCCAGCATTTTAGTGCCCATCCGTAATTGCCATTAAGAAGTTGGTATTGAGTCAAGGTTTTGAACCTTCACTGCCCTTCTGGTGGATGCGCTCCTAAATTATTGTTGGGCTGAGGGTTTCAGGATTTGGTTTCAACGAAGAGGGAGGACTGGCACTGTATTTTCATGTCAGGATGGTGTGTGACTTGGAGGGAAATCTGCAGCTTGTAGTATTCCCACATCCTTGTCACGTGCCAGTAGATGTTTGGGGATTGGAAATGCTGCCATTATAGCGAAGGTGAGTTGCTGCAGTTCATTGTGTAGATTGTACAAACTGCCACAATCATATATTTGTGACGGACAGATGAATTTTAGGGTGGCTAGTGGGATGTCATTCAAGCTGGCTGTTGTGTTCAGGATAGGGTTGTGCTTCTTGAGTGTGTGGAAGCTGGACTCATCCATGCGAGTTGAGAATATTCCACCACGCTTTTGACTTGTAGATGTTGGAAGTGTTTTGAAGTGTCGTTAAGTGACCCTGTAACATTGGGACACCTGTCCACCCTGTCACCATGCAGTGTATTCACATGGGGGGTCCAGTTGAATGTTATGTCTGTCAAGCATCCACAGATGTTGATGGTAGACAACCCAAAATGGTAATGTAAATGAATATAATGGTTGACTCTCTTGTTGGATATGGTCATTGCCTGACTCTGGCTTTCCAGCTTCAGTGTCTTGCTACATCTGTGGATGTTACATGGAGTCAAACCTTGTTGCTCTGTTTTACCAGGGCTCTGTGATGCCACGCTGATCTAGGCGAGTCATTCTCAATCAATTCAGCTGTTTTGTCCAGCTGTTTGGTCTTGGTGAAATGCAAACTAGACATCAGTGAGGAGATCAATGTAGAATCAAAGATAGGCACAAAGTGCTAGAGTAACTCAGTGAGTTAGGCACCATCTCTGGAGAAAAAGAATGGGTGACGTTTCAGGTTGGAACCCTTCTCCAGAATGAAAAAAGGGGGGGATTGGGGGGGGGGGGGGGCAGAACTGGAGATAGGAAAAGGTCAGAACAAATCAGGATGGACAACAGATATCCAAGGAAAGATGGAACCCATAAAGGCCCATCGTTCACTGGGGAAGTGGTGATATTGAAGGGAAACAGGGATGCAAACAGTAGAACTAGTAGAACAACTAGGGTGGGGGAAGGTGGAGAGAGGGATTGCAGGGGTGATTTAAATTAGAGAAATCTACATTCATATCGCTGGGTTGTAAACTGCCCAAGCAAAATATGAGGTGCTGTTCCTCCAATTTGCGTCTAGCTGTAGACCAATGTTGCTCAATAACTCTGTAGACAACATCTTTCTTCACTTCAGCTGTCTGAAGAAGGGTCTTGACCCGAAACGTCGCCTATCTCCTTCGCTCCTTAGATGCTGCTGCACCCGCTGAGTTTCTCCAGCTTTTTGTGTAACCCACGATTCTCCAGCATCTGCAGTTCCTTCTTTAACATCTTTCTTCACTTTGCTGGTGATTAAGAGAAAACTGATTAAGAAATAATTGGTGGAATTGTTGTTTTTTATGAGCAATATATTTGATTCTAATTCTCTACAGTTTTGTAACTGTACTGAAAAAATAAAATCAGTGAAATAAGATCATACAGGTATATGCCCAGATTATTAATGTTATGCACACAGCATAGTTATCCTACTTAAAAATTCTGTTGGAAGATTTAATGTGAAGAAATGTTATCAACTTGATGCATTCAATTGATTAAAAATGTAAGACATGTTGAGATCAAAGTACAGTATTCTGCAATGTAAAAACAAAATGTGGCCAGTGTTTACTATTATTGCTTGTAGAACATGGAACCTGGCTGATAAATTAGCTTTCCAGGGATGTTTGTCGGTTCACATTTTTTCAATGACTGTAATGCTAACTGGAACAAATAACATTCTCAACTTGACACCAAAAATGAATTATGAGCACTTCAATCTACACAGCAGGTAGCCAAAAATGCTGCAGAAACTCAGCGGGTGAGGCAGCATCTATGGAACGAAGGAAATAGGCAATGTTTCGGGTCGAGACCCTTCTTCAGACTGATGTGAGGGTGGGTGGGGGGGGAAGAAGAAAGAAAGAGGTGGAGACAGTGGGCTGAGGGAGAGCTGAGAAGGGGAGGAGAAAGTAGGGAGTACCTGAAATTAGGGAAGTCAATGTCCATACCGCTGGGGTGCAAACTGCCCAAGCTAAATATGAGGGACTGATGCGAGGGTGGGGGGGGGGGGCGGGGTGGGAAGAAGAAAGGAAGAGGTGGAGACAGTGGACTGAGCAACTATGGGCTGCTCCATAGATGCCGCCTCACCCCGCTGAGTTTCTCCAGCATTTTTGACTACCTTCAATTTTCCAGCATCTGCAGTTCCTTTTTAAACATTCAATCTACACAGCAGTCTTTCCGCATTACACATTTTTAGAACTGTGGCAATATTTTTAGAACTGAGCATACTCTGGATTAATAGGCATCTTTTCTGTAGTGACATTAACAACTGTGAATCACAAAATATGTTATTCTCACCTCACCACTTGGAGACAACTGCTTTAATGTCAGGTTATTAGCAATGTTGCAGAGAGCAGCTTGGTCTCTGGAAGCTTAGTTGAAGCGTTCAGACTCAGAACTCATCCAAAATATCTCTGATGAGCCTCATGCTGCTGATGTGATCTATCTGGATTTTCAGAAAGCTTTGATAAGTTATCACATAACAGGATTATCATTAAAATTGGAACAAAAGACATAAAAAAGGACATAAAAAATGGATATAAAGCTCTCCGAGTAACTGCCAGCAAAGGGTCATGGTGAATTGTTATGTTTCACACTGAGAGGAGGTGAATAGTGTTGTTCCCATAGATCGGTATGATGGTTACTGCTGGTTTTGATCTATATTTATGGCCTGAACTTGCCGATGAAAACCAACATTTATAAATCAGCAGATGACACAAAACATGGCAGTACTAATAATGACAGACTTTGTTCTTGAGAACTGTTCTTAACCCAAACAGTTTGCAACTTGAAAATGAAACTGTTCAGCAATATATTTAGATGCAAACATTGGTCATCAATGTGCAATATGTAGTTAAACCAAGGCATTTAGCTCAACTATTCAGATATTGCCATGAATCAAGCTCTCACATGGTAGAAGATGCCAATCACCGGCAGCTGGCAAACCTATCCCGCCGATGTCTCAAATGCACGCTTGTATGTACAGGCTGTACATAACTCAAGCATTCATCACCCGGAGAAAACCTGTAGTGTGAACTGTGAAGAGGGTTGTGATAATTTTTAACACGATACTAGATTAAGTGGGACCCATTGGGTCCCATGTTCACATGGGAGGGCTGGTCCCCCAATGCAATATTCCACCTCTCCACCAATTCCAATATTGGTGGCCAGTGGGGGGGGGGGGGGGGGGGGCTTTGTGGAGCGTTAGTATGGGTGTTGTGGGCTGAAGGGACTGGTTTCCAGAGGGCTTGTATGGACATTGTGGGGTGAATGGATTCTTGGGCTGGCAGCTCAGTCACTCAGGCCTGGTGGGCTGGCATATTCAGTCACTCAGGCCTGGGCTGGCAGCTCAGTCACTCAGGCCTGGTGGGCTGGCAGCTCAGTCACTCAGGCCTGGTGGGCTTACAACTCAGTCACTCAGGCCTGGTGGGCTGGAAGCTCAGTCACTCAGGCCTGGTGGGCTTGCAACTCAGTCACTCAGGCCTGCTGGGCTCGCAGCTCAGTCACTCAGGCCTGCTGGGCTCGCAGCTCAGTCACTCAGGCCTGATGGGCTGGCACCTCAGTCACTCAGGCCTGGTGGGCTGGCAGATCAGTCACTCAGGCCTGGTGGGCTGGCAGCTCAGAAACTGCCAGCGATTCTGCCCAAAACAGCTGAGAGACTGTGAGAAAGAAGGGGGAGAGGGTGGAGAATTAATTTTAGACATTTTTCATCTTTTTCTGCAGATCACAGCAATGAAGGAAAGCTGGACTGGATCTCACAGGGAGCCAATGAAGGGAGGGAGAAAAATACTGGGGTGAGGTTTAATACTTGCAAGGTGACTACTTACTGATTGGCTGAAGGGACTCCTCCTGGGCTGGTACAGGCCTGTTGGGCCGAAGGGGCTCTTTAAAAAAAAAAGAGTGAAAGTTCAGTGAAAGATTAGATTAGATTAGATTAGATTATTTGTCATTCGAACCTCCGTTTCTACAAGCCAAACAAACAGAACAATTCCTATAAAACATATAAACAATTGAATTTACACAAACATCGTTGTTCTCTAAGGAGATTACCACATCCTCAATTAACTGCGGCAATTTGTCCCTAGGCAAAGTTACTAACATGTGATTCGAATTAATGGTAAAGCCCAAATAATCAATGATTTGAACTGGTGATAATTTGGATTTATCTGGATGAATGATGAACCCTAATTGTTCAAAAGTGAGTTTAACAATTGAAACAGATGACTCAGCTACAGCCCGAGTCTTCCCAACAATTAATATATTGTCTAAGTAGGCCATTACAACATGCCCCTGAGCTCGGAGTAATCCTAGAACAGGTTTTAACAATTTAGTAAATAATCTAGGAGCTGAGGTTAACCCATTAGGCAATGCTTTGAATTGCCACAACTGACTCATCCAGATAAATGTCAAATACCCCCTATCATCACCATGAATAGGCACTGAGTAATATGCATCCTTTAAATCAATGCTGGTCATATAACACCCTTTGGAAACCAGATGTTTAGCTGTAGAAAAAGTTTCCATTTTGAAATGCCTATAGCAAACAAATGAGTTTAAACTTGTCAGATCCAGAATAATTCTACATCCCCCAGTCTTTTTAGACCTAGGAAAAATACTTGACACAAACTGACGATTTTGACGAACTGACTTCTCAATAACCCATTTTTTGTAATGTATTAATTTCTGCTTGTATTAGCACATTTTCTTCTTCTGAAAATATAAGTTTCCGACTTGGAACATGCTGATTAGGTGGACACACAGTAGAGTAAAATTCAATTTTTACCCCTTCAATACTGTTAAGTATAAATTAATCGGATGTTATCTCCTGCCATTGTTTGAGAAACAAATGTAATCTACCCCCAATTTGAACATCTATTTCACTTGATTCATTCTCTTTAAGAGTAATTTTTCTCACCTGCATATGTTCTGGCAGCCCTTGTTGCCCCCGGCCCTTTGTAGGGAAAGTCATCCTTCCCCTCATGCCTGTGGCAGGCTGCCAGCTCCGATACTGCGAACCTGAGTGGCTGGTCCCTTCCCCGGCATCCTAACTGGTACCCCGCTGGTAAGGAAAAATCCTCTTTCCTGTTTGCCACCCGGCTTAATGAAGCCCATAGTTTTAGCGTCCTCATGACACTCTTTGACTCGCTTGGTGAGATCTCCTCCAAATAAAAGATTGGGCGGTTGTACGCTGGGCGGTTTACACAAAGATGCTAGATTGGGATTAATAACTGGCCGAATAGCACTTCGTCTGATATTATTGATTTCAAAATAAGCAGTACAGAGGAGTCCCAGTTCATCTTGATGGGCTTCCGATATATGCCCTTTGTCTACTGTAACGGCAAATGCCGTAAGCCCTGCTGAAAGTAGTTTCAATACCTTTTGGAATTTTAATTCTTGGGCTCTGGCTGACACCGCCAACTGTGTCCAGATAAGATGGTTTACCATAGGCACCTTTAGTAAACCGCAATTGATATGGGCTTCATACTTTTTAGCCGCCTCACCCATGGCCAATTCCTGCAGCTGGTGAGAGAGCATATATTGGATGGCTGAAGCCAATTCATCCCCTAACGGCTCTCCTGCCTCTCTAGGCACTGCAAAATTTTCTGCTATATTTGGGATAATTTCAAGTTCCACTCCCTTGTGGCTCTCCTCAACCACTGACTCGGCGTCAGCAAACTGCACCGTCCTCCTCAAAGGTAGGATATTCTTGCAGCCCTATTATAGGCACTGCGAGCACAGACTCTCCACTAGCCTGGCGTGGGCACCACTCCTCTTCACGGAGTTCGTCCCTGTCGAGCATCTTCTGCAATAAGACCTTGACCTGGGAGAGCCGTGACCAAAGGATCTCTCCTTTTGAGGATAAAACCTCCAGGCCCGACTCTGGGTCCACAGGCCTATTTGATTTTCCAGTAGCCTCACGCCCTACCGGCATGGCTACGCTGCTCACAGGCAGCGGGTACGGTGTCGCTAGCTCCATTGCTCGCGTCGGACTTGGTGTGCTAAGCGGGTCTCCGCTAACAATACTATCCTGGTCATCGACCCTTTTTGCTGTGGAACGCCTTGCCGACACCTTCTTCACTTTCTGTAACATTTCTAACGGTGTATCCACTATCGCTGCAACGGAAAATGAACGCAAGAAAAGTTTGAAAACTTACCTTGTGTTTTAAACTTACCGCTTGGAGGACGCACCAACGGCTGGACGGGGTTCTTCACGTAGTTACTCACGTGACTCCGAAGTAAAATCAGGGATGTTATTCTGAACCTTTAGAAAACACTGGCCAAGGTACAACTGGAGAATTGTGTTGATTTCTGATTGCCAAGTATAATAAGAATGTGAAGCGCTAAAGAGGATCTAGAAAGGATTCATGAATTGTTCCTAGGTTGTGGGACTACTATTACAGGGTAGGTTAGAGAATTGGGAATGTTTCCTTTGGAGAAGGCAAAGCTGAAAAGAGATTAGGTACATGTATCAAATGGTGCTGTTGTGAAGTGGGATTGGGGTTAGTCTGGACCGAGTGGATTGTGTGATGCAGTCTCTTTGCTGTAAGAGTTGAAGACCAGATATTCACAGGTATAAAAAGTAAAAGTCAAGAGCAACATGAGGAGGAACTTTTACGCTGATGTAATGTGGATGGTTCCATTGAGACCTTCAAGAGGGAATTTGAGAAATACAAGGTGGAGAAAATTTTCCAAGGCTGTTGAATAAGGAGTGGTTTTCAATTTATCCTATTATTTTTTCCTCTTTTGGATTATTTTCATTATTCATTATCTGTGATTATGGAACTTCGAAATAACAAATATTTGCTTAGAAATTCCTCTCCCTTCACAATGAAAAGACTCTTATGAAAGTAAATGTGGGCTATCAGCCAGAATGAAAGATTTTTTTGTTGATGAGTAATCTGTTGTGGCTGAGAAGTTTACCTTAAAATATTGATCACAAATTCTGTGCAGTCCGCCATAAATTATTAATGCATCTGTACTGAAGTAGTACAGATTTAAACCGCTTCTCTACTCTGTTGATAAATGAGTAGATCCCATGCCCAGAAGTGAATTGCATAGCACTGCATCTTAGTGCCCTGTGTGATTCAACTAGAATAAAAAAATCATTTAAAAAGATTCATGGACTAACTGCATGTTCCACAAAGTCAGCCATTTGCCTTCCCAGCTCCCCATGCAATTGCACAAGAACACTACCTGCAACTCCTGCCGTTACTTAAGGGGATGAGACGGTCTGGTTGAGCAGATCCCAGGCCAAGGAGTCTGTCTTGACATTTCTGTTCAGATTGGACTCCTTAAGTGTAAGCAAGGCAGCAAGACAAAGTTGGAAAAACAGAAAAATGGTGAGCAGGCAAATTCAGAGATGTATATTTTTATATTGGATGAATGATTGAACTTAAAATACTAGCCATAAATAAATCTGTTTATTCATTAAAGGTTCATCTTTATGGGAAGATTAAATGATATGCATTTCTCTACATATTTTTGGTTAATGAGATGGTGTGTGGAATATGTACAAACTTCTGATTCAAGAGATGTCTGTAGTACATAAGACCCAAGGCATTGCACCGTGGTGAATAGGCCTTTCCTCCTTATACTTTACCCATGCAGAGGCGACCATGCAGCTATGGGTTGTGGAGTCTCTGGACAGAGAACACCAAAGGAGGCAGGAAGAGGATTGATTGTGGGGGACTGGATGGGGAATTAGGGCAAGGGTCAGCTGTTGAAAAGTGCAGGGAGGTTAAAGCAAAGGATAGCTGCCAGGAATTGGAAATGAGCCAGAGATATGGGCCGCCTGTAGATTGGAAATGAGGTTGGCCCTGGGATTGGTTTGAGGTGATGAGGGGAGTAGTGCATCATTGGCTGGTAGAGGATCATTAGGAACTTCAATGGGAGGGTTGTGCCAGAAGGTCACGGAGGATTAGGTTTGCAGGGCTGATCACAAGTGGATTGGGAGGGTCATACAGTGTCATGAGCCAAGCTTTGAAGTATGCTAGATAAATGGAGCAGTGACAAACTGAACAAGGTTTTTTTTCAAAAATAAACGATATTCATGAAAATATATACACAAAACTGCATGGCTCTCTTTACATTCACAGTACCATTCATAGTCTGGTTAATTTTATACACTAACTATACATTCTGAGTACAGAACACCATTGCAACTCATGTGGCCTCCTGAGACAAGAAAAACCTAAAGTGGCTGAGAGACTTCTATAAAGGGCTTATTCCCTCAATTTCTAGTAGCAGAATGATTCTAGACTGCAGTCCTCCTCAATAAGCGTTTTGCATTGTCTGCACCAATCTTCAGTGCATCCCTTAGCACATATTCCTGCATCCAGAAATATGTCAGTTGGCAGCATTCACCATTGGACATCTCATTGAACTGGAAGCCAACAAGTTTGGGGCAGAGTAAAGCAAGTCTTTCACCAAGTTGATCTTCCAACAACATGTCCCAACTCTTGTACTGAGTGCTATGGCTGATGAAACCAATATGCCACATGCCTTCTTCTCCACCATATACCTATGATGTTATTTTCAAGCCCTTATATCCCAAGGTTTCTCTGTTTAATAGCAGTCACTGGATTCTGCCATTCCCTGTATATGCCCTGCCCAAGTTTAACTTTCCATCACACATAATTTAACGTTTGTCTGACTTAAATTCCATCTGCCATTCTTCTGACCACTTTCCCAGTTATCTATCCAGCTGTAGCCTTTGACAATCTTCTGCATCTGCAAATTATTGATCATGCTCTTGACATTCTCATCCATGTCATTAATATTTATAACAACAGTGGACCCGGCATCAATCCCTGCGGCATGTCACTGGTCATAGGCCTTCAATGTGAAAGAAACCCCCCACTACTACTTTCTGCCTCATTCCACCAAGCCAATTTTGCATAAAATTGACTAGCTCACTCTGGATAATCTAACCTTAAGATTATTTTAAGTTAGATGTGATCAAACCTTATGGTTGATGTGCCACTCAGCAAATTCTGAATAACAGCAGGAGAAATAAGTTCAAATAAATGTGGATACATTTTCTAAACAAACAACAAAGAAGGTAAAACAAAATAAGCATTTAAACCAGTTAATAGTGCAGTAAATCTCCAATAATCCAGCACATACAGGACCTAGCTGGTGCCAGACTGGCAGTTTTTTCCAAACTATAATATATATAATATTTTCTTTCTTCTTGTGAAGCAGTGGCCACAAGTTTAGTGCTGCATGATACAATAATAGAAAAAATAATAGGTGAGCAGTGTGTTGGATGTTATTTTGATTAAAACCACAACATGTTTTTAATTTACTTATTTTAGAAGCTGCATAATATTATGATAACTTTCCAATAATCCAAGTAAAGTTGAAAGGGAGCGTGGGAACCAGTGCCTTGGTGAGTAGAATGGAAAAGGAGTGCAGAAATCAGGGCTCCAGTCAGTGGAAATGAGAATGCCAAACATTAACATGTGACCAAATATCAAGCCATCAGGGTTTCCAAAATGGATTCATAACATATTATTATAGTTCTAGTCTTCAAAAAACAACATTGTAGATTCTTTTTAAACTTATAAGATTTTTTTTCTCCATTAATCTCTGAATAACAGCGTTCTTGTTTTGATAATCACCTACATACAATCTGTCTAATACCTCTTTTCCATCAATGAACTTGCGGCACAGAACAATGGGCACAAACACTGAGTTTAGCATAATTAGTCGCTTCAATAAATGTTCAGCATTTAATTTCTTGCAAAACTGATTTCAAAGCTTTAATCCCTAGTAATGAGTTACTGTCCTTGACCTGCACTCGCATCATTCCTGCTTCACTCGTTCAAGCTCCTGAATCCTTGTGCAGGAAGGAACTGCAGATACTGGTTTACACCGAAGATAGACACAAAATGCTGAAGACTGAAGAAGCATTACGACCCGAAACGTCACCTATTCCTTCTCTCCTGAGATGCTACCTGTCTCACTGAGTTACACCAGCATTTTGTTTAACTGTCTATCCTGAACCTTTTTGTTGCTTTGTTTGTTCTGCTACTAACGCCATTCTCTTTTGGAAGGTAGACAAAAATGCTGGACAAACTCAGAGGGTGAGGCAGCATCTATGGAGAGAAGGAATAGGCAACGTTTCGGGTCAAGACCCTTCTTCAGACTGCTGTAGGGGGGGGGGGTGGGTTGGTGGAATGAAAGGAAGAGGCAGAGAAAGTAGGCTCGGGGGAGAGCTGGGAAGGGGAAGGAGGGAGAAAGCAAGGACTACCTGAAATTGGAGACGTCAATGTTCATACCACAATGGTGTAAACTACCCAAGCGACATATGAGGTGCTGTTCGTCCAATTTGCGCTGGGCCTCACTCTGGCAATGACAGAGGCCCAGGACTGAAAGGTCAGATTCAGAATGGGAGGGGGAGTTGAAGTGCTGACCCACCGGGAGATCAGGTTGGTTATTGCGAACTGAGCAGAGATGTTGGGCAAAGCGATCACCAAGCCTGCGTTTGGTCTCACTGACGTAGAGAAGTTATACTCTTTGGGGTAACTAAATTAGGAAGTTTTCATTAGTGCTTTCAGCAACAACAAAAACACTTTACCAAGCCACGAAAAATGCGCTGGCCTTGATTTGCACAGAGCTTTTGTGAAATTCATCATGAGTTATGAATGAAGTGTCGCAACTAAAAAGCCGATACCAGACAAATGTGCAGTGCTGTCTATTCCACATGATTTGGCAAATGCAGCCAAGAGTTGCACCTCTGTTAGGAATATGGCTTTCAGTATTTCTAACTTTACTCAAAAAGCAGAGACATGCTGATGTGGAATGTCTGAAATAAAATAATAATGCTGGATATTTTCAACATCCAATACTGCCTGACATGCAGCCTGTTCTGATTTTATTTTTAAACTTTCTTGTTCAGCCAATGTTTTGTAAATTAGGATCTTTTTAATGGAATTATCATTTCATGTTGTACAATTTTTGCCAGTGAATGTTGTTTTTCATGATGAAAAGATTGAACAGAGTTCTTCCAGTATAATTTTCTCTGCAAGACTTCTGACAGATCATGAACTTGTGAATTACTGACCTCAAGATGGCTCAATAAACAAGTTTTGCTGAATAAATGTAACAACTGTCAACGGCATACACAGACAATTAATTTTAGTTTGTTAACAATTTAAGATATATTGGTGTAGATTTACTGCCCAGGAGGAATGCTGGTGTAGAAACATAGAAAATAGGTGCAGGAAGAGGCCATTCGGCCCTACGAGCCAGCACCGCCATTCATTATGATCATGGCTGTTTGTCCCCAATCAATAACCTGTGTCTGCCTTCTCCCCAATATCCCTTGATTCCACTAGCCCTTACAGCTCTATCTAACTCTCTCTTAAACCTATCCAGTGATTTGACCTCCACTGCCCTCTGTGGCAGGGAATTCCACAAATTCACAACTCTCTGGGTGAAAACGTTTTTTCTCACCTCAGTCTTAAATGGCCTCCCCTTTATTCTACGACTGTGGCCCCTGGTTTTGGACTCGCCCAACATTGGGAACATTTTTCCTGCATCTAGCTTGTCCAGTTATTTTATAATTTTATATGTTTCTATAAGATCCCCCTCATCCTTCTAACCTCCAGTGAATACAGGCCTAGTCTTTTCAATCTTTCCTCATATGACAGTCCCGCCATCCCAGGGATCATTGTAATATATTTGCAGCATGTGATATATTTTAAGCCATTATCAAAACTATAGGTTTGTTATTCTGAATGCTGTAAATTAGTCTGAGTCTTTAGTGAAGAAAATGATCATTTCAAAAAATACCCAGCGTATTTCCAGTCAGAGACATGTCAATTTGGCAATGTGAAGTCTTCATATTGTGAGGGACAGGGTGAAGCAAATGTCAGAATGTTTGTGAGTGTGGAGAGGTATTTGACATTGCAGGGTGGAAGGAGGGGAGGAAATCAACTCTTCAATCATCACCTATATACTTGTAAGTGAAGCTATCCTGATCCTTCTGGCCAAAGTGGGTCAACACGTCCTTCGTGGAAACAGCCCTTCACATCTACTTTCATCCATTGTGAATCCCATAACCTTTTGCTCTATCCAGTGCTTTCAGCCATTCCCTGATATTATGTGAAGTAAATCGAGTTGACTGGAGACTGGCATCTTTGATGGTGGAGAACTGAAGAGGAAGCTGAAATGGATCAATTTTTTTCCATTTCTGAATGTTTCAGCCTTTCGTTTAATAATCACATGCTGGGTCCCACCGTGATTGAATTTGGGGATGTTGTTGGAACTTGCTCCTCTCCTTAGTGTTTTATTTTTCGCTATCCTTGATAACTAGAAATGTTGGAGAGCAGAGCTTTGATCTGATCCATTAACCATATCTAGAGCATGATGTGTAATGTTCTTTAACGCTCTAAGTAGTCCTGCGGTACAGCTCTGCTGGTTTGTCACGTCATCATTTCAGATACTGCTTCGACATTCTTTATTGAATGATCTTGATAGTAATAGTAGATTGAGGGGTATTGATTAAAATATACAGCATGGAAACAGGCCCTTTAGCCCCAAAATCCACACTAATCATTGATCACCCGTTCACTCTTGTTCTGTGTTATCCCACTTTCTCATCCACTCCCTACACTGGAGTGGGGAAATTTAGAGGAGAGTTCACCTACAAACCTGTATTTAGCTGTAATGACTTTCATCACCATCAGCTGCCTTACAGTGCCAGAGACCAGGTTCGATCCTAACTACAGGTATCGGCTGTACGGAGTTTCACCCTTCTCCCCATGACTGCCTGGGTTTTCTCCAGGTGCTCTGGTTTCTTTTCACACTCCAAAGATGTACAGATTTTTAGGACAATTGGCTTTGGTAAAAATTGTAAATTGTCCCAAGTGTGTAGGATAGTGTTAGTGAAAGGGAATCGCTGGTCAGCTGAAGGGCCTGTTTCCAAACTGTATTTCTAAACTAAACTAAAAATGCTACTATTTTGGCAAAACAAACCTATGTGACTCTACAGCACACTATGGGCACAAATATCTACTTCTAGTCTTGTACCGTATAAAAGCCGGGCAGGGTAAAGTTGAACTTCAGGACTGACTTTAACAGGCAGCCATCATAATAATCATTGAAGAAATGGAACCAGAAAATGCTTTTAGTATGCAGCAGGGCACACTGTATCAAGCTGGAACCCAGGGGTAGTGGTGGAGACAACAGGATCATGGCATTTAAGAGGCTTTTAGATAGGCACATGGATCACATGCAGGCAGAGATTAGTTTAACTTGGTCAGCTCCGACATTGTGGGCTAAAATGTCGGTTCCTGTACTATACTGTTCTATGTTCTATTTTTGTGCTGAAAAATAAAATGAACATTCCAGATTGATCTTTCAGCTGATTTCTGATTACAAATCATCAACCTTATTTGGTCATTAACTATATTATCCTCTGCACAATTGCTGCCTGACTGAGTTTTCAAGCTTTTTCAGATTTTAGTTCAGATTTCCAGTATCCACAGTAATTTACTTCAGTGTTGAGGAAAGGATACTGTGTTCTGTTTGAGGAAGTTTCAGGATAATTGTAATAGGCGCTGCTTTCTATATTTAGAATAGAGATGATGAAGCTTTTATTATCTTTTTTTTGTTGAAGAATTGAAAACTAATCAGGTTCTTCTGAAGGAATCTTTAAGGATTTAAACATGGTTGCCATGCAGGTTATTTTAATAATTAATTTTATTTGATCAAATGGGTGAAAAAAGCCTTTGGTTATGTTAATGAATGATTTATTGACAATTGTTGAAATTTACTGAATTATAAAACATAACATGCTCATCAGTCCAAGATACCAACATGCAGATGGGCGGGTGGCACAATAGCGCAGCAGTTGATTTGCTGCCGTACAGCGCCAGTGAATTGGATACAATCCTGAATACGGGTGACAGCTGTACGGAGTTTGCACATTCTCCCTGTGACCACGTGGGTTTTCTCTAGGTGCTCCGGTTTCCCCCCACATTCCAAAGACCTACAGGTTTGTAAGTTGAATAGCTGTATGTGGTGGATGCAAAATTGGGATAACACAGAACTATTGTACAGTTGATCCTAGTCGATGCGGACTCATTGGGACAAAGGGCCTGTTTCCACACTGGATCTGCAAACTAAACATGTTGGTCACAAATAACAATATTTCAGAAACATTTTATCTTCCTAGAGCTAATTATAGTGGGGAAAAAAATCAACTTCACAGTTGTCCACAGATTTTTCTTATATTTGATCTATTATTTCTCTGTTTCCTCTAGAGGGAAACAGGCAATTGTATAGAATATTTACCATAATGTTACTCACATTTGCAGTTAATGATACAGGGATCGCCAGGTTACAGGTGACCTGATGATGGAATTCAACCTTGATTCAAATTCTCCCATACCGTATATTCTTTTTTTCAAGACAGTAGTAAAAGCAAAAAATGTTCTTTAATGACTGGATACAGTATATATTCCATTAGTTAAATTGTGGATAGTGTTAGGGTGAATATTTGATGAAATGAAGCAATTGTAGTAAGTGGGTGCAATGTGAAAACCTTTTGACAGGTTCTTGGGTAGGATAAGTTTAGAAGGATATGGGCCAAACACCGGCAGGTGGGTGTAATGTGGATGGGGCATGTTGTCAGCATGGGCAAGTTGGTTGAAGGGCCTGTTTCCACGCTGACTTGAACTGTTGGTGCTTTGAACATATTCACCAGGAGTATGCATTCAGTATTTTGCATCTTTGATTCTGTAAATGTATGATAGAACATGGAACGGTGCAGCACAGGAACAGGCCCTTCGACACATGATGTCAGTGCTAACCATGAAGCCAATTTAAACATCTGCCTATACTCTGTCTATATCACTCCATTCCCTGCATGTTCATGCATCAGTCTAAAGTGCTTCTTAAATATTGCTGTCATATCTTGCTTCATAAATCTATTTTAAACTGTCTACCTCCCACCTGGGTGTTATGCCCTCTAATCTGATAGCTCTAAGGTGATATTTCCACTTGGGAAACATCTTAGATATACTTCTCTCAAGCATCCCTCAACCTCCAACGCTCCAGGTAAAACAATCCAAGTTTATCCAACTTCTCTTTATAGCTAATACTCTCCAATCCAGGCAACATCATGGTGAATCTTTTCTGCATTCTCCCCCAAGGCACCCAGTCCTTTCTGTAATGCGGCAAACAGAACTGCGCATAATAATACATATGTGGTTTAACCAAAGTATTATACAGTTACATGACTTGTTGGCTTTTATACTCAATGCCCTGACTGATAAAGGCAACTATGCCTTGTGCCTTGTTTACTTCCTTTCTAGTTGTGTTGCCACATTCAGGAGGCCATGAACTTGCACCCAATATCCCTCTGTGTACTTTCCTCTTACATTTGACCTCACAGTGACCTCAAGTGCAGGAATTTCTTCTGTCGGAAGGTGGTAAATCTGTGGAATTATTTGCCACAGAACACTGTGGAGGTCAAGTCCATGGGTATTTTAAGGCAGAGATTGACAGATTCTTGATTAGTACAAGATTATGGGGAGAAGGCAGGGGAATGGGTTTGAGAAGGAAAGATAGATCAGCCATGTTTGAATGGCGGAGTAGACTTGATGGGCTGAATGGTCTAATTCTGCTGCTATAACTTTTGAACATAAACATTTGTCCAGATTGAATTCTGTGTGCCATTTGTCCACCCATATTTGCAACTAATCTGTATCATGCAGTATCCTTTGACAGCTTTCCTCGCTATCCACAACTCTGTTTTTCTTTCTGCCAACTACAAAATTACTAATCAGCCCACCTGATTATTTATATATATCACAAACAACAAAGTCCCAACACTAATTCTTGTGGTCACAGACCTGCAGTGAGAATAACACCTTTCATTACCTTCTAACTTCTATGGCCAAAGCAGTTTTGAATCCAATTTACCTGGTCACTGTGGATCCATTGTGACTTTTGGATTGGCCTACCAGAAGGGATCTTGTCAACTGCTTTACTAAAGTCCATGTATCGAATGTCCCCTGCCCAACTCTCATCAATCATTTTTGCCAAAACGTCCTAAAAAAAAAACTCAAGTCATGGAGAACATTAAAATTCATATTGATTGAGTGTATACAAGATGCACTTAAAACATCAGATAAAGACCTGTTTAAAAGGAACACAAAGCTCACAGTCTAGAAAAAAATAATATTGTAGCAGCAAATGGGATATGCTTTCTACATTACCCATTATGTTGTTATGCTCACCCTAATGGATAAGCATGGCAAAATAACAAGACACTTTTCAAGGTAACTTTGTTCCTTTAAAGATTAGCTTGTCGCTGTTATGATCAATTGCTATGGTTTTCCATTTTCAAAAATTAACCAGAGACTAATATTATCAAGTATATAAATTCTCATGATATTTGAAAGAAGAATTTAAAATAATTAATTTGGTTAATATGCCTGATGAGTATTAATCAGCATTCCTGTTGGAGTTCATTGGTGTTCACTGTTACATTCACAGAGTTATGCCCATGTCCCACTTAGGAAACCTGAACGGAAACCTCTGGAGACTTTGCGCCCCACCCAATGTTTCTGTGCGGTTCCTGTAAGTTCCCGGAGGTTTTTGTCAGTCTCCCTAATGGTCGAAAGTGGTTTCCATTTTAAAAATCGGTATTTTTTAGTCAAAGCCGGTTGCGATGCTACTTGAAGGTGGTCGCCGGAGGACCAAAAACCTCCGGGAACCGCACGGAAACCTTGGGTGGGGCTCAAAATTTCCAGAGGTTTCCGTTCAGGTTTCCTAAGTGGGACAGGGGCATGACACACATATTTTCCATTAGAGAAGGCAAATATATAGTTTCCAATAGTACTTGTGAGTTTCCCACCACTTGTTTGTGCATTCGAGCTGCAGTGATACTGCTGTGCAGCATGAAGCAACAAAGGTCCAGTCGCAAAAATAAGCAAAATGGAAAATTGTCAATGTGTTCATCTTGTAAAGTGTTGCAGGTTGCCACTATTAAATATTTCTACCGACAGATGTAGACAGTTTATTTATATTTGAATTACATGGTAATAAAGAATACTGCCATATCTGATATAATTAAAGTATTTGATTTATTTGTATATGGTCAGCTCATCACTCGAATACCAATATAAAATTCAGCATACTAAGATGTGTTATTGGTGTGAGTCTTTGGTTTAAAGCAAGAAGCTTCAAACATAACTCTTGAAGAGAAATAAACTGCAATACTAGAAGGAAACACCATTTGAAGAAATGCTGGTCAAGAAATGGGTATACCACATGTTATAAGGGAAGAAATTACCACCGTGATACAATACAATGCCTAATCATGCTTAGCAAAGTGTCTAAGACCACAGTGTTAAAGAAGGAACTGCAGATGCTGGAGGATCGAGGGTACACAAAAGGCTGGAGAAACTCAGCGGGTGCAGCAGCATCTAAGGAGCGAAGGAGATAGGCGACGTTTTGGGTCGAGACCCTACTTCAGACTGCAGAAGGGTCTCGACCCGAATCTATCTCCTTCGCTCCTTAGAAGCTGCTGCACCCGCTGTGTTTCTCCAGCCTTCTAAGACCACGTGTGGATTTTAGCATGAGGTAAATGAAAGGTCAGTCTTTTTTTTAATTTACTTTAGCTTAAAAGTTTTTCATTATTTCCAAGTTTAGGGTTTATGTTTTAAATATCTTGTTAAAAATTAATCTTTGTTCAATCACTCACTTTGATTTTAATAGGTTTTAAATAATAAAATTCTCCTTGCCTTAGTCTGGAAAAATAGTTCTATCCACTATGAATTATCTCAAAGAATTCGAGGGAGCTCTGAGAGCAAGGCTTCATCTCTACACTTTTAAAGGCCTTTGTGACTGAAATGTTGCCATCCAGCCTGCACACAGAGGACCAATGAGCTGGGCCCTACACTTCCAGACCTAGTGTATGGGCATGTGCACGGAGTGCTGGCAGCTGACTCGGACCAGCATGATCCAGCCTCTCTAATCTTCGTGTTATTCGAAACAGCTGCTTCAAAAGATTGAAAATTCCCAATTAAATAAATGGATTATTTACACGCTCCAAAATGAGTCTGCAGCTGGTTGTTAGTCAGAAAAACTACAGTTGGGATCTCACACAGAGTGCATGTGTGCACTTGATCAGGTAGTTCCTGTATTGACCTGCCACATCTCATGTCCTGAGAATACACTATCGCAATGGAAATTTTACAATTAACTGTTCACTGAACATTTTTTGTCACAAATTACCTCTCCTGGCCCCTTTTAAGTTTAAGCATGTAAACATATAAAATGCAAATCTTGATAGATCGATTGATCAAAAGCAACGTAGCTGTTGAACAGAGGACATAAGATCAGGCTTTTTACTGATTGGTAGTCGTCACTCTTTTCCAAAATAGGATGGTTTCATAATCTGCAATTACTTCAGTGAGGACTTTGTTATCAGCATTTTAATGAAAAGTCATATCAAGATAGATTAATGTTATGGTGCTTCATTTGTCATTAATAGTTGAAACCTATGACACGGTTATAAAAGATGGTTATTTTAAACATCAAAGGAAACACTGGTTTCAAAAGCATGCAATACATTGCAGTGCAACCACCCCCACTCCCACAAGCTTGTAATTTTTACCACAAAGAGAACAATGGCAGCATATTCATGGGAACACCTCCATCTACAGGCATCCCTTCAAACTAGTAAATTATCCTGATTTGGAAATATACCATAATTTCTTCATAATTACTGGTCAGCAACAATGCCAACTAACGTATATTTCCAAATCAGGATTATTCTGAAACACTTTCCCAACAGTACTCAGGGATTACCTTCACCAGAAGGACAGAACTGGTTCAAGAAGGTGACTCACCATCACCTTCTTAAAAATGGATAATACATGATTGCCTTGCTGTCATAGCCCAATTCCCAAGAAATGAATTCATTTTTAAAAACCTCAAGTGCCAATGTGCTTCCAATTTCCATTGGAAATCACGAGCTACATCGTTAGTTTCATTTGTAATCCGCAAGACGATTAAATAGTAGGGAAGTGAAACAACAGTAGAGAATGCAGATGTTTGCATTAGTCATGGTACAATGTTGACTTGTTTGGGTGGAGGGGAGTCTATGGACCAGGACAGTTTGCAAGAAAGAGGAGATAAAGATTAGTACTGGTCAGGAATGTTTATCGACCAAAGTCTTCAGGGAGCAAATATCATGCTGAATTGATCAAGGAGTAAAGTGCTTGGAGTTTCTGCAATTTTATTAGAGGTGGTGATCTGCCGCATAATGTAGCCATGGAGATGCACATGGACCTCACTTCTTGAGCTGTTTAGATCATGAGAGTACTTTGCAAACGCAAGTCATTCCAAGGTCATGAAGGAAACATCTCCAACATCTCCATCTATGGTGCCCATGGCTACAGAAAAGAGCTGATAGGTTTCCTAATGAGGCGAGATGAAATATCTTCTTTTTCCTAGTGTAAATAGCAGCAGGTATTGCAACTTTGGAGGGGTTGCAAATATTGAACTTCTCAAAGGAGCAGGGAATTAAGTGGTTTCATTCCCTTCGCTTGCTGGTTGTCCAAAACTACAAACAAAAATCCTTGTGGTAATTTGGCAGTGTTAGATTAAAATTCTCATTGCAGTTTTCATAATGTTCTCATTTAAGATCTTCCCTGTAGTTTATGGCACCTCCATACTCATCAACATCACATATGCCTTTGCCCCTGTCACCAACAACAATATTGCCTTCCTTCACATGCATCTCTGTATTTCTGCTCATACCTAAACATAGTTTGGATGGTTGAGTCACCCTGAGCTCCTGAACAAGTCAAACACTTCCAGTGCTTGCCATCATTGCTGGTCCTAGAGAAATCCATTCCCCATTTTTTTTATGACAGATCACAGTTCTGCTATTTTCTAATGCATCATTGTAAAAATGAAACTGATGTAATATGTTTTGTGTTGCCGCTTGTATTAACAAATAGATTCATGCTGTCAACAAAACATCTTTATTGAAGGCAGTAACCCTGAACTAACCAGCTATGTATCAACATTATACACTCAGTTCTTGAAGCTACTCTTGTATAAACACAAATAAAGACCGTCGCTTCATTACCCAAAGTAGTGGTGTAAATGTAATGAGCTATGTTCATTAGATGATGAAGCCTCAGACAGCCAAACAGTTTACAGTAAAATATTGAAACTTTCTACCAAGGTTTGGGTGTGTTATTCTGTAGTAGAAGATGGTCAAGAAAGTAGCAACAGGAACCAAAGAGAAAATGGATCCACCTCCACCTATTATTTCCCTCAAATGGAAGACTAAGCTATTAAACCTTGAGGTAAGGTTCTGGTAGAAGTATTGGCAGTAGTGAGTTGGTACATGAAGGGTGTCAGCCCTTACTACCACTACAATTTATATTCCCTCTCTCCTTCTTGCTTTAGGATTGTGAGGTATCTTGTGCTCTCTAGTGCTGATAGGCACCCTGTGTTACCTCAATAGTATTCTTGACCGTGCGTGTGTAGTTATCCTGGAGACTATAAAACATAAAGCTGAGAGGAACAAAGCTTCACCTACAAACATTGCCTTTTGTTCTATCTTTTCCAAGCACCACTTCTGATGAGATATAAAGATAGAAATCAGGGTCACAGTTTAAGGATAAGGGGGAAGTCTTTTAGGATCGAGATGAGAAAATCATTTTACACACACAGAGTGGTGAATCTGTGGAATTCTCTGCCACAGGTAGTAGAGGCCAGTTAATTGGCTATATTTAAGAGGGAGTTAGATGTGGCCCTTGTGGCTAAAGGGATCAGGGGGTATGGAGAGAAGGCAGGTACAGGACACTGAGTTGGATGATCAGCCATGACCATATTGAATGGCGGTGCAGGCTCGAAGGGCCGAATGGCCTACACCTGCACCTATTTTCTATGTTTCTATGTTTCTATGAAATAATTATATAAGGTGATTCACGCAAGACCTTTGAGCATACTGAGAAGCTGGTAAAAAGGGAAGCTGAGTGCACTGGAACTATTCATTCTTCCAACACTACTCCCTTGCCCAAACCCACTTCTAGGCAAGAAGGTCTCCAATTTTCTCTATAAATGTCCATGTGCCTCAATTGTTCTCTCATTTTTTAATACCTTCCTTAAAACCTACCTCTTTAACCAAACTTTTAGTCACGTGACATATGTCTATTTCAGCACTTTAGTATACGTGTTTGTCTGATTACACTCCTTTGAAATCTTCTGGAACATGTAGCACAACATGGAGATGATGCTCAACATGACAGATGAGCTGCAAGAGAGCTGTCAACTTCCACAAGCTCAGACACGGGCAGTCGTACACAAAATTAATGTAACAAATGAGAAATGAAGCCATTTTATGCATGTGACAAATCAAACCCTCCTTCCTGCATGAATGCGGTAAGTCAGATCAAGCAATGGACCCTTTCTTCACACCCTAATTGTGATACAAATTCAATAGAGATACCTTGAGATAAACTCCTTCCAAAAAGACCATAAAATTACTTACAAAATTCATGCAGAGTTTTCTAAATGTTGCTACAGCTGTACAGATGAAGATTATATTAAAATCACCATATGTGCATGTTGGTGAAGATCATTATTATTATTATTATTAAATCATTGAAAACATTAGCGATGCAGTGATGCTGGTTTCCAATGGGCACGGTGCCAGACGCACCACACGTCTCTGTTCCCCCTCTCTCTCATGCATAGTTCTAACCCTTCTTCAGACAATCACGACACAATATTTTTACCTGCGTGTAAAGTGGGATTGTACAAGTGATATGTAGCGCAGAAGGGGACCGATATTGAAGAAAAAACATTGATTTGTTCAGGCATGTGAATCAGTCCCAGCACGTAAATGGCAGACTTGATGAACCATGTGGCAACCATGTGGTTCTTTCACTCACCATTTTTGACAATCAAGTATGTATAACATTTGTGGTGATCCCGGGTAATCCTCATTGTCAGGAGCCATTCTTTCTACTTAATGCAACTGCTGTGGTGTGGCTGAGATGCTGCAATGGTACCCGGATGTGGCGTCGACAGGCAAGAAGCCGAAGCAAAGAAGTCAAAGCCAAAGAACCGAATGGAAACAAGGTCGAAACGCCAATAAACCGAAAGATTATGAAGACGAAACGTCTACTAACGATAGGATGGGACGCCTAAATGCAAACTAACCGACAACGAACCAAAAAGCTGCGTCGCCTAAAAGTAAACTTACCGAATGGCCACTCTGTCAAAACGCCACCTACACGAAAGGTGGCGTCGCCTACAGGCCAAAGGACCGACTGCCGCTCAACAGAAACATCCAATAACGGACATGACGCTGCTGGGGGCGGGACTTGGCAGCGATTGGTCCAGTCCCCGCGTCCATCACATCACTGTGAAGGAATGAACATTGTCCCACCGGCTGGGTCACTGTGTGACACCAGCCTCAATGGCCGGGTCACTGTGTGACAGCAGTCTCACCGGCTGGGTCACTGTGTGACAGCAGCCTGACAGGCTGGGTCACTGTGTGACAGCAGTCTCACCGGCTGGGTCACTGTGTGACAGCAGCCTGATAGGCTGGGTCACTGTGTGACAGCACTCTCACCAGCTGGGTCACTGTGTGACAGTGGTCTCCCCAGCTCTGCCACTGTGTGGAGGCAGTCTCACCCGCTGGGTCACTGTGTGACAGCAGCCTGATGCCTGGATCACTGTGTGACAGCAGTCTCACCGGGCAGCATCTCTGGAGAGAAGGAATGGGTGGGGTTTCGGGTCGAGACCTTTCAGACGCACTCTGAAGAATGGTCCCAGCACGAAACGTCACCCATTCCTTCTCTCCAGAGATGCTGCCTGATTTGTGCTTGGGAGCTTGGGTGCGTCCCGCAAGCATCGAGACGGTAATAAATAAACGTCTGTCCCCGCGGCCGGGGTGAATCACCCGGTGTGGGTGTCAAAGTCCGGGGGTCGGAGGGGGGGAGTCACCCTGGTGTGGAGGTTCGGGTCCTATGGCGGTGCATCACGGTCAGTGACTGAGGGACGCTCCCGCGGGTGGAGACGGAGGAGAGTAAGAAAGGGGAGAGAAGGGGAGAGAGAGAAGGGAGAGAGAGAGAGAGAAGGGAGGGAGAGGGGGGGAGAGAGAGGATGGGAAAGAGGAGAAGAGAGAGAAGAGTGGAGAGAGAGGCGGAGAAAGAGAAGAGGGGAGAGAGAGGAGGAGAGAGAAGAGGGGAGAGAGAAGGGAGAGAGTAGGGATGTTACAAAACTTACCTTGAACGACACTGCAGTTCTGCCACTGCCCGTGTGCGTGACTTTGGAGCCTTTGAGAAGGGGGCGGGTTTAAAATGCGGTTTTCCCCAGACTATTCAAATCGATTTTTATCAGGGTGTTTAGTTGCAGAAGAGAAATTGCTCCGACATTTGTTTTATGAAGTTATTTTTAAACTACGCTGGATAATTTATTAGCATGAGTAAATTAAAAATCTTGTAAAGCCGTGAACGCCGACAACGGGGGTGGATCTCATGTAGCGGACAAGGCAAGGTACACCGTTTATTTTTTCATATAAACTTGCTTCTTAGGATGCCTTTAATCAAAATGTCATGTTGCGAAAAGGTGACTTAGAAAAGATACGGACTGGCAGTATTTTTCCTGCCATTATGGGGTTTAAATTCACCGCAACCGCAACGTTCCAATCGATCGCGTTCCATAAAAAACCTAATCACAAGATGATTTAAATGGCCATTAATTTACGGGAATTAAACACTAAATTCCTTCCATTTGGCCCATAAATTCATGACAATGAGATTTACAAAATCATGTTATATTGTGAATTCTTGTGTTAATGTCATTTGGACACTTAGGCTATTTAAAAATGTTAATCTTTTCTTAAGAAATGGATAGATGTTTAGATCTAGTAATTGAATGTTCTAATTAGCTACAATTGGGTAACTAACTAATTATATACTTTGATTTCAGGTCATCCAAGTAAGATTGTTTCATATTTGGTTTCAGAATACTTCAATCTATAATAACTGAAAATTTCTTGCAGTTCTCTTAATTTTTAAGAAAGTTATGGGCTTTTGACTGTCCTCGATCACAGCTTTTGTGTTAAGTCAATGAAAAGCAATAGGGAACAAGATGTCCGAGTATGAAAATAGCCATAACTTTTTTAATACTGAAGATATGAAAGTGAATTAGGTGTCAAATTAAACTTCTTTTTATGCTTTATCTGATGGGATAAATTGCAGACTTGATTTTTAAAATCTCAACATTTTGTAACATTGCTAGAGAGAGAGAAGGGGGAGAGAAAAGGGAGAGAGAGGGGGGGAGAGAGAGAAGAGGGGAGAGAGAAGGGGGAGACGGGAGTGTGGGGTTCATTTTCCCACACAACCCATAGGTGACTGGGCAATCTGAACCTAAGCACCAAGTTGAAAGTGGCCGAAGGTGCGCACCGCTCGGGACAGCTCCCACTCTCCCACGGCCACCCTCCGCGGGCAGCGGTTCGGGTGGAGCGGAGGTTTGGGACAATGTTCATGCCATCACAGTGATGTGATGGACGCGGGGGTTTGGACCAATCGCTGACAAGTCCCGCCCCCCGGCAACGTCATGTCTGTTATTGGACGCTTCTGTTGAGCGGCAGTCGGTCCTTTGGCCGGTAGGCGACGCCGCCTTTCGGGTAGGTGGCGTTTCGACAGAGCAGCCATTTGGTAAGTTTGCTTTTAGGCTACGCAGCTTTTCGGTTCGTTGGCTTTTAGGCGTCCCGCCCTTTCGGTTAGTTTGCATTTAGGCGTCCCATCCTTTCGGTCAGTAGGCGTTTCGTCTTCGGAACCTTTCGGTTTATTGGCGTTTCGGCCTCGTTTCCATTCGGTTCATTGGCTTCGACATCTTGTCCGTCGGCACCACGTCCGCACACGGGTTGAATAACAGAGAATTAATGATCATTGATGCAGTCAGTGTGCACCCATTACATTGAGCCCACAATGCTCACACCATGCGCCACACATTCTCTGTGTCCTGTTTTGATGATTGGTGTAGTGTTTTGTAGATTTTACTGTGAAATATTTGGTTCCATTGAATTAATTAGTATGCTATTTTCTTGAAAATAGTGGAGATTGCACTTTGTGCTGGGGGGGGGGTGTAAAATCAAACTCCATTTAGTTGTTCCCCACACTGAAGTTTGCAATGAGATAGGCAGCTTCACAGCAATTCCAATAATGTAACAAATGGTTCAACAACAATGACTCCTGGGCTTTTCTTCATTATTCTTACCGGTGATTCTATTTTTTTTTTGCTTCCATAACTTCCTTCTATATATGCAACAATGTTATCAATAGTAATTTGTTAGTGGTGGAATATTACTGCTAACTAATACGCCTTAAAGAATTCTGAGATAGAGATACCTTGCGGGTCTGGATCTTGTGTATTTGCCACCTAAGCAGGGCAAAAACACAAGAGTCAGACCCATGAGAAATAAACATGCCTCATGTATTGAAATCAGGAAATGAGGCTTGGTTCACCATATTCAGTAAGAACCAACTTCTGAAACTTTTGCAAAGTGTGGACACATATAGCCTTGTTTTCTCTGTTCCTATTTTGTTAGTGTACTATGTAGTATTTTTTAATAATAACATTTATTTGTTCTATCTATGATGTCTTTTTAAAAAAAATAATTCTTTCATCGTTCGAGAACGGTATTTCAATCCGAGGTCTGTGTTTAAAATAACAAATATCGAAGCCCAAAATTTTCCGCTTCTTCTCTAACAGTCGTCTGGGTGGAGGGTGACATGTTTCCACACCGGTTCTCTTGGTTCCGAAATGGTTGATGATTTCAACTATTCCACAACTTGCAGTGTTTGTGCTCCTGAAATTTAACTGGACATCCATTGGTTTAAATTACACTTGCACAACTGATGCGATTTCTATGCCAGATGAGTACAACCAATGTGTATCCTGTTCAGCAATTCCTCTGAAATTTGCAGCTTTGGGCACGAGCAAAATAATTGTTGACACAATCATGAACAACGTGATGCACCTTAATGGGTTGCACAGCTTCAAGCTTCACAACAGTCTAGCTGTCATGGGATGGTAGGCTTGACGGAGCAGCAGGTCCTTTCCCCGCTAATTTTATATGTGCGAAACAGAAAGGAACACCAGACTGAGTGTATGGCAGGCAATTCATCAGACGGTGCCAGTTTTCTGCCCACAGGCATGGAGAAAATTATACCTTGCATTTACAAAAAGCTAGATTGATAATTCTTCATACAGAAGTAAGCCCTCTGTTTTTTCCCAGATGGCAACATGGGAAATATTTGAAGATAGTACTGCTGCAGGCAACAAGCTGTTGTTTTTATATCCATTGCATTTTAGACTGAAGTTAATTTAACTGATTCACTGTTATATTAAGTAATATTTAATTAGCAAACTATCATTTGGCATTTTAAATTTCAAGTAAGCTGCCTTGAGCATTTTAATTTGTAGCTCAAATTAATATGAAAAGAAACATTCGGTAGTTAAGTCTTGGTGAACAGGGGCTATCGATTGTATCCATATACAATGATCGCACTGAAAAATCCAGCAAGCCACAATTCAAATTTATGTAGTTAATGGGCCCAGGAATACGTATCTGCAGCAAGATGCGAGGGAACTGATTAATTGTGCAAACTCTTTCCCGTGATCTCCCTCCACAAAGCCTGCACATGTGCTTTAACTAGAGGCTAATCCCATGCAGAGATCCTCTCTATTAGATAGACACAAAATGTTGAAGTAACTCAGCGGAACAGGCAGCATCTCTGGAGAGAAGGAATGGGCGAAATTTTGGGTCGAGACCCTTCTTCAGACTGAGAGTCAGGGGCGAGGGAGACTAGAGTAAGGTGTGAAAACGACAGATCAAAGCAAATGATGATCAAGGAAATGTAGAATGGATCATTGTTAGCCAAGGGGAAGGTGACAATAAGGCATACAATCAGTGAAATCTAATCGGAAGGACAGTGAAACCAGTGAGTTAAGGGCCTGTCCCACCAACATGCAACTCCATGCGATGAGCGCGACCTAACGTGGTCGCTTGTGCCGTTCGTCGTCGCGGGGCCGGTCCCACTTCGATCGCCGGAGCCGTGCGGAATTGTGTGGAGTTCGTCCCGACAACACGCGGGGCTCCGAAAAACTGACCATATTCAAAAATCCCGCGCGGCAACGGCTTGTCGGCTCGCTGTCGCCTCGACGCATTATGCACCGCCTCGACGTCGTGCCTCCGTGAACCTATCTGTAGGTGCCTCCGTGATTCTCTCTGTGTGTGGCTCCGTGGCCCTCTCTGTGTGTGCCTCTGTGCCCCTCTCTGTGTGTGCCTCTCTGTCCTGGCGAACTTACCTTTAAATCATCGCTCCAAGTTCGCCTCACTTTGCGCCGCGTTGCGCCACTCACCCGACCTCCGCGCGGCCCCGGCTGCCAGTTTGGTCGCGCTTGCCGCATGCAGGCGCATGCTGGTGTGAACGGCCCTTAAACTAGGGTGGGAGAAGGACGGAGAGAGAGGGAAAGCAATGGTTACTTGAAGTTAGATAAATCAATATTCACACCATTGGGTTGTAAGCTACCCAAGCAAAATATGAGGTGCTGTTCCTCCAATTGGCATTGGGCCTCACTCTGACAGTGGAGGACGCCCAGGACAGAAAGGTTAGTATGGGAATGGAAGTGGGAATTCGTGTTTAGCAACAGGGAGATCGCGTAAACATATGCAAAGGTTGAGTCTTGCTCAATTCCTTCCAAGCTCTCTTTGCTTATCAAGAGTTAAACAGGCATTATATTCTAATTATATATTGCAATATTCCAAAAGTACAAACAGCTTTAAACTATTTGTTTAATTTGTTCCACATGATGGCTTATTTTATTAAGTACCAGCTTTGAACTCTGCTTAGATGCAACAATAATAAAAATGTTAATCCAAGAATAAAATGATCAAATAATTGACTTAGTACACCGATGAAGGTTATCACTGATTTTCTGGTACCCTCGGTTCCAGAGCCTTTCTGTATTATCCGTTTTACTGGACACACAATGGTCACGTGATAATGAAATGTTCTGCTACTAACACCCCACCCGTGTCCCTAAAGCACTATGGAGTGCCAGAAACTTAAATAAAACAAATATAAAATGTAAACTGAATGTGAATGGATTGACCTGCCGCCCGTCCCCGGCTCCTACCGTCTCCCCGGCTCCTATCGTCTCCCCGGCCATTTAGAGCCCCCGCTTCCGGCCGCACTCCCGATTCGCAAGGTGCACCAGCGGGCCCCTCTCACCTGCCTCTCCTCTATGGTCCATTTACAGTAAACCCTCATTATAACGGACCATAAGCAGAGAGAGAGGTGTCCAATGACTACAGATGATGGTTAATAGACAAAGACACAAAACGTGCTGGAATAATTCAGTGGATCAGGATATCTGGAGAACATGGATAGGTGACATTGGGACCCTTCCTCAGACTGATTCAGTTGACTGAGTTAATTGCTGGAGAAATGGTGTATGAGCAGTATACCTGTATAAGCAGTTTAGATAGGAAATATTCCAGTTTGTTTATGGAACTTAATTTAAACAGTGACTTGTCAGATGTTCAATTGAGGGGATACTACAGTCCAAACTTATATATGAAGCAACACAGTGTAACCCTGCATAATGGCAATTCAGGTCATGGAAATCTGCCCTTTATGAAATATTTGAGCTATGGAATAAAAAAGTACTCTTGCAGAATATATGAGAAAAAATTTTGTCCATTTATTTGTGTGCTGCATGGCAAGTCAAATTTCACTACACCAATTAGTGTATGTGATACTAAATGTCCTTTGTATCCTTTGTATCCTTTGGATAATCGTGATATAGAAAGTTTTCCAGGAATGCAACTTGCTCATAATGTGAAGGTGGACTGTGTCAAGATTCAAGTAAACATTTTGAAATATTGTTACACTAAATGTGGCTTGTTTAATTATAGAATGGGATTTCCATTGAGTCACAATTATAAATTATCTACAATTTTTGTAAGAAAATAAATAAATAGGGAATAGGATTGATGGGATCACTCTGAAAGCCATTACAAAATTAATGGGTCAAATGCCCCTCCTGTATGTTATCAGGGAATGTGGGAAATCATTATTGCAGTTAGTTCTCATTAACTTTGAAATTAATTCAGAAATCTTTCCCGTGAAATTATTTAGGTCTCATGTAAGAGTTTTCTTGGCCTAATAATTCTATCATGTAGAATTGAATTTTGATTTTTTTTTTAACGCGTTAATCATAGAAACTAGGTCAGTCTGTGTGATTCACATTCAATTCATAAAATTCAATGTGCTTGGAACCCACTAGTACACACTAAGATGCTTGCGTGGGTTGATCACTCAATTATGTCATTTGTTGTGCAAATCTGCAGCATTAGCAGTTGAAGTTGGGTCATTTTATCCACGCCACATTTAGAACAACATGCAACACTCACAGGGAGCCAGACCTTCATGCCAATTCCATTCTGTGCTATGTGCTACTCAAAGAACCACTCAGCTATTTGGATGGTGGTGAATAGTCAACACCTTCAAGTTCCTGGGTGGCATATCTCTGAAGATCAGTCCCGGGACCAGCATATTGATACAATCACAAAGAAAGCCCATCACTGCTACTGCTTCCACAGATGCTTGAGCATATTCAATGCATCACCGAATCCAAATTCCACAGCTATATAGCAGACGATGTCACTTCTTCTTTCGTGTGGCATGCACAGCCTAAAGTTGTTGGACAACTTGTTCTATTTGATCTTTGTGCACGTCGAGTTGATTGCATTAGTCAAAACAGGGCGGACCACGTGAAGGTTGCAATCTTCCACCCCAGAAGATATCACAGTGACGCAGCAGTACAGACCCGGGTTCAATCCTGACTACAGGTGCTGTGTGTACACTCTCCCAGTGACGCGTACATTTTCTCCATGTGCTCCGGTTTCCGCTCACATTCCAAAGATGTGCAGGTTTGTATGTTAATTGGCCTTTGTAAGTTGGCCCTAGTGTGTATTACATAGAACTAGTGTATGGATGATCGATGATCAGCATGGACTTGGTGGGCTGTCGGGCCTGTTTCCACACTGCATCTCTGAGCTAACTAGTAAACTGTTGTATTACGTCTTGTTTGGTAACTCAAACACCCAAGAACAGAGGCTGCAGATTATGGAGGACATTTCCTTGTCCATCATGAAAATTGTCTCACCATCAAAGGGGTCTGCAGGAAGAATCACCTCAAAAAGGCAGCTAATATGATCAATCATTTCCTAATACCATCATTTCATCATAATAGCACACCACATAGGCACACTCCCAACTTGCTGTTATGATCGGGTAGAAGGTAAAGGAGTCTGAGAACTGTGACTTCCAGGTTCAATAGCTTCTTCTCATCATCTACCAAACTCTTGAACCACACTGCATAACCCTAACCACAACTCTACCTCAGCTGTAACTGTAGAGGGGTTTCCTTTTGTTACAATTTGTCTGCCATATTTGTTGGTTGAATGTAACTTACCACTTACCAGCCCATGACCAGATGCTGTTTAAGTTTAGCTATACTGCTTCATTTTATGAGGAGAAAATTGTACAAAAAAACATCAATGATCATCCATAACAACAACCATCTTCCTTTGTGCGAGCAATGATTCCAGCATTTTAAGTTTTTTACATATTGCTTTCACATGTGGTCCTGTGAAGCAGTTTCATCAAGTTGGCTCTTTATCAAGTACAACTGGTGCTACTCCTGACATGCATCTGCACAACGTGGACTGTGGGGGACTAGCTCCAGGAAGTTTATCTCTCCTTTTAGTTCCCTCTCACAATTCAGCTACTGCAGTCAGTGGTGGTGTTTCAATCTGCCTTGGTGATGGACTCAGATTCCACATCAGAAGATTCTTCCTTTGCGGGAAGATATTACCTGGCAATCAGGAAGATGTCTTCCTGCCCATTTTTGACTTCATGCTGTAAGATTTCATTTGGCTCACAGTCAATGTGCAGAACTCCCAAGGCTATTTTTACCAATCTGTGCATCTGATGGGACTGTCTTGGTTGAAGGACAGAACATATCCGTGTAATTGGATAGAAGGGTCTGGCACATTGCGTGCAAGGTATGATTCTGTGAGCTTGGCTATGTCAGTGGTTTAAGCAGTATGATTGGTTTCCAACTATCATCACTCATCCTTAGTTGACAATGAGGAGGACTTTGCAAGGCCAACCGTCAACCTGCCCAGTGGTCTAACGTGTGTTATTCTCTTTCTGTTTTAATATTAAAGTTCAAGGCCATTGGCAAGGCAGTTAAGAGTTAATCACATCACTATTGGTCTGGAGTTACACATCAGCCAGACAAGGTATATCAGCAGGTTTTCTCCCCAAAGGTCATTAGAGAACAAGATGGATTTTATACAAAAGTTCAATAGTTTCATCCGCACCACTATCAAGACTTATACTTCACCCCCAGCTTAATTAACTGATATAAATGTAGCACTTACATGGCAGGATTTGAAAGTATGTCTCTGGATTCTTTAATAAGCTTCTGTTTTACTACTTCAGAAATTTAACCACAGAACACCCCTACATCATCCCCATCATGCCCCCCCCCCCCCCCCCCCCCGTTTCTTTTCTTCAAGTGTTTAAATGCCTGCCCAGTTTGGCAGACAGCCAAGACACCAGGTGGATGGTATATTTGACCCTTGTCCTCGGTACTTAAATGTTCCACTGCTGAGCTCAATCAGCAGCAGAGCAGAAATTCAAATGAGCCATCAGGTGTGCTGTCAGGCAGCCCAATCTGGCCCAGTAGGAATTGTATAGGGAGGAACTGCAGATGCTGGTTTAAACCGAAGCCAGAAAAAGCTGGATTAATTCAGCAGGTCAGGCAGCATCTCTGGAGAAAATGAATAGGTGATGTTTCGGGTCAAGACTCGTCTTCAGACAGAGTCGGGAAAAGGGAATGAGATATAGATATGGGATATAGATGGTACTTAGGAGAAATGAATGGAAGATATGCAAAAAGCACTGATAATCAAGGAAGTGTGGGGCACTCAATAGGGCATTGTTGGGTGTGGAATAGGTGACAACGAGTAAACAGAGGCAGTCTGAAGAAGGGTCTCGACCCAAAACGTCGCCTATCTCCTTCGCTTCTTAGATGCTGCTGCACCCGCTGAGTTTCTCCAGCTTTTTATGTAATCAACAGTAGAACTCAACAGGACAACAGTAAAACTAGTACGACAGCCAGGGTGGGGGAGGGGAGCAGAGAAGGGGATGCAAGGATTACTTGAAGTTGGAGAAATCTAAATTGTACCCTATCCCACACCCAACAATGGCCTATTATAGGTGCTTTTTGCACATCCTCTATTCATTTCTCTTAAGTATCGTCTACATCTCTCATTGTCCTTTTCCCTGACTCTCAGTCTGCAGAAGGGTCTCGACCCGAAACGTTATCGATTCCTTTTCTCCAAAGATGCTGCCAGACTTGCTGAGTTATTCCATTCTCCAATAGGAATTATGATTCCTGAATGGAGCAGGAATCATAATTTCATATTTTGTAATGCCGATTAGTTCAAGGTTACAGGCAGCTGAAATATGAAACTCTAGGTATTACAAGTTGATTACAGCTCTACTTTATAATTTTCAGATAAAAGTGGGTACATGTATTACCAATGTTCTTTGGTACTAAGTCTGCACAAGGTGGAATAAGAAATTTGTATTGTACATTTTGCCTTCCTGAGCTTCAGGATAATCTCTGTATAATTATGATATGTTGAAATTGATTACATTTAATATTACACACTATTGAAAATGTCATGATATAGGAATCTCAATTGTTTTATTCCACTGAGCATAAGTTAATGGACTACTTTATCTGTAAGATTTAAATTACTTGAATTTATATAGCATATTTAATGTTGAAGTGCCCCACACTGCTTAATATCTGCATAATGGAACAGAACTGGCTATGAAAAATAAGGCAGCCAGTGGTGGAGATAAATAACTGGGAATTAGACATAGACCTGAAGAGTGTAGTACATGAGGAATTTGCCTTGGCCTTGGGGGCTACTGGTGCTGAATATGCTATATGGCAATGGATGTCTGCTTCTGAAATTGTTTGGCGATGATTTTGATGAGCGTGCAAGGCCATGGACAGATGCTAGGGGTACCTCAGAGATAACCGTATGGGTGTAGGACATGGCTGAGTAGATAAGAAAACATTATGCTGTGCAATAAACAAAGGGCGTTGGCGGACAGAATTCCATCAGCTGCTATTTAGAGATGAATCAATAAGGATGAGGACTAATAGTTCACCACATTCAAAATCATATCAAATAGAATACTACTTATGAGTATGTTTAAGTCCTTTGGAGAGATTGAAACATAGAACATAAAGTGGGATGTATTTGGGAGGTGACAATGGATTCGAAGGTTCTAAAGAGAAAAGGCCTGTTGGAGGGGAGATTGCAAGGGACAATGGATTATTTGACAATAGACGATAGGTGCAGGAGTAGGCCATTCGGCCCTTTGAGTCAGCACCGCCATTCATTGTGATCATGGCTGATCATCCCCAATCAGTACCCCGTTCCTGCCTTCTCCCCATATGCCGTGACTCCGCTATCTTTAAGAGTCCTATCTAGCTCTCTCTTGAAAGTATCCAGAGAACCGGTCTCCACTGCCCTCTGATGCAGAGAATTCCACAGACTCACAACTCTCTGTGAGAAAAAGTGTTTCCTCGTTGTAAAGAAGTTAACACGTACACAGTGTTTCTTTACCAAGTCTTTATTAATCACATATATCGATGCCCTAGTTGTACATGGTCTGCACGTTTTACTAGAGGAGGTACCAGGGATGGAGAGACAGTAATATACTTGGTGAAAGGGGAGTGGCTACACAACCTACAATTAAAGGGACATGCACTAAACATCTACATCCTTCCTCTTGCAAAAGAAAGGAACGTGACAGCCGACCATGTCTCATACACTAGAGCAACTGGAAAAGGATAGACAGCAAAATAGCAGCAATCAAATATAACCATAACGGTCAGGCGCCCTTACAATCCGCCCCGAGCGGGTACGAACCCCACTCACACCCTCTCCCCCCAAAGAAACGGGCACCGGGGGAGACCCCACGACAGGAGGACTACAATGTGGGGACTTGCGTGGTGACAAAGGGATTGGAGGCGAGCGACCTGGCGATGGGGAAGAGATGGCTGGAGACACGGGAACAGTCACAGGGAGAAGAACCGGGACAGGGCGAGCAGGCGCAGGCTTAGCGACCGCTACAGGCGGGAGAGCGGACAGAGGGGGAGCATGGGGGTGAGCAGGAGGAGGAGGAGAGGGCTCGTTCACCAGGCGGAGGTGCCGCCTGGACCGACGGTAAACAGTACCATCGAGGTTCACCAGATAGGAGCGAGGTGAACCAGCCGTCCCAACAACAACCGCAAGGCCAGGGTGACCGGAGGTGGAATGCATGCGGACAACCTGACCAGGAGACAGAGGAGGCAGGGCACGGCAAGACCTGTCGTGGGATCGCTTTTGAATGGACCGCTTGGTAGCAATACGCTCACGGACCACGGCAGGTTTTACAACAGCTGGGGTAAGAGTCTGCTGGGCCACCGGAATGGGAGGTCGAGTAACCCGGGATGGAGAGACAGTAATATACTTGGTGAAAGGGGAGTGGCTACACAACCTACAATTAAAGGGACATGCACTAAACATCTACACTCGTCTCTGTTCTAAATGGCTCACCCCTTATTCTTAAACTGTGGCCCCTGGTTCTGGACTCCCCCAACATCAGGAACATGTTTCCTGCGTCTAGCGTGTCCAAACCCTTAACAATCTTATATGTTTCAATAAGATCCCCTCTGATCCTTCTAAACTCCAGAGTGTACAAGCTCAGCCGCTCCATTCTCTCAGCATATGACAGTCCCGCCATCCCGGGAATTAAACTTGTAAACCTATGCCGCACTCCCTCAATAGCAAGAATGTTCTTCCTCAAATTTGGGTACCAAAACTGCACACAATACTCTAGATGTGGTCTCACTAGAGTCCTGTACAACTGCAGAAGGACCTCTTTGGTCCTCTACTCGACTCCTCTTGTTATAAAGGCCAACATGTCATTCACTTTTTTCACTACCTGCTGTACCTGCATGCTTACTTTCATAGACTGAGGAACAAGGACCTCCAGATCCTGTTGTACTTCCCCTTTTCCCAACTTGACGCCATTTAGATCGTAATCTGCCTTCCTGTTTTTGATACCAAAGTGGATAACCTCACCTTTATCCACATTAAACATCATCTGCCCACTCCCCCAACCTGTCGAAGTCACCCTGCATTCTCATAGCATCCTCCTCACAGTTCACACTGCCACCGAGCTTTGTGTCATCTGCAAATTTGAACAGCAAAAAGGGCTATTCATGTTGCGAGTCTCAAAAGGATACGCAAAACCTTTGGATATGGGATGTGCAAAACCACAACTCCCTGGATGATAAAGACAAATATTAAAAATAAAACTGACATTAATGACATATACCAGGTATGGAATATAATAAGAAACCAGGCTTATTATAGAGAGGGAAAGGGGAAATTGAAATAGGGAAAAGAAAGAATATGAGAACAGCCTAACAAGTAACATCAATTGAAACACAGTAATCTAATCTAAAAGCAAAAAGCATGGTTTATGACCAAAACTTGAACATTTCACTGTGGAACCAGAAGGCATAACTGAAGTACTACTGAGTACCTTGGATATGCTTTCACAAAAGATAGGAGTAAGGGGAAGTCGATGCCTGTTGGGGAAGAGGGATGCTGGAGATTCGTGAATTAATCAATGTCGATGGAAAGGTGATGTTGGTATCACCTAAGCCAATGCATCTGTTTGTTAATGGAAGCCGAGTCGGAAACAGCAGAATCATAGCATTGTTTTTCAATCCTCTTTGGAGCCGTGCTGCTTTGACTGAAGACTACAAAAAGCGACCAAACATGGTACTGATATTTCCAGCTGCGTACGTAACTAGATGAAACTGGATTGTCACCATTGTCAAGGACAATTCTAATTAAAAGAAGCATGGACTAATAATCTGGACAGCCAGAAAGGATTCATTAAAGGCATTTCATGTGTAACTAATCTCATGGATTTCTTGATTAAAACTGAGAGGATTCATGAATGTAATACAACAGGTGTTGCATATGTTGCCTTTCAATATTGATTTGGTTAGCTATCTGCCCAAGGACATTCAGAAAATATGCTGTACAAACTATTATAACGTGATATTTTATTCAATAAGACAAATTTGGCATATAATTCAATTTATTTTGTACCAAACTCCAATTTTATAAAATGCTAATCTATTTCTATGTTTGTAGTTAAAGCAAGTTCATTTTACACGTTCTACATTAATGTATTAAACAGCCTATTTATTTTACACTTAATAATGTTGCATTGTTGTGACAGCTAGTTTCAGTTGGGCTGGCATATAATTTTAGTTCCTTCAGTAACCTTTCTGGTGTTATAGCAGGAGTACATTGAAAGATTTGCTGATTTTCTGCATGTGTTTATTTTATATTCAAGCAGTGAATTTAAACGTTGTGTCAAATGTTTGCCTCCACGTCAGTAGATTGAGGATTCAAGGCCTATTCCGGACAACCCGATGAGTAGAGATGTAAGAAGTTAGATCTCCAGATACAGGTTGATCTTCAATGAGGTTTGTGCGCCCAATGAGACCAGAAATAGTTGCCTCTTCTCACACATAGCTTGTGCTTTTTTTTTAGAAAGCTGACAATCTTCCCACATAATATATTACAAAAACAACCATGATCTTTGTAAATATCAGTACTAATAAAGCTTGGTGAACCGTACCATGAAACCAAGAAATGTGAAGATGTGATATTCACTCACTATTTTAGGATGGATGTGATACTGAAATGGTAGAGAATCAGTTAAGTACTGATATTAATCCTTGCTGGGTGACAGCTGAAGCTGCATTTCTTCATGTTGTGCTTATTATCTGGTGGTGACATAACCATCTGGAAATGGTACACTCTAGAAAATGTTCAGTTTGTCTGGAGATATTTAACCTATTCCTGACATATAATCCTGTAGCATAATTACTATTACATATCCTATCAGTTCATCTACCTCTGTTGCAGTTGGCAGAGTTTCACAGGTTGTGATACAATTATTTCATGTCTTTCAACATTTAAAAACAATAAGCACTGAAGTTGATTTTAAAGTTATTTCTTCCTGCTGAGGAGCATTCTGCTACCATTGCTGCCTCGTGCGTACTCACTCTTCCCAGTGGAAATATTACTGAAAGTCCGAGTCATCTGGGCTTTGATGAGAGAAGGATAAATGCTGAAAAGAGGAAGCAAGGGAGTGAAATGGAAAGAAACAAAAGATAAAAAGGAAACATTAGTTCCAAAGAGCTTCCCTTGTGGCCTATATAACAGGTGTAACTTTTTACTTTTAAACTGTTTATGTTTTTCATGTCCCTCAAGGCCTCAAGTAGCTACTGGAAATAGTACACCTGGGATATGTTTGGTGTTACACAAAAAGCTGGAGAAACTCAGCGGGTGCAGCAGCATCTAAGGAGCGAAGGAGATAGGCGACGTTTCGGGTCGAGACCCTTCTTCAGACCCATGTTTGGTGTTGATACCTCAGCATTTAAGGGCCTGTCCCACCAGCATGCAACTCTATGCGATGAACGCGATCAAACTAGAAGCGGGGGCCGTGCGGAAGTCGGGTGATCCCCTGTACAGGGCCGTTCCCACCAGCATGCGCCTGCATGCGGCAAGCGCAACCAAACCAGCAGTCGGGGCTGTGCGGAGGTCGGGTGAGTGGCGCAACGCGGCGCAAAATGAGGCGAACTTAGAGCGAAGTCTAAGGTAAGTTCGCCAGGACAGAGAGGGGCACACAGAGAGGGGCACCGAGGCACACACACACACACAGGGCCACGGAGCCACACACATAGAGGGTCACGGAGGCACTTACAAATAGGTTCACGGAGGCACGATGTCGGGGCGGTGTGTAAATGTCGAGGCGACTGCGAGCCGACAAGCCGTTGCCGCGCGGAATTTTTGGACATAGTCAGTTTTTCGGAGCCCCGCGCGGTGTCGGGACGAACTCGGGACGAACTCCGCACAATTCCGCACGGCTCCGGCAATCGAAGTGGGACCGGCCCCGCGACGCCGGATGGCTCAAGCGACCACGTTAGGTCGCGCTAATCGCATAGAGTTGCATGCTGGTGGGACAGGCCCTTTAGTAATACATTCAAAGAATCAACTTAAACTTCATTCCATCTGCTTATCCGGATGAAACTGTTCTAGCCCAAGAACACCACCAGCCATTTCCGATTCCACTTTAAGCCCCTCTCCTCTATTGGACAACCTCCATTGGCTCCTGTGAGTGTACGTATGCACAAGAAGCTAAGGATGGTACTCCCTGAATAGATTGGCATCCTGTCATACCAGCATTCATAGCTTCAGCCTTATACCCACAGCGAGCATATACCCATGCTCGCACAACTTGTAAGACTTAAACCTCATGAAGGTTACTCTGATAAATAATATCAATGAAGGCTAAACAGAAAATATGAAGAAAATATCGATGAATAAACTTCATGTTCTTAATATCTTAAATGTTTTTAAACATTATCCTCATAAAGATATTCAAACGTGGGGTCAAATTTCAATGTATCGATGACAGAAGTAATATGTCCCTACTTATTCTTTATCATCTGCTTGGAGCTTCTAATACAGTTGACTACACTATCCCAATACATCCCCATCTGTTGCTCAGCTAGGTGGTTGCATACATATGTGGTCCCAGTATTATTTACCCAGCTGCATCCTGAGAATCGTCTTCTCTCCCTACTTCTGCATTCTCATCTCTGGTACCCCTGGATATATCCTTTGCCCATCCTACTCGTATCCTTCCTTAGGAACGTTATTTGAGATAACAGCTGCAGTTTCCACATGTATGCTGCAGCATCGAGGACAAATGTATCTTTTACCACTTTCAAACTCCCCGGCACCTCTGAATTGGCAGCCTTCTTTTCAGACACGCAGTTACAGAAGAACAGACATTTCTCCGAGCGACTATTGGGAAGTGTGATGTGGGCGAAGGAATGGCAGATGGAATTTAACTTAAACTGAGGCAATGCATTCCGGAAAGTTAAATTAGGGCAGAACATACACTACGAATGGGAGAGTCCGTGAAGTGTTGTAGAACAGAAAGACCTTGGGATATAATAATAATAATAAATACTTTATTGATCCCTTCAGGGAAATTCAGGTTGCCAGAAGCCCCCAACCAACAAACCCACACATTCAGAACAAAACAGACAAAAATACATAAAATACAATATGGACAATACCTGAAAGCGCTAAATACTTAAAAAGACCTATAATTAACAAAAATGCAAAAGCATCCCCCGCCAGCCTAGCGGTCCGTATTATAAAATCTAATGGCTGCCGGGGTGAAGGATCTCTTGAACGGCTCCATTCTACAGCGCAGGGAGAGGAGCCGGTTGTTGTTCCGAGTGCTCTTTTGACCCTCCAGAATTTAATGGAGGGGATGCCCGGGGTTTTCTAGGATGACCTGCACATTGCGCCTCACGCCTCTCAAGCTCAAGCACAAGCTCAAGCGTCCACTCTCCCCCCCCCAAGCACTGAGCTAGCCCGTTTTACCAGTTTGTCCAATTTCTTGCTGTTTTTCGCACTGATGCTGTTGCCCCAGCAGACAACAACGTAAAAAATAATACTTGCAACCACAGTATTGTAAAACATGTACAGCATATCATAACGCACATTGAAGGATTTGAGCCTTCTGTGGAAAAATAATCTGCTCTGACGTTTTTTGTAGAGGGCGGCGGAGTTGACAGACCAGTCCAGTTTGTTATCAAGGTGCACTCTAAGATATTTATATGCCTGCACCATCTCAATGTCAGCCCCTGCAGTGTTGACCGGCTGAAGGGGGAGCTTACACCTGCCAAAGTTAACCACCATCTCTTTGGTCTTGGTTGTGTTCAGGATGAGACAGTTCTCTTTACTCCAAAGCACAGAAGGCACTGGTCAAGTCCCTGTATTCCTCCTCATGCTCGTTCCTTATACATGCCACAATCGCTGTGTCATCTGAATATTTCTGTATGTGGCATGTGTCAGACTTATAATTGAAGTCTACATTATACAGGGTGAAGAGGAACAGGGCCTGAACCGTTCCTTGTGGGGCTCCAACATTGCACACCACTGTCCCGGAAACACAGTCCCCCAGCTTAACAAACTGTGGTCAACCCGTCAGGCAGTTGTATATCCAGGAGATAAAGATGGAATCCACCTCCATCTTCTCAAGCTTGTCTTTCAGAATCAGTGGTTGGATGGTGTTGAACGCACTTGAAAAGTCAAAGAACATAATCCTCACGTAGCCACCTGGTTCGTCCAAAAAGGAGTAGATCAGGTGCAGCATGTAGAGGACTGCGTCATCCACACCAATGTCCTCCTGGTACGCAAACTGTAGTGGGTCGAATGCCTGCTGGACTTGTGGTCTCAGGAGACGAATAAGTAGCTGCTCCATTGTCTTCATGATATGTCTGTAGTCGTTGATCTCGGTCGGCCGCCCTGCTTTGGGAACCGGCACGAGACATGATGTTTTCCACAGACCTAGTACCCCCCCCCCCCCCCCGACTGGAGACTCAGGTTGAAAATGGTCTAAAAATGCACTTGAAAATATAAGTACATTGTTCCCTGTAAGTGGCGATACAGGTAGTAGTGAAGAAGATGTATGGCATTTCCAGTGTTGGGGCATCATGTTACATCTGTTCATAGCATTGGTGAGAGCATCCCTGGCATATTGTGTGCAGTTCTGGTTTCCATGTAATAGGTAGGATATGATTAAGGTAAAGTTGGTTCAGAAAAGATTCACCACGATGTTGCAGCGGCTGGAGGGCTTGAGTGATAAGGAGATCCTGAATAGGCTGGGACTGTTTTCCCTGGAACAAAGGAGGGGATGGCCTATAGAGGTTTATAAAATCATGACAGCCTAAAAAAGATGAAAAATAGTATTTTTCACGAGGGTAGGGTGGGGTATGAAACTAGAGGACATAGATTTAAGGTGAGAAGGGAACGATTTAAAGGGAACCTGAGGGGTAAGCTATTCACACAGAGGGTGTTTCATACATGGAACGAGCTGCAAGAGTTAGTAGTGGAGGCAGGTACAATTACAATGTTTAGACAGGTAGATAGATAGGAAAGATTTAGAGGAATATGAACCAAAAGCAGGCAAGCTCAGGAAGTCACTTTGGTCTGCATAGACTAGTTTGTCCGAAGGGGCTATTTCAGTGCCTTCTAACTCTTTAACACCATGACATTGTTAAATCCCTCAAATTCCTGTGCCCCGGCTACCAATTCCATCACTCAGCCTGAGACTAAACGAGGCTGCTCACAACCATGGTGTCATGTGTGACAACATGAAGAGCTTCAGACTATTAGAAGGACCATCTGTTTCATTCTCCCCACATTTCCCAATCCTCAGTTCTCCTGCTGCTAAAATCATAGTAACAATGTTATGCGGAAACATTGCCATGAAGAGAATTAGAACATACAGTGATGGGGGGGGGAGGTTGGCGTATCAGGCTTGTGAATGCCCATGCCTGCATTAGCCAGTATCTGTGACTGCACCCTCCTCCATTCCCTGTTAAGAAGCCCTGGAAATCCTGGATCAATCTAAAGGGACAGACACAAGGCATCAATGTTCCTTATTTTCAGAGATTGTAAGCATAAGTAATGAATTCACCCAAGGTCAAAGCATAGAAAAGATGATATCATTATGTTTTATTTTAAAAATAAATCTTATTAATTGTGTTCACTTTGTATTTGACCATTGTTTTTACCTGCAGCACTGCATATAGTTTGAAAGTGTTGTTCTTTGATTTATTGCAGAGGGCCAATTTTTAAATTGATTAATTGCAATTATGATTTACATTTGTTGTCATCTCCCATAGGCTATATAACCTATTGTGTTTATGAAGGAACTGCAGATGCTGGAAAATCAAAGGTAGACAAAAGTGCTGGAGAAACTCAGCGGGTCCAGCAGCATCTATGGAGCAAAGGAAATAGGCAACGTTTCGGGCCAAAACTCTTCTTCTGACTGATGTAGGGTGGGGGACAGGGAGAAGAAAGGAAAAAGGAAGAGGAGGAGCCCAAGGGCTGAGGGAGAGCTGAGAAGGGGAGGAAACAGCAAGGGCTACCGGAAATTGGTGAATTCAATGTTTATGCCGCGAGGGTACAGACTGCCCAAGTGGAATATGAGGTGCTGCTCCTCCAATTTCCGGTGGTGCTCACTCTGGCCATGGAGAAGGCCCAGGCCAGAGAGGTCGGATTCGGTATGGGAGGGGGAGTTGAAGTGCTGAGCCACCCGGAGATCAGGTTGGTTAATGCGGACCGAGCGGAGGTGTTTGGCAAAACGATTGCCAAACAAGTGTAGCTTCTCTTGTGGTTGCAAGGGAAAGTGCCCCGGGAGGGGGTGGTGTGGAATTCTTCCCTTCCCTCCCTCTCTCTGGTCAATTATTCCCTTCCCTCCCGCACCACCCCCTCCCCGGGCACTTTCCTTTGCAACCGCAAGAGGTGCTACACTTGTCGCTTTACCTCCCCCCTCGACTCCATTCAAGGACCCAAGCAGTCGTTCCAGGTGTGACAGAGGTTCACCTGCATCTCCTCCAACCTCACCTATTGCATCCGGTGCTCTAGATGTCAGCTGATCTACGTCGGTGAGACCAAGCGTAGACTTGGCGATTGTTTTGCCGAACACCTCCGCTCGGTCCACATTAACCAACCTGATCTCCCAGTGGCTCAGAACTTCAACTCCCCCTCCCATTCCGAATCCGACCTCTCTGTCCTGGGCCTTCTCCATGGCCAGAGTGAGGACCACTGGATATTGGAGGAGCAGCACCTCATATTCCGCTTGGGCAGTCTGTACCCTCGCGGCATAAACATTGAATTCACCAATTTCCGGTAGCCCTTGCTATCTCCTCCCCTTCTCAGCTCTCCCTCAGCCCTCTGGCTCCTCCTCTTCCTTTTTCCTTTCTTCTCCCCCCCCACCCTACATCAGTCTGAAGAAGGGTTTCGGCCCAAAACGTTGCCTATTTCCTTCGCTCCATAGATGCTGCTGCACCACTGAGTTTCTCCAGCACTTTTGTCTCCCTTCGGCTATATAACCTAGTAATGTAATAACTTTAGGTTTATTCTTAATTATATTGACTTAGTTATATAACTTAGTTATATTCTAATACATAAGTGTGGACCTTGCTCTTCAGCAAAACTTATGATTAAATCGCAGTCAATTTGAAACTACCATGAAGATTTCCCCCCCCCCTGTTCACTAGGTTTGTATGCCCCTATTTTGTAATGATTGAAGAAGCTTATTGAGTCAGCTTATTGCCATGACCGACGGACATGCCAGATAGCTTAGAATCCAGTTCAGAACAGCATGATGTTGAACAAAGCCTGAAAGCACCAAAAGATAGATTTCCCTCTCCAGGCTCTCCAATGATGCCAGAGATCAGCCACTTTTTGCTGGCATTGACAATTTTCATGGACTGGGCACAATCATCATTAATTCTGGCCCTGCTGCTCCTCAATGAAGGGAGAATGGAAAGAGAAAAGGACAGATCAGGTACAAGGAGTAAAGCAGAATGGTGAAGAGGAACTGTAATACAGAATGAGAGAGAGGAGAAAGAGATGGAAAGGGGAGGAAAAGGAGAGGCAGTGAATAGAAGGAGAGGTGATGGAGAGGAAGAACTGAGAGTAGTTACACAATGAAAGAAAGACACAGAAAAGCCAAGGAAGGTTGGATAAATGGGAAAGAAAGGCAGTTGGCCAGAGAACTACAAAGAGGGTGGGGAATGCAGGAGGCAAATGCAAGATGAGGGAAGGTAAAAGGGAGATTATAATATGAAAAGACATTGAACAAGGGGAAACTGGGATGAGGAGGTATGGCAGTCAAGAAGAGCTAAAAGAGGAATGATGAGGTAAATTAGGGCAGAAAACAGATGAAGGGAATCGAGAACAGAACAGTTGTTGATGTTGTAGGAAGTGGAGTAAGTGGATTCAAAGAAGGAGTGGGAGAGTTTGTGGGACATTAGTCATGGGAAAAGAGCTCAATAGAAAGGAGAAGAGATGATTACAGTTTGTTATCATGCTCGCGCATGGATGACCAGTGAAACAATGCCTTGCAGAGTAGGGGCGCAGATATAAAAAAAATACTGTATTAGTTGCAGGCAGACCACTTCACTGAGGGAGATTACAGTTGGTAAACCATGTAATCTGGGATGATGTAAACAAGAATTGCAGCATGGACTCTAAGGTTTCCTCAAAGAAACATAGAAACATAGAAAATAGGTGCAGGAGTAGGCCATTCGGCCCTTCAAGCCTACACCGCCATTCAATATGATCATGGCTGATCATTTCAACTCAGTATCCTGTACCCGCCTTCTCTCCAACTCAGTATCCTGTACCCGCCGAGTCTATCCAGTCTTTCCTCATATGAAAGTCCTGACATCCCAGGAATCAGTCTGGTGAACCTTTTCTGTACCCCCTCGATGGCAAGAATGTCTTTCCTCAGATTTGGAGACCAAAACTGTATGCAATACTCCAGGTGTGGTCTCACCAAAACCCTGTACAACTGCAGTAGAACCTCCCTGCTCCTATACTCAAATCCTTTTGCTATGAATGCTAACATACCATTTGCTTTCTTCACTGCCTGCTTCACCTGCATGCCTACTTTCAATGACTGGTGTACCATGACACCCAGGTCTCGTTGCATCTCCCTTTTTCCTAATCGGCCACCATTCAGATAATAGTCTACCCTCCTGTTTTTGCCAACAAAGTGGATAACCTCACATTTATCCACATTATACTGCATCTGCCATGCACTTGACCACTCACCCAGCCTATCCAAGTCACCTTGCAGCCTCCTAGCATCGTCGTCACACCTAACGCTGCGCTCCAGCTTCGTGTCATCCGCAAACTTGGAGATGTTGCATTCAATTCCCTCGTCCAAATCATTAATATATATTGTGAATAGCTGGGGTCCCAGCACTGAGCCTTGCGGTACCCCACTAGTCACTGCCTGCAAGTTTGAAAAGGACCCGTTTACTCCTACTCTTTGCTTCCTGTCTTTCAGCCAGTTCTCTATCCACATCAATACTGAACCCCCAATACCGTGCGCTTTAAGTTTGTATACTAATCTCTTGTGTGGGACCTTGTCGAAAGCCTTCTGAAAGTCCAGATATAACACATCCACTGGCTCTCCGTTATCCACTCTACCAGTTACATCCCCGAAAAATTATATAAGATTCGTCAGACATGATTTACATTAGCTACCCTCCAATCCTCAGGAACTACTCCAGAATCTAAAGAGTTTTGAAAAATTATCACTAATGCATCCACTATTTCTGTGGCTACTTCCTTGAGTACTCTGGGATGCAGCCTATCTGGCCCTGGGGATTTATCGGCCTTTAATCCATTCAATTTATCCAACACCACTTCCCGGCTAACCTGGATTTCATTCAGTTCCTCCATCTTATTTGACCCCGGGTCCCCTGCTATTTCCGGCAGATTATTTATGTCTTCCTTAGTGAAGACAGAACCAAAGTAGTTATTCAATTGGTCTGCCATGTCCTTGTTCCCCATGATGAATTCACCCTTTTCTGACTGCAAGGGACTTACATTTGTTTTAACTAATCTTTTTCTCCTCACATATCTATAAAAACTTTTGCAGTCAGTTTTTATGTTCCCTGCCAATTTTCTTTCATAATCTATTTTCCCTTTCCTAATTAAGCCCTTTGTCCTCCTCTGCTGGACTCTGAATTTCTCCCAGTCCTCTGGTAGGTTGCTTTTTCTGGCTAATTTGTATGCTTCATCTTTTGTTTTGATACTATCCCTGATTTCCCTTGCTATCCACGGATGCACTACCTTCCCTGATTTATTCTTTTGTCAAACTGGGATGAACAAATTTTGACTTTAAATGCCTTCCATTGCACATCCACTGTCAACCCTTTAAGAATCAATTGCCAGTCTACCTTGGCCAATTCACGTCTCATATCTTCACAGTTACCTTTCTTTAAGTTCAGAACCTTTGTTTATGAATTAATTATGTCACTCTCCATAATGTGACGTAATGAAGAACTCAACCATATTATGGTCACTCTTGCCCAAGGCGCCACACACAACAAGACTGCTAACTAACTCTTCTTCATTACTCAATACCCAGTCTAAAATAGCCTGCTCTCTTGTTGGTTCCTCTACATGTTGGTTTAGAAAACTATCCCGCATACATTCCAAGAAATCCTCTTCCTCAGCACCCCTGCCAATTTGATTCACCCAATCTATATGTAGATTGAAGTCACCCATTATAACTGTTTTACCTTTGTTGCACCCATTTCTAATTTCCTGTTTGATGCCAGGACTACTGTTAGGTGGCCTGTACACAACTCCCACTAGCATTTTCTGCCCCTTAGTGTTTCGCAGCTCTACCCATATTGATTCCACATTCTCCAAACTAATGTCCTTCCTTTCTATTGCGTTAATCTCCTCTCTAACCAGCAACGCTACCCCACCTCCTTTACCTTTCTGTCTATCCCTCCTGAATATTGAATATCCCTGGATGTTCAGCTCCCAGCCTTGGTCATCCTGGAGCCATGTCTCCGTGATCCCAACTATATCATAGTCATTAATAGCTATCTGCACCTTCAACTCATCCACCTTATTACAAATGCTCCTCGCATTGAGACACAAAGCCTTCAGGCTTGTTTTTACAACACTTTTACTCCTTATACAATTATGTTGAAAAGTGGCCCTTTTTGATTTTTGCCCTGGATTTGTCTGCCTGCCACTTTTACTTTTCATCTTGCTACCAATTGCGTCTAGCCTCATTTTATACCCCTCTTTCTCTCTGCTCACACATTTAAGAAACCCACCACCTCTTATTCTCTTTTCTTCTTTCCCCCCTACATGTTGGGAACTGGGTGCTTCCCTTCTCTGCCTCCTGCCTCAGACACTGTCTACTAGCTTTCTCTATTTGAGTCCCTCCCCCTAACCATTCTAGTTTAAACTCTCCCCAGTAGCCTTTGCAAATTTCCCCGCCGGGATACTGGTGGGGAAATACCTGTTCAGCAATTACAAACCATAGAGACTTTCACTCAATCAAAATGATGTATTATAAAGTGCATCAGCAAGTTCAGGGAGAAGTGCAGGGAAACATGCCTGTGGCTTGGCAGCGACATCAAAAGCTGAGTACTAACCTTTAAGTGCCATTGGGTACAGTGGGAAAGGACTGATTATGATGCATGTGAAATATGATACGTCAGTGGACAATAAGCAAGAAAACAATTCTCAGGATTGCCTGCAGTATTATGGCAGTGGATTAGGTTGTCGGCCTAGGAAAAGAGGCTAAATTGAAAAGGAATAAAGAATGATGAACTGAAAAATATCCACATTTTTGATGGTCTTGAGAAATTATAATTATTATTGCTGTCAATGGATAAAGGTAGATTTGTGGGGGTCCAATACAATTAATCAATTTCATTTATTTTGAATAAGTTAAAACGCTGAAAGAAACTCAGCCTAGTTGAAAAGCTTTGGTAATTCAGTGGTAGCATGTCTGAACCAGTCAGCAATAGAAAGACAATGCAAACTCTTAAAGATAGTTGTGGACCACTATACATAGTTGTGGACCACATTACATTTAAGATGTAATGTTACAGCCAACATAAATGTCACTACACCATCTATCTGCACAACAGATACTGCAAGAAATGTTGTGACTTATCTAGCCAATTATGGAAAATTCCTTTATGAATTTACATTTAAGAAGGAACTGCAGATGCTGGAAAATCGCTGCTCCAGATGTCAGCTGCTCTACATCGGTGAGACCAAGCTGTGCGATTGCTTCGCCCAACATCACCGCTTGGTTCGCAATAACCAACCTGATCTCCTGGTGGCTCAGCACTTCAACTCCCCCTCCCATTCCAAATCCGACCTTTCTGTCCTGGGCCTCTTCCATGGCCAGAGTGAGACACACCGTAAATTACGGCATATTTTGCTTGGGCAGTTTACACCCCAGCGGTATGAACATTGATTTCTCAGTGAACAATGAACACAGCTCTCCCTCAGCACACTGTCTCCGTCTCTTCCTTCTTCCGCCCCCCCCCCACCCTCACATCAATCTGAGGAAGGGTCTCGGCCCGAAACGTTGCCTGTTTCTTTCACTCCATAGATGCTGTCTCTCCTGCTGAGTTGCTCCAGCATTTTTGTCTACCTTATGAATTTACGTGAATTTTTCATTCCATATATCTAGTTACAAGAAAATCTCTGTGACATGTCTAAGTCCTGAGAATATTTTTATATGAAGAAACAAAATGGAATATTACCTCATGCTCTCTCACTCCAAAGCTTTCTACCACCACTCCAATATGGCTTCTGGAGAAGAAAAGGCAATCAGCTGAAATCAGACAAAAATCCAGCCAAAACCTCCGCTTCAAACTTGAAAGAGCCTGGGATAGATGTGTGATTAAATCCAGAAACCTAAAAGTTGCTATTCAAAAAGTGCCACTTGACATTAGATTTGTGGAAAGATCTTTTGACACCTGGATCAACAATAAAATGCATGCACCAATTACCCTCAAACCATGATTCCTTCCAATTCCAATTCCCCTCAAACCAATGATTCTATGTCCAAATGAAAATCCATCCCAGTTGACTATTATTGAGTACAGTCCCCAATGCTGTGACATTTTTTGACTCTTCTGCATGTTTATTCTCTTCTCGTTGTAACTGTGTGGTTGAATAGGATAAGTGAAAGGCCCTATCAGTGCAGAGGTATCATGACAAAGGACAATGCTATTCTCAACCAGTGCAATCACACATATTTGGTCAACAGAGCCAGGTATGGCTATCCCAGCTGACTCTACCTTGCCCAAGATTACAGAGAACAATTTAACTGATCTAGAATCCTCAGTCCGTGTGATTTAACATTATTAAAATGGCTGTTTTACCAAACTAATATAAGTAAACATTCAAAGAGTTATTGAGAAATGACATTTAAACTTAATAACTTCCTGCTAATTTTATGACACATTTGAAAATTAATTCAACTCCCCCTCCCAGGGGGAGGGGGTGGTTAGTGCGTGTGATGCTGCATGCCGCCCCCCCCCCCCCCCCGCAACCGCGCATTGGAGGAACAGACCCAACGGGTCTGCACTTGGTCTGGTATTATTATAAAACTGTGATCTTGGATGTTTACTTATGGGTTTGCTTGCTTGCTTGCTTGCCTGAACTTTTTCTTTGATTCGAATCTCCTTAACAACCTGACGTGGTAACGGTGAAATCTTTACATATTCCGGTAGAGATTTATCTCATGATTTATTATTTCCCGAGTTATTTCGTCAAATTCTTCACAATCTGGCATATTTTCTTAAATCTAACGCGCTGAAGCGAGCTGGATGACATCACAATGCCTCTGTTGCTCTCGCTCTCAGTCGGCCGGCCTCTGCGCAGCGCCCAGCCCCACCCACAGTCCAGACGCTGAACACGAAGTACGCTCGCGCCTCGACTCGGGTTTCCCGAGAGAAGCCAAGAGCTTTATACTAGAGTCGGGCCCTGTACTAGAGCTCTCTTTCTTTCTCCATGGCCTCTCTCCGCTTTTCTCAGCCCGCTCGCTCACCCGGCTCCCCTCCTCTCCCCCCTCTTCTTCCCCTTCTCCCTCCTCCCCTCCTCTTTCCCCCTTCCTCTCTACCCCCTTCCTCTATCCCCCCCACTCTCCCCTCTACCCCCTCTCCCCTTCTCTCCCCTCAACTCTCTCCCCCCTCCCTCCCCCCTCTCCCCATCCCACCCCTCTACCCCCTCCCCTTCTCTCTCCCCCCTACACCCTCTGCCCCCCTCCCCACTACCCCTCCTCCACCCCTCCCCCCCCCTTTCCACCCCTCTCCTCTCCACCCACCACCTCTCTCCCCCTGCCCTCCCTCCTCTACCCCCTCTCTCCCCTCTCTCTCTCTCTCCCCCTCTCTCTATCCCCCTCTTTCTCTCTCCCCCTTTCTCTCTCTCTTTCTCTCTCTCTCCGTCTCTCTCCCCCCTCCCTCTCTCCACAACCCTCCTCCCCTCTCCCCCCAGTCACCCCCTTCTCCCCCACTATTCCCTCTCTCCCCCTCTGCCCCCCTCCCCCCTCATCCATCTCTTCCCCCTCCCCCCTCATCCACCTCTTACCCCTATCACCTCCCCCCTCCCCTCCACCTCCTTCCCCCCTTCCCCTCAGTCAACCTCTCTCCCCCACTTCCCTCTCTCCCTCCCCCGCCATCCCTCTACCCCCCTCCCCACTACCCCCTCTCCTCTCCCCCCTCCCCTATCCTCTCCCCCACCTCCTCTCTCCCCCATCCTCTCTCTCGCCCCCACTCTCTCCCTCTGCCCCCTCCCCCCCACCCTTCAACCCCTCCCCCTCCTTTTCCCCCCACCCCTCCCCCCTCCACCTCCCCCCTCTCCCGTCACCCCCATTCTTCCCTCTCTCTCCCTCCTCTCTCTCTCCCCACTCCTCTCTCTCCCCCTCCCCCTCCCCCCTCCAGCCCCCTCCCCCACTCTCCTCCCTCTCCAACTCCTCCTTTTTATTTAATATTTATTGCTGAAATAACAGTAATTGCGGTAACAGAGCAGATAAGAAGCATGAACACAACTTTGTACTGATAAGTGGTAAGAGAATACTGTAAAAGCTTTTCAATGCTTTAAAGGAAGGAAAGTACATTCTCTGCCAGTTGCCATAGTATTTATTTTCCACCACAAGCTTAATATTTAATGGAATTTTCTAAGAATATCAGCACAACCCTACTTAAAGAGCATTTTAATTGCTTGTATCACATTAAAACCAGTTAAAAATACAATGTAAACTTTTTGTGGAGAGAGATTTGATGGCACAATCAATTACCATTCTAGGGCTTTGTGAACCTATATCATACAGCTTTGTATAAAAATGTGACAATTTCTTTGCTCTGCCTGCTGTTCAACAGTTGTGGAGTTAGTTGAATATCAACAGTCTACAGGTTCCAACAGAGAACCTCACCTGGAATTCACAAGGATGGCTGGTGTGCGGAAGGGAAATTTACAGCCATTATAGGAGTTCTTGCTCTGCAAAGGCACATTAGCAGGAGTAGTCTCCACTGTTTGGGCCAAAACGTTTGCATGCTTCCTTTCTGAGAAATGGTCATAGTGTGCATTGTTCAGCAAAGCCTCGGTGAGTCTGGCAAACCTCTGAAATCTAGACTTCAAGATAAGTCATGCCTTTAGATTTTAGAGATACTGCGTGGAAACAGGCCGTTCAGCCCAACTGGTCCATGCAGATCAGCGATCACCCTGTACACTAACACAATCCTACACAATAGGGACAATTTACAATCTTACTGAAGCCATTAACCTACTAACCTGTATGTCTTTGGAGTGTGGGAGGAAACTGGAACACCCGGAGAAAAGCCACGTGGTCACAAGGAGAAAGTACAAACTCCAAACAGACCGCACCCATCGTCAGGGTCAAACCCACATCTCTGGCGCTGCAAGGCAGCAGCTCTACCATTACACCACTGTGCAGCCCAAAGCAGAATGCCCTTATCCAAAGCTGGATCTCCTGATAGGATACACTTAATCCAATGAATTGTAGATTTTCTGTCTTTGTTATCTATGACCTGTGGAGGTATAAATAACAATAGGTTAAGGGCCTGTCCCACCAGCATGCAACTCTATGCGATGAGCGCGACCTAACGTGGTTGCTTGAGCTGTCCGACGTCGCGGGGCCGATCCCACTTCGCTCGCCGGAGCCGTGCGGAATTGTGCGGAGTTCGTCCCAACATCGTGCGGGGCTCCGAAAAACTGACCATGTTCAAAAATTCCGCGTGGCAACGGCTTGTTGGCTCGCAGTCGCCTCGACGCATGACACACCGCCTCGACGTCATGCCTCCGTGACCCTCTCTGGAGGTGCATCCGTGTCCCTCTCTGTATATGGCTCCATGGCCCTATCTGTGTGTGCCTCTGTGCCCCTCTCTGTCCTGGCAAACTTACCTTTAAGACTTTGCTCCAAGTTCGCCTCACTTTGCGTCGCGATTCGCCACTCACCCGACCTCCGTGCGGCCCTCGCTGCCGGTTTAGCGCGCTTGTCGCATGCAGGTGCATGCTGTTGGGAACAGCCCTGTACAGGGATCACCCGACCTCCGCCCGGCCCCTGCTTCTAGTTTGTTCATGCTCACCGCATGGAGTTGGATGCTGGTAGGACAGGCCCTTTAGACAGAAGCAAGGAATTTCATCAGTGTGGGGGGGTGTGTGATTTCTCAGTCAGATCAGATGTAAGTACAGGAGGCTATGATGATGATCTTTTGATTTATTGCACACACATAAGGGTTTGGTACCTTGGAATAGATTGAACAAAATCCCAAAACACTGGCACAATCAAGTACACAAACATTGGAAAGAGAATGGGCAGTTCAATTGAAAAAAATAATATGGATATGAAACGTACCTTTAAAGATTAAATTAATAATCAAGTAATGCTTCCTACACACTACATACCTCCGTATAGCTTTATTCAGCCACTAGTCAGTGGACCAATCTGCTGTAAAATCTCTGAGAATCCTGAGAAAAAGCCAAAGGATACATCATTCCCAGCAACACAACGAGGCACCAAGTTCACTGATGAGGCACATAAAGAGCTGGAATAACGCAGCAGGTCAGGCAGCATCTGAGGAGGGCATGGATAGTGGGTCAAGGCCCTTTTTCAGACTTGCATGGATAAGCAATGCTTCACAGATAATTAGTTGGTCAGAAAGTTGGTAACTCAGCAGTGGCCACTGGTCCTGCCACCTTCGTAACTTTAAGCCAGGAATTACTGTGCAGCCCAGGAGGAATACCCTTCCTTGTCAATACCACAGATGGAATATCCAAATCCATACCCATCAAAAGTGCATGGAACATTTCTGGCAGATAGAAAATGTAAAAGGAATTCCCCTTCATGCCTTTGGGAATGTTGCAGTATTTAGTTCGATCATTGGTGATCTTTACCTCAACTCTAATAGGGCCGGCAGGGTCGCAGCAGTAGAGTTGCTGCCCTACAGTACCAGAGACCCGGGCTTCGATCCTGACCATGGGTGCTGTCTGTATGGAGCTTGTATGTTCTCCCTGTGACCGCGTGGGTTTTCTCTGGATGCTCTGGTTTCCATCATCCCAAAGACGTCCGGGTTTGTAGGTTGATACAAAATGCTGGAGTAACTCAGCGGGACAGGCAGGATCTCTGGAGAGAAGGAATGGGTGAGGTTTCGGGTAGAGACCCTTAAGTTTGAAGAAGAGTCTCGACCCGAAACGTTACCCATTCCTTCTCTCCAGAAATGTTGCCTGTCCGCTGAGTTACTCCAGCAATTCTTTCCTACACAGGTTTGTAGGTTAATTGGCTTCTGTAAATTGTCCCTATGTCTAATACTACAATGGGTATAGGGGTGATCCTTGGCTGGCATGGACTCGGTGGACCAAGGGACCAGTTTCCATGCGGTAACTCTAAACTAAACTAAACTATTTATGTGCTATTGCTCCATTTCCATTGATATATTTAACTGACAAAAATCTATCTGAAAAACTGAGAAAGTCCAGATACAAGTAGATACATTTTAGGTTTAATTCCATCTTAGTGGACGGAAAATGTATCATGCTCGGCAGAACAATTCTAATACTGAATTTTCCCATTAAAAGTTTATGTTTTCTTTGTTTCTAATGTGGGTCAACCAGCTGTGCTTTTCCTACTTTATTTTACTTGCAGACCAAAATAGATAAAGGCAAATAAAACAATAATTGCTGCCTTTTTATCTTTGTTTTTTTTCCCTAAAAGAATATAAACAGAGACAACTGCCCATATAAAGGCATTCTGTCCCAGCTTAACTAACCATAATGATCACAATCTTCCCAGATGAGTGCTAGTAAATATATCTAATTTCAAGACTTTAGTCATTACTAGACTAAGTGGGACCCGTTGGTTCCCATGTTCACACGGGAGGGCTGGTACCCCCAACGCAATATTCCATCTCTCCACCAATTCCAATATTGGTGGCCAGTGGGGGGGGGGGGGGGGGGGGGGGGCGGGTGACCTTTCTGGAGCGCTAGTATGGGTATTGTGGGCTGAAGGGACTGGTTTCCAGAGGGCTAGTATGGACATTGTGGGCCAAATGGATTCTTGGGGTGACAGCTCAGTCACTCAAGCCTGATGTGCTGGCAGCTCACTCGCGGCTGGTGGGCGAGCAGTTGACTCACCGCTATTCCTTGAAATTCCATTTCATGCAGGGTGCAAGGCCACCAAATTCAAATGCAGTTTCCTACCATTTCAAGCAGGGTGCAAGTCCACCAAATTCAAGTGCAATTTCTTACCACTTCAAGCAGGGTGCAAGGCCACCAAATTCAATTGCAGTTTCATACCACTTCAAGCAGGGTGCAAGGCCACCAAATTCGTGTGCCTTCATGGCTTGACCGACAGGAGAGAGATTCTCAACATTTTTTTAAACACTAATAACACTTTTATTTTTCATTGATGAAATCCTCTGCACCTGATGAGCGGAGGGGGACTGAGTAAGATGGCCAAAAATCACAGCCGTAAGTGGTAGCGCTTTATCTAAAATCAATATACAGTGCAAACAGGAAGTTGTCAAGTTACCACTACCAACAACCATTTACAGTGCAGCATTTCAAAGCAGTTACCACCACCAACAACCATTTGCAGTGCAGTATTTCAAAGCAGATACCACCACCAACAACCATTTGCTGTGCAACATTTCAAAGCAACAACATTTTCATTTTCAAACCACATTAAGGGCTCTCATAGTTGAGTAGACATGTGTTCAATGTAATTCATAGCTCAGAGAAACGTGACCCTCTCGCTTTCTCCATCTTGCAGAGACTGAGTGAAGGCCCTGTCTCACGGTGCGAGTTGACACACGAGTGACCCAGAGTGACAGACTCGTGGTTGTGTACGATATTCCAAGTTGATGTGCAAGTGTTTGAGGCGAGTTCCCACGGGTATGGTAATCTGCGATGTTCCGAGATCGTCTCCAGAGTTACCAAGTTCCCCTCCCGTTTGCTCTTGAGTTACCAAGTTCCTCTCCCGCTCAGGACGTGTGTTGTTGCCGCAGTCCGGGATTCGCATTTAAAGCACTCGGTTATCTTCAGCAGTTCAGGTGAGGACAGGTTTGGGGCGGGGGGGCGAGGGATGGTGGAATTGGGAGAAGGCAAAGACTATGGGTGGGGAGGAGTGAGAGGGGGGCTAGGAACGGCATCTGCGAAACGGGTAGTCAGCCTTTAGGGTCCCGGCCCGAAACATCCCTATACATTTTATGATTTCCCTCCAAAGATGCAGTCTCCCGTGGTTTGTTTGCACAACTCTCTCCCCTCTCTCTCCCAACATTGGGGGGGGGGGGGGGGGACGACAAGATAGTTTAAACGGACCTTACCACCACTTCATGCTTCTGTTGCGCATAATTCAGCAGTAAAACCTCTCTTCCCCTTACCCAGCGACGCCCGATTCCTCGCACCCCCACAAGTTCACATCGACGAGGGAAGAATGAGCGGGGAGTCTGAAGAAGGGTCCCGACCCGAAACATCACCCATTCCTTCTCTCCAGATGCGATGCCTGTCCCGCTGAGTTACTCCAGCATGTTTGTGTCTATCGTCGGTGTAAACCAGCATCTGCAGTTCCTTCCTACACACGGACAGTGAAGTGCCTCGGCCAAATTAGGAACATTGGGATTCTCTGATGTGAAGGTAGTCTGGTTTGCGTTTCTTACACTTGATCATATCTGAAACTAAAGTATAGATGACACAAAATGCTGGAGTAACTCGGCGGGACAGGCCGCATATCTGGAGAGAAGGAATGGGTGGCGTTTTGGGTAAGTCTGAAGAAGGGTCTCGACTCTATTCCTTCTCTCCAGAGATGCTGCCTGGTCCGCGAGTTACTCCAGCATTTTGTGTCTATTAAAGAGTTCCCACGGTAGACGCACGAATCACTAAACTTAACGCACGGGCCACTACGATATAACTCTGAGTTTAAATGTTTCAATTTTAAACTTGACCACGAAATTTGACTCGTGGAAAAAGTCAAACATGTTTGACTTTTTTCACGAGTTCACAAGTTTCACAGGTACCTGCCGTTAGCGCCACGAGTGGACAAGTTGATCGCGCGAGTTCCGACGTTCCCGCTACGTTGGCTGTACGTGATCACCACGAGTGAAAACTCGGGGTCACTCGTGGGCCAACTCGCACCGTGAGACAGGGGTTTGAGGCACAACATTCCCCTCCCCCCTCCCACCAGCAGGGGCAGCAGAGAGAATGTCAACATGTTTTAAACATGAATAATTATTTTATTTTTTAATGATGGGAAAAATCCTCTTGTCCTGCGCAGCGGACGGGGACTCTGAGTAAGATGGCCAAAAATCACAGCTGTAAGTGGCGGGGTTTTTTCAAAAATCATGTAAAACAGGAGGTGGTCAAGTTCTCACTTTTAGTAATATAGATATCAGTGGAAATACATCCTTTTCACGAGGAAGCTGCACAACGCTGTAACACACAATATGACAGCATTACACTCCGTTTCCAAAATTTGCATTTATTTATCTTAATTAAACTCTTTTTCAATAAACATTTATCACATGACCTAGGAGGAATTTCCAACACAATGCGTTTTATTCTCTGTACTGAGTCATAGAGGCATATTGTCGTACAGCATGGAAACAGGCCCTACGGCTCAACTTGCCTGTGCCGACCAAGATGACCCATTTATACTAGTTCCACCTGCCTGTGTTTAACCCTCTGAAGTTATCCTATCCATGTTCAAATGCTCTAGCTACTGGAATAGCATTGTATTAGGCTACTATTCTTTGTATTTTTGCATTGTGTCCTTGTGGACTCCGTGATAGTCAGTAGCAGAGGTTGATCAGATGTGGCTCTGGAAATTGAGATTGCAGTTACTGGTGACAAGTTATATGCATTGTTCATGGACAACATGGGCAGAAATTCATTAATCATTCCTTCTGCATCTGGAATGTATACCTGGAAATATTTGCTACTTGAATCATCTCCGGAAAACACTGCTGCTAAACATGCATTTAGGCATTTGAAATTTGAAGATTATTGTCTGAAGATTTCATGATCAAAATGACAGCGCAAGTGGCAAATCAGTCTCGCACCCCAATGGACATCATGATCTGCCCATTGTTCTTTCAGGAGAGGGTAAAGCAAATATGAGCTTGCTTTTTTGCGTACCATTTTAGAGCAGCAAGAATAAAGGTAGTCCCTCATCTTTTATATTTGCACCATTTATCAAAACATAATTATTTTAATAATCCCAGGGAAAAATCTATATTAATAACATTGATGGTATTGATGAGTCTCATTAGTGTCTGGCCATGACATGGAGAGAATTGAAGACATTTTTTAAACTTGTGTAACATTGGGAGCTTTATTACAGTGTACTATTCTGAATGTGTGCATTGTTCAGGAGGTTTAAACTTATTTTTACAAGTGTGCTGTACATTTGAAACAAACACCAAATTTGCCTTCAGTGCCACTATCACATTCTCCATTACTAATGTAATTTAGAATACACAACTCATTTTCAAGAGAAAAAAATAAAGCAGTTGCATTCCACCATTAAGTGATCATTCATTTATTACTTTATCGGTGAAGTGCTGTTGTGGTGTCAAATGTAACTGCCTGCTGAAAAATTATATGAAATATAATAACAGGCACCTTTCATCTTTCCTGGTTCTTGACGTTGTTTCAGTCAATAACAATGTGTTTCAGTTAACACCAGTATTTGTCGTCTTTGAAGGTAAAATTGTGGGACCCATTTCACAAATGTGCACTCCTGACGAGGAATGTTCCTGACAGTATTCCATTCGTTAGTGAAGCTTGCTCATTAGTGCAGCCTTGATCATTAATTCCGTGACTTCACAATATGTGCTTTAAAGCAGAGACATTTAATTTCTAGATTTACTCTTTTACATTATTAATAAATTACTCCGTGTGTAATCTTGTCGTTGTTAAAATTTAGAGATAAAATGTTAAAATTGTCGAAACATGGAATGCTGGATTACAAAAAAAAGAAACAAAGTGCTGGAGTAACTGTGTTAGCATGAGAACATGGATTGGTGACATCTTCAGGCTGTTTTGAACAGCTGCCTTTCAGTGTTTTGGAAATCCATGTCCTCTCAAATTATACTGTATTGATTTATTTTTTTAAAAGCTTCCATACATTATGCTGCAAAAATTCAGCATGATTAACTGTAAGAAGGTTAAAACCAATCTAGCCATTAAATATATTAGTGAATTTTAATAAATAATTCTCTATGTGCTTTTGTATCTTGCAGATTTTGGCCATCATATCCATCTTGTTCATTGTGTTGTCAACTATTGCCTTGTCTCTCAACACTCTTCCTGATCTTCAGGGCATGGATGAGTTTGGACACGCCAATGACAATCCGCAACTTGCCCACGTTGAAGCAGTCTGCATCGCATGGTTCACTATGGAGTACCTTTTACGTTTCTTATCATCGCCAAATAAATGGAAATTTTTTAAAGGCCCGTTGAATGTAATTGATCTTTTGGCCATCTTGCCATATTATATCACAATTTTTCTCACAGAGTCAAACAAGAGTGTGCTCCAATTCCAAAATGTTAGACGAGTTGTTCAAATATTCCGTATTATGAGGATACTGAGAATTCTTAAACTAGCCCGACATTCAACAGGACTACAGTCACTGGGATTTACTCTCCGACGGAGCTACAATGAATTAGGCTTGCTCATATTGTTTTTGGCAATGGGCATTATGATATTTTCAAGCTTGGTGTTTTTTGCTGAAAAAGATGAAGACGCAACAAAGTTTACAAGTATTCCTGCATCTTTCTGGTGGGCGACTATCACTATGACAACAGTGGGATATGGGGACATTTATCCCAAAACACTATTAGGCAAAATAGTCGGAGGACTTTGTTGCATTGCTGGAGTGTTGGTAATAGCTCTGCCCATACCAATCATCGTAAACAATTTCTCAGAGTTTTACAAAGAACAGAAAAGGCAAGAGAAAGCAATCAAGAGAAGAGAAGCCCTTGAGAGAGCCAAAAGAAATGGAAGTATTGTTTCCATGAATTTGAAAGATGCATTTGCTCGCAACATAGAACTCATGGATGTTGTGGTTGATAAAGGGGTTGATAGTTTGGTTAAACAAGAAAAACACGTGGACAATCATCTTTCACCAAGCAACTGGAAGTGGGCGATGTCTGAAACTAGCTCCAATAAATCTTATGAGTCTAAATACCAGGAGCTAAGCCAGCATACATCAAGTGAGCGGTTGAACAACCCCACCCCCAGCCCACAACACCTGAATGCTCAAAAGCTGGAAGAAATATACAATCAAATGACTAAGACACAATCTCAGCCAAATCTTATCAACGACAAGCCAGAACAATCTATTAAATCTCCTGCACATGAAGAAGAACTTGAAATGGAAGTGGTTCCTAGTTCAACTGACCCATTGCTCACTGCTCCCACAGAACCAATTATGGACATGAGGAGCATATCTAGCATTGATAGCTTTGCTAGTTGTACCGCTGACTTCGCTGAAGCTGATAGGTTTCCACACCCTTCAAAATTACCTGAACAAGCTCATCGGAGGTGGGTTGCTGCCACTGGTCCGCTCAGTGAGTATCAGACTGGCGAAAACTCCAAGTTCAAAGATAGTTCTGGTGAAGTCAACAAAAGTTTTTGCTTCGAGCAGCCAGTATCCTCCACCTTAAACAGCACACTGGAAAGTCCAAAGAGCTCACTGAAGGGCAGGAACCCTTTGAAATCTAGATCACTTAAAGTTAATTTTATGGAAATTAAAAGTGACGCTCCTCAAACACCACCAAGCACTGCCAGACCACTGCCCGTGATAGTGACGGATGTATCAGTATCTACACCTAAACATATCAGTATCATTCTGTTGGAAGAACACGCTCCCCAGGATGACAGTCTCCCTATGATTGCTGATATGCCACCTTTCCACCAGATTCCTAGTCAAGGGTCACCGCAACTATTGGGTAAACAAAGACTTTTTGCATTCCAAGCAACAGGGAGAAAGAGTTGCATTGACATAGACAGTGGTGAAGATGAAGAATTACTGGTGGAAGAAAAGACTCAGCTTTATAATCAGCAGGAATGTAGACAGAACTACTCTTCTGCAGGGCATGATAAGCACAGCCACAATGAAAACCACATTGAAGATGTGTCTGTAGTGGGCGCTGTAACTCCGAAACATACCGGTCCAAACTGCACATCTAGTGAAGCAGGAGACAGCAAAGACAGTATTCAGGCTGGATACAAGATGGAAAATCATATGTTTACACCAGAAATTCATGTTAAACCTGGGGAAGCAGGTTATTCATCCTCTTGTGAAACCAGCATGTGACTATGGAGAAAGTGAAAATAATTTTTCTGGTTCTTTAGAATTCTAATAAGAAAATGAAATGGCATAATTTATGCGTAAGGTATTTTTGCATGGCATGATGAATCTTTTAAACTAGCTGCTGTTTGACCCAAACAGTCAGAGAGTACATCTCTGTGGATGATGAATATGAGAATAACAGGAAAAACTAAGAGTTCCAAGTGGAACACATGTATTATATAGTTTGGAGATGTTATCACCTTTTCGCTAATAAGACTAGAATCCTTTTATGCTACCATAAATTCATTACACTAGAATATTTTAGGATTTGCACAAAGGGAGGACAGGCTGTACATGCATGCATTAGGAACCAATGTAAAACAGAGGTGCTTAGAGCCTGTAAAATATAATTTGTTGTAAATAGTTGGGAATATGCCAAGAATTCATGAAATCAAGCAATTACAGATAACAGTTATTCTGATGCACACGTTTCCCCTTCACAGCACACTGCCTGGAGGATGTTTATAAAGTCTTGTTGCAAAGTTGCAACCAAAAATGAGAAATAATAATTATATCAACCTGGAATTTCCTCCAGATTTGTGACTGGATACATGTGCAATCTGGGTACAAATAAATTGAATAGCATAAAAGATCACTTTTAACAAATAACCGATGCTTACATCAAAGAGTCTGCAATCTTTTAAATGAATCTACTGAAACCCACTTATCCCTCAGCAAGTTCTCCTCTATAAATCTGCTCGTGTGCCCAGCGCCAAGGAAGTAATTTTCCTAGAGTTGCATTTGTTCAGGGGTAAGGTGATTCATGACAACATGGCCAGATTCTCAAATATGCACGCACCAATGGTCACATGAATCAAGCAAAACCATTTACAGCGACCAGTATGGAGTACATTCTTGGACATGCCCAAACACTACAGATTTAATACACCTTTATGAAAATGTGAAGGATGACTCATTTTCTCTTCAAGGAGAGCATGGTTCAAAATATTTCATATTCTGCAAAGAAAACTGAAACCGACCGAGAACTAATTGCTGCTTGCTATGGAGTGTCCAAGGGGGAAAATATTTTCCTCTTTTAACAGTGTATCATCCAACCCCATGTCACAAGACCATATTGGTTCTAAACTATACATTAGGTTAGAATGGTTGACTGTGCTGAATTTTTGAAAATTTACATTTGGGCTAAACTCAATTAGCTTCAGTCAACACTTATGATCATTTTCAGTTTGGTCTGATGGGGGAGCATGCGAGCACTTTGGACTTACCGGTAATTGCCCTTTTATATTCATGGAGGAAATTCCAGAACATGATTTCATTAAATGTTCATTAAAAATGGGGCAGAAACTATTTTACTTGGGCAATATTTATTTGTAATAAAAATATTAAGTTAAGATTTGCACAAATCTGTTAGTTAATATATTTTTGTTAAACCTTAGTTTCAAAAGAATGGGGAGGATTTAATGACCAGGAATCAAAATGTGCAGCATTGGACTCTCACAAATTTATCTTATATTAATACTTGCCAAATAGTCATTACAAATGGATAAACTGTATTTTTCTTGTCAGAATTCTATTTTTATGGGTTATTCAAATAATATATTTGTGTACTTTGAAGATCCCGAGACTACCATTAACAGTTTTCAAGGGAATAATCATGCTACGTTGCCCTTCTAAACCTTGCTGACACCCGTTTTAATGTTACGTGTTGGTTTATGTACATTCTTATCCATCACAATATAAATAATTAAACATATTTGAAATTCCTCAAAATTAATGACTGATCAGAATTCAAACTACCTACATGTGGAAATTTTCCAAAGGAGCCATCTGACAGTTTATTCTTGAGATTCCTGATATATGGTCATTAATTCTCATTAAAGGGAGAAATTTCCTCTCTGCCATATGTGTAACAAAGCTGTAAAGCTGTTCATAATACTCAAGTTTGCAATTTGTTTTTACATATAATGCACAGAGTAAACTTCCCCACAGATTGTTTTCTTGTTGCTGTACACATACTATAACTGCTAATATGTAAAGTTTCACATATACCATTTGCACTTTAGTTCATGTCATCGTTTCATGGTGTACTGTGAATGATTTCTGTACTACTAATTCATTAACAAATAAGTACTGTAAGTATATCTATCGGTTAGTTTTAATTGGTCAGTTTTATTTTGAGCATTGATAAGATGATTTTCTGATGAACTAAACTAATCCCATTGTATATCTAAATTGTTGAACGATTTTCTGTACATGTAAGTATGTTCTAACATATTGGGACCATAATGGAATGTGTTTAACCTGTCTTTTGAGTTTGATATCTTATTTGTGAAAGTAATATCATGTTTCTTTTCACCAAGTAAATAATATCATTTTTGCTTCATTATTATTAAACAACATGGCAGAATATATTTTAAAGCAACCAAAATAAATCTTTACATTTGACACTATATTGATGCTGGCTATGCCAAGCAGATTGCCGTGAAGGCTTGAATGCTATGCAAATAACAAAAACATATCTTGAAAATTAAACGGGGTTTTTGCAATTTAATGGCAAAATAGTTCAATATGAAATCAAGATAGCTTAACACTGCAAATAAGAATGGCTCTAGACAACAGGGAATGTAAAGCATGTAAAGGAAATGTGACTGGGAAAGAAGCTAACATCTCATATATCATTCTCCAGAGAAGAAAGATTTTGACTGAAAATGGGTGTGATTTTGTCGGTGCTTCTTTTAATCTACCAGGATCATTTTAAAGGCAGGCAAATGTTAGCTTCTATTCAGATACTCATGCCGTTATTCAAAATTTAGTGAGGTAAATAGAAAATGTTAATAATGGAAAGCTGATGATATCATCATGAAAAACACTAATCAGAAAAAATTGAAATGTATTTTTCAAACACCATCATATATGTAATCTCTAGCAAATATTCCTTTAATCTTGGAGAAATTACACTCTCATTTTACAATTATTATCCATATATACAGCAACATCACAGACCGATGACATATCTGTAACATATTAAATGATTTAATTTAAGGTAAAGTAAGGTAACCTATGTATTGTGTAGGATAAACTCTTACTGAAGTTCTTTAAACAGTCTGCCATGGCAGTCTGGAAACAGTCCATTCCTCACAACAGATCCCTGAGAGATATTAATCCAAGTACAGCTCCACCGCCATCCTCCAGCTCCTGTCACCAAAATCTTCTTTGACCCTAACCACCATTAATATCTCCAACCACCTCTCAACGCCTCAACATATCTTCCTGTGTTCCCTCGGATTCCCCAACCATTGCCTACCATCTCCACCAATGCAATAGGGATGTCCAGACTTCCCTACCCTCTTAAAAGCTGTGACCTGTTGCAGGCTCTTCATCCAACAGTCTTCCATTTGATCAAGTTTTCAGCGTGAGAGAGAGCCAAATATATGTTTAAGCACCTTTGAGTTAAAAACTGGATGAAAGGAGGAAATATGCCATGCAATATGTTATTAACCTGAGCCCTTTTAATGCAGTTAATGCACACTGATGAATCCAGAAAGCAGACAGTGTCAACGGTTCTGATTATTGCCACAACAAAATCACAACAAGGCCAAATATTATCCGTGGCTCATTGGGGCCCACGTAGGTTTGAGCTAACTCCTGCACCTCTATCATGGCTGGAACTGGTCACAAAAGTCATTCATGGGGTATTTTACAGTTAACTGGAAGCCAGTGCTGAGCACAGGCAACTGGAGGTACTGGACGCCATATCAGATAAAATACTGAGGAGGAAATAGTTTTTTCTTTACACATTGAGACCTGGTAAATCTCCAGTTAAAGTCCTCTGGTAAAAGCAGCAGTGTGAGGATGCCTCGTGAAAAACAACCAACATGGTCAAGCACACTTACACGCTATTACTCCATGAATCACACCCACCTTTCACAGTTTGCACACTGCAAGTTATTCAATCGTGATAAGAATGTCACCAAACATGTTGTGCAGCACTCATTAGCACACCTCTCCCTTGCAGGAAAAGGTAGCACTGGCATGGCTTCAGATGGCAAAGTTATTTGATACTACAGCCATCTATTATTTGAAAAGGATTACTGAAGCAACATGAAATGGAAGTGGAAATACCTTTTTGAAGTACAAATCAACTGTTCTCTCAGAATGATAAACGTCATATTAGCCAACAAGCCCAGACTGCTATTGTTCATCATCATGCTGCAGTCAGACCATCTATAACTCTGGTTAAGTTGATACTGCGATGACAGCCACAGAGAGATGGCAAGATGAAAAAACCATATTGAAATGAAGTTAATCATTGAAATACAGCCAAATCGGCTTATCATAAACAACAAGAAGACCTACGGTTGTGTCCTGTCCTCTTCTTACTCTGCCTCCTGTTGCTCCAACATCTGCTCCACAGCTCCAACCAAGAACCAAGGTGTTGAGGCTCGATGAAGAAGATGAAAATAGATCTCAAGACCTGCTCCGCAAAACCTCACCATCCTAACTGTTGCCGGCGCATCTATCTATGACACCTTTGGTTGAAATAACCACCAGTCAGTGTGGACACAGAGACCCATCCTCACAATGAGATCACCCTGTATCATTTTACATGGAACTACAATTGCGTTAAATGAGAGATTCAGAACAAATCTAATACCCCTTGTTGTCTTGCAGCCCAAGAGCAGCAGCAAAAACTACACAATCTTAACCTTGTGTTGTTCAATTTCCTTTTCTTTATAATTTTAATTAATCCAGAGAATCAACCAAGGCTCAATGAGAAGAACAAGCTGGGAAGAACACAAGGTCCTCCTGAAAATGAGATACCATATTGGTGAAGTTGCACATGCTAAACAGCAAAAACATCATGCAATGGACAAACCTACGCAATAGCTTAATCAGCTGACTGAAGTCTTCAGTCAAAGAACTGCAGTCTTGTTGCATCTAATTAGTGGAAAGATAAACAGCTACGGTAAATATATGGGAGGTGGCTCCATGAAAATCACCATCTTTTAGGATAGTGGGACCTGGTGTTTGTTCCCAGCTTGTCCTTCTCATTGAAACACTGCAACTGTTATCTATTCAGAATAATTGAGGGGATGATCCATCGCAGCTTTCTACTGAGATCCTCACAATCACAAAGGCTAGTCTTCAGCCAAGTCAACCATTCATTCCAATAAATTGGGGTAGCACTATGTAAAGCAAAGACAGTAGAACCAGATGACATCCCAGCTGTAATACTGAGGAATTGCGACTGAGAACTCATACTCACTGGAAGATCTTATCAACATTTGTGCATTGGCTGATAAGTCAAAAGTAACATTTGTGGCACTAGCCACCCAGGCAATGACTGTCTCCAACAAAAGAGAGATGGATTACCCACTTTTGATATTCATTGGTATCACCACTATTAAGTCTCTTCCATAAAATTCCAGGGAATTATTATTGACCAGTGACTCAACTGGACCAGCTATATAATCACTATTCACAACTGCAGGATATGCTGTGGTGAATGTCTCAACTCCTGACACTGCAAAGCCTTTCTGTCATCTACATGACACAAGGCAAGCACATAATGAAATATTCTCCCCTTGTCGGGATCTGCAATAACTCTCAAGAAGTGAGATCCATGCCCAAGCAGTCTGCTTGATTGATACGCCCTCCATTACCCGAACATTCATTCTCTCCGCCGCTAGCACACAGGGCTGCAGTGAGAACCATCTACAAAATGTACTGCAGTTTCTCAGCATGGCTTGTATGACAGCACCTTCCAAATTTGCAACGTCTACCACTAAGAAGGACAAGAGCACCAGGCACGTGAGGAAAGCACAACATTCAGGTTCCCCTCCGAGTTGCATACTTTTCTCATTTGGGAAAATATCACCATTTCTTCATCTGCAGGAGTCCAGGTTGAAATCTCAATGTCAGTATTGGAAGCATATTCCTATTCCTGGGCCACAGAGAATCCCCAGAAAATGAACAGTACCTGCCTTCCCACAATTTCTCTGGCCCCACTCATGCCTGAAGAACGGTCATGACCCAAAATGTCCATACCCTCTACAGATGCTGCCTGACCCAATGAGTTCCTTCACACTTTGTGTTTTACTCAAGGTTCCAGCATCTGCAGTTTCTTGCATCACCATTCCTTCATCATCGTCTGGTGTGTTTGTGCTACTGCATGTGTTCTCTTCTCACCATCCTTATGTTTCTGCACATCTTCTGCACATCAAATGTCTCCAGCAAACTCATGGCTGGAAACAAGAATATTCTGTTGAAGCTCGCAGCCCACAGATACTCACTTACTAACAGACTATAAAAACTTCTATAAATGTCTGTGAAAAGAATAACCCATCACTTACTCCAACTAGTAACTCCTAAATGAATAACAAGATGGCATGTAGTTGATGAGTCCTTTCTTCTTCTTGCCTATGGCGTGCACAGCCTAAAGTTGTAGGACAACTTGTTCTATTTGATCTTATTTGAATGTGCACGGCAGGTTGATTGCATTCGTTGAAAAAGGGCAGACCACGTGAAGGTTGCAATTTCCCACCCCGATGAGTCCTTTGTATAGTTGAAGGATAGTGGAAAGGGTCTCGTCTTTTGCTGCATCCTCCATGCCATTTGAACACATGGCAATAGTTGCATATCTGTGGTTCAATTTCGCAGTGCAGGCAAAGCCTATTTATTGTACAGCATGTTCAAAACCTTACAGAGCTAACTTTTTTTCCAGAATGACTAATCATCTGCAAATGCGTGTCCACACGCATTGCGGAGTAGAAAATCAGAATCCATAGTTCCCAAATGACGAGAATTATGAGGCAAAATTGCACTGCAGAGGTCTTTAAGGAAACACTCAATTTCCCAACCATAAAGCAGCACTCTCCCAACATGGCATATGCTCTTGGGCTGATAGGTATAGGTTGATATTGCAATGTTGGTATCAGAAGCGTGCTCCTAATCCTGGGCCTCAAAAAAAAATCCTAATTTAAAATATTTGCCTTTTCACAATTCCTCTGGCATCACTCATGTCAACACCAGTTGGTATTATCAGGTCATAGAGAGAGTCATAGAGTCACGTAGCTTGGATACATGGCCTCGGCCCGATCCATCCATGCCGACCAAGATGTCCCATCTAAGCTAGTCCCTTGTAGCTCATTCCCCTCTAAACCTTTCCTCTCTATGTACCTGTCCAAGTGTCTTTTAAATGCTGTTATAGTACCTGCCTTAACTTCCTCCTGCAGCAGCTTTTTCCCATATACCGACCACCCTCTGAGTGAAAAAGTTGTCCCTTATATTCTTATTAAGTTCTGCTATGATAACTTGACATCAGAGCACCCACCTCTTTTTTTGCAAATGCCCTACTTACCCTCTGAAAAGACCAGGTTAAAAAGTCTTTGCATTAACTAGGGAAGACATTGGACCATTGTTGTCCTAACTTTCTTAACTGCTCATCTAGCCAGTTTAAACAGGTAGGGATGGTTAAAGTCAGTGCTACAGTTTCAGGGCTATTAATTACATTATTCCTCTTCCTGAGCAATAGAATTAGAGAGTTTTTTTGCACTTTGCCACTTTAAAAATATTTTTTAAGAAGGCAATATGGTGGTCAGCTGACAGTGGTCTGAAGACACACTCAGGCTGATACTTTATCTAGCTTTTACGACCCTCCCAGCTTACCAGAAGTTTGTCTTCAGATGGGCATTGACTAATTAAATAGATTTTGAATGTACAAGGTATAAATTAATATTAACTAGTAAAATGATTTTGCTTAGCTGTGTCAAGCCAATAAATGATATGCATTTAACATTAGCATGACAGTGAATAAAATCCAAAATCACTTAGGAACAGTCAGATATAGTTCGCCAGATATACAACTTGGCTACATGCTGTTATGAAGTTTTCTAATGAGTAAAATTAATAGTTCTATTGTTTTGCTATAGCAATATCAGTGCACATCTTAGTTACGATATTACATCTCTCGTTCATAACTCAGTTGTTAGCTGATTATGTGTTGGGAATAATGATGTTCATCTATAAGACCACATACATTTTCTTTAATAGGTGATTTTAGCAATTTAGTTCATTTTTAAAAAAAAATTGCTAATATGGAGAAACAACTTATTTACAATGACATTAATTGAACAAAGTGTTTAAATGTCTGCAGTCAACCACTCCATCGGAAAAGGACAGTCGGCAGCCTTGTAGAAGGGTTTAAAAACACTATAATTAGGACTGTGTATGTCAATGTTTGGTTAACTTTATTTCATTGGCATTAACATAATACATTTTGGAATAAAATTTGATTTCATTTCATTTGTTCGGTGATTGTAATGTCCCAAGTGTTTGGCATTCTATGAATGAAATGCATAACAAATGCACAGCTGGTGTTTCTCAACCATCTCCAAACTTAACATGTTTATCAGAAAGCAGAATCAGATGAGATACGTTTGTTTCAGTTTGGATTTCATTTTCATTGATCAGTAAATAAAATCTTCAATGTCCACGTTGTTTTTAATGCCATTTTATTTTATATAAATTATACATTAACGAACAGTCCCATCTTTCAAGATAAAAATGTTTACAAAAATCAATGAATATTTCAATCCAGTTGCCTAAAGAAAACCTAACTTTACAAGAAAGGGAAGGAGCCCTTTATTGATCATACACAATAAATAATATTAAGTCAGTAAAGTGGAAATATTAATTCATATTTGGTTGCTAACATTAAATGTGACTTGTTATGGCTATTGTTTGGATTCATCTTTACAAATGTGCTTCCACATGGAATCAATTGTACGAAAATGAATACAACATCTGACCAGCACTCTCACATGTTTGGTTTCAATAACAAAAGGGAAATTCCTCACCCTAACCATTCAAAGCAAAATGTTTTCTCCACAGGTTTAAGATTACATCTCATGATAAAGTCATTATTTGTGAAGGATATAAATTAGAATTAGGCACAAGAACAAGGCAGCAACTGAGATTTTGATCATTTGGCTTTTGAATTAAAATAAACAGTATATGACCTTTTTTTGGTTCAGTGGAAAAGGTTAGCCGATTGTTCAATGGTTCAATTTAGACAAAATCTTATTGGTCCCATTTAAAATAGATTCTTACCGAATATATCACAAAATGTTTGGTTCACCAGAGTCCATTAGGATTTGTTATACTCAAGCATGTTACAGGATTATTTCTCTTTAGACAAGATTTTGTGAGCTTATTTTGCTTTTACCAGCATTCTGTCATTAAATCATACTCTTCTTCCCAATCAATTCATATGGATGTCTTCAATAATCTTTCATTTTAACTTGCTAAAAATTCTGTGTACTTTTGCACTACTAGATTATGCTGAACTACAAAGTGTTTTGTACAAATCAACATATTTATGTGCATGTAGCTGTCTATAAAATTTACGTGACATCAGAATACTTGTTTAATTTAAGTCAAATGTATGTAAAGATTAACAGTATTGTTCTCCAATACAGTCTTTTAGCAAACCAAGATATCAAATAAATGTGTATAGAGATTACCTACATACTGCCTCTTTTGTACACTGTATGAATCAAACATATTCATATTCAATTGTAGCTGTGCTACAAGTTTTTATGCAAGAAACAAAGTGCTGTTTTTTCGTTTCATATCATGACTTAAGAAACAATCAAATGCCAACAACTAACACATCGAACTCTATGTTTGTATGGTCATGTTCTTTATATTTCAGATAAACTGCTCCAAGAGAGATAGGAAAGATATTTAGGCAAAACCATTCCTTTCCACACTTAGTTTATTTTAAAATCTGTAGTTGTAGAATCAGAATGCCTGACGCAATGCGGAAATTCTGAAGTGGTGTAAGTGAGATCTACACCAGAAGTGGTGTAAGTGAGATGGGGTCCAGATAGATGGGACTTCTGGAGATCAGATTACGGGTCTTATCATAAGAGGTGAGATAAGAGTTGGTCTGAGCATCATGTTCAGCACTGACACTGTGGACCGAAGGGCCTGTTCCCGTGCTGTGCCATGTTCTATGTTCCAACTGCACAAACGGACAAGAGATGGCAGATGGGGTTTAAGCTGAGCAAGTGTGAGGTGTTGCACTTTAGGTCGAATGTAATTGGAAAGTATGCAGTTCATGGCAACAGCATTAATGAACAGAGGGATTTTGGGTTTCAAGTACATTGCTTCCTGAAAGTTGCAACTCAAGTAGATAGAGTTATAAAGAAGGTGCATGTTCTGTCTACCTCATCGGTCAGGGCATTGAGTATAAGAATCGGGAAGTCATATTTTAACTTTAAATGACTTTGGTTAGGCTGCATTTGGAGTATTGTGTATAGTTCCATTACAGGAAGAAATTAGAAACTTTGGAGTTGGTACAGAAGACATTTACTGACATTAGGTATCGAGACCACAGCTAATGCCATTAGCTGTCAATGAGCGGAGGACATCGGCTGCACCTTTCTGACACAAATATTACATGCTAACTACACCACAATGCTGTCTATGTATCACTGCATGTACACTCACATGCTCCTTCACCTCCAGTTCAGATGTGAAGGAATTGAACATTGTGCAGTCATCTGCAAACAATCTTATTTCTGATCCTATGATGGTAGGAAAGTTCTTGATGATGCAGTTGGAATTAATTGGATATAAGTTATTACCCTGAGGAAGCTCTGCGATGAGTTGCTGGGGATGGAAAATATTAATCACAGCCATCTTTCTTTGCATATGATATGTCAGTGATGTCGATAGCAAATCTTTAACCTATTGATTTAATAAAAGAAGCTTCCTTTGTTGTCAGAGTTTTTCACATGAAATAAATCCCTATGGGATTTATTCAAATGGAGCAATTGACATTTTCATGGCCATCTGCTGCAGAGTTTTAAAGTACAAACAGAAAAGGTGTGACATGGTTTCTCACTCAAACACTGTGATGAAATCAACTGGATACCCACGTACTCTGTCAGCACAAGATGTGTGATGTTGAAGAATTGTCTTCATCAGAGCTACTGCTTTCATTCAGTGTTCCTTTTCTGCTATGTCATGTAGTCATAGTCACACAGCACAGAAATAGACCCTGTAAAAATCTGAAGAAGGGTCTTGGCACGGAATATCAACGCTGCAATAATTGTCACCCTCTTTTGTTCTTGCTACAGGTCACTCGCTTTTCCTCATTTGTAAATAATTCTAGCATTTCCTCTTGGGTGACAACATTCGGGAGAGTACAGCCCAGAAACTACCTGACAGTCCGGAATACGACCAATGGCTAATGAAAGAGAGGTTACCTGCTTCAGAGATTCAATCTTTCAAGGGTCAGTGCCAAAGTCCGATCCCTGCTTAGAATGAATATCTGTGATGGCCATCAGATTGTACTCCGTGCCGCTATGATTCCTTCTCTGCAAACTTATGCGTCAGGCTATCAAGCTGAAAAACAGGAAATCTGTTACAAATAACATCTGAACCAAAGCCTGAACATAAATCTAAATGTGTTCACTCATTTCATAGAAGCATTAGTTATTGAACAGTCAATTCTTGTCTAGAACAGATATCTTTATGAACGAACTTCTGCTGAAAATAAACTTAACCAAGGTGAAATTCCATACTTCTCTGGTCTTTCAGTTAAGAGTTACTGTGGACTCCTGTGCAAATGCATTTTGTGAATAAGGATGTTAATGTGCAGTGTTAAGGGCCTGCCCCACTTTCACAACCTAATTCACGACCTCTGCCGAGTTTGCCATTGACACATACTCGCAGCATGGTCGTCAACAGTTAGACCAGTTAGTCTAACATCGGTAGTGGGGAAACTGCTAGAGTCAGTTATTAAAGATGGGATAGCAGCTCATTTGGAAAGTGGTGAAATCATTGGACAAAGTCAGCATGGATTTACGAAAGGTAAATCATGTCTGACGAATCTTGTGGAATTTTTCGAGGATGTAACTAGTAGCGTGGATGGGGGAGAACCAGTGGATGTGGTGTATCTGGACTTCCAGAAGGCTTTCGCCAAGGTCCCACATAAGAGATTAGTATATAAACTTAAAGCATACGGCATTGGGGGTTCAGTATTGATGTGGATAGAGAACTGGCTGGCAAACAGGAAGCAAAGAGTAGGAGTAAACGGGTCGTTTTCACAATGGCAGGCAGTGACTAGTCGGGTACCGCAAGGCTCAGTGCTGGGACCCCAGCTAATTACAATATACATAAATAATCTGGATGAGGGAATTGAAGGCAATATCTCCAAGTTTGCGGATGACACTAAGCTGGGAGGCAGTGTTAGCTGTGAGGAGGATGCTAGGAGACTGCAAGGTGACTTGGATAGGCTGGGTGATTGGGCAAATGTTTGGCAGATGCAGTTTAATGTGGATAAATGTGAGGTTATCCATTTTGGTGGCAAAAATAGGAAAACAGACTATTATCTAAATGGAGGCCGATTAGGAAAAGGGGAGATGCAGCGCGACCTGGATGTTATGGTACACCAGTCATTGAAAGTAGGCATGCAGGTACAGCAGGCAGTGAAGAAAGCGAATGGTATGTTAGCTTTCATAGCAAAAGGATTTGAGTATAGGAGCAGGGAGGTTTTACTTCAGTTGTATAGGGTCTTGGTGAGGCCACACCTGGAGTATTGCATACAGTTCTGGTCTCCAAATCTGAGGAAGGACATTATTGCCATAGAGGGAGTGCAGCGAAGGTTCACCAGACTGATTCCTGGGATGTCAGGACTGTCTTATGAACAAAGACTGCATAGACTCGGTTTATACTCTCTAGAATTTAGGAGATTGAGAGGGGATCTTATAGAAACTTACAAGATTCTTAAGGGGTTGGACAGGCTAGATGCAGGAAGATTGTTCCCGATGTTGGGGTGGTCCAGGACAAGGGGTCACAGCTTAAGGATAAGGGGGAAATCCTTTAGGACCGAGATGAGAAGAAATTTTTTCACACAGAGAGTGGTGGGTCTCTGGAACTCTCTGCCACAGAGGGTAGTTGAGACCAGTTCATTGGCTATATTTAAGAGGGAGTTAGATGTGGCTCTTGTGGCTAAAGGGATCAGGGGGTATGGAGAGAAGGCAGGTACAGGATACTGAGTTGGATGATCAGCCATGATCATATTGAATGGCGGTGCAGGCTCGAAGGGCCGAATGGCCTACTCCTGCACCTAATTTCTATGTTTCTATGTTTCTATGTCACAAGGTCGTAGGAGGTCGTAGGTAGGCCGTGATGCTAGTCGTAAGTACTCGTGGCATCAAGTAGGTTGGCCGTTTTTCTAGCCTGATTAAAAATGTCCACAAGCAAAAAAGGTTGTGAATTAGGTCGTGAAAGTGGGACAGGCCCTTTATTTTACTTCGGATCACGTGAGTGACTGCGTGAAGAACCCCGATCGCAGTGCGTTTGGCGAAGCACCGGTCTGGCAGGCACGTCGCTCCTGCCAGCGGTAAGTTTAAACTCCAGGTAAGTATTTTTACCTGTTTTTTGATGTCCTGCAGGAACCTTTTTCCACAGAGGTTCATGCCGGATACTTCGCAGATGCCGACGAGGGAACCAGCTGCGGGCGGTGGGGAGACCCCGGTCCTACTGCGGAAGCGGGTAGCTGGAGAATGTCGGGCTCGTGGCGTTCAGTCGCTGACAAAACGGTCAGTGACTTCTGAACGCTGGGTTCCCAGGGAGGGGAATTCCGGCAGAAGTGCGGTTCTTAGGCCACAGTGGCCCACGATATGTGGTTGAAGCTGACCAGAACTGTCAGCCCGGGTGCCGTGGTGGGGGGGTTCCTCTTGGTAAGGCACACAAATGCTAGGGTTCCCCGGGGAGGTGAAACCCAGCAGCAATGCGGTGTCCTGACCGCAGTACTTTCTCGGAAAGGAGGTAAACCGACCAATATGGTCAACCCTGATGCGGGGAGGGTCTCCTCTGCGTAATGTAAAACATTTAGGTTGACCAGGATGGAGCCCTTATGGAGATGAGGCTCCATCTAGATACACTTCAACTACAGGAGTTGTGACAGTGCAGGGCATATGGGTGAGCCTGAGCCAGCAGCACATTTGCACAGGGCTGCTTTAGGGGATGTCGATTCTATGGTAATGCCGGGCATATGGGTGAGCCTGAGCCAGCAGCACCTTTGCACAGGGCTGTTTTATGGGATGCCGAGTTTATGGCAATGCCAGGCATATGGGTGAGCCCAAGCCAGCAGCACCTATTGCACAAGCTGCTTTATGGGATACCAAGTCGATGGCAGCACCGGCCTATGGGAGAGGCCACACCAGCAGCACCGTGTAACAGGGCTGCTTTATGTTGAGGCCGAGGCTATGGCAGCACCGGCAAATGGGAGAGCCACGCTAGCAACACCTTGTAGCAGGGCTGCTTAATGTAGGCAGCAACATCTGTAGAAGGGCTGCATAATGTTTCCCTCATGGAAGAGGTGAGCTTCCCGGGGCAGTTTGTTCTGACACTAAAGTTCTACAACTAAGGGACCATTTAAAAGTGGGTAAGATTTATACTTGGTTGAACAATACAAATGTTCACGACATTTTCATCGATTTAGAGGCATCTAACCATGCAAAATTGGACAATGCTAGCATTCTAAGCAGGCTGGAATTGGGCCAGAATTGTGTTAAGGCAGGCGCAGTACTTTGACCAGGGTTGCCATCAAGATAGGTTCAATAATATGGGCAGAATTGTCTTTCGAGACAGATCAGAATTATGGCCAGAGTTGTTTTAGACAAATTAGAATTAGCAGACAGGCTCATTATTATGGTCAGGTTGTCTTACAAGACAGGTTCGGGAATCGGGCCAGAGTTGCCGTTCAAGGCAGACGCGAAGGATGACAGGTGTGGCCTGTTCATTATGAAATATGGCTGATTAACAACTGGATTCATAGGGTGTGCCCATTTACAGTATCATTGGAGATATTTGGAGGAGGCATTGCTGTGATGAGGCAATATAATAGTATAATGACAATAAAGCATTCAAAGAAGACTAACTAGTTCCAAAACATTTGTTAAGTCTGGATGATAATTAACACTGTATTTGATAAAATCCACTGTTCAGTCTCAAACCATGTTTGAGAAATTGGGCTCCTCTATTTAATTAAAATTAAGTTGTTATCAAATAGACCTGTTGGAGGTGTTGCAGAGCGGCATACCCCAAGACATGAAAGCTAACGGGTCAGTCTTAGTCTGACGCCGGGTCCATGGCAGCGTCGGCCAATTGGAGAAGCCGCGCCAGCAGTGCCTTGTAGTAGGGCTGTTTAATGTCTTCCTCATGGAGGAGGAGAACATACCGAGTCTGATGGTATAGCCGTGAACATACCCAAAGGGATGAAGGTCACATGTCAGAGATCATTACTGATAGCAAGGTTTGCCATCGCAACACATATGCGGTGAACATGGCTATCAGGGGGACACTAGAGCCGGCCGGCCGCCGAATCTGTACATCAGGTAAGACCTATTCACAGGCAAATCCTGGAGGATGAAGGTAAGCGGTTCACTGAAGCTGGTGGCAGCATGAAAGCTGGCCAGAGGTTCCACGCACTCTATCAGGTCATTACGATTTACATTGAGTATCAATTGGCTTATGACTCCATCCTAGGTAACAGATTGGAGTCAATAGGAGCCTGTAACAGCTTTGTTGTTATAAAGCAGCAGTCTATTAATTAAGACCAATTGGCAATAATAGATGTGGTTCAGCTGTGCAAGTAGGAGAATTGAAATCATGCTAAATGGAGAACTCTAAAATGCCATATAGGTCATGGTTAACACATTTTGCTATTATCAGCTGAAGCTGCCAAATTCACAATGATGGATAGACATTATTCAGCATTGTTACATTCATTTAATCAGTAAATATCTCATTATATTGTAAAATTGAGCGAATATGCATATCTGCATGCTCCACGTTATGATGGTGGCATATGTTAGTCACGTGGGTGCAATCAAGTAAAGAATCCTGTTATGGTTACATAATCTCATTTGCCACTGGAGTAACATCAAGTATAGGTCAATGACAACACAGAATGGGTGTTGAATCACACCGTATTTATGAATTTCTGGTTCAATGGAACACCGAATATAGATATGTTTGTTTTCATGCTTATTCACAGGTTGCAAAATATGTGGCATAACAGCGGCGAAGGATGCATTCTCGCTACAAGGAGAAGGAAGGTCTTTTATGTCTTCCTCCATTTTGCTTCATTAGTCGGGGCTTCAAATAAAGTCATTAAGAGCCCTTTAGGTTTCCTATTGTGTGATTGGCCTATGCAACTTTGATTCCCGGTTGCCGGGAATAGTAATATAACCTTATATGATTATTTTAAACGTAACTTTGCTGGTTCAGCCTGTGGCTTGAGAAATCAGCCGTTGCATGTTAAAATCAAATTATGTTCTGCAGATTCAATAGACTGCTCTACGGCTTGGGTTGTTACATCAGTCCTTGTACGTGTTCGGAGTGCTGTGATAGCACCAAAAAGCAGGACTTTCCTTTTCCAGGAGATGGAAAGCGTTTGTTGAATGTTCATGTTACATTGAAAACGGTACAGATTACTGATGTTTTGGAGTTCATTTTTTAAATGATCTTTGTCAATAATTGAGTTGTACGGCCATTAACTGTGCCAACATGCCTTCTCATTGTATTGGCTGCAGCAAACAAGACCTGCTCTGTCAGGACAACCCTGGATATCAAGTTTATAAGCATATCTTTAACACAATGTCTCCTAGGACAAGTACAATGCAGTATGGGGATGTTAACCTTGTGTGAACACTATTTTCACCAGGGGGTTCCAGCTACATCCTTAGTTTCGCCGGATCTCATAAGGTGGTTATCCTCCTAGCACTGGTTTAACGCAAAGGTTTAGTCGCTACATAGTTGCGACGGAACAGGATGGTTATGTCTGTAAATAATAATATATAATATTTATGCTTATAAATCACTTAAGCAAAGCAGAAGGGGTGTCAGATCGCAAAATAGTTAAAGGCATACCCAGGGACCTTTAGTAAAGTGAGGACACACATATATAACAATACGTTAAGGTCACTGAGAGTCTTCAAGGGTCTGAACTAGCTACGTTGTTAGTAACAAAAACTTATAAGAACGTATTTGTTCGGTTACTTCCAGAGGATAAAATGGACTTTGATTTATGTAGGAGTAGATACTGATTCTAGATCTCACTCCATCAGGGCTGCTATAACATCAGCAGCAAGGGTATTACGTTCCGTTGGACCACGTCCTAATGCTTGCAGCATGGTCAAGCGAACGAATTTCAAACATTTATAATAACCCATTACTAGACCAGGGGCATTTGTCAACTCTATTTTCATTTTGATTATAGTTTCCATCCGAGTGAGAGGTGGGACTGTTATGATTACTTTATTTAATAACATCAGCATGTTTAAATCTATGTCATGACTGTATGTATTATGAATATTCTTCCCTCATTTGTCCATGAAGCAGTTGTGGCTGTGTAGACTCGTTTCTCACGGCATAAAATCACAGAAGTTTGAAATCTTCACGTAGTCACTCACGTGACTCCGAAGTAAAATAGTAAGATTAAACGAGAGCTTATCAGTTTGAAGTTTGATCTTTATTACGTTGGAGTTACGTTGAGGGACTATGTGCCCTCTGCTCCCAGCCCTCATAACGATCATCTGGTAGTTCTAGTCTTCTCTATTCTTACTATGTTACTTCAATTATTGTTATCTGTGATTTCACACCGCTGCTTTGAAGATTGGCGTGCACTGCGGGCGATCGGGGTTCTTCACGGAGTCCCTCAACGTAACTCCTCATAAAATAAAGATCAAACTTCAAACTGGTAAGTTCTCATTTAATCTTACTATTTTTATGTGCTTCAATATTACTTGGGCATGTATACAATGCAATTACTTGCTGTTATAGAAAGCACTGGTATCAATGTGTTGCTCTATTCTGCACTATTCAATAACACCTAGGATACTTGAGAGTTCTGCCCATCATCTAATAAGTGCATAGTGCACACTTCAAAGAAAGCCACTTTTCTGCGTGAAGCCTGTTTTCTTGACAAACAAGGTATCAATCAGACAGATGATCACCACAGCCTGGTTTACATACCTGCAATTTCATTAGAAATCTGAAAGTATCTGAATGCTATTGATGCCAAAGCAGTGGATAGGGCTTTCCCAATCCTCAAGGTTGCTTGTAGGTGAACAGAGAGCAAATTAATTCTTGCAGTGATGAAAAGCAATTAAACTAGTTTTCAGCTATAATTTATGTATAGGATCCTTGGATATTAATGAGCATTAATGAGTGAAGTTGTAGCTTCCTAATTAAACTGCCGGTGTTTAATTAATGAAGCACAATTGGGACATCGAGAAAGGATTTCCATTACAAAACTTTTAATAGCAGTATGAATCTGTTCTAACACAGTACAGGTGCTGTATGGAGGCAGTGGTTCCTTGTGCTAAACAGGTGAAAATCCTAGCTAAAGTTCAAAATAGCTACATTTTCAAAACGCCTACATTTACAATGAATGATGCTTTCATTTATCAGGCTTTTTCACAGATATAAATCTGACTAAGTCATAACAACTACCTTTTGAATACACAGCATTTAAATTACTGGTCTAAGAGATAATATAGATGTTTTCTAATGTTGCTGTCGTGTCGAAATAAGAAAATTGACATATATATCTATTTATATCTTCTATCTATTTATATCTATATATCTATCCATCTAACTATATCTATCCTATTCTATTCTATATTCTATCTATATCTATCTATCTTCTATCTATCTATCTCTCTATCTATCTCTCTATCTCTCTATCTATCTATCTCTATACTTCATCTATCTATCTATCTATCTCTCTATCTATCTATCTATATCTATACTTCATCTATCTATCTATCTATCTATACATCTATCTATCTATATCTATACATCTATCTATCTATCTATCTATCTATCTATCTATCTATCTATCTATCTATCTATCTATCTATCTATCTATCTATCTATCTATCTATCTATCTATCCATCTTCTTCTCTATGCTATTACTAAAACTCTCATCCTGTCCTCTTCCGGTTTGCGTTGTTTTAAAATTTGAGCAAAAACGGAACACTATATCGCTAGGATTTTTTCGCCACCTTACTCACCGTGCTCCTCTGCTCCAAGCGCACCAGGTTTTGTTCCGATCGGTGAAATATTACAAAAGTTATTGGTCTATTATTCGCCGGGACGGCGACGCCCCTTCCGGCAACCGCCGAGTCAATCACCGGCTCCTTCAGGAGCGCAGTGTGGGCTGTGTTCGCGGGCAAGGCCTGTGAACGTGACAGGCACTGGGGACGGGAGCCGCAGAGTGAGTCCGGAGCCAGGTCCTGGAACCGGTGAGTGCAGTCGGAGCCGGGGCCGGGAACCAGTGAGCCCACACCACCCCCCCCTCCCCCCCACCCCACACCCCCCCCCCCGTCCCCTACACCCCCCTCCTTCACACCCCCTTCCCCCACACACCCCTCCCCCACACCCGCTCTCCCCACAACCCCCTCCCCCACCTCCCCACGTACCCCATGCACCCCCCCCCAAGCATCCCCCTCCCCCACACACCCCCTCCCCCACTCACCCCCTTCGCCAAAGCACCCCACACCCCCCTCCCCCACGCACCCCGCTCCCCCACCCCTCCCACACACACACCCCCTTCCCCCACACACACCCCCTTCCCCCCCACACACCCCCTTCCCCCACACACACCCCCTCCCCCACATACACACCCCCTCCCCCACATACACACACCCCCATCCCCTGCACCCCCCTCCCACACACTATCCCCCCCACACCCCCCGCACACCATCCCCCCCCCCACACACACACACCCTCTCCCCCACACCCCCCGCACACCATCCCCCCACCCCCACACACACCCCCTCACCAGCCGACAGGCCCCGCCTGAAGCCGCCCCCTTCCCTGGCTGCAGGACGCTCCCCGCCTGAAGCCGCCCCGGTCGCCCGGCTACAGAACGTTCCCGCTGTTGCGTTGGGGGAACAGGTGAGTGGTGGAATATTGCATTGGGGAATGAGTTGCGTTGGGGGACCAGGCCTCCCGTGTGACTGGGACCCAACGGATTCCACTTAGTCTAATTAGGTACTAAAAATGGTTTCAAACTTACCATTTAATAGAAGTAATTTAATAGAAGTAATTTAAGTATTGAGAATTTTTAAATTTAGCTGATCATAAGTTCCTGTAAGATCAAACGTAGCTGCCAGCTGCAGCCACAAAATAAAACTCCTTTTATTGTCAAGTTTTTAGATGACTTTGGTTAAATACCAATAAATCCTGGGCATGAAGCATCAGAAATTTGAGCAAAATTCACCGTCAGAGAGCAGGGATATTGACTGCTGATAAATTAGCATCTGAACACATAGCAAGATCATCATCATGGATATTTCCATCAATGATATTTCTCTCTCTCAGCTCAACTGCTGCTAAAACCCTCACTCACGTCTTGAAACTGGACAATTCTAGTGCTGTCCAGACTAACCCCACATGTTCCAGCCTGTGTAACCCTACGCTAGTTCAAAACTATGCTGCCCTGATCTCAACCATCACCAAGTGGCATTCATGTATTAAAACTTGTTTTTTTTTACTTTGGATTCCATGAATCTAGCATTCTCATCCTTTGTTATATCTTTCCAAGACCTCACTAACTCTGAAATATCCTCCAACCCAACAAGCCTCTGAGACATCTGCATAAATTTCCCCTTGTCTACTAAAATAATGTGTCCTCTTTTGGCAGCCTTGCTGACAGCTGCCTACATCCCTCGCTCCGAAGAACTACCCATAGGCTTCTCTCTGTCTCATTCTTTCCCTTTTATCCTTTAAGGTACATTATAAAATGTACTCCTTGGCTAAATATTTAGTCATTTGTCAGATATCTTACAAGTAACTGAACATCAAACCCACTTCATTGGGAATTCCATTGTCAAAGTATCGCAGTTGATAGGACTTTGTGGCTTCAAACCTATCCTGAAGTCACAAAGTCCAGGTTCATATTACAAAATGGCACTGCACATCAGAATCCCATCCGTGAATGGCCCTAGAAACAGTCTTGGGGATCTTGATGCTTGATAAACTTGCGACTGTTTGGTGCTGTAAGCTAATTGCAGTGGCACCACCCACACTGTTCATTGGCTGTGTGCATCTGCAATTATCCGTTTCAATCAGGATCCATACACAGCATTCACCTCAATCTCATGCACTTAACACTGCTGTAAACCTCACCTCCACATCTCAGAGCTGACGCACAATTATTTGCTATTAAATCAGCACAGCCTGAACATCTGAACAGACTGCACAAAATTACTGTTACACTTCCCTCCCACTTGCAGGAGCTGGCACAGAGCCCGAAATAACAGAATCTAATGTGGTTCCAAATCCCACAGAGATCATGGTGGCCCTTATTAAAAGGCACATTGTCACATCCGTGATGTCCAGTGGCAGAACTGAATCAATTATAATGGTATCCTCATACTTAATCCTCTTCTTACATCACACAATCTCATCAGCTTTACAATCTGTTCTCACATCCTCTTACCACCTTCATCCCTTCTCCATCACAACAACTCCAAAAGTAGCCAGACTGCAGAAAAAAATAACAAGAGGGTAATGAAGATGTCAACAATAAGCCATTCAAATTGAATTCTCTGCCACTGGATCAAATACTTGTGACTGTTTGACGTGGAAGTTGTTTCATTAATGATGTAGAAGAAAATCGTTTTACAGTACAAAGCATATACAATATCCTCTCAGGTTCTTGCGATTTACTTGACAGACTGAACAGTGCCCTCTACTGCTTACAGTCGTACTGCTAGAGAACACATGGAAGAGTTCTGTGTGCTTCACACCGGCAGAGGACGCTAGAAAAGAAACAATGTCTGGAGGGAGTGTTCTGTAAAACAGATATGAGTTCTTGAATGGCTAATATTCCATCTACATTTACTTTCCCTGATTAAGTCTTCAGATGAAATTGTAGCCAGAATAATCCAACAAGTGCCTGCAGTATGAATGTGGACTCGGCAATGCAGAATGGAGAAAAAGATTAGCTTTATTTTTATCAAAACAAGTCCAGAACTGCTTGGAGTTAGTATTAAAAAATCGTGCTTGCCTTGCAGCAGAAAGAATTGTAGCTTTTTTTAACGTGTCAGCCCTGTGATTCTACAGAAAATATTCTGTGTATATTTAACACTAACCTCTACAAAAGCTGCATACTAATTCTACCAGTCTCTGTGAAAGAGAGTTCACCTCTTCCAAAGTCAATTATAGTCTGGCATCAATTCAAAGGGATTCCTGATGTCCAGCATCTGTGATGTTATCTAAACAGTTGAACGGTCAATTGTTTTAAGGAGTTCTCGCACACGACAGACAAGATTGAAAAAGGCTTATTTTCTAGTTAATAAGCTAAAAAGTCCAGGGGAAGTGGGTGACTCTGGTGACAAGAAATTGTGAAAATTAAAATGAAACCACAAAGCAACAGTGCAGGGAAATATTGAAAAATTAAAGGCTATCTGAATGCATGTAGCATTTATAAGAAGGTGGGTGAATTAATGATATAAATGGGTGCAATCTACTAGCCACGACAGAGGCATATTTACAAAGTTATTAAGTTTGGAATTTAAATATTCCAGATACATGTCTTTCAGAAAAGAAAAGCAAAATGAACAGAGGAATGGCCGTTAATAAAGGGTTGGATAAAGATAGAAGATAAGGAGGATTCGGACTCCGATAATTAAAAAAAAATGGAGATAAGAAATAGTAAGAGGCAGAAAACATCAGTGGGAGTTATATTGGTAACATCAGATATGTTATAAATCAGGAAATTAGAGGTGCTTGTAATGTAATAATCATGGGACATTAATGTACATACAAATCAGGAAAACCAAATAAGCAGTAGTGTGGAGGATGAATTCATGAAATGTACAAGAGATAGTTTCTATATACAGTATCAGTATGTGGAGGAATTATTGAGAGTACCAACTTTTCTTAATGATTTAGTATTGCATTGTGAAAAAGACTTAATTGACAAATTAGTAGTTAAGGGGGCATTAAGAGGGCAGCAAAAGTAATATGGAATTTTATGTAAAGAATGAAAGAGATTTTGTTCAATCTGAAACCAGGATCTTAAATTTGAATAAAATAAACCAAAAAGGCATAGGCATTATTTGGCTATGACAGATTGTGAAACCACAGTCTATGCCTTGCTCCTGTGACCCACACTTCTCGCACCACCTCAGTAACCCAACTCCTTACCCTTTCTCCTTTCACCTCCTTCGCACATTCATCTCCCAACCCCGACTCCCTCATTCCTCATGGAAGCTCAGTAGCGAGGTACATTTAAGATACTGATCAATGGGTTGTTTGTTACTTAGGGGATCAAAGGATTTGAAGTAGAGCAGAAAGGTGATGCTGAGGTAAAAAAAAAAACAGCCATGGTCTTATTGAATAACAAAGTCCCAATGTGCCCAATGACCTACTCTTGCTACTTGTTATGAAATATGACAATCACAGAATGCTGAAGAACTAACTGAAAACACAATATCCTAGAAATTCTTCTGCAGTGGTACATTTTTGCAAATTACACTAAGAAAGCAAATTAAATATCTTATTACCTTCTATGTTCAGTTCACACAGAGCACTATTTGTATTGTTGGTTCTGCATGTAAATGACACAAGCACAGAGGCATAACACAGATGCCTGCTTCAGTGAGACTTAAAGGCAACAGTCTGACCTGGACCCAGGCTGTGGAATCCAGTGCCAGCATACTCTTCCAGGTAGTACCCCCCCCCCCCCTTTGAGGTTGTAGTCATATCTTCCTCCCACCCACAAATCTCTTTAGAGGTCCCCTGCACCACTGAAATAGCCCAATGTAGATGGTTTTATATGCAACCAATAACATAGTTACCTCAGTACCATTAACCCCGCCTAGTTAACATCAATCATAACGCCTTCCCCTTCCTGGGAACAGTTCAGTAGAAGAATGTAGCCAGTACTTGAGGATGTATGTAATACCCTGTGCTATCATTAAAAGGTGTTGAACACTTTTAGAGTTTGTGAATTGCTTATTTACATGGTGTCAGAAGTGGGATGCGAACCCACGCCTCCAATCGGAGACCAGCATATATTTGGCTATTCCAGGCCAGTAGAATTGGCACTGAGCATGGGCGAGTGTTGCATCGACCCCGGGGTGTCCGCTGTGGGCTGCGCAGTAGTAAGAATCGAACAGGGAGGACGGGACTACCACTTTATGTCCCTTAACGATAACGCCATTCTGGAGCACCAGTTCGTCACGGACCAGGAAGAAAGGCTGTGTTTCAGGCGGCGCAGCGGAGCGCTTTGTTGGCCACCCTGATTTAATCACAGAGGCAAGCCGCTGCAAAACTGGATCGGCAGCGGTGTGCTCGGCCAAAAGTTACAGCTGCTTGGTGGGAATAAAATTAATGCCCAGTACGCCCAGAACAATACAAGTTGCAGCAGGGGCTGTTACAGCCCCTGCTGCAACAGCCCGCCCCTGCCTTGGCCTGGTCCTCGCTGACTGTCGACATCTTCGAGTGGCGTGGTAACCAGTACCTTGTCCTAGTCGACTCGTACTCGAACTGGTTTGAAGTGGATTTGCTGACATCCCTCACGTCGGAGATGGTGATCCGGAAGCTGCGGAAACACTTCTCCACGTTTGGGTCCCCTGTGAGGCTGCAGACTGACAATGGCAGGCAGTTTACCAGCCGAGAGTTCAAGAGTTTTGCCGACAAATGGAATTTTGTGCATTTCACCAGCAGCCCGGAGTACCCACAGAGCAACGGCCTTGCTGAACGGGCCGTCCGCAGCGCCAAGCTTCTGATGGAACAGGCGAGACTGTCTAACTCTGATTCGTATTTGGATCTCCTGAACCTCAGGAATGTTTCCAGGGATCCGGCCATGGGGTCCCCTGCTCAGCGTCTGATGTCCAGAACAACCAGATCTACCATCCCGATTGCCCAGCGCCAGCTGAAACCTCGGGTGCTGGAGCCTGCCTCTGTGCAGAGGCGCATTCAAGAGAAACATGACAGCCAGCGGCGTTCCCACGATCGGTCGTGCAGACCACTCGATCCTCTGTTGCCTGGACAGGTTGTTCGGTTGCAGACCGCCGGTGGTCACTCCCGTCTGGCTACCGTGGTTGGGGTGGCCGACTCACCTCGTTCGTATCTGGTCGACTATGAGGGAACCATCTACCGTAGAAGCCGACAACACCTGCTTGCGGTTAATGAGCCGAAGCCGCAGCCCCCGGGGCCCTACGGCCCGCCACTCTCATACCAGCAGCCAGCTGCTGTCCCAGCCAGCGTTCCCTGCATGCCTCGATCCCCATATCGAGCGCCCGGGTCACCTGTTCCCGGTCGCGGTTCTCCCTCCCCTGTTCCTCCAACCCCACCGCCCTTCCCTGGTTCCCCTGCTGTCTCGGGTCCTCCTGTTTTTTCTGCTCCTCCGGGGGAAGGGGGAGACATCCGTACGCGCTCGGGCCGGATCAGCAAGCCACCTGTTCGTTATGGCGATTTTGTTTAATTCTGTTTAATTCTGTTTACTTCTGTTTAATTCTGTTGTAGTGACAACGGTCTGTTTTGATTTTCTAAGGGGAAGGATGTAGATGGTTTTATATGCAACCAATAACATAGTTACCTCAGTACCATTAACCCCGCCTAGTTAACATCAATCATAACGCCTTCCCCTTCCTGGGTACAGTTCAGTAGAAGAATGTAGCCAGTACTTGAGGATGTATGTAATACCCTGTGCTATCATTAAAAGGTGTTGAACACTTTTAGAGTTTGTGAATTGCTTATTTACACCCAACATCACTATTTTCAACCCACCACTTTTCATGACCATGCCCACATGAAATATTTATGCACATTTTAATGTACTGTGCATTGTTTTTAAGATATTGCACCTTTTGAAGCATGAAGCAATTGTGCATACCACAAAATTCTGACATATTTATATGAACATATTATATTGATGTAATCATTATATAATTTTTAAATAAGATAACTTTGTAACAATAATTATGGTATTATATGGCATTAAAAATCCACTTACTCATGCTAAATAACATTTCCACGGCATGTTATAGCAAAAATCATTGGTGAATATCTTAGGTTCACAACAATTCAATTCAAGAGTATAGCTTTCAAATATTAAGGACTGGGGGGGGCGTTGCAGGAATGTTGCACAAAATGTAAAAGATGTGACCTTACTGAACAGTGCTGCAGGCCCAAAGTGCAGGGCAACCTATCCTTGCTTTCATTTTCATGTTGTTTTGTTTCTTTCGTGACATCACTGAAGATTGCAAAACAGCCCAGACTGAGGAGGATCACTGGATTCTGACAACTTCATAATTTCCATAAAGAAGGGAGCATCTGAGGAACCAAAGGAGAAGAAAAGCAATGTATTTCAACCTAACAGGATCAAATTCTGGACTTGTCCTTTGGTTAATTATTCCAATTGACTATACACAAGGATCCAGGATTGTACTGTAAGTGTACAGAGAAGCTCTGGAATCTTTCTGGACTGTTGCATATTAAGAGCCCATAACCAGTCTTTTTGCAATCTGACTTTTGTTGAGAATATAATAATGCAAACAATCTTTTTAGGTCTTCTGCTTCTTCATCGACATTTTTTACTAAGCAGGGCATGTGCAGAAAAGGGAACAAACTATTACATGTTATTAGAATATTTAATCTTTACATCCATTACATTGATGATAGACACAAAATGCTGGAGTAACTCAGTGGGACAGGCAGCATCTCTGGAGAGTAGGAATGGGTGATGTTGCGGTCAAAACCCGTCATCAGACCATTACATTGATGACAGGCACCCAAATTTAACAGCAGGGTGGGTGCTGCCATAAATTCAAAATAAATGTTTGTTGCTGCCATAAACAAAAGAGAAATAACATAGCCTGGGATACAATTTGAAAATAAAGGCCCCGGTGTTAATCCAGCAGTTGTCAACCCAACAAATCAACCATGGTTTAACACAAGAACACAGCATGCGTGGAGGCTGAACCAGTGTTTCCACTTTGAAGGAAATTACCCGAAATTCAGTAAATTCTGGTTGTCTTCGGGTAATTTTAGGGAAATTGTATAATTTGATGAAATGGAATAATTTGGGGAAATTTCAGCATCCGGCCCACGAAGTGGTGTTTGGGCCTATCCCACTTGGCCGTTATTTGCGCGCCATTTACGCAACCTCCAAAAATGTGGTTGTCGCATTGTGACGCACGGGTAGCGTGGGACAGGCGCATGAAGAGATGTGGAGTGTGGAGTTGCGCTCGGTATCGCACGGCGCTCCAGGATTTCGTGCTGCATAAAATCCTCGTGCACCACCTGCGTGACGTATTGCGTATGCATGCTGAAGCATTGGGTACGCATGAGACGCATTGGCATCGCACGCTGGTGCCCCGACGTCACATGCACCAGACGGCATGATGACTCGTGATTTGCATGTAACGACGTGTCGACCTATTTTATATATGACACATAAATGAGACGCAAATGACGGCCAAGTGGGACATGCCCTTAAAGGTGATACACACCGCACTGCCGGTTTGGCGCTCAAAGGTTTAAACAGAGTGCTGCCAGTTTAACATGTGGGAATTTAAACAATAAGCTGTTGGCTGCAGCGCTATGGGTTCTAAATATAGTGCTACCAGCTGCTGTGCTATGGGCTTTAAACATAGCACTGTGGCCACAGCTCTATGGGTCACAGACTATTCGGGAAAATTCTCGCATAACAATGAATCTTTGGAATTTTCTTTCTCAGCGGAAGTTGACCTTTGATTATTTATCAGGCAGTGGTAGAATTCTGGATAAGCCTAGTGGTGAAAGGTTACCAGTGGGCGGTGGGACTGCAGTTACATTGGGATTGGCCTTGATTTTACAGAAAGGTGGGTGGGCTCAAGGGGCCTAGAGGGAAGAGTGGAGGGAGAGGAGGGGGGAGGGAAGAGTGGAGGGAGAGGAGGGGGGAGGGAGAGAGAGAGGGAGAAGGAGGGAGTGAGGGAGAAGGAGGGAGAGAGAGGGAGGTGGAGTGAGAGAGGGAGGGAGAGAGGAAGGGTGGGAATAAGAGGGAGGAAGAAAAGGGGAGAGAGAGAAGAGAGGGTTGGAGGGAAAGGGGGAGGGAGTGAGAGAAAGGGGAGGGGGAGGGATGGAGAGAGGGAGGGAGGAAGGGAGGGAGGGAGGGGAAGAGGGAGGGGAAGAGGGAGAGGGTGGGAGAGGGAGGGAGGGGTAGAGAGGGAGGGAGAGAGGGAGAGAGAGGAAGGGGGAGAGATAGGGAGAGAGATGGAGGGATGAAGAGGAGGGAAAGTGGGAGGGAGAGAGAGCAGAGACTGAGACACATGAGAGCAGCTTAAAAAAAGGAAGACAATGAAAGCTGCATTGCATAACACTGTACAAGTGAGTAACAGAAGCAGGCAGATATGGTGTAGTTACATAGATCTGTTTTAGACAATAGACAATAGGTGCAGGAGTAGCCATTTGGCCCTTCAAGCCAGCATCACCATTCAATGTGATTATGGCTGATCATCCCCAATCAGTACCACGTTCCTGCCTTCTCCCCATATCCCCTGACTCTGCTATTTTTAAGAGCCCTATCTAGCTCTCTCTTGAAAGCATTCAGAGAACCTGCCTCCACCGCCCTCTGAGGCAGAGAATTCCACAGACTCTCCACTCTCTGTGAGAAAAAGTGTTTCCTCATCTCCGTTCTAAATGGCTTACTCATTATTCTTAAACTGTGGCCCCTGGTTCTGGAGTTTTGCCTTGTTCTTCTTTGTGTTAACGCGAGCTCGCGCAAAAAAACAACAAATAGCACGCAGGAAATATTTGTCAAAATTTTAGATAAATACCATCAAATTCCAGGTAATATGGGCATTTGCAGGGCTGCCAACTCTCACGCTTTCAGCATAAGAATCACACATTTTAACAAATTCTCACGCCCTCATGCAGATCAGAAATTTCTCACGCTCTGTGGTGATCAACGAAAATGTCAAAACTTAGATAAACTGCATGGTCCGCGGGTGTTAGAGAGCCGGGCTGATGGAGGGATGGAAGCACAAGCAGCAGCGGAGACAGATGCGGACGGGGATCCGGGGCTGGCGAGTGTTTGCCGGGACTGGTGAGTGTTTGCCGGGACTGGTGAGTGTTTGCCGGGCTGGTGAGTGTTTGCCGGGGACAGAGGCCGGGAATGGGGCTGGCGAATGTTTGCGGGGCTGGCGAGTCGCTTGCTGCAGCTCCGGTCATGGAGCAGCTTCAGTGGAAGCCTCAGGGTCCCGGGCCGTCGGAGGCGTCGGAAGTGTTGCGCCGCTGCCGTGAGAGTCCCTGTGCCAAATTTGCCCAGGTGACCGGCATTGATCAGGCTGCGGCTCGGTTCATTCTGGAGGACAACCAGTGGCTGCTGCAAGTAAGTACCAGGCACTGGGTAGAAATGGTGGACGATAGTGGAGTTCAAATGGGGGTGGTTGGAGAAAGCATCCTGCTTGCCTGCTGGATTTTCACTTACTGTAACTGCAGGAAAAATGTTCCCGATGTTGGGGGAGTTCAGAACCAGGTGCCACAGTTTAAGAATAATGGGGGGGGCAGTTGGGACTGAGATGAGGACAAACTTTCTTCACGCAGAGAGTTGTGAATCTGTGGAATTCTCTGCCACAGAAGGCAGTGCAGACCAATTCACTGGATGTTTTAAAGAGAGGTACATTTAGTTCTTGGGGCTAACGAAATCAAGGGATATGGGGGAAAAAACAGGAAAGAGGTACTGATTTTAGATGAATAGCCATGATCATATTGAATGGCAGTGCTGGCTCGAAAGGCCAATGGCCTATTCTTGCACCTATTTTCTATGTTTCTATGCTTGAGTATATGCCAATAAAACTCGATCACTTGATTTTGAAGCATTCATGCATGGTGGAGGTATAATGTAGTTATAGAGTGATACAGTGTGAAAACAGGCCCTTCGGCGCAACTTGCCCACACCCGCCAACATGTCCCAGCTACGCTACCTGCTTTTGGTCCATACCTCCAAACCTGCCGTATCCATGTATCAGCCTAACTGTTTCTTAAATGTTGGGATGGTCCCTGCCTCAACTACCTCCTTTGGCAGCTTGTTCCTTGTGGATAAAGTTACCCCTTAAAAAGTTACCTCTTAAAAATACTTCATACAAAAAACATTGAAATCATACTTCAACAATGCACTAAAACATGATTTTAGTACATCAAATTTCAAAAAGTTCCTACCCTGGGAGGGAGGACACCCTTCTTCCACACCCTCTCCGCACTTGATTGCTCCACTCCCTCACCGGGTACCCCTAAGGCCAGTGATCAGTGATCGCTCAGCCTCCCCACTTTCAAAAACGCTCCGCACCCCCTGGTTCAGATGGAGAACACTGCCAGATGTGAGCGGGGAACTGAGGCCAGTTGTCCATGATGTCTGGATCCCAATGCTCATTGCTTCATGTTTCGGAGTTGGCTAATGTTATTGATTTGTAATTAGCCTGATTTGTAATTAGTTGACAAAACCTTAATTTATTAATCCGGTATATCCAGGGGGATGGGATAAGTGTAATATTAAATGACATGCAAGGTGTCAGGCTGTCTGTTACAACATACAGCCCTGATAACCCATTATTTCCTTCAGTTAAATATTGGGAATGTAGCACTATTGTCATTTGCCACTCAATTATTATGTTTGTTTACCTCACTGACTATTTCTAACCCCACCCCCCCCTCCCCAATTCCTTTGACAGGTTGAATAGAAATGTCCCCAATCTCATTGTTTTATTAATTGAACATCCTCAAGGAGTGTAATCAAATGGAAACTGATTCAGATATGATATTTAAGAGCTTGTTCAAAGAAGGGGCATATTTTAAAGGAGTGACAGAGATACTTACAGGATTGTGTGAGATTATTATTTGTCTTTAGTTTTAACTTGAACCGGGACATCTGAAGATTCAAAGTAATATATTAATTGTGCTGATACTGACCCCAACCAACCACGTAATGAATATCATCCATTCTGGAGGTTTTACTTTCATGATGCCATTTAAACTTCACTTGGATTTCAATCACTTCAATGTAAAAGTAATTGGGAATGGGGAGCATTGGAACAAAAATTTGCCCTCGGTACATATTAACTGTAATATAATAATGTATGCATGTTAGTAGATGCAACACCACAGAAAATATTATGTACTCTCAAGATCACAGTTAATAGAATAATATTGCTTAAATATATAGTTATTGGACTTCGCATTTCGGAAAAGTCCCAGCTGAGCGGAGGACAGCAAAATACTGAAAATATTGGGGGTGAAAATGACTTCAGGACAATTTGTTACGAAAATGAAAGAAATTGTATCAGAATACTTACACAGCTGAGTGAGTTTAATTTTATGGGTGGGAATTGTGTTCAACAAATTGATGACTTCTTTGACAAAGTAACTAGCATGTTAGACAGAGTTAGATAGAGCTCTAGGGGCTTGAGGAGTCAAGGGATATGGGGAGAAGGCAGGCACAGGTTATTGATACGGGACGATCAGCCATGATCACAATGAATGGCGGTGCTGGCTTGAAGGGCCGAATGGCCTCCTCCTGCACCTATTTTGTATGTTTCTATGTTAGATAACAAGGAAGCCAATTAATGTAGCAAATGTTGTTATCCATAATTTGGTCTGTGAAGTGCCCCACAAAGGATTACTGCATTAGATAAGCACCTGTGGACTTGAACGTAATAGGTTAAGTCCAGGGGGTCAGATATGGGGCTTTATGTGTGGGCCAGATATATTGTCAATGCAAAGGGGCTAGGAGCAAGGCCAAGTTTGCATCCAGAGTCAAGGTCTGGAATAGTACTAGGCGTGCAGTCAATGCTGGGACCAGGGGTGTGTTCAGCACTGGGAACGTAAGCAGGTAAACAGCTATGATCAGGGTAGAATAGGGGGGCAGGTGTAAGGCTGGACTCAGGGACAGGAATGAGAGAAGGTATGCAACTGGAGTCAGGACCAGGAGTAGTACCAGGTGTGCAGTGAGACCCAGGTTAGTCAACATGGGCCAAGTGCTTGATTATAATCTGATGTCGATACATGAATACACTAAGATCATTCATGTGCTGCACCTGTTGATCAGAGCTTGGGCTCTACTGTGGAATGTAATTAGGAAAGTAACTTACTCTAATTCATAGCTAATCCAATTTAAAGCATATATATTGCATTCAAGTGTAAATTAAAAGACTTGCTACAGTGTGCACCATATTTCAAGTTGAAAAATGCAAAAGTTAAAAAGTTCCGTAACAATGGAAGGGGGGAGACCCTCCTCCCAGATGTGGCCCTTGTGGCTAAAGTGATCAGGGGGTATGTAGAGAAGGCAGGTGCGGGATACTGAGTTGGATGATCAGCCATGATCATATTGAATGGCGGTGCAGGCTCGAAGGGCCAAATGACCTACTCCTGCACCTATTTTCTATGTTTCTATGTTTAATTTCTTTCTTCCGTATCTCTGTCCATCACCGTCGATATCCCTCGTTTCCAGGGCTGCCAACATTGGGTGAGAGTTGAGAGTAAGAAATTGCCAGGGGGCGTAGTGACCGAGCGGGGGAGGGGGGGGGGGTGTGTGTGTGTGGGAGGGGATGTTTTTGTCAGGGAGCTTTTGCATTTTTCAGCTTGAAATTGTGCAATCTGGTGCATACTGTTGCAAGTCTTTCAACTTGCACTTGGATGCAACATTTATGCTTCAAATTGGATTAGGTATGAATAAGGTTAGGCTAAATTACATTCCTAACTACATTCCACAGTAAAGCCAGGCTCTGATCAACAGGTGCAGCACATAAATTACCTTGGTATATTCATGTATGGAAATCAGATTATAATTCATGCTGTTATGTATATATATAGAGAAACAAAAACCTAGAAACAAGGCAAGAGGAGTTGGGACTTCCATCACTGTTCTGCACAAATAAATCAATCAACTTTACCCTTTGACTCTAGAAACAAGACCAAAATAATGGCACATATTCAACCGTATATGGTTCTATGAAATTAAGATATATATGTAAAACATATATATGGAAACAGGCCCTTTGGCCCACCAAGTCCACACCGACCAGCAATCTACCTTACACCAGTTGTATCCTACACGCCACGGACAATTTACAGAAGTCAATTAACCTACAAACCTGCACTTCTTTTGGATGTGGGAGAAACCGGAATATCCAGAGAAAACCATGTGGTCATAAAGTGTATGTACAAATACTGTACAGACAGCACCCGTGATCAGGATCAAATCTGGGCCTGTGGTGCTGCAAGACAGCAACTCTACCGCCGTGCCACCCCATTAAATTATTTTTTCTGTAATATATTTATTATGGTGTCACATCAATAAAGATGAATACATGATTATAATTTCTGCCCTTAGTCGGATAACACACATCTCCAGTTATTGTATTTTATGGCTGGTTTTCAACCTCTTCAGTCTGAAGGTCTCGACCCAAAACATCACCTATTCTTTCTCTCCAGAGATGCCGCATGTCCTACTGAGTTATTCCAGCTTTTAGTGTCTATCTTCAGTTTAAACCACCATCTGCAGTTCCTTCTTACACTTGTTGTTAAGCAAAACAGGTCCTATTCTCATAATATTATTCACCTTAACTGTCTTTTCTTCACCTCCGTTGCTACAGAGAATACAATCCCAGTTATCAAATCTTTCTTCAAAGTGAAAAAAAATTTCCAGCACCGCCAATATGTTCATAAATCGCCGCTGGATCCTCTCCAGAGCAATTGCACCCTTTCTACAGTGTGTCACAGTCTTACAGCATGGAAACAGGCCCTTCATCCCAACTTGCCCATGCAGATCAAGATGCCCTATCTAAACTAGTTCCATTTATCCGCATTTGGCCCATATCTCTTTCAACCTTGTGTGTGTGTGTGTGTGTGTGTGTGTAAGGGTGTGTGTTAGTTTGTGTGTAAGAGTGTTTGTTAAGTTGTGTGTGAGAGTGTGTGTTAGGTTGTGCGTGAGAGTGTGTGTTAGTGAAGCGGCGATAACACCCGGAGTGAGCGGAGACTCCAGGGAGCATTTCCCTCTCTCCCCCCCTCCCCGGAAATGCGGGCCGGCCCAGGTGTTCTGTGTCCAGCTGGGGTCCGGGGGAGGTGAGGGTCAGTGACCTGGGGGTCCGGGGGAGGTGAGAGACAGAGACCCGGGGATCGGGCATCGGAGCGGAGCTATAGCCCGAGATTCATCCCCGCGGCTCCGGAGACGGCACCGACGCCCCCACTCACCTGGTTCGCTCCTGGCAACTCCATGCGGTGTGGACAAAGTGGCCGACGGCCACAGAGCCGCCGCAGGAGAGGGTGGGAGGTGTGAGCGGTGCCTCGGGGGGGTCGGTGCTGGGACAACCGCCATGTCTCACATATCACACCATCTGCACGGGAATGTGAATGCGGGTGAGGCAGCATCTATGCAGCGGTAGACAAAAATGCTGGAGAAATGCTGGAGTCTGAAGAAGTCAGACATAGATGCTTCCTCACCCACTGAGTTTCTCCAGTACTTTTGTCTACATTGCCATTTTAAATAGTGTGTGATAGGCTTAAGCTCGTTCGTTACGGGGAACCCGCTGACAAAAAAAAAAGATTCTCATTGGTGAGTGTGGAGGAGTGTGATTTTATTTATTTATTCATATATTTAAAAAAATATTTTTTTGAGCGTGAGAACTTCTGTCATCAGTGTGAGGGCATGAGAATTTCCTCAAATGCGTTACTCACGCTCAATGTGTTAGAGTTGGCAGCCCTGCATTTCCCTCTTCCCCTGACTCTGTGGCCTTATGGCCTGTTTCCTTTATCATCAATACTTTTTTGCATATCTTTCATTCATTGTTCTTTATCTCTCCACATCACCGTCTATAGCTCTCGTTTCCCTGATAAAGGGCAGAGTCCCCCTGGTCCTCATCTTTGCCATCAAAGATCCATCTGCAGTTCCTTCTTTAACACTGAAGAAGGGTCTCGACCCGAAACGTCGCCTATCTCATTCGCTCCTTAGATGCTGCTGCACCCGCTGAGTTTCTCCAGCCTTTTGTGTACCCTTCTTTAACACTGTTCCCTACAACACTGATTACACCAAGGATGATAGAGCGGATCGAAGGATCTTTGGAGCTACTATTTTACATGTAAACGTATATGAATCAATAAATATTTGACACTAACCCAACGGCAATTTACATAGCCTGCCATAGACAAACGCATGCAATAAAAGTCCACATCAAAATATCATTTGTTCACAAGATAATGAAACATTCCTGTTTACAGGCATCTCACTTACAACTGCTCTGTACCTTTGGAGCGGATTACACAGCGGGAGGCATACCGCCAAAATGGCGGCCGTGACGTTTCGTTACGTACTACACACCAGTCCATTGGATTTAGCGGGAGTGGCCTATTTCTTGCTGCGCTGTAGGAACTTCAGTGTGAAGTGTCTGTAGTTCCTTCCCACACGGACGCGGGAGGGCGACGGACCGACCGACCAACCGCCGGCGGCGGACGCTTTTGTGTGGGACGCACCGCGGGGTAAAATGGAGTCGTGCAGCAGGAAGAAGGCCCCGAATCCATCGCCCAACCACTTGCCGCTCACTATTCCCTTTGGCCAGGTGTTGGACGTGGCGAGCGGCTGGATCTTGGATTTCATGTGTTACTGTCTGTGTCGCTATTTCGGTTCAAATATGTTTGAGGAGTTCCGGGTGATGAGAGACGTCATGAACGGTCAGTAAACTCTCTCTCTCTCTTTCTTTGTGACCCCCCCCTCTTTGCTCAGAGTCCACACAGCAGGCAAACAGGCCCTTCGGCCCAATTCGCCCATGCTACCTGAGATAGTCTCAATTACCTGCGTTTGGTCCATATATGGTCTAAACCATGTATCGGTGCCACTGCGCCTGGCAGCTCGTTCAATAATATACCCATAACCATTCGTGTGGGAAAAAAGCTGCTCCATTAGTTTTAAACTCCCCTACCATGGGAGCTTCTCTACACCACTCGTGAGTATTTACCTCTACAAGATTAACCCGGAGCCTCTTGCGCTCCAGGGGGAAAATAGCCAATACAACCTCTCAATCTCAAGTCTTGCAGTCTGCTAATATTCTTGTGAATCATTTCTGCTTTCAGCTCAATTACATGCTTCCAATATCTGTAACCAGAATTAAGCAAAATACTCCCAAATGTTTCACCAAGAACTTGTGCAATGATAACATCATGCCTTCTCCACCCCCCACCCTGTTTATCTGTGTTGCCACTTTAAGGGAACTGTGTTAGTTGAATAAGCAGCATGTATCCGTTGGTCTCTCAGGGCTGTACCATTTATTGTATGTCCTGCCCTGGTTTAACTTGCCAAAATTCAACACTTCTCACTTTTCAAAATATAAATTCCATTTGCCATTCTTTGGCCCATTTTTTCGATGGCAGCAGTGAGATAACTGTTGCCAGGGTGGTGTGGATCTTTGATATCAGGTGCTTACTATTGACTTCCTTCAATGTTTGGGTAGTCAATGGATAAACTGGGGTGTGTCCATCACTTTCTGCAGCGTTTCTTGTTTTGGGCCATTTAAGTTACTGAACCAGGCTGTGATACAATCAGTCAGCGTGCTGTCTAACTTGTAGAAGTCTAATAAACATATTTGGTGATGTGCCAAAGAAGGTAGAGCATTAAGGATCGTGCTTTGTGATTGCTGCAATGTGCTGGCTCCAGGACAAATCTGTAGAGATCTACATACCCAGAAACTCTGCTATTGACTCTCTCCACTGCTGTCCCATAGATGAAGGCAGCATCACAGATCCAAGGCTTTCGCTTCCTGAAGTTAATGTTAGCTCCTTAGTCTTGCTGATGTTCAGAGGAAAGTTGCTCTTATGACAACATTCAATCAAATTATAGTCCTCCTTCCTGTATTCTGATCCATCAGTACCCATTATTTGTCCAACAACAATGGTATCATCAGTAGATATAAAGCAAAGATCCTATAGCGGAGCTCCGCTATAGGATCTTTGATATAAAGATTGCAACGGCATGTGTCTGACTAGTCATTGATAGAGAAAAATTAGGGCAGGGATTAAGGCATTGTGAGCACCCAACATGTGATGATGGTCAGCGATGGGGAAGTATTGTTGTGAATCGTACTGATTGAGGTCTTCCGATGAGGAAGTTGAGGATGTATTTGTGTCGGTGATTTTGATGATAAATTTAAAAGGGATGAGGATGTTGAATGCTGAGTTGTAGTTAATGTGCAAACATGTTTTTGTCGAGTGATACAGCAAGAGCCAGTGAGATCCCATCCACTGTCGATCAGTCATGGTGGTAGGCAAATTGTCGTGGGTCCAGGTCCTTACTGAGGCAAGCATTAATACGTGTTTTAACCGACCTCTCATGCAACCGGTGTGAGTGCCAGCATTGAGTCTTGTCACCTTGCTCTTTTTGGGCGCCAGTGCTTTGGATGTCCTTTTAAAGCATGTTGGGACTTTGGCCGGTAGTAGTGAAAGATTGAAGATATCCACAAAAACTCCAGGCATTTGGTCCGCACGGGTTTTGAGAATGTGGCCAGGTACACCATCAGCGCTGGAAACCTTACAAGGGTTCACCCTTCAGAAGGATTCTCAGTGACTGAGATCACAGTGTCGTCAGGAACTGTGGGGTCTCTGAAGGGGCATCATTGTTTGCCCTGTTGAAGCGAGCATATAATTCATTGAGCTCGTCCCGGAGTCATATGCCACTGGGATCTTGATTGATAGGTATCTGTAATGGCAATTTCTGACTTTTCAGTGTCTCCTTTTCGGTTGCCATTACTACACAGGTAAGTAGGAGTGATCTTACGCAGACCAAAAAGAACAGATCTACCAGTCGTTCTTTATTTGTACAAACAAAGAAATGAACATACCAGGTTCTCCTTATTCTCATACAAGTTGTAGCTTTCTGTTCTCCCCAATCTGGTGGAGAACTGTGTACCCTTTACCTCCTGTGCCTGGTCTGAATCACTCCTTATCCCCTAAGCCCATATGTTACGCCCCTCTATGCATCAAATGACTGCCCCCAAGTGTCCAAAATAATGGAATATAATTATTATATTGTCTACAAATAATTATTTTGTCTAGAAATATCTAGACAAAATAATAAAATATGCCAACAATAGCTAGCCTAAACATAAATGGCTCCGACAGTATCAATGTGCCTATTTGTTTCTTCACTTTACACCATACAGGGACCAAAACATCTTTTCAGGTGAAATAGCGAATAATTTGCATTTCTTCCAATTATTCCTCAGCGTAGGTTCACGAGATTGATCCCTGGGATGGCGGGACTGTCGTATGAGGAAAGATTGAAAAGACTAGGCTTGTATTCACTGGAGTTTAGAAGGATGAAGGGGAATCTTATAGAAACATATAAAATTATAAAAGGACAGGACAAGCTAGATGCAGGAAAAATGTTCCCAAAGTTGGGTGAGTCCAGAACCAGGGGCCACAGTCTTAGAATAAAGGGGAGGTCATTTAAGACTGAGGTGAGAAAAAACTTTTTTACCCAGAGAGTTGTGAATTTATGGAATTCCCTGCCACAGAGGGCAGTGGAGGCCAAATCACTGGATGGATTTAAGAGAGAGTTGGATAGAGCTATAGGGGCTAGTGGAATCAAGGGATATGGGGAGAAGGTCGGGACGGGTTATTGATAGCGGACGATCAGCCATGATCACAATGGCCAAATGGCCGCCTCCTGCACCTATTTTCTATGTTTCTATGATGCTCCAGTAATTCACAACATAATCCAACTGCTCATGGGTTTCAGCTTTTTTTCGTTTCAGATTTTCAGCAACTCCTGTGTTCCACAGCTTTTGTTCCTGTCAATTAATTTCTGCTGCTTATTCAAACAATCCGAGATTTTAAAAAGTACACAACCCAATTAAGTTGTTGAATTGAAATATTTGAGGGAACTGACTTGAATTGATTATGTAAACTCGTGATCCGAGGTACTTTTATCAAATTGTTTTTTTCCGGTTGACATTAAAGCTTTTGTGATTACTTTCTTCCATATTGTAATTACATATTTTGCAACTACACATACTACTGAACATGTACTACTTTTGATGTAACTTCGGTATTATAGACAATAGGTGGAGGAGTTAGCCATTTGGCCCTTCGAGCCAGCACCGCCATTCAATGTGATCATGGCTGATCATCCCCAATCAGTACCCCGTTCCTGCCTTCTCCCCATATCCCCTGACTCTGCTATTTTATTGTTTTCAAGCTTTTATATTTCATATTTTCTTACAACATAGGAACCTTTTAACCTATACCATCTACCAGAGCAACCCCTAAAACCTGTTCCCCACTTTCTTTTTCGAGTCCGTTGCAATCTCAGATGTCATTCGGCCAGTATCTGGCGCAGGTCACAGCTGGTCGGGTCGGTCAGCCAGGTCCTGGGGACTGCACTGGGGGCGTCGTCACACTCCAGTAGGTGGGACATTGTCTGTACTGCTCCACAGCTGCATTTGTGTTCTGCCTGGTAGTTCCATGCTTTCATAAGTGCTTTGCACCTCCCCTGCTCCACTCATAATCTGTTGAGGGTCTTCCAGGTTGGCCATGGGAGGTCGTGCCTGCTGGCGAGGCATTCAGTCGGAGTGATTCCTCTCTCCATCCAGTCGTGGGCTCGTGTGTTGAGCTGGTTCCATTCATCTTTCCAGATGTTGGTCCTTGCTGTTTCTTTGGCTGTCTGGAGAGGTGGGACTGTCTGCAAGAAACTGGATTTCAGTCGGGTGGAGGTGCTGTGTGTCCGTGCAGGGGGTGCCTGGTATCGATCTCCTGTGCTCACTGCTCGTCATGGGCGACGATGGATCGTCTGATATGGGGGGGGGGGGGGCAAATACCAGCTAGGGCGTAGAGGCACGGGACTGGCGTTGTCTTTATGCATCCCGTGATAATGCGGCAGGTGTCGTTGAGGGCTGTGTCAACCAGTTTGGTGTGGTGGGAGCGGCTCCAGCTTGAGCACACGTATTCAGCTGTGGAGAAGCACAGGGCGAGGGCAGTTGCACGGATGGTTGGTGGATCAGCGCCCCGCTTTGAGTTTACCAGTTTGCGCAGGATGTTGTTGCGAGTGTTGACCTTAGCTTTGGTGTTCTGAAGGTGGGTTTTGAAAGAGAGTGTCCTGTCGAGTGTGACTCCGAGGTACACGGGGTGGAAGTGGTTGCAGAGTTTGTGGCCATCCCATGAGACGCTCAGTTGTTTTCCTGCATCTCGATTTTTAAGATGGAAGCTGCATAGTTGGGTTTTTGATGGGTTGGGTTTCAGGTGGTTGTTATTGTAGTAGGTTGTCTCTTGGAGGGCGCTTTCCAGGACAGACTCGATCTTCTGGAAGTTCTCCTGTTGGGTGGTGATGCAGAGGTCATCAGCATAGATGAAGCGGCGGCATTGTGGGGGAAGTGGTTGGTCGTTGGTTTAGATGTTGAAGAGGATGGGGGGGGGGGGCAGTACGCTGCCTTGTGGTAGGCCATTCTTTTGGGCTTTCCATTTGCTCTTCTTGTCGTTTAGTTGAACGAAGAAGCGCCTGTTGTTGAGAAGGCTTTTGATGACTTGGCACAGGTCGAGGAAACCAGTCACGTCAAAAAGTTTCCTGATCATGGTGCGGTGCTGGACAGTGTCGTAGGCAGCGGTGAGGTCTATGAAAGCTGCTCCGGTGATGAGTTTGCACTCAAACCCGTCCTCAATGTGTTGGGTGAGGTTCAATAGCTGCCTGGCACAGGAGCGGCCAGGGCGGAAGCCAGCATGAAGTAAGCTTGGAGTCTATAAGTGGCATAAGGCGTTGGTGATGCAGAGGAGGGAAATGGGTCTGTAGCTCTTTGGGGATGATGGGTCCTTTCCAGGTTTAGGAATTGCGACAGTCTTGGCCTTTCTCCATACAGGTGGGATTGTTTTCTATGGCATGCACGAGTTCAGCATTGCTAGGAGCCAGGTCTTTGCTTTAGGTCCCAGGGGCTGTATCATTTCCGTCAGTACATCATCGATTCCTGCTGCTTTCCCAGGTTTCAGCATGCTCATTGCAGCTTTGAGTTCTATGTCAAAGGGCTTGGTGAGAACGCTGGCTGGTTGTCGGCGGTCTGTTACCGCTGTCCAGCGGTATTCTCCTGTGGGTCTGCGCCGGTTTTGGCTACGACTGTTTGCCACCAACTGTGCTGCAACTGAGTTTGCTGTGACTGTTGTGAGCGTGGGCGGTGTGGTATGGTCTTCACCGAGGCGGCGGATTGTGGCCCATGCCTTCCTGCTGTTATTGGTCATGTTGGTGTTTTCTATCAACTCCTTCCAGACTTGCCTTCGGTCCTCCCCGACTGTGTTCAACGGGGTCTCTCCATGTTCCGTGGTGGTAGAGGAGAAAGGGTCCTCGTGGTATGCCCTGTGGTAGGCTTTCAGTAGATCGCTGGATGTTTCCGACAGCCCGGGAGTGTACTCGGTCTGGCATCCTCTTGGTATATGTCGCCTGGCCGACCTTTTCAGCAGTTCCGTGAACATGGTATAGTTGTTGGGGTGTGATGGAATGCTGGGGATGGAGTCTTCGATCTCCTGTTGGAATGACAGCCAGTCGGCCTTCCGCAGATTGAACCTTCTGTGGAAGGGGACGGTTGTTGCTTGGAGAGCGGATCGGACGGTTATGGTGATTGGCCGGTGTTGCGTATGGCGGATAGGGTCAAGGACCTCTTTCACAGCTCTGGATGATAGTTCGCTGCTCACACAAATAAGGTCTGGGTTATATCCTCGTTTCCATCTGGCACTGTGGAAAGATTTTGGCAGTTTGGCGTCATGGATCAGGGTCAGGTGTTTCGACTCGAGCCAGGTTTTGACTTCATCTCCATCTTGATTGTTCACTTCATAGCCCCACAATGAGCTATGGGCATTGAAGTCCCCAATGCTAATGTGGTATTTCCTCTTGCATCTGTCTGGCAGTTCAGAGTGGAGAAACTGACTTTCGGGGGGTTTATACTCTGATGTGACAGAGATGTTTGGGAGGGCAACTGTGATGGTTTCCATTTGCCCTTCGGTGGTGTGGGTGCAGACCTCTTCGATCGCGAGGTTTGGTCTGCTGAATACAGTTCCCCACTTATATCCCTGCAATCCATTCTCTGATGCATGTCCATCAAGCCTGCCAGCTCCTCCATCCTTGTGTCTTTATTAGGGATAATTTTTGGTAGTCAATTAATCTTAACATCTAGTATATCTTTTGGACATGGGAGAAACCAGGAAATACTCACAATCACAATGGAATGGCGTAAACTCCACACAGACAGCACCGGAAGTCAGAATCAAAATCTCATTTTGGAGTTTGGAATGGAAGCACTTCCTGCAACCCCATGTAGCCATCCTGTGTAACATCTACTAGTTATAGAAATATTTGGAATGATCATGTACCCGTGTACTACATGCTAATTTTGTATCATGGAGTCATAGAATGATACAATGTGGAAACGGGCCCAACTTGCCCACACCAGCAAACATGTTCCAGCTACACTAGACCCACCTGCCTGCACTTGGTCCATATTCCTCCAAACCTGTCCTATCCATGTACCTGTCTAACTCCCTGCCTCAACTACCTCCTCTGGCAGCTTGTTCCATACACCCACCACCCTTTGTGTGAAAAAGTTATCCATCAGATTCCTATTAAATGTTTTCCCCTTCACCTTGAACCTATGTCCTCCGGTGCTCGATTCCCCTACTTTGCACAAGAGATTGTGCATCTACCCGATCTATTCCTCTCAAGATTTTATACACCTCGATAAGATCACCCCCCCATCCTCCTGCGTTCCAAGGAATAGAGACCCAGCCTATTCAACCTATAGCTCACACCCTCTAGTCCTGGTGTGCCACAAACAACGGTGAACCTAGCACTAATCCCTTTGATACACCACTTGTTGCAGGTCTCCACTCGCCCTGGATCATATGTGATCAAACGTTACAGACCACCTTATAATATGGTACCTTGTCAGAGGTTTTGATAAAGTTCACGTGGATAATATCTACTACACTGCCCTCGCCAACTACTTTGGTCACATCTTCAAATAAAACTCTATTAAATTGTTGAGACATGATTCCCATGCACTTGCCCATGCTGGCGATCCCTAATCTGTCCTTGCCTTTTCCAATGCAAAGAGATTCTGTCTGGTTCTTCCCCCCCCCCCCCCCCCCCCCCCACCCCCCCAAAGCAATATTCCACACTCGCCTGTTTCCCTCACCATTGTCTTCTGCATGCTTTCTCCAAAACTTTGTTAGTTCAAGCTATTTAAGCAATGGAATACCATATTGGTTTACAGCTTCACCAATTTCTCTCTTTCTATTTGTCTCAAAATTGGTCACTGCCATGCTACACGCTTCTCCCCCAACCTCCCAATGCCCAAACTCTATACTGTGTTTTCACTGTATCTAGTATGTCAATGGTGGGTGCTAAAATGGCACCCTCTTATACAGCTTAGTCCTGACACTTTCACTCTTTCCCAAATTGTTTGCCTGCCTTTGGAGGTCACTTAAATCCCATAATTCCCTTCAGCTAATGGAAAATAGTCTTATTAATACAATGTGAGCATTAAGTGTTTTTTGTCCCTTTTCTGAACCTCCACACATTTGATCAGGTAAAGCACGACAAAGTATAGTTTCACTATTTCAAACACTATCGTGTCTTTCAAATTAATATGACATTTATATAAACCTGGTAAACGGTAATAGTGACAATTTATTTTTCTCTCAGGTTTTGTTCAGCAGCCTTCCATTATAGACTCCATCCAGGAAAAGAAGGTGCATATCTGCCAAATCCTATCTCGCATAGTGGAAGGAAACAATCTTGGTAACTACATTTTTTAATTTGTTGAATGGTTTATCTCCCCCTCAATTCATAGTTTAAATAGAATGAGATAATCATTTACATATGCTTACGAGCATTAATTACGGAAATTAGTAGTTTTCTCAAAAGGGATATACAAATTGTATATTTGCTTCCCTAATCAGATCACTTATTGAGTGACTTACAGACTATCAAAAGCAATAATTTTGTTAATTTTGTTTTTACTATTTACGTGATTGTCATAGATAGCAACAGGAAAAGACTAGCATGTAACTATTTTTAATATAAGGCGACATAACGCTCAAATTAAGTTTATGCAGAAGGAAAATGGCAAGTGCAAACTTTGGCAAAATGCAGGTTTTTTTCCATTGCTTTCTTTTAAACAGTAAAAGTTAGGATAATAGGTAAGAAAGAACTGCAGATGCTGATTTAAATTGATGGTGGACACAAAATGCTGCAGCATCTCTGGGGAGAAGGAATTGATGCCGTTTCGGGTCGAGACCCTTCTTCAGACTGGTCAGATAATAGGTTGTGTGTGAACTTGGGTAAAATTGCTAGGGTGTGAGAAAGAGCAGATGGTAGGGAAGGTATGGGAGGAAGTTGGGTGTCGTTGGCTGGGAAGGAAACTAAAGTAGAGATTGTCTAAGGACGCGGAGGACAGAAGAACTAATGGATTTCAATACTGGCAGAGATATAAATGACTTCCCAGAGTGAGGTTAAACCTATCCCCATCGAACACTAAAAAATGGGCTCGGACCCAACAGTCCATCTGCCACAGACCTGACGACTGAATATTGCCAGTATCAGGCAGATTGCTGGCGAGGGCACTTTCACAAGTTTAAAGAGGGAAGAACCCCGGGCAAAATATTGGTCTCAGATAGTAGTACCATCTCCTCCATCAGAATTGGGCGCAGGTAGTGGTATTCTTCAAAGAACATCTGAAGAAGGGTCTCGACCCGAAACGTCGCCTATTTCCTTCGCTCCATAGATGCTGCCTCACCGCTGAGTTTCTCCAGAATTTTTGTCTACCATCATGAAGACAACAATCCTTTTCTGTAATTTCCAGGTTTCTTCTGGGTACTCCGGTTTCCTCCCACATCCCTAAGACGGACATATGGGCTTTTAGGTTAATTACTCAGCAAAATTGCATAGGGAGTGGATGAGAAAATGGGATCACCTGTTTACACTAAAACTAGTGTGAACAGGTGATCAATGGTGGGTGTTAACTTGATGGGCCGAAGGGCCTACTTCAAAACTGTATCTCAATACTGTGAAACGTGCTATTCCTTGAGATCGCTGGGCTGTGTCCAATGGCTGCTTATGACAGGAACTGCAGCATTTTGAGAAAACTCAGGCTGGCGGAGATTTACTGTCTGCACAAAGCTTGCAGCAGAGCAACACAAATACAGTAGACTCTCATTATAATGGACTCCTTTATAATGGATTTTGGTTATAGCGGAAGGACTTGCCAATGCCACCCCGCCTCGCACCGCACTCCTGGCCGCGAGACACCAACGACGCCCGTGACCCGGAAGGTGCTCCAGCGAACCCTTCTTCACTCATCCGGACGCACGGTCCGGTTGACGTGGCTGTTGTTGCGCCTCACCTGGTAGCCCCTGGAGAAAACGTGCTCGGTCACTGCAGTGTTCCCTCCCCTCCCACCTGCTGCTGGTCTTTCCTGTCAGCCCGTCACTTTGTCCACTCCCCGCTTGACCGCTGGCGCTTCCCCCTTCTCCTGTTACTCTGTCCAATTGGTCTCTTACCCAACCCACCATCCCCTCCATCCACCGCTGCCAACTCCTCCTCCTCCTCCTCCTCCCATCTTTCTGTGCACTTAGCCACTTAAACTATTCTCCCCCCCCCCCCCCCAAATGCCTTCTCCTCCCTTTGCTCTGTCCACTGGGCCATTTGTCCACCCCCCCCCCCCCCCCCCCTGTTGCTCCTCGCATCACTCTGTTCACTCAGCCTCTTAAATCTTTCTCGCCGCCTCCTCCTCCTCTCTTGGCAGCGGCAGCAGGTCAGAGGGGAGGGAGCCCCATGGTGACCAAGCGCGTCCTGTTGGTGGCGGCGGCCTGAAGAAAACTCTGTCCTCTGGGACTGTGATGTGAGCTGCAACAACAGCCGTTTCACCGGATGGACGGCAGCCGGTGAAGAAGAGATTGCTGGTGCGGTCAGCGGCATCAGCGCCGAGTTTTAACGTGAAACGTGTAACCCAGCAGACTGCATCAGTCTGAAGAAGGGGCCCGATGACAGCGATGCCACCTGGCATGCTGAGTTACTCCAACATTTTGTGTCCTTTTGTATATTAACCGTCATCTGCAGTTCTGTTTCAACTACATTCAATGATAATATCTTACTCGGTTATAATGGACAATTAGCAACAACCGACAGCATTCCCCCCTCATTATAACGAGGGTTTATTGTATACCAGAAATATAGTCATGACCAATTTGTAAGGCTCTCACTCATTATTTGGATTTGCTGGATGATTTGTAAACTAGGAAAACGGTGATACTTCAACCATTCAGAAATACTGATAGTTCGGCATCAAGCTCATCAGGTAATGTTCATCATTCTCATTTTAACTCACCAGGGCCCCTGTTTGTGAAGCACTACCTTCCATAGAAACATTGAAAATAGGTGCAGCAGTACACCATTCGGCCCTTCGAACCAGCACCGTCATTCAATATAATCATGGCTAATCATAACTGAGTGCCCCGTTCCTGCTTTCTCCCCATATCCCTCGATTTTGTTAGCCCTAAGAGCTATATCTAACTCTCTTGAAAACATCCAATGAATTGGCCTCCACTGCCTTCTGTGGCAGAGAATTCCAAAGATTCACAACTCTCTGCGTGAAAACATTTTTCCTTATGTCAGTCCTAAATATCTCTTTAAAAAAATTAGATATGTAGGATTAGAAATGGGAATAACACTCAACAGGCTAGGAAATCTCCTAATTTTGTACCACCAAAGTTCTGCTTGCGCCATATTGTTGAACTTGCCCTGTAAGGTTCTGGTTAATTCACAAATAGTGCACAAATAATTTAAATTAAAAATCTATTGATAAATATCGCTAAATATATTAATTTACTGCCATTTCCTAATCCTGTTTTGTTACTTTGTGCTTCAGATGTCCAGTTTGATAAAGATGAAAATATAACCCCATTAGAATCTGCATTAATGATTTTGATTGAAATGGTGGATAACAATGAGCTACAGAAAGATGCATGTACAGATTTGAAACAATTACTACAAGTGCAGGTTAGTTTTTTACCGAAGATGACTATTATTAAGAAAGATGTCCTTGAGAAAATATGATTTATATCTGATAAATCACACTATTGTAATTTAAATCTATATTAATTGCCATTTGCATTTTTATGATGTGTATAGAATTTACAAATTGATACAGTCAGTTGGTGCTAAAATATTAAAATTAAAAAAAACACACAAATCAAAGAGTGCATTTATATATCTCTGTGCATGTAGATTCTGACCTTAGATTCGCTGCTATTGTAGCAACTTGCTGTATATTAATTCTGATGTATAAGCAGCAGCTTTTCACGATGTTTTATGAAATTGCCTAAGCCCCAGAAACAATGATTTTGGTTTTAATTGATGCTAATTTGGTCTCTGCCTTTTTGTCTGCTTTATTCTCTTAAACTTGCTTTGTTTTCTAATTGTTGCTTACTTTAGCCAGTCCATTGGTTCCTCAGCTGATTCATTTCCTAGTTATTGTGCATTCTGCACACTTCTCCCACCAGCTTCCTTATTTGTTTGCCTACTTTTCTTTTGCAGAGTGTCGCAGTCTGTATGAAGAAGGGAAATTTCAAGAAAGCTGCTGAAGTCTTGGAACGGCAATTTCAGGAAAATACCACCTCTGAAACAGATCAGGTTATTGGTCTATCAGATACTTTAAGCTTAAAAACGGCATGAGAGACGGCAGCAGACTCTCTGCCAAATACACTAAACCCTCATTACAGACCTTTTTATAACACATTTTGGTTATCGTGGACAGGGCATCCCCACAATAATATATCACCACCGTCACTTTAAGAGCACGGGTTCTCGGCGGTCATTGACTAGCAATTACTTTGATCAATACTTTTAATGATGAAGGACACAAAGTGCTGGAGTAACTCAGTGGGTCATGTAAAGCATGGATAGGTAACGTTTCGGTTGAGACCCACCACTGGATTGTGGCGCGTGCGTGACTGCCACATAGCCGAGTCCGACAGCGGCACTGGGAGATGTAGCGCCAACATTCACCGTCTTGCCAGTTTGTCTGAAGCCGGGACCACCAAAGCTAAGTACTCCAGAGATGCTGCCTGACCTGCTGAATTCCAGCACTTTGTATCCAACATCTGTAGTTCGTTGTTTCTACTACTTATTACTCGGTCATTCCTTAAGGAGCTGTCCCACTGTGGCGACCTAATCTGCGAGTTTAGAAGAGTTTGCCCTCGACTCAAACTCGCATCATGGTCGACACGTGGTCCTTGGAGGTCCTATGAGGTCACTGGAACTCTCCTTCATGCTCGGGGGTTACGGAAACAATTTCAGCAAATGTTTCTCCTCTTTCTCTCCCCCCCCCCCCCCCCTTTGCAGTGTGTGTGTGTGCGGTCAGTCGATCTAGCTCGCGGTTTCATCCCTGACAGTCGATCCAGCTCGAGGTTTTTCAGGCGAGTGCCCTTGAGCTTGAAGGTCGAATACACTCTTCTGAACTCGTGGATTAGGTCGCCGCAGTGGGACAGCCCCTTTACTCTGTTACAACAGGCATTCTGTAATAACAACACCATACCTCCCCCTCCTCCCCCCCCCCCCCCCCCCCCAACCCCCACCCCCACCGTCTGTTATAACGTAATTTACTGTATTTTATGCAACAGTTTAGTCTTGTTCCTTTCTACGGTTAGTCCTTAAATGTTCAATGTTTTTCTGATTGTTTCATTTTCTGTTTTCCAGTCTTTAAGGAGGAAGCTCTCATTAATTATCACCAAGAAAGATCCTTATCATAAATTTCTTACTAATTTTAACAACAAACGCTTGCTTGAGAGTGCTGAATCTCTTGCTAATAAAATACTAAGTGAGACAAACTCAAACTTCCTTTTACAAGTAAGTGTGACTTCTATCATCCAATTGATTGTTTCGTTCTTATACCTCACTATTCAGAGATAATTTAATTATGTACAGCTGAAGATCATCTTTGCATCATTCTAGAATGTAAAAATCCTTTTTTTCCAGCAGTGATCTCCAAATCACAGTACCTTGATTGATAATGCAGGCAGAGAATAGTCCAGTATATTGTTTTGTACATTTGAAAGGCACATTAGTCCAATCTTCCCTAAAATTATATAGAAGGGTAGCACTGTAGCTCTGCGTTAGAGTTGCTGCCTTACGGTGCCAGAGAACTGGCTATACTGTGGTGTCTGTACGGAGTTTGTCCATTCTTCCTATGACCGCATGGGTTTTCTCCAGTTTCCTCCCACACTACAAAGACATACAGGTTTGTAGATTAATTGGCTTTGGTAATTGTAAAATTGCCCCGAGTGTGTAAGATAGAGCGAGTGTACGAGGCTAGTGTAGGCGTAGACTCTGTGGGTTGAAGGGCCTATTTTCTCGCTGCATCTCTAAAACTAAAATAAAACTGAGAAAACTAAAATATTCACAACATATTAATTACAGCAAAACTCTTAATTGCCAGGTCTCCATATTTTGTGAGCGTTTGTATGTTATTATTATTATTATTCCAACACTTTTTTAAATGTTACATTTTACCATAATAAACAATCCAGTAAACCCAATGAGTTGGAAGGAAGTACAAGGACCAGGGCATCCATGAGCCAGAGGCCAAGCCATCAGGATTTCTGAATGGTGGTATAATGGATTATCACTGTATTTTTGTGTTTATTCTCAAATTGGACCCAATTGCATATGCTTTACCAGCTCACATCCTTTCACAAGCCACGGTAAAAGCAGGTGGTCAATTTCTTTGGCCACATACAGTGTGGAAACAGGCCATTCGGCCCAACTTGCCCATGCTGACCAACAGGCCCCACCTAGTCCCACCTTCCTGCATTTGGCCCATATCCCTCTAAACCTATCCTATCCATGTATCAGTCTCAATGTTTCCTAAATGTTGCAATAGTCGTGCCTCAACTAACTCCTCTGGCAGCTCATCCCAACACCCACCGCAGCTCATTCCAAACACCCACCACCCTTTGTATAAAAAAAATACATCCTATCAAATCTTTCCCCCTTACTTTAAATGTAAATTTGGTTCTCGATTCCCCTATTCTGGGTAGAAGATTCTGTGCATTTACCCAATCTATTTCTCTCATCGTCCTGTAGGAACAGAGTCCTAGCCTGCTCAACCTCTCCCTATTGCCCAGTCCCTCAAGCCCTGGCAACATATTCGTACATCTTCTCTGCACCCCATCCTTGGAGTTTTATTATTTTTAATTCAGTTGGAATTGGTATATTTAAAGATTTCCTTCTCTATTGGTCTTCTGTGAATGGTGACTGAAGAAACTACTTCTCCATCAATGAGCCTTAGTTCAATGAGTCAATGTCCTCATCACTGCATCCAGGGGCTACTGTTGATGTATCCCATATTCTATCTCTGATCCAACATTAATGACTAATTTGAAAATTAATAGCACAAAGATTCTCACATCATAGTTGTGGCAGGAAACTAAACCAAATGTAAATGTCACCACTCGATGCCTGTAATGGATAAAGTATGATAAAAATGCATTGATTATACTAATGATCATGCTCTTTGGAAGGAAGACATCCTGAAACTTTCTAAAAAGATTCATATAGTAATCAACAACATACAAGTAGATGGAAAATTAAGTTCTCACTGATATTTTAAACGGAAATGACTGCATGCAAACTTATTGCATATTTAAATCTGGGCTGGTGTTCAAATAGTCATTTTAACGTAAATATATAACGGTAACTTCTCTATGAAAGGACTCATTGGTTTTAGGAAAATGGGAAACCCCCTTTGACAGACAGAATGATAACATGGTTGTAATCTATTTCTAGGCAGCGCGTAAAGTGGTTGAATCCAAAAAGAAAGGAAATGCAAACGTGGATAATTCTGGAGATGGGAATAGTCATGAACATCAGCAAGACACATGGTAAACTAATCAAGCCTTTGTATTTGAAAAGTAGAGATGAAAAGTGATTTTATACTAAGATAAGTAGGTAATTTAGAATTTTGTCTTCAGTGTGTTTTCTCTCCTATTTTCCCCAGTGCCCTTTCCAATCATCATGTCAGAAACACAGTTTTCGCTTCCTTGGTCATAATCTCATTGCCCTTCCTGGCTGTTAAGATATTTGAACGAGCTTGAAATTATGTATTTTTTCCTTTTCATTATTTCGTATAATTAATCTTAAGGAATTGCCTCCCTTTGGTCTTTGCAAAATAATGTCCCACCTGCAACCTTAATTTCCCCTCTTTGCTCTAGTTTTCCCACATTTGTTTATCTTTCTCACAATTGATTTGAATATCTTTCCAAATAGATTTCCATACTTCATTCACTAAAACTAGCCTGTCAGACTTGCAAATGGAAATTTCCAAGTGTTCTCTTTGATCGTGACCATCCTGCATTTATCTATCTTTTATAATTGACCAGACATTCTGCTCCAATGTGTGGGGAGGAACTGCAGATGTTGGTTTCAATTGAAGATAGACACAAAAAGCTGGAGTAACTCAGCAAGTCAGGCAGCATCAGAATAAAAGGATGTACCTTTACAATGGAGATAAGGAGAGATTTCTTTAGCTGGAGGGTGGTGAATCTGTGGAATTCATTGCCACAGACTGCCTCAGTCACCTCTCACCACCTTTCTGCTGGCCTTCGCATTCTCCACTCAGCATCTCCCCCCACAGTGACTGAGCATGTCCTGTCGGTTGTGACGACCTGAAGAAAGCACGCCCTGTCGGGGGGGCTACAACATGAGCCACACCAACTGCTGTGTCACCCGGTGAAGAAGGGCTTGCTGGTGCAGACCACCAATATCAGCACCTAGTTTTAAAGTGAAACTAGACTAAATGGGACCCGTTGGGTCCCATGTTCACACGCAATATTCCACCTCTCCACCAATTCCAATAATGGGGGGGGGGGGGGGGGGCTTTCTGGAACGCTAGTGTGGGTGTTGTGGGCCGCAGGGACTGCTTTCCGGAGGGCTAGTATGGACATTGTGGGCCGAATGGATTCTGGGACTTGCAGTTCTGCCAGTCACGGCTGGTGGGCTGGCAGCTCAGTCACTCAGGCCTGGTGGGCTGGCAGCTCAGTCACTCGGGCCTGGTGGGCTGGCAGCTCAGTCACTCGGGCCTGGTGGGCTGGTAGCTCAGTCACTCGCTTGCGGCTAGTCGGCTGGCAGTTCACTCACTCGCTTGCGGCTGGTCGGCTGGCAGTTCACTCACTCATTCACGGCTGGTGGTCTGGGAGTTCACTCACTCACGACTGGTGGGCTGGCAGTTCACTCGGGGCTGGTGGGCTGGCAGGTTACTCACTTACGGCTGGTGGGCTGGCAGGTCACTCACTCGCGCTGACACCCACACCCACACCCCCCCCCCCCCCTCCCCCCCCCCACCATCTCTCACACACACCATCTCACTCGCACACACAACATATATAAGACAGTAGAACTCTCTTGAATCTACTCAAGCGGCTGAGCACAGCCTCTCGACTGAGCGGGACTTCCGCAGTGAACGGGACTTCCGGAATGAGCATGGCCTCTCCACTGAGCGGGACTTCCGGAATGAGCGGGACCTTTGGACTTAGCACAGCGCAGACTCACTATTCAGTTTAATCAGCATGGTGCAGACCAACTGTTCAGTTCACTCACAGTGCAGACTAACAATTCAGTTCAGTCACAGTGCAAACTAACAATTCCGATCACTCACGGTGCAGACTAACAATTCTGTTTACTCGCAGTGCAGACTCACAGTTCAGTTCACTCACGGCCTAGACTAACAGTTCTGGACTCAACTCTCACACGGTCTTCCGGGGTAACTGACTCGCGTCCGGCCTCCGAGGCTTTATTCTCAGGGCCTCCCAGAAGGGGCGTTACCTTAATCATGGTGACTAACAGGCGAGAATACCAATCTGCTGATCTCACGATTTTTTAAACATTCATAACTTTTTTATTATTTCACTGATCGGAAAAAACCTTGGAACGCTTGGGGGAGAGGAGGACGGTGAGTAAGATGGTGTAAAAATCATAACGATTTAGGGTAGCGTTTTTTCTTAAATGCATTTACAACGTAGGCCTGGAAGTGGTCAAGATGAGACTTTTAGTAATTGTATATATAGATGGTAACTCAACCAACTCAATCAGGCTGAAGTAGGATCCCGATGTTACCTATCTATGTTCTCCAGCTATGCTGCCTGACCCACTGAGTTACTCCAGCACTTTGTGTCCTTTTATGTATTAACCATTATATATTGATTCACGATTATTTTTTCTATTTATGTTTCCAAAGCAAACACTAAATGAAATGCTTCTTATTCGTTGCTTTTAATGGATTGTACAGTACATTAACATGTTTTTTGTTTTTATTGCATTGCCAATTGAAAGGACGGCTCAGATTATTATTATCAGAAGTTATCAGGGTGAAAGATCTATTATGGTCTTTTTTCTAACCTGCTACAGTTTATTTGCTGAATTTCCTCTGTGAGTCGGCAGGTATTTGTTGGGAAGGGCAGTCATAAAATCACCAGTTGAACATCTGTCAGCAGGTTTGGGATTTCTTTGTTCTTGCATCCAAAACTTGATGACTATTAATGGTGGAAAGATAGAAATTCTGTGCCAATTTTCACTTTGTAAAATCTAACCAGTGATATTTGATGTGCGCCACACTTGGATGCCCTAGCTGAATAAATATTGAGCTGAGAAGGTGGCTAGACATGCCATTTTAAAATTTCTTGATTGACCTCTCATCCGTTGTTGGCAGAATTTAACTTGTAAAATCCGTGTACCCTTTTTCTATCCTGCTGCAAGTGACATCACTCTGGGTGCAACATGATCATTTCAACATTCTTATCATCTTAAGATGTCTTTGGTGCCTGTCCGTTTCCCAATCCTGCAGCTTCCAACTGAATTCTATCTATTTTACCTTCTGTGTATCCTCATTTGCCTCATTGGTAACTATACATTCTGAAGTTCTCTCTCATCTGGTGCATTTCTCCCCAATAGTTAATTTAATAAATATTGCAAGTGGGACTGTAATAATTTATTAAAGCACACTTTGAATGAAGTACCATTTCCTGCACTGCAACAAAAAATGCAGCTTGAAAACATTCCTCTTTCATTTGAAATGACATTTCCTTCAAATTGGTTAAGTCTCTTTATAACGCATTCTTTTCTATTGTTGCAGTGAAGATTTATTACGAGGCGTTGATGGAGATTTGAATAACACAGAATATAATGCAAAAAGGTTTGTTATGCAAATACAATTTTCCAATTGTATTTTCTAGTTTTAAATTCTAAATTGTACATTATCACTGAAGCGTCAGTGACAGGAATAGCATGTGACAAAAATAAGTTTAAAGTTAGTCAAGATACGTTTGTAAATTCCTAATTTTAGAACACAGTTTTTAAAATGAATGGAGTTAGAGGGAGATCTGTTCTTTTCCCATGACAGTAGAACTAGAGCAATTCAATTATTTACTGCATAAATCCCAAATAATATATATATTTTTAATTTGACCCTAGCTTTGCTTTGCTCAAACGTGTATTTTATTGCCCTTTTCTCTAAATGTTAGCAAATGTAAATATTACTTCTGACTAAGGTTATACTATGACATTTTATTGCAGATCCAAAAAGCGGCTCTATAATTGTTCTATTCACAAAGTTTTGACACCAGGCAAATCTGGAGCAAACAAAGACAACTTGTGCGGGAAAAAACGATCATCTGGAAAGGGTGAGTGCATGAAAATGTCTTAATCAGTTCCTGATATTTATTCATCTTTACCATATAATAATTGCTGCCACTTTGATCTCAAGTTGTATCTTCCAATTTGACCAGATTACCTAGAATAGACATGCAAAATATACAGAAGTAATCTGTGACGAGGAAGAATGAACTTGTTGCATTATGGTCACTAGTTGTAGCCAGTCAAGCTTCCTTGTGTCTTCAGTGTTAAGTGATTTATTGCACTATGCACCATTGGGTATACTATCTGATCTGTTTTTTTTTTAATCGACTGGACTTCATATCATTGTGTTCGATTTTTATCGGTTCTCTGGGAAAAAATAACTTAACTGAACTTGTGTCGGGAAACTATTATTCCAGCTTCCAAAAAGTGCAAAGCCTAACTGAACTCAAGTTAATGGTGGTACAGTTTCATTTTTATTTTTGCTTACCCTGCAGAAAATACTTTGGCCTCTTGGCATCTGTCCACTATCACATGATTTAAATCGGTATTCTGTGAAAAAAGCAAACCTGGGCCTGTACCTATTTCAGTAGGTTGAAATATTTCTAAAAGGTTTGAATTGCAGCTCCACCAAGATTTCAGCAAGGAGTTGCTTTCGTGTTATACTTTTGTGATCACAGGATGTTGCAAATAGTAATAAAATGAAGGATTAGGTATTCGCTTTTGCAGTGTCAATTGACAAATAAATGGCAGCCTGTCTGGTGAGTGAACTGCTCTTTAAAAACAGTTATGAGGACTTCTGTATTCTCACAAGGGACCAGACAAAGGTCAAAGGATTAACATCTCATTTCAAACACAGTAACTGTGCAAAGCCAAGAGAGCTTTGAATTAAGAAAAATGCCACTCATGTCCTGTAATCAGAACCTTAATAGTCATTGTCATGCAGAAGGGAAACGGGCCCTTCAGAACAACTTGCCTATGCTGACCAAGATGCCCCATCTACATTAGTCCCATCTGCCCGTGATAGGCCCAAAGCCCTCTGAGCCTCTCCTGTCCATGTACCTATCCAAATGTCTTTTAAACGTTGTTATAGTACCTGCCTCAACTACCTCCTCTGGCAGCACATTCCATATATCCACCACCCTATGTGTGGAAAAAGTTGCCCCTTGGATTACTATTAAATCTTCCTCCTCTTACCTTAGACCTATGTCCTATGGGTTCTTGATTCCCCTACTCTGGGTAAAAGACTCTACCATATCTATTTCCCTTATGGCCTTCTACACATTTATAAGATCACCCACCTGGGATAGAAACATAGAAAATAGGTGCAGAGGAGGCCATTCAGCCCTTAGAATCAGCACCTCCATTTAATATGATCATGGCTGATCGTCCACTATCAATAACCCGTGCCTGCCTTCTCCCCATATCCCTTGACTCCACTAGCCCCGAGAGCTCTATCCAACTCTCTTAAATCCATCCAGTGATTTGGCCTCCACTGCCCTCTGTGGCAGGGAATTCCATAAATTCACAACTCTCTGGGTAAAAAAGCTTTTTCTCACCTCAGTCTTAAATGACCTCCCCTTTATTCTAGGACTGTGGCCCCTGATTCTGGACTCGCCCAACATTGGGAACATTTTTCCTGCATCTAGCTTGTCCAGTCCTTTTATAATTTTATATGTTTCTATAAGATCCCCCCCTCATTCTTCTAAACTCCAGTGAATACAAGCCTAGTCTTTTCTATCTTTCCTCGTATGACAGTCCCGCCATCCCAGGGATCAATCTCGTGAACCTTCACTGAACTGCCTCAATCACAAGGATGTCCTTCCTCAAATTAGGAGACCAAAACTGTACACAATACTCCAGGATCCAAGAAATAAACTCCTAGTCTGCTCAACCTTATCCTCAAGTCCTAGCAACATCCTTATAATTCTTCTCTGCCCTCTTTTCAGTTTAACTTCCCAAAACGCAACACCTCACACTTATCTACATTAAGCTCCTTCAGCCATTCCTCAGCCCACTTACCCAATTGATCAAGATACTGTTGCAATCGGCTTTGCTATCTACAATAGTGTCATCTGCAAATTTACTAATCCTGCCATGTACATTCTCATCCAAATTGTTGAGAAAACAGCAATGGGCGCAATACCGATCCCTGAGACACACCACTAGTTGCAAGCCTCCCATACGAAAATCAGCTTTCCACCAGCACCCTCTCTTCCTTCCATGAAGTCAATTTTCTATCCAGTCGGCTAGTTCTCCTTGGATCCCATGTGATCTACGTTTCCAGCGCAGCCTACCATGCAGTACCTTGTCAAATGCCTTGTTGAAATCCATAAAGACAATGTCTATGGTTCTTCCCTCATCATTGTTTTTGGTCAAAAGATCCCAATCAGATTCGTGAGACACGATCTCCCATGTAAAAAATCACTCTGACTATCACTGGCTACTGTCTATGTAAATGTGTATATATTTTATCCTTCGGATACTCTCCAGCAATGTTCCTACCACAAATGTTAGGCTCATTGGTATATAGTTCCTAGACCTTTAGTTGCTGCCCCTCTTAAATAGAGGCACAATATTAGCCACCCTCCGGTCTTCCAGCACGTCACCCGTATCTAATGATGATTCGTATCTCAGCCAGGGTGCTTGTAATTTCTTCTCTAGCTTCCCACATTGTCTGCCGATATCTGATTAGGCCTGGGAGATCGATCTACCTTCATATGCCTCAGGGCGTTTAGCACCTCCTTGACCATAATAATGACCATCCTCAAGACACTTTCATTAATTGTCCCAAGTTCTCCAGTCTTCATGTCTTTCTTTATGGTAAAAACAGAGGAGAAATACTCATTGAGGATCTTTCCCATCTCCTGGAGCTCCACACAGAAATAACCACTTTGGTTTCTGCAAGGCTCTATTACTCTCTTGTTGTCCTCTTTCCCTTAATGTACTTATTTTTATAAGTACATTAAGGGAAAGAGGACAACAAGAGAGTAATAGAGTAATATTTTTATATCTTGGGATTTTCCTTAATATTATCTGCCATAACTATCTCCTGATTCCTTTTTGACCACCCAATTTCCTTCTGAAGTATGTTGCTCAATTCCCAAAACTCCTCCAGGGATACACTTGATCCCAGTTGCCTATAGTTGTCCCATGCCTCCTCCTTTTTCCTGACCAGAGCCTCAATTTCTCTCATCATCCAAGCTTCCTTACACCCTCCAGCCTTGTCTTAAATGGATTTTTAGGGGGATAGAGGTATAGAATCATTCAGCAGAAGAAGCAGCCATTCAATCTTCATACCTGCACTGGTTCAGAAGATTTTTCCAATTTGCCCCACTCCTCAGACTTCCCCCTATTGTGTTGGGAATGTTTCCCTTCAAGTACATATTTTAGTATGTGTAGGAAGGAACTGCAGATGCTGGATTACACTGAAAATAAACACAAAATGCTGGAGTAACTCAGCGCATCAGGCAGCATCTCTGGAGAAAAGGAAGAGGTGATGTTTTTGGTCGAGACCCTTCTCAGACTGAGAGTCGGGGGGAAATGGAAATGAGAGATACAGTAAGTAAATAGAACAAATGAATGAAAGCAATGCAAAAAACAACAATGATCAAGGAAAGGTGGAGCCCACAATGATGTATATTTTAGTTAGCTTTTTGAGCTATAGTCAGATTTTGAACTAATGTCCAAACTATCCGCTTGGCTGAGTGCATCATCCCAATTTCTCTTGTGTTTCTTTGAAATAATATCTGGAAATCTTCAGTTTTCACCTTAAGTAATAAACTTAAATGTTATTACTAATCACTAATTTGTGATGTGTTGAACTGCACTATGTCACTGGGTCTAATCTATCCTGGGCTTTTGTGATTTCTGCCATGCCACTGAATGCAAAATAGAGAAGAGGTTAGTCCACTCTCGGCAGGGAAGGCAGAGAACTTTGGAGAGTCAATTCCATGATCTGATAGTTGCAGTGGTAAAGTTCTGGACATAGTCACCTCAGCTTGGATATGGGGAAGATTGCCAAAGCACTGAGGAAATGAGCAGTTGAACCAGTTTTGAAATACATGTGCAATCTATTTGATTGTCCATTTGGCCAAATCAGAGCACTGTTGCGGCATTCTATTTTAAAGCGCGTTTCCATGCAGAAACTTGGTTGATTATGTTGGAATTAGCTTTGCAAGATTCGCATAACATGACAAAAAGTAAAGGCTTTTCCAATTACTCATACATTGACTATTATACCTTTTGCAGAAAAGAGAGTCACAACTAGTGGTCACCAGATGAAAATTAAAAGGGAAAAAATGTCAATTAATTCGCAGGTGCCAAGGAAGAAAAGAGTAAGTAATTTTTTATAATCTACTTCATATGAAGCTGAACTTGCATCATTAAAACCATTAAAACAAACACACTTCATCCTAACTGCTGTTTTTGGTGTAAAGGAGTGAGAGCTGATTATTTAATTATAAAGTTATACAGGCCCTTTGGCCCACCATGCCCATGCCGACCAAGTTGTCAGTGTGCATGAGTTCTATTTGCCTGCATTTGACCCCTATCCCTGTAAACCCTTCCTCTACATATATCTGTCCCAATGTCTTATGTCGTAATTGTAACCATTTCTATAGCTTCCTCTGAATCTATACTGTTTTCTGTTTCTATAAATTCATAGATGTCTTAAGTTGACATAGTTGTTTAAGATAGAAATGCAGATGGATGTAAGAATTTATAGATTTTTTTCCCCTGCCATTTAAAAACTGGTTAAATATTGCAGTTGTTATATATAGCTCCAAATCACTCCTTAGAGCACTAACATTTGAAGAAAATTAGGATTTTTACCTCAAATGTGCATCATACATTTAATCATGCATAACTTTAATAAGAGATTATATTTTGAAAAGAAGCGGTAATTGTCAGTAAAATGTGCTCACTAATTAAAAATAGTAAGTGAAAGTTTAGAAACCTAGTTAGTAAGTTATTTTGTAAAAGCAATCTAAGGATTGATAAAAGGTTTGTGTGACCCCATGCCAATTACATACTTGTGCTAAATTAGTTTAATGCTGGATTTTGCTTTCTAAAAGTATGTGGTTAAATGGTTAATTGGTTTGATCCATTGCACATATAATTTTGTGCTTAATTTTGTTGAATGTTACTCTTTTTTTACTACCATCTCTTTTTCTAAGACCAAGTGATTTAAAAAAAAATGTAAATAGCTTGGGAATCATATTACACATACTAATTAGTTGTTACTATTTCTAGTACACAATATTCCATGGTTTTTCAGTAAATGTTTATAAAGGGAAAAAATTGTCCCAAACTGCATGTGATGGCCTGCCCAAAATTTGTATAGTAAGTTGTTTGTCCTGCAGCAGTGTTTTATTAGATTACGCCTAGCCTGAATTACTTGTTGAGTGTTATATTTCTGACATTAATTGAGGAACCCAGCCAAACTACTTTGTTGGAGGAACAATAAATAAAGAAGTGAAATGAAAGTAGGCCAAACTAAGTCCTCACTGATGTTCAATTCCGACTTTAAACATGGAGTCTTTTAAACCCTTAAGAATTTTGTAAGTTTCTGTAAGATCCCCCCTCAATCTTCTAAATTCTAGCGAGTACAAGCCGAGTCTATCCAGTCTTTCCTCATATGAAAGTCCTGACATCCCAGGAATCAGTCTGGTGAACCTTCTGTGTACCCCCCTCTATGGCAAGAATGTCTTTCCTCAGATTTGGAGACCAAAACTGTACGCAATACTCCAGGTGTGGTCTCACCAAAACCCTGTACAACTGCAGTAGAACACACAATGTCTATGCTGAACATGATGCCAAGAGCAACTCTCTTATTAGCCTGCATAACATTCGTATCCCTCCCATTACCTGCATTTATATTTGCCTATCCTAATACAGTGCATTCAGAAAGTATTCAGACCCCTTCACTTTTTCCACATTTTGTTACGTTGCAGCCTTAGTCAATCTACACACAATACCCCATAATGAAGAAGCGAAAACAGGTGTTTCGAAATGTTTGCATAAGTAATTAAAAATAAATAACTGAAATATCACATTTACATAAGTATTGCTATGACACTCGAAATTGAGCTCGGGTTCATTCTGTTTCCATTGATTATCCTTGAGATGTTTCTACAACTTGATTGAAGTCCACCAGTGGCAAATTAAATTGATTGTACATGATTTAGAAAAGCACATGCCTGTCTATATAAGGTCTCACAGTTGACTGCATGTCAGAGCAAAAACCAAGCCATGAAGACGAAGGAATTGTCCATAGACCTCCGAGACAGGATTGTGTCGAGACACAGATCTGGGGAACGGCATAAAACAATTTCTGCAGCGTTGCAGGTCCCGAAGAGTACAGTGGCATCTGTCATTCTTAAATGGAAGAACTTTGGAACCACCAGGACTCTTCATAGAGCTGGCCGCCCAGCCAAACTAAGTAATTGGGGGAGAAGGGCCTTGGTCAGGGAGGTGACCAAGAGCTCTGACAGAGCTCCAGAGTTCCTCTGTGGAGATGGGGGAAACTTCCAGAAAGACAACTATATCTGCAGCCCTCCACCAATCAGGCCTTTATGGTAGAGTGGTCAGATGGAAGCCACTCCTCAGTAAATGGCACATGACAGCCCGCTTGGAGTTTGCCAAAATGCACCTAAACACGATTCTCTGGTCTGATGAAACCCAGATTGAACTCTTTGACCTGAATGCCAAGCCTTGCGTCTGGAGGAAACCAGGCACTGCTTATCACCTGGCCAATAACACACACAGTGAAGCATGGTGGTGGCAGCATCATGCTGTGGAGATGTTTTTCAGTGGCAGGAACTTGGAAACTAGTCATGATTGAGGGAAAGATGAACGGAGAGATCCTTAATGAACAGTGAGATCCTTAATGAAAATATGCTCCAGAGTATTCTGGACCTCAGACTGGGGCGGAGGTTCACCTTCCAACAGGACAATGACCCTAAGCACACAGCCAAGACAACGCAGGAGTGGCTTTGTGACAAGTCTGTGAATGTCCTTGAGTGGCCCAGCCAGAGCCCAGACTTGAACCCGATCAAACATCTCTGGAGGGACCTGAAAATAGCTGTGCATCGACCCTCCCCATCGAACCTGACAGAGCTTGAGAGGATCTGCAGAGAAGAATGGGAGAAATTACCCAAATACAGGTGTGCCAAGCTTGTAGCGTCATACCAAAGAAGACTTGGGGATATAATCGCTGCCAAAGGTGCCTCAACAAAGTACTGAGTAAAAGGTCTGAATACTTATGTAAATGTGATATTTCAGTTATTTCTTTTTAATAACTTTCCAAAAATTTCTAAACAGCTGTTTTCACTTTATTATGGAATATTGTGTGTAGATTGATGATAAAAAAAATAATTTAATCCATTTTAGAATAAGACTGTAATGTAACAAAATGTGGAAAAAGTGAAGGGATCTGAGTACTTTCTGGATGCACTGTACATCGTATCTGCCTCCACCACCAGCCCCGGCAGCGCATTCCAGGCATTCACCACCCTCTATGTAAAAAAGACTTGCCTTGCACATTTCCTTTAAACATTTCCCCTCTCACCTTCAAATACTGCCCTCTAGTATTTGATATTCCCATCCTGCAAGAAAGATTCTGATGGTCTATATATGCCTCTCTTTATTGTCTATGCTTCAATCAGATTTCCCTGCAATCTATGACATTGACAGAGAAAACTATCCAAGTCTGTCCAACCTCCCCCCTGCAGCTAATACTGACTAATCCAGACATCATTTTGCTAAACCTTTGCATCCTTTCCAAAGCTTCCACACCCTTCCAGTATTGAGGTGACCAGAACTGTTTGCAGTACTCCAACTGTGACCTTGTAAGGATTGTAAGGCTGCATCATGATTTCCTGACTCTTGTATTCGATGCCCTGACCTAACAGTGGGTAAATTCTTACAAATGATTCCCCATTTTATACTTTGTGCCCTTTGTGCAACGCTTTGAATCTTTTGTGCATCTTTATCAACTTGTCATGCTGCCTTTGAGGACCTGTGTATCTGGATTTCCAATCATATTTGAGACTGTATTTTTATCCATGCAGTTTTATCACTTATTTTTATTAATTTTACAGTTCACCTCACATTTTCATGTGTTCTTGAACAAACTGTCAATGACTTACCTGAGGTTTTTGTTATCTTTCCAGTTGATCATATTCCACATTTCATTTTTATCTCCACATTTTTATATGGTATTCACTATACCAAAGTAGGTATACCCTGAGCAATGATCCTGAAGCTGAGCCCTGGAAAGGTTTTCCCACCCCGATCATTCCTCCATTTCCCTGTTCCTGTCAGACATAAGATACAGAAGCTTAAAATTGTGCACCACTAGACTCAGGAACAGCTTCCTCACCTCTATCAGGCTTCTGAACAGTCCTTCCATAAACTAGGGTACAATCTAATTTCCCCTGTACCTCATTGTGGACATTTGACTTTGTCACTGGAACTGTTACAGTATAACGTTGACAACTATATTCTACAATCTGCACCTTTCCCTTTGCTCTACCTATTGTTTATTTGGCCTGTATTTATTTATAGTATTATTGGTTAGCATGTAAAACATTTTTTCACTGTACATGTTTTAATATAGTCTAGCTTCATTATTACAGACTTCTTTATAACGATTTTTGTTGTAGTGGATGGAGCGTCGCCACAGTAATCAGACAGCACTGTCTCTAAGAACAAAGGCTGCTCGTTACACTGAGGGAGGTCATAGAAGTTGACAAGCAATTGCTTCGACACTTTGACGGGAGGTCATTGAAATTGACAAGCAATTGCTTTGGCTGACACTTGTTCACCCTTTAGTATTTTTAGCTACGATAACAAAAATATATTTTGAGCTGTTTTAAAAATGAAACTGTATTTGAAAATGACTTGTGGTTCCACGGAGTGACCGCTAGATGGTTGGAAGGAATCCCTTAGTGGACAATCAGCAATAACACACTATTCTCTCTCCCCCCCCCCCCCCCCTATGTTCCGTTATAATGAGGGTTTCTGTAATAGCATAAAACTTATTATCTTCCTCCCTTGTACAAAAAAGTAAATAACCACTAACTTATGGGTTCGTCTTTCACATCATGTCTTGCAATGTGATGTCAGGAATGTGTTTCCCGGAACGGTAATTTTAGTCATCATAACTTATTGATTGCTTCAAGATTAATAGCATTCTGTACAGCACCCAGTGAATAAGTTGTCCAAGAGGGCAGTTGCAGTAGCAATAAGAACTGTAACTTAAATTAATGAACTTCCTCTTCTCATAAATTATGCTTTTGACTCCCTACACCCCTTGTCTGTCAAGGTGTGAATGTTCTGCTAGGTTCTTCTCTATCCTTCCAACTTTTATTTGTCCTCATGTTTTCACCTTTCACAGCAAAGAACATTTTTGTTTTTGTTTTGTCTGATTTGCTTTATCTTAAATATTGCAGCTGGGAGCTCAGAACCTTTCTTTCAAATATGCAAATTGGATATATTTGTTTCATGATGGAAGTAAGGCATGAAGCACAAAATGCAACCTTTGGTAATATTTTGGAGATCTCTCGATCTCTCCATGACGACATTGTTTTCCTTCAAATGCCCTGGTTTCCTTTTAAGGATGTGCAGTTTGGTAGATATTTGGCTACTGGGAATTGTCCCAAGTGTGTAGGTAAATGGTTGAATTTCAGGAGGGGAGAAGGGAAGAGTTGGTGTAAATATGGGGAAAAAAGATTGGATTAGTGTAAAAAGGTGCTTGCTGTCAAGTCGCCTTCAGTTGGCTGAGGAGTCTGTTTCCATCCTTCATAACTCTATGGTAAATCCTTGGGTTTTGTATGTAATATGGTTCTACTGGTTGAGCAGTTAATGTATATAAAAATGTATAGCCTGATTTTCAAACATTCAGTTTCAAAACTATTCCTTTGAGAATAATCTTATTCCAGACGGCATGGCATAACTTTAGAAAAATAACTTTCAAGTTTGTAAAGATAAGTAATTTGTCTTAAAATTATTTTGAAAGAAGCCCTTATTTTATAGCCTTGGATGTGGGAAGAAGACACGCAGCTAAAAGAAGGAGTAAGAAGATATGGATCTGGAAATTGGACCAAAATTCTGGAGCACTATGATTTCAACAATCGGACTAGTGTGATGCTGAAAGATAGATGGAGAACCATGAAAAGGCTTTGCATAGTCCACTCCGATGAAGAGAGCTGAAAACTAATAGCATAAAAAATTCCATTGTCTGTGACTGCCTTCACAATGAAGAGATGCGTTGGTGATCTTCTAGGCCATTCTGAGATCAACCCATTTAACTCTGGATCTGCAGCTTTGAAGGGATTTGTAGTCATGCAGCAAGCCTTATAGAGAATTTTGATGCATTTGTCACATTTAATAACATTGCACATCATTTTGTCATGAGATTTTTCTTGTGAAATCTGCCAAGTATCAGCAACATTTCTAGATGACACAAATGTTTCATCTGTATATTAACATCCTGAGAACAAGTAAAGCAAAACAAATATGGCTGGTGTGGAAGCTGCAAGTAAATAGGATTTTTTTTATACCCAATAGCATTCTGACCTATGTGTGTCAACTTAGTGACTGCATTTTTCATTTGATTTAAAAGTTGAAATGTAAAGTTCACATTTAACATTGTTGAATGGTATTGTGGTACCAGTGTGTTCCCACAAAGTGAAAATGTAGTAATATACTGAAAAAATGGAATTTTAGCAAATTTATAAAAATGATTGTTTGCTCTATTGTGTAAGTTGGAGTAAAAAAATAATTTTCTGTTCTCAGCATTGTGTTTCGATACAAATCTTGGTCTACAGGTCATAATTTAAACCCTAATCTCAATAGTTTTTGTTGGGAACATGCCTAAGCTTGTTGAGTGGGTTTTACACGTTTTCAGTTGTATAGTGGAGGAACAAAAATATTGAAATGGCAATGCATGTCATCATATCTGAGAGCATAGTACTCTCTGGCTATGTGTAACAAGCTCAAATTTCCTGCTTGAAATCAAAGCCTTGCATGTCTTTGCAAAAAAAACATTCAGAATGGCTGAAAGATGAAAAGTTCATTGGAATTTGAGAAATAAATTTAGTGTGATCTTTTTCAATATTATCCATATCCCATATTGGGGTGGTTTTTATTTGACTACACATTACAAGCTGTGCTCATGTGTACAAAGTGTACCCTATAGTGTTTTGGTGCACAAGTGTTAGTGATAAGGTAGTCGCCTCCCTCCAGAGAGTGAAACCTCAGTTGGCCATTTTTGAATGATAAGGCCAACAACTAATTTTTTACATTTTATCGTTAGAATTACATTCTGGTAACAATGTGTACATTATTTCCATTATGTGGGCAAAATATAAATAAAGGTTATTTGAAATATCAAAGATACCAAAATGTTGTATTTGTCTCTTATTACAGGATATTTCAATATGACTTCAAAGCAATTTCACACAACTGTTTTTCACCTTACTAACAGTGAGAATTGAGCATTCATCTTTCTCATTGCAGTTTTAATTTTGAAAATGTTGTTGCTATGTTTTATAAAATTTCAAGTATATTGTACCCAAACTATATTTAAATTTGAAGTATTGAATATCTAAGGCTGCCAAATATGACCTAACACTATTATTGACATTTTTCATGAGGAATAGAAATTTTGCTTGAATAAGTAACTACTAAAAATCTTAAATGAGTCTACACCTGTGCAAATATACTATTGAGGCTATTTCTTACAATATTATTCTTTTGTTGAACCCTTCCACTCAAGTTATCTTAAAGCAAAGAAAAATGTAGTGAACTTTTGGTTTCTTTGTTGGGCAGGCATTCTTATGCCTGCAAAAGTGGATAATTGGGTTTGTTAGTACACAATTCTATGTGGATGAAATAAACTAAGCAATTTGCATCCGTTTCACTTCTAGAGAATAACAAATAAAACCAATTAATTAGCTGAGTTGTAATGAAACAAAATGCAAATACATAGCTATTTTTCATAGCCCTTCGTTATGTTAATTCATTGGCATGATTTGAGTTTAAATTAGAGGTCCAGATGCAAAAGAAAAGAAAGGCTTTCCATTTAGAGGCAAAATCGGTAGGTTGCTGCTGGTAATACCATTCATCTTGACTGAACACACATGTGCTTGTTTTTTTTTTCCCCAATCATCAGCTTGGTTGAAACTTTTCACATTTATCTGTAGCTGTGATCGGAAAGTCTTGTTTGCATGTATCCATAGCAACCCAATTCAAATATCTTGCATTTTATGCATGATTCTACCAAATAGAAGTTGGATCACTCTAATCTATAAATGTTATGGTGAATATATTAATATTAATTTGATAAATGCATGAATCTTTAGAATGTACATGGAAAAAAATGACCACAAATGTCAAATATTCAGGAACGTAATTAAAAAGGCAGAATAATCTAGAGGGGGTGGAAAGAAAGTAATAAGAGTACTATGATCCATGTGGCAGGATATGTGGAAACATTTAATTTTTCACCTATATAAATGAAATGAACTAATCAAATGTGCTATTTTATATTTGGTCTTAAACAATGGGACATAACTACAAGATAAGGGACCAGTCATTTAAAACTGAGGTTTGTAGAAATTTCTCCCTGGAGTTAGTGATATATTAGGGAATTCTCTGCCCTGGCGGTCAGTGGAAGTATTTAAAGTGGAGATGAATTAATAATTGATAGATCGCGGAATAGACAAAGATAGAGAAAAGGCGTTGAAGCTACAATAAATCTGCATATTCAATGATGGAGCAGGCTTGAGGGCCTTAATTGTCTACTCCTGCTCCTATTTTCTGGGGTTGTAGAAAGATGCAAGTGAGGATTAAGTAGATATTGTTATAAGAATTTTGAAGTGTAGATTATTTTAATATACAGGAACGCTAAGATGTTGGAAGAAATATCTTGCAATTATCTTCATTAAAGAGGACACAATAAGTAATACAGAAATTCTGGGGAGCTCTAATGGGGATGAGGGAACTAATTATAAGAGATAAAATAATGAAAAATTATGAAGACTAAAAAGTGGCAAGATCCCCCGAGTCTGACAGCCCACGTCCTAGCGATAATTTGAGAGAAGTTGCAATAATTGTGATCTTCAAAAATATGCTAGATTTAATCCACTGGGTTAGAAGACATTAAAGAATAACAGCAATAACAGCAATTACATTTATGTCCTTAATTTAATAGCAATGAAAAAACTCTCATAATTTGACAATTTATATGGTTTAATGGAAGGGAAGTCTTATTTGATAAATTAAATAAATATTTCTGAGAATGTAAGAGATAAAACTCCAATTATCCAGTGCATTCAGGAGTTTGGTTGTGTTGAATTAACATTTTCTGGGTACCTAATATATATTTTTTTTTTTGTTTGATGTTGCACTGTATTAACCTTCCCATAATAAAGTAAATGTAAAGAGTGTGATGGGAATACAACTCTGGTCAATTTAAAGGGAGTGTGGGAACTGGTACATTGGTGGTTGGACGGCTGCATGGGAACCAGGGCTTTGGCAAGCTCAATAAAGGCGACCTCAGCGAGCTGGAAAGAGACGTGGGATCTGGAGGCTTGGTGTGTGGAAAGGAACATGCAAACATGAACTGCTTGAGTCAGATTCCAAACTGGGATTTTTGAATGGTTTGCCAGGGAATAATCAGAGTTTTACTGTGGTATAGATGGGGGGAACTGATAGGTCTAGGTCATGTGAATTTTCAAAAGGGTTATGATAAGGTACCACAGAATAAATAGCTACATGTCATTGCAGATTTATTGGATCAAGGTAGTACATTTATACAGATAGAGCATTGTTAAAGGGCAGAAAATACATTTTTTTTCATATTTTGTTTTAGTGACATGTGGATCCATTTTGGCCTTTAGAGTTCATGGATACAGCGTGGAAACAGACCCTTTGGTCTACTGAGTCCGCGCCAACCAATGATCACCCTGCACACTAGCACTATCCTGCACACTTGGGACAATTTACAATTTTATTACCAAAGCCAATTAACCTACAAATCTGTAAGTCTTTAGAGTGTGGGAGGAAACCGGACTTTCCGGAGATAACTCGCGTGGTCACAAAACGTATAAACACAGTACAGACATCACCTATAGTCGGGATCAAACCCGGGTCTCTGGCACTAAGGCAGCAGCACAACCAATTTCCTTCTCTTAGATGTGAATATAAAAAGTCTTAACTGCTTTCAGCTAAAGTTAGGTGGGAAGGAAAGCTGTATGGAGGACACAAAGAAGCAACAAATAATAAAGACGGTTTAAGTGAGTGGGGAAAAATATGCCAAAGATTTTTAATGCATGAAAATGTTACATTACTGACTTTTGTTCAGTTATTTGAATATGATGATTAAAAGATGTTGATTTTTTTATAGTCATGCTGTTGGTGCACAAAATGCAGAAAATTAATGAAATATCATAGCCAATTTGAGAGAAAAATGAGAGGAATTTTTTTATATTCCTGGAATGTTGGGAGTACATTTATAAATATATTTTACTGTACTTGTACAATCGGTTTACATGAAAAGGTATAGAGAGAGCAAGAGGGCCGATGCCAGAATGAGAAATCCTTAACAAGGTACAAATAAACTTCTACTTTCACACATACAGGGGAAAGAGAAGAATTATGAGAGGCAGTAGTTTCCTTACAGTGAGATTGAAAGTGAGACATATGGAAAAAATGTATCTATGTACTTTCTATTGATAAGGAGTACTAAACAAAGTGTTATTGTCATAGATGTTGTGCATCTGTATAAAGGAGTGTAAGTTGACTATGTAATAAATTTATTTATTTTTAATTAAATCTGTAACTTTAAAATTCTTCTGGTCATCTATTGAACTACGATGAATAGAGTGTTAGCTTTATATTGATGAGATTAAATATTTTTGGTTGTAATAATTGTGACATTAATTAACTACAGCCATTTGTTCTTATTTCTTAATTGCCAATCTAATCGGACAAATCTGGTAAATAAAAGTGAGTCCATCAATCAGTATTGGCCACATTGTTTTAATCTTTATTTGCAAAATTTAACTGATTTATTTCCATGGTGATAAATGTACATTATAATCAAATTCGGTGCAACACTAATTGGAACAAAGCATGTGATCTCAATAGCAAAGACATATTCTTGCGTGAAGCATGTGAGTTTCTACCTTCATAATAATTAGCAGTGTTTCGATGCATTCTTTCATTATAAACTCCTTTAAAAGTATGGTATTCTGTAGTTGGTTATTACTTAATCCCAAATTTTAACAACTTATCAAAGATCATGCAAAGTGTTCAGTTTTCTTTCCATTTTTCAATCTCTCTCAATGTTAATAACCATTTGTTGCAGACATTAACTGCATGAATCATAAACAAACTGAGAAGTATTCTTTCCATTAAATTAATTTTAACTTTGCCTTCCAACACACACACTTAAAACAAATACTAATTGCCACCATATATTGTGGGCCTAAAGGCCTCTTTCTGTGCTGTACTGTTTTATATTCTATCTATATCAGTTGATGTTTGTGAAGCTTTCGGTTGCTGATGAAGCCATATCACACTCTGGATTTCTGCTGATGACTAACTACTGCTTCTGTAAAGGTATAGTCAGCCGCAAGTGCCACAACTGGAAACGTCATTTGGCTGCTAATGTAACCCGACAACCCAGTTGGATTTGATTTATAATGCTGCCATCTAATATGGAACTATTGAAATCACTGATAGTCAAGATAACACATCACTAACCACAACCAATATTTAATTAAAGATTCAAATTGGTCTTTTTAAAAACCTTAATTCAAATTCAGAATGATACAATTCTGTTAGACAATAATAATCGCAAAGTAATATGAATGGTCTTTTTGTCTCTCTGCCATGTAAAGTTAAGCTTACATTTATAACTTAGTGTGGAATGTTTCTAAAATAATAAATAGATTCTCAAGTGAAAATAAAACTGTGGACACCAGGACATGAACACTGTGCTCCCTCGTGCACCTTTTTCCAAGTTCCTCTGCACCGAAAATTACCCACTGCTTGCCACTGTGAAATGCGAGTCCTGTCAGCAATACAAACACAAGAGGTAGATAACATATGAGTGTACGTGGAAAACTATATACGAAAGAGATGCAGACATTATATTGTCTGGTTTTGAAGCATGCAAAGTTGAACAAACCTTAATTGAAATTTAAAAATCGCACCATTGAATTGAAAATAAACAGAAAAATCTGAAAACTGCAGGTAAGGTACCATCTATGGAAGTTCTGATAAAGGCTAAATTAAATGTTAACCCCGTTTCCCTTTCCACAGATGCTGCCTTGCCTGCTTTGCAGCATTTTCTGCTTTTTAAATTTTCAGATTTCCAAAATGTGTTAATTTTTAATTTTCATAAAATAAAACACGAAATGGTAGATTTATATTTATATATATGTGTGTATATTTATATTTATTTATATTTATTTATTTATTTATTTATATAATGCTTTGCTTGCATTTGTAAAGAATACCTGAAACATAGCTGCTGTGAATTGTTTGCAAAAGATACCAACAATGAAATTCATACCTGTTATGTGAATGTATTTTCAGATTCCCAGCAGCAAAGATTTGCTGTCTCAAGTGAGTTTAGCTAAACAAGTGTTTTAGCCTTGTTAGGTCACTGTTCAATTATTCTTTGTAAATAAATAATCTCACTTGGTAAATGCAGATAAATGTAAGCTTCTGAAGCCATTTGAAACTGCTACCAATTTTCTAGTTCCTGGTTACAAAAAAAACATGTCTATATTTTGTAAGATTGCCTTGCATTTCAATCAGAATGCAGTATATTGAGTTGTGATATTTTATATTGGAATTAAAAATAACTATTTTGTTAAGTGCCAGAAAAATATTTGAATCATTTCCCAGGGGCTTTCTTGGGAAAATACCAAGCTTCAAACTTTCTGGGATCTCCCTGCTGCTTCCAGTTTGAGCATATTGAAAGTAGATTCCAATTGTGACTCCAGCCTGGAAATTAGCCAGTAAGTGCTAACTTCCAGCAATGTCAGAGCAAAAATCTGGGAGTGGAAACTATGCCAGGTAAGACCTGATGGGGAATTAAAAGGAAATGAATGCATGTAAGAGAGATGATGTTAATTAATTGTGTTCATCGTTTAAAAGTATCAATGTTTTCATTGTGTTTTTTAAAGTTTCTGAATTGTTTTTACATTTTAAGTTTTCAATCATTGATTTTATTATTTGTGAACAGTTTTCAATGTTTTGTTAATGTCAGATATTCACAGACATTTAAAAAAAATTGATAAAATTTGACAGCTAGGAAGCCTGGCAGCTCTTACATTTAAAGCCTCCCTAAAGTCTTGTCTTTTCTGCAGAAAGCTATGAAGAGACTTGACAATCAATTTATTTCTGTAGATAAGTACAGTGAGGAATGGAGAGTCCGTTAACACAAAACCATCAATGCTCTGAGTCGTAGAGATACACGTCAGGCACACTGTGTTTACATTTAAGGTGTTTACATTAAATGTATAGCAATTTGGAAACGGGTCCTAAAACATCTGCTATTTCTAATTTGTCTCACACAATTATGCACAATAAACCTAATTACCATCAAAGTTGCTAAGAAACAATTTTGTTCAATAATGGAGATGTATCAGAAAATGGGAAAAAAATTTGTTATGATAATTAATTTACTGTATTTAGTGTTCACATATCATATTTGAGTTCATAATTACCCATTCGCATTTGCATCATCACCATGACAACGATGGTTGTGTGAATTCATGGCCGGTGGCTGACAGGTTACACAAACAGTGTATCCCTCTCGGAGATACTGCATCCATCTGGCAAATGGACGATTCTCCACAGTGCAGTGGAAGGACAGTGATTCAATTGTAAACTCTGCACAATATCTGGTTGATAACATAAGAAAAAGTAAATTAGAAACATGGGAGCTATCCAGCCCCAAGTATCATGACTGATCTATCCCCAAACTTTATCCACCTAGCCCAAATCCATATCCCTTTATTTTTGGCTATATTCCAGGCACTGGATCTCAGGTTTGAGATTATTAATTGAGCTGGCATGTACTGCATTGTGCGGAGGAGTATTCTACTATTCTATGACCATTTGCATGAAGAGATCTTTCCCAACTTCTTCCCTGAAAGGTGCCTCCCATTTGTTTAGTCTTCCTGTTATAAAAGTAGGCATTCTGTTAACCTTCTAAATGTTTTATTTTGCAATCCAATTTTAATGTTTGTAGTGATGGATACATGAATGGTGCACCTTGTTTTTCATCGATTAAAATACTCAATTTTCTTTAATTGAAAATGGGTGACATTAAATTCACCAGCACTGAAATTATTAATCACAGCATTATTCATTATGAATCGTCCAGCATTGCTTGATATTTTGTGTTATTGGCAAACTTGGATATAATGCTATTATGTTTTTAATGCATTGATAATGAATAATGGATGTCCCAGCACAGATACAGTAGATCCTTATGAGACATCTCTATCTATGTATGCATTACACCTAATTTCTGACTTTTATCTCTGACTTTTATATGCTACAGAAAGAATCCTATCCAAATGCATCACACATTGGTATGGTAACTGCTCTATCCAAGACTTCAAAAAATTGCGGAGTTGTGGACACAGCCCAGTATATCAAACGACCAGCCACCCTCCTCCCATTGAATCTATACTTCAAGTTGCTTTGGAAAAGCAGCCAGCATTGTCAAAGACCACTCAAACCTCAAGGAACAAAAGATACACAAGCTTGAAAGCACACTACAGCTTATTTAAGAACACCTTCTTCCCTCTGTGATCAGACTCTTGAAGGGACCTTTCATATGCTAGGAATGAATTCTGATCTTCCAATCTACCCCTTGCACGCTTAACAATCTGTACTTTCTTTGTAACTATCTTCTGTTCGGGATTTATTTTCTCTTTTTCACTACATGGTGTACTTATGGATGGTATGATTTGCCTAGATAGGATACAAAACAAAGTTTTTCACTGTAACAGTATTAATAAATCAACCAATCCTTTTTATGATATGGCAGCCAGAATTGTAGGTGGTATTCTTAAATGTGGTTTAAACAAGATTTCAAATAAACTTAGCATTACTTTTAACCATTTAAATCCCATTCATTAAGAAATAAATCCTTGTACTTTGGTTTACTTTAATTATAGCATTGCTAAATCAGTGGTAAAACTTTTGTGGTGGATTGTCTGAGATCATTTATACAAACTAGGCTTGCACCTTATTCATATGGTCAATCTCCCCTTTTTTTCAACTAAGTGTTCTATCTTGCATTTATCTGTTTTAAACTTAATTTCCTAGTTATTTGCCTATTCGACATGGTTATAATGTTCCCCTCTAATTTCTAATCAATCCTCATGCCAGGTCTCAGCCGAAAGTGCTGCTTGATCTGCTGAGTTCCTCCTGCAGATTATTTTTGATCCAAATTCTAACTTCTCCAGTATCTTGGGTTTCCTTATTCCTATAATTTATTGGAGTCTCCCTCAATATTAATTATATCAGCAATTTAGTGTCATTTGCAAACTTTAGAAATATATTTTAGATCCAAGAGTCTAAATAATGGCATTTAATAACTTGCAAAACTATACTTGCTGGTTGAACTTTATTGCCCATTAATGTGTCTTTAAAAAAGTGGTGATGAGCCAACTTCTTGAACCGGAGGTAATGACTCTATGTCAGCTCAGAGGAAATCAATGTCATGGAATAGCACAAAGTCAGTTTAACAGAAAGATATGGAGTTCAGAGAGTGAGATAAAGCACGGAGATGACATGGGCACCCACTGCAATGGAGAAGCTACCAGCTGTAACAGTTCTATATGCTGTTACCTCTGAGTTTTCATGACTGAGGGCATGTACAATGGCTTTCCCCTCAAAAGATTACCTGCATAGGTTTCTTGTGTAATTCAATAGTTCAATGATGCTTTATTGTCACATGTACAAAGTGCAAATGCATAGTTAAATTATTTTATTACAAACAGTCCAGTGCAATATTGCCTTGCCAATCCCAATTGGCAATTGTCTACTGAGCGCACATGCAAGAGATGCCATGTTTTGGTGTCATTTTCCCAGTTCATTCCATGCTCCAGTTGTTATGAGCGGTGCCTGCTACATGCAAGCCTCAGGCTGCTGCGGGCCTCAAGCCAATGCCGCCCTTGGTCAACCAGCAACCAACATCCTCTACTTGCCCGTCCAGCATTATTCCCCGGGGAAGCCGCCTGCAGCCGACCTTGAAGGCCCGGTAGGCTCGACCACAGTTCCCTCTCCTCTCCTACTGGCCTCATTCCTCTCCCATGTCCGGTGTCGTCATTGCTGGCTGCATCATCCTGGTCTCTGATCTTCAGGGAATGAGCAGAGGTGGCTTGTCTGGCTCCACTTCCAGGCTGTGGTCCACCAGGTGTTGTGTTCCACTGAGGTCCGCTGGGTCTTGCATTCGGCCGTGGTCCACCAGCTTGGCGGCTTCCGCTGTAGGCTGAGGACCCCATCTGGGAGCTTTCAGCCACATACCCGTCGGTCCACTGAATCCGCACTGACCAGCAATTACCCCGTACAATTTATAATTTACAGAACCCAATTAACCAACAACCCTGTACATCTTTGGAGTGTGCGAGGAAACCGAACACCCGGAGAAAAACCCACGTGGTCACAGGGAGAACATACAAACTCCATCCAGACCATAGTTAGGATCAAACCCGGGTCTCTGGTCCAGTAAAGCAGCAACTCTACCTCTGCGCCACTGTGCTACCCCTAAGTCCGTGCTGACCAGTAATCACCCGCACAATAGTTCTATCCTATACACAAGGGACAATTTGACAGAAGCCAATTAACCTACAAATCTGCATGTCCTTGGAATGTGAGAGTAAACTGGAGCACCAGGAAAAAACCAACAGGGTCACAAGACAAATGTACAAACCATGCAGACACCACCTGTAGTTGGGATTGAACCCCAGTATCTGGAGCTGTGAGGTAGCATCTGTGCCACTGTGGCAACTGTGGTCATATGGCACAGAAACAGTTTGCATTGTATCAAGTGTTTCACCAGTTATAAAGTACTCCATCGTCATTTTGGTCCGAAGTAGAAATCTTCACAATTCCATTCACTGATTTCCATGGCATAGCTCAACACTCCCTTCCAATTACTTTTTCCACGACTCCATGTAAATAATGTTCACTGATATTCCCTTGTCCACTACTGTGGTCATCTTTCTTAAAAATCCAATCAGGTTCCTCAAGCATAGCCCTCTTTTTTTCAAATCTAATGAATCGACCAAGTTAAAATCAGCTCCAAAATATCAGCGCTGTAGGTGGCTGCTATTTGTATACATTGGGTATGCAGCAAAGAATCTCACTGTGCCTAGTCACATGTGACAAAGTATTCCATTCCATCTTTCACATACTTACCATTAAAAGTGGATTCTTCATGACTACATTCCTGACAGTCATGTCTTCCATAAACAGGATTTATAGTATAAAGAAAAAATGAAATGAATAATCGTGCTCTAGGAAGTAGGAAGCCTGCTTAACTGAAAATCTTTCAGAACACTTCTGGACAGATCACCATATATTCAATGTCAGAATTAATTACCTTTACAAAAGTTTACTAAACATGTTACTGTGCTGCTTTCCATTTTGTTCATGCTCCCTTTACTATCAGTTGCTCAGAAACATGAGATGATGAAACTGCAGGGGCCTCTGCTGGCAATGTGCCATAAATTGGTTGTTGCCAGGAGGCAGGCCTGACCTGTCAAAAAAATGTATATTCGGGCTCATCTTCCCTACTTCCTCTCACTGTCATGGTCAAAGTTGACAAAATGCCAGAGGAAAATCCTGAGCTATGCCATGGAAAATTTTGCATTTATATTTATAATACGTGCCTTTTTATATAAAAGATTCTAACTATATTATTGTCAGATTCCAGTCACTCCAGTGATGCCGGAATTGCTACTCCATGCAGTACCATAAAAGGATCCTGCTTTTTTGGTATCCCTCCCTGACAGATGATAGTCTGTTTTATTGCATTTATTCTTTGTCTTTTGCACATCTTTTGGTGCTCTGTACTTACATTCATCCCTGCACTCTGTTATTTATTCTCTATATTTATTCTGAATAAATTATGTATTCCTATCTTAGTAAACATTTAAAGAAAATAATCAAGGTGCTGAAAATCTGCTTTAACTGACACGGCTAAGTAAAAAGAGAAACAATGTTGAAGTTTCAGGTAGAAACCTGATTTTTAAAAAAACCTTATTGATCATAGTCCAAGTTACAAATATTAGGCACTTTAATGCGGATCTTGACAACCATTCAAATTAAGATCATGAACACACAGACTATTTTATATGGAATTGATACCTAATCGAATTTGTTGAAATGAACAATCCGATTTGATAGTGACAATTGTTACTCACCTTGGCAACTTTTCATCCCCAAACAAAGTGCGCTTCTTTCTCTCATTATTGTATTTTGCTGTGCTTATAAAAGCAGGTACTAGGATATTAATAACAAAAATTAGAATTACAAGTTGAATAATATATCCAGTTGCTTAATTTATTTCTGGGTATAAAGACCAAACCAAATAAGATAATGTCCAATATAGTCTATTAGGTTTCCCAGATAATCATGGGTATGAAGCATTTTTTTTTTTGTCCATTATTACTAGCTGTTGCATTTTCATTAATTTCCACATTTCAAAAATAATTTTCTACCCTTAGGACATAAAAGGCACAATAAAATGAAAGGACTTTCTTCATCATGAATAATTTAATATTAATGAATAACGTTCAGCTATATCTCCAACTAAACATGTTAACATCACAACGCCTCATTTGGTATTCTAGAATTACAATAGCAATGAAGAAACCAATTACATATTGTGATAAATATCAGAATTCTTTGAATATTAATATCTATCTTCTATGCAAATATATCTGTTCATCAAACTTTATCCATGGTAACAGTGCATGCTCATTTATGCAAAGTTATTATAGAAAGAGCCTATGCAGTAATAAACGTTCTCAGGATTAGAGGTGACAATCACATTTCAAAGAAAATAGATACGTAGCGTCACACTGAGTTAAACCACTGTTCTTTCACTGTGGACATCTAGATACAAATCCAACCCTGACTAATGGAACAATACAGTCTTCTCTCTGCCAACTCTAAGGATCTCAAGTGAGATACATTGAACTTCTTGAAATGGACATGATTTGACATAAATTGCCAGATCACTTTGAGACATAAGACAAAAGTTGGTGTAAAAAAATGAAAAAATGATATTGTTACACCTTTACAGTTTTTTCTGATTTTAGGACAAAGGTACATCATACACTGAACGTATTTCTACATACAAAATATACATTAACAAAGTTAGGGCTGCCAGATAATAATGCGGGTGAAAGAAAGGACAAAACAATGTTTTGTTACCCAACACCTGTTATGATTCAATTTAACAAATTAAAATAAATTTCAAAATATCATTTTTCAGAATCTCTTTTTGGTAACTCACTAGTACTGTAAATATGAAAAAACTTGTAAAGCAGTACCATAATACTGTCCACAGTGGACACCCTGGTAATCGATGTAATCCAGGCAGCCTGCTCGTTCTTCCAGTGTCGGACAAGGATCTCCATTATTTTGAGGTTCTTGCTCAATGTGACGCCGTCGAATCCGGACTGTTGGTGCACATTGCTCAGCACAGCCACTCCAGTGACTCCATTCACTCACTACACATGGACTGGCTAGAATCAAGGGAACAGCATAAAGTTCAACATTTTACCCAAAATTGTTCTTACTCTCCTACAATAGGGATTTTTAGGAGAAGTAACATTCTAGGTCAAAGGTCCTTAATCAAAATCTCCTTCACCTGAAATGTTAATTGATGCGGCCTGATTTGCTGAATGTTTCCAGCACTTTCTGTTTTTGTCAGACTTCCAGCATCCACAGTTTCTTGTTGGTTTTAGGTTACAGTTTGACTAGTTGATATCTTATACTTTACAACGCAAATGTTTTTAAATTGATCCAAAATGTCAAATTATAAATAAATTCCTGCATGCAAATTAGATTGCACTTAAATTAGGAACAGTCATGATGCCATGCAAGACCACAGAAAAGGAATCCATTTATTAATATCAAACTGCAGGTTGCTGCCATTGTCCAAAGGTTTACTGCCTCGTCCCAAAATACAATAAGATTGCTTGGTCATAAATCAGGTTTCATGTGGGATAGAGGAGGGAATTAGAAAGGGATCGACCACTGGTTAGCAGTATACATAAAAATGTAATAATGTGAATATGCTACCGTTTTTAGAATAAATACAGCAAACTTGCCACATTTTGGCAAAGACAATTTTTGCACCATAAGGAGAAATGGTTCAGATTTTCTATCATGATTACTGTAAAATAAAACAGTCATCCGGATACAGCACTTGATACTACTTATGAAATTCACCAAACTAACAAGTACCATAATAGTACTAATTCTAGAGAAAATAAAGGATAAATAATACACGTTGGTGATTTAGAACTTCATAGTCAATTCTACAACTTTAAAAGACCCAGAAGCCCAAGTTCACAGTATACTATTATTGAATTGTGATGTTTCTTCATACAACTTTAAAAAAATCTGCTGCATTATGACACTGTTAATTTATAGATTCATTTCAACTGCCGATGTTAATGGTAGCTATTTAATATTTCCCAATTGCAGATTGGTGCATTCATGTTATTATTACACATGAGATTTTTTATTCTGCATTGATTCTATAATGCAAGGATCATTTACGGATTGTGGCCAGAGACAGTTAATTCTCCCTCATTTCTATCAACAATCTATGATACATTGTGGGAGATTATAATCATAATTATCTCTTCTTATCCTATCCAATTCAGTAAAGAGTTGACAGAAACATCAGCTTTGCCTACAAAATCAGAGGCTAGCTTATAAATTAGTAAATGTTTCTATCATAATAGCAAAAGTGTTTGAAATTATCTTGTTGAACCCTGTGGGGATCTCTTGGTAAAGTATAACCATTCTGTTGTGTTAAATGAAAGTCAACGCAGAACAATTGGGTCAAAGCAGAAAATAGTGTAGATAATCAGCAGGTCAGGCAGCATCCGAGGGGGCTGAAGTAGTATTAACATATCAAGTTACATTCCATCAGAAGCTGGTTTAGGTTTGGTTAGAACCTTCCCGATGTGTATTGCAGTGTTATCAGGGTCAGGTGATCGGTATGATACCAAATTAGATCTCATGATTTTAAGAAGTCAGGCAGTCAATTTGACACAACGGATGATAGCCTTCCTGGGTCTTGTTGTAGCAGCACAAATCCTAACACATGGAGAGTATTCCATCATACTCCTGATGTGCTTCATAGACAGTGAAAAGACTGGTGAGTCACTCGTCACCACATACCCAGCCTGAATGAAACTTGATATAACACACCACAGGACACTGGTGAGTAAGGTGGTGCAAAAATTGTAGCATTATCGTGTACCGTTTTGGCGAAGTTCAGGCCATGAAAAGCAAGCAAACAAACACTCAAACTCACTCACAGACAAGATGAGGTTTTAGTAATATATAGATATAGATAGATGTCACAATGAGTTCAGACAGAACACAGATCGCAACTTCATAATAAATTGGAGTATGGCATATATTAAAAACGTTCATAAATCATACTGAGAATTAACTATGGTTACCAGTTTCAGACAATAAAGTACACCATTTTATCAGATGTGCATTTTTAAATTAATTTTTTCCATTTGATATTGCTGATAAGTCCAGCATTTGTTCCCAATCACAGAGCGGTGGTGAAGCCCTTCTTGAATTGCAGCAATCTTTCTGGTAAAGATACTCCCTGCCCAAAGGTGTAATGGGTGTATCAGGATTGAAACCTAGTGATTATGAAGAAGCATCACCAGAAAGGTGTGTGACCTGGAGAGATACATGCAGGTGGTCTTGTCCTAGGTCCTACTGCCCTTGTCCTATTTGGGTAGATGTTATTTTGTTTGGGAAGTGTTGTCAGTTGATGCACACAGCAGCCACTGTGCATGGTTGGCAGAGAGCAAGAATGTTTATGGTAGGACATGGGGTGCTAATTAAATTGAATGAACCAAGAGAGTTATTGAAGGTGTAATGATTCAACTAGTGTGGGGAGAATTTTCCATCATACTCCTGATTTGTGCCTTGTAGATGTGGGAAAGCCTTGGGGTGACAGCGGGTGAGCCACTTGTTGCAGGATACCTAGCCTGTAAACTGCTGTAATAGTTATAGTATTTATGCAGTTTGTCCAGATTCTTGTCAATGATGGTCAGGTTTCTTGTAACGTTTACTTTTACCTCTGATAGTGATATCATCAGAATCTACTGTAGCGTCAAAAAAGATTGAAGAATTTTACTCGAGTATTATATTTGGATAGCAGTAACAGGATCGGTCCGAGTCAACATGGATTTACGAAGGGGAAATCATGCTTGACTAATCTTCTGGAATTTTTTGAAGATGTAACTAAGAAAATGGACAAGGGTGAGCCAGTGGATGTAGTGTACCTGGACTTCCAGAAAGCATTTGATAAGGTCCCACATAGGAGATTAGTGGGCAAAATTAGGGCACATGGTATTGGGGGTAGAGTGCTGACATGGATAGAGAAATGGTTGGCAGACAGGAAACAAAGAATAGGGATTAACGGGTCCCTTTCAGAATGGCAGGCAGTGACTAGTGGGGTACCGCAAGCTATTTACAATATATATCAATGATTTGGATGAAGGGATTCAAAGTAACATTAGCAAATTTGCAGATGGCACAAAGCTGGGTGGCAGTGTGAACTGTGAGGAGGATGCTATGAGAATGCAGGGTGACTTGGACAGGTTGGGGGAGTGGGCAGATGCATGGCAGATGAAGTTTAATGCAGATAAATGTGAGGTTATCCACTTTGGTAGCAAAAACAGGAAGGCAGATGGCGTCAAGTTGGGAAAAGGGGAAGTACAACGGGATCTGGGGGGGTCCTTGTACATCAGTCTATGAAAGTAAGCATGCAGGTACAGCAGGCAGTGAAGAAAGCGAATGGCATGTTGGCCTTTAGAACAAGAGGAATCGAATATAGGAGCAATGAGGTCCTTCTGCAGTTGTACAGAGCCCTAGTGAGACCCCACCTGGAGCATTGTGTGCAGCTTTGATCCCCTAATTTGAGGAAGGACATTCTTGCTATTGAGGGAGTGCAGTGTAGTTTTACAAGGTTAATTCCCGGGATGGCAGGACTGTCATATGCTGAGAGAATGGAGCAGCTGGGCTTGTACACTCTGGAGTTTAGAAGGATGAGAGGGGATCTCATTGAAACATATAAGATTGTTAAGGGCTTGGACACATTAGAGGCAGGAAACATGTTCCCAATGTTGGGGGGAGTCCAGAACCAGGGGCTACAGTTTAAGAATAAGGAGTAAGCCATTTAGAACTGAGACGAGGAAACACTTTTTCTCACAGAGAGTGGTGAGTCTGTGGAATTCTCTGCCTCAGAGGATGGTGGAGGCATGTTCTCTGGATGCTTTCAAGAGCGAGCTAGATAGGGCTCTTAAATATAGCGGAGTCAGGGGATATGGGGAGAATGCAGGAATGGGGTACTGATTGGGGATGATCAGCCATGATCACATTGAATGGCGGTGCTGGCTCGAAGGGCCAAATAGCCTACTCCTGCACCTATTGTCTATTAGAATCAAACAACCTTATACTAATTGTGATGTTCAATTCTTATTCAATTTGCCTTTAATTTGCAGTGGAATTTAAACAAATTTTGCAAATCAAAGGCATTTTTAAGAAATAAGATAAAATGTGCCAATTTGGTTTAAAATCCTTGGTATATCCTATGATCACATCTGAGAAAAATGGGTCAATATTACAATATTCTGATTTGGATTGGAAGGCTCTTCAAATTGTACTCAGTTTTTAAGGTACACTAGCAATAATAGGTACATTTATGATTTTTTCCATATTCCATTTCAGTACAACAAGGTTGGTATGTATTTTGCGTTATTTCCTGCGTTTTTAAATCAACTAATATACAAGTGGGAAACTAAACTTACTTTTAATCAATGATTATTTTTGGCAAAAAAAACATCATCCGCTGTATTGATGTCTTTGTTCTGTTTCAATATTCTTAAATATATTGAATGTAAAATAATAAAAATGTTAATAATAAAGTGTCTGATGCACTGACTCCCAGAAAATTTTACATTTATGATTATAGAGAATAAATACAGACAATTGAACTGTAATTAAAGCAAAAAATAAGTGCATCTTGGGCCATAATTTCCTTAAAGCCACCAACAAGAAAACAAGGTATCACCTTAAACCTTATCTGGGACTTATAATCCTTCCTTTGAGAAGAAGTATATAAATCGGAGGTTTCAACCACTGGCCAGAGTTCTTTTTCATGATACTTAAAATTTAAATTCTGCAAATGTACATATTTTTTTAGATCATATCATCAGCTCAGTACTGGGGTGGAAGATTGCAACCTTCACGTGGTCCACCCTGTTTCGACTAATGCAATCAACTCGACGTGCACACACAGAAGATCAAATAGAACAAGTTGTCCTACAACTTTAGGCTGTGCACACCACACAAAAGAAGAAGAAGCTCAGTACGCTTTCACACCCCCCCCCCCCCCCAGAAAAAAAAAGCAGGATTCAATTTAAATCAATATTACAGGTGATTCCTCCTTCCAGATAGCACACAAGTATCTCGGTACACGTGACAATAAACTAAACTGAATTCGGTTTCGGGTCTGAATTCAACTAAGCAAAACTTGTGGGTTGAGGAAACTGTTTTTCAGTAATACGAAATTCCATTACAATTACAAATGTAGCCCGAGTACAAGAAATGCATTCTTGAAGAGAGGAATCAGCAGAAGGTGAAGCAGATTTATGGCAGAAATCAAGATAAATACTTCGTTGCAAAGGAACAGCTGTCCAGGGCGTTACAAAATTCAATAAATGTAACTTTGGATTTTACATGTAAATTGAAAATCATTGATATGAATAATAATTTATCTCAATTTTCACATTGTGCAAGGAACTATTATAATTCTTAAATCATGAAATGACAAACTGTCTTTGACTTTTAAACAACTTCTTAGTAAAGGAATTACAACATTGTGGCCTCTGTTTCTATTTTTTTTTAAATAGATTTGAACTGTAAATAGAATTGTATATAAAGCAACTTCACGCATTTTAGTTTTACATTATGAGATTCAATCATCTAAGTAAACGTTTTGATTTTTTTTTAAACAAGATAATAAGAACATTCCAAATAAACTTCATGGATTATAAATTATTTCCATTTATGGGCACGAATTTGTTATCTGAATATTGATAATATGAGATTGAAGAATGGCCGGGAAAACAAATGGGTGACGGGAGATGGCCTCACAAACTGGCGACTATTGTGAGACCAGCGCCAAATTCCATGCTCTCCGAGAAATGTGTTTAATCTACTTTTGCACGAAATTCATAATAACGTGTAAGGGAAGACCACACCGTATCTCAACATTACATTGAAGCTGAATATGCTTTTCTTCTTATCCTTTGTTAACTCGATTCAGAAAATTAAACTAGTAACTCACTCTAGTTAAATATCTTTAACTGTTTCAAATTGTAAAAACTGACATTTGCGAACATGTGAGATAAATTACATGCTAACATGTTACGAACTTCAGAAGCAGCAAATATCTTGATCTCGATGCATTAAGTTCAAGAAATGACATCTGCGTTACATTTCTCTTTGCTCTGTTTTCCTCCTTCCTATTAAGCCGACGAATCAACATCGCTGCCCTGCCTAAATCTCAACCAGGAAACATTAACCGCTTTCAGATAAAAGATCACAAGACGTACGCGATGCCCCGATTGTGGAGCGCCCAGCCTTGCTGAGTTCCCTTTTACCTGGACAGGAGCGAATGTAATCGTAACAGCAATCACCAGTACTTTTACATGCCGCATCGCAGTAGCACGTCCCATAAACTTGGTCCATTCTCCAACCTGTGCTGCTGCACCCGTGGTTCCTGCCATTACAACATTTGAGAGGTTCGGAGCACCCTGCTTCAGCAATATCCAAAAACCACACCAGTTCGAGCACGAAAACCCAAATAAACTGTTTACTCCACATCATGATCCAGAACCGCGACTGCAGTAAGTGGGATAATCGACTTGTTCACAGGGGAAAACTGCACAGCAGGTCAGTTCTTGTAATACAGTACTGACGTGAGTTTTAGTCAAAAAGAAAATGGTTCATGAAAATGATGCGTTGACGCTTTATTTTTATGAAGTCGATTTCGGAAAAGTATTACCAAAGTTGTTCCTATTTGCAAAGTTGACTGCAGAGAAATCACGCAAGAGATTAAATCCAAATATGAGAAAGGTTGAAGCTCTCCCCCACGAAAAAATACACCGAGAATAATGGTCCTGCGTCGGAGGCTGAAAATTGAAAATTATTATATGGTGATTGTTGTGACTTGTTTTCAACGATGCCAGCAAAAACGATCACTCACAATGTTCTGTCGACTGACCCAGAGCGGCCAACCCCAGTATGTTTCAAGTGCCATTCTAAATAGTCGAAAGGAATGTAACATTTGGCTCTCATCCATATAAAAAGAGCCAACTGTGTACGGGGGGCTGGCTCCGCTATCTTTAAATCATTTCTCCTTATCAGTGGGATCTTTAAAGACAGCAGGATAATATATTCCCACATACCATTTTCGATAGCGATTATCTAAAACAAACGTGATTATTTATGGTGGAAATGACTATTATCTACATATATATAAATGAACATTAATGTAAAATGTACTTTATTACATAAGTACAATTTTGTATAGTCAACAAAGGCTTCATCAATGACCTTTACATCCAACCAAATCCATTGAATTCAAGAGTGAAAAATTACTATAAGATTCCTGAAGCTTATACAACAAGGAAACAGGCCCTGCAGCCTACTTTGTCCATAGAACATAGAACAGTACAGCAAACAAACAAACTCTTCGGCCAACAATGAATCTGCCGAACATGGTGCCAAGTTAAATTAATCTCCTCTGCTTGCACATGATCCATATCCCTCCATTCCCAGGTCCTATCCAGAAACCTCTTCATTGTTTCTATCATATCTCCCTACCACCATCCCTAGCAGCGCATTTTAGGCAGGCACCCACCACTCTCTGTGTAAAAAGTTTGCTCTGCACATCTCCTTTAAACTTTGCCACTCTCATCTTAAATGTATGCCTTCCTCTGCCATTTCCACGCAGCAAAAGATGTTCTGACTGTCCATTCTATCAATTTTATATACTTGATAGTATAATGTTATAAACTTCTATCAGGTCTCCCTTGAGAAAAGAATCTAAGTTTGCCCAGCCTCTCTCTACCCATGAGGATTTATTTACTTTAATCATGCCAGTCACGATCGTGTCATGTGTGGAATAAGGTAATCCCTCAGCCTTCTACACCCCAAAGAAAATGCCCCAGCCTATCCAAACTATCCCTATATTTCAAACCTGCGGACCTCGGTCTGGTCCAGGTGAATCTCTTCTGTACCCTTACCAATGTAATTACATCTTTCCTATAGCTGGGAACCCAGGACTGCACATGGTACTCCAAGTATGGGTCAACCATCCTGAAGAGCAAGGGTACACAAAAGGCTGGAGAAACTCAGCAGGTGCAGCAGCATCTAAGGAGCGAAGGAGATAGGCGACGTTTCGGGTCGAGACCCTTTAACATCCTGAAGAGCAATGCCGACATCAATTCTAGATGGAGGGAGCACTTTGAAGATCTTCTAAATCAAACCGCCTCATTTGACAGGAATGTGATCAACAACATTCCAAAGCAGCCTGTTGACGACTCCATAAGCAGAATACCATCACTTGAAGAAGTCAAGGAAACCATCAAAACCTTGAAAAACAACAAGGCACCTGGACTCGATGGAATACCAGCCGAGGTCTCCATTACCATCTGCATCAACTTCTCATCAAGATCTGGATAAATGAAGACGTACCAAGAGACTTTAGAGACTCAGCAATCGTTACCATTTACAACAGGAAAGGCGACCAATCTGACTGAGGAAACTATCGTGGAATTTCCCTATTAGCAACAGCAGGCAAAGTCCTCGCCCACATCATAAACAACCGACTCAAGCCTTTAACCGAGAAGATCCTTCCAGAGACACAAGCCGGTCTTAGACCATCACGTGGAACAGCCGACATGATCTTCACAATGCGTCAACTAAAAGAAAAATGTTGTGAACAACTTCAACCTTTATACATGGCATTCATCGACCTCACTAAGGCTTTCGACTTGGTATCAAGGGAACTCTTATGGGACGTCCTATCCACCTTTAGATGTCCTGAAATGTACATTTGAATCCTGAGACTCCTCCACGATGACATGCTTGCCACAGTCATGGCCAGCAACAGCACTGTGGGCCGTTTCAAGTCAGATCAGGAGTGAAACAGAGATTGCCCCAACACTGTTCACCATCTTCATTGCGACAACCATCCACATCATCCAGGACAACCTACACCCAGGAATCAAAATCGTCTACAGAATAGATGGCAGACTTTTCAATCTTGCCCGTCTCAAGTCCAAAACTAAGACATCTATGAGCTCCCTCATCGAGTTCCAATACGCAGACGACAACTGTGTTGCAGCTCTCTCAGAAAATCATCTGCAACAGATCCTGACTGCCTTCAACAGTGCATACATGAAACCTGGACTTACCATCAACTGAGTCACCAACTGAGACAAACCGTCAATTCAACTTGGTGAAACAACCCTGGAAAATGTGGATCACTTTCCGTACCTTGGAAGTCACCTCTCCTCCAATGTCGACCTTGATAACGAGATCCAACATCATCTTACGTGTGCTGGAACAGCTTTTGGACGTCTTCGAATGAGTCTTTCAATATCATGACATCCGACCAGACACCAAAATGTTAGTGTACAAGGCAGTGGTGATTCCGACACTCCTGTATGCTTCAGAAACCTGGACACCATACCAACGCCATCTGAAAACACTTGAAAAGTTCCATCAAGAATGTCTTCGAAGCTGCTTAAATATCAGTTGGGAAGACAGAAGAACCAACGTCAGCGTGCTGAATGAAGCGAAAACATCTAGCATCGAAGCCTTCATCATCAAAAACCAACTAAGATGGGTCGGTCATGTTGTTCGGATGGAAGACGAGTGTCTACCAAAGCAAACCTTCTACTCCCAGCTTAAAGAAGGCAAACGGAAAAGAGGCGGACAAAAGAAGGGATTCAAAGACGCCTTAAAAGCCAGCATGAAGAAATGTGCAATCGACATCGACAATTGGGAAACCAATGCCAAGGACAGGAAACTCTGGCGAACCATCACCCAAGAACGAACATCGACCTTAGAAGCCAAGAGATGAGCAGAATTAGAAGAAAAGAGGAGAAAACAGAAAGAGAGGCAGCAACAACCAGAGCCCGATCTGCCATCTGGAATTATCTGTCCTGAATGTCAAAGAACATTCAAAGCCAGGATTGGACTCATAAGCCACCTCAGAGTCCATAAAAACAACAGAATGTAGACCATCATCCTCGACCTTGAGGGATAGCCACGACGACTTCAAGTATATTCTCACCAACGACTTGAGTTGGGACATCGTGATGTCCCAACTAAATATCCTTCCGAATGAAGAGAGCCTTCTTCACAACACTGTCCGCCTGACTCATCATTTTTAGGAAACCATGCACCTGTACTCCAAGATCTCTCTGTTGGAAAAACATATTGTATGTTTTTAAGGACAATAATTAGGTCTTCCAACTGAAAATGCTGGAAGTCTGAAATTCGAATTGAAAGGTCGTAAAGTCTCAGAAAATGAAACAGCGCCCACAGAGGCTTAAAAGCATTTAAAGTCAATAATCTTTCATCAATATTTGAAAAGATTCAAAGGTATGATGACAGCATACAATGAAAGAGGTTGGTAATGAGAAAATAAAGAAACAAAGGGTCAGACACCAAATGCTGGAGTAACTCAGTTGGGACAGGCAGCATCTCTGGATAGATGGAATGGGTGACGTTTTGGGTCGAGACCCTTCTACTGACTGAGTCAGGGGAGAAGGAGATACAGAGATAAGGAAGTGTAAGGTGTGAAAACAAGTCAAAGGGGATGGAGTTCAAGGAAAATGTAGCATAGATAATTGTTAGCTAGGAGAAGGTAACAACAGAGCAAACAGAGATAAAATGTAAATGAGGACAGTCAGCCTAGTCAGCGAACTGGGAACGGGGGAGGTTTGGCGAGTGAGGGAAGGTAAGGGTTGCTTGAAATTAGAGGTCAATATTCATACCGCTGGGGTGTTCCTCCAATTTGCGCGGGGCTTCACTGACAATAGAGGAGGCACAGGACAGAAAGGCCATAGTGGGAATGGGAGAGGGAGTTAAAGTGTTTAGCAACCGGGAGATCAGGTATGTTTAGGCTGAGCGGAGGTATTCAGCGAAACGATCGCCGAGACTGTGCTTGGTCTCGCATATATATCAGCCAAAAATACCATAAATAGAATAAATATGTAAACAATTAAACTCAGAAATAAAATTTTAAAATTGAAATTTCGAACAACAAAAGAATCCAATTTTAATAATAGCAAACAGTTTAAGAGAATTGTTTTTTAATAAGTAGTGTTAACCTGAATGCAGAATTTATCCTGAACTTGTCAAACATAAAATGAAATTGACTTCCTTATTTAGTGAGTCTTATATGTGCCAGAAAGTTACATCAAAACACCCAATTCAAGATCAGGTGCACTGAGAATCAGCTACACCAAGTTGTATAACAGATTTTATAATGTCCTTACTGCAAAGCTAGACATTGTTGGCAGGAATTTCGAAACAGAGGATTTTGTATAAATGCTCCAATCAAATATTTATGGACTGATGACTGGCTGTTTAGTCTCATCTTGGAGTTGAAGTTTTGTGACAGCACCGCAGCTCATGGCTGTAATTATGGTTATGGGATTTTATATTTCTTCAGTCATGTTCATCCTTCTCCTCCATAAATGTTCCTCTATTCCCCATGTTCATTACCCTTGATATGTTCTAGTCCAAGCCGTCATGAAGTAGACAGCAACCCTATAAGGCCACTACTCAGCCTTCTTCAATTAAAAGTAAGGAGACCAGTCTGTTCACTTTTCTAGTATCATACGTAAATCTTCCATGCACCCTCTCTTCTGCCTCTACCTTTTTTTTTATAAAACCATGAGCGAAGTATATTCTAAGTGTGATCTAATCTATTTTGAAAGAGTTTACCTCAATTTCCCAACTTTTTAAAATGAGTTTTTAAGAAGGCGGTGGTGAGCTAAACTCTTAAACAACTATGGCATGAGGTTTAGGCTGTCATCAATGCTGATGGGCAAGAAGTTGAGTTGTCTCCAAAAATATTGAGGGGCAGGTTGATCTCTTTGAATGGACCCATGAAGATGTATGACAAAATGGGTGTCAGAAGTTATGGATTACAAAGGTCCTGCCAAAGAAGCTTGTCCAACATTTACAGTATATCTTGCAAGTATATCTGATGACCTCTCTTGGACCCACAATACATCAACACAGATCAAGAAGGCTCACCAGCGTCTCTTCTTCCTGAGGAGACTAAAGAAGGTCCATCTGTCTCCTCAGATTCTGGTGAACTTCTACCGTTGAGCCATCGAGAGCATCCTTACTAAGTGTATCACAGTATGGTATGGCAACTGCTCTGTCTCCGACCGGAAAGCACTGCAGAGGGTGGTGAAAACTGCCCAACGCATCACCGATTCCTCACTCCCCTCCATTGAGTCTGTCCAGAGCAAGCGATGTCTGCGAAGGGCGCGCAGCATCATCAAGGACTGCTCTCACCCCAGCCACAGACTGTTTACCCTCCTCCCATCTGGGAGGCGCTACAGGTCTCTCCGTTGCCGGACCAGCAGGTTCAGGAACAGCTTCTTCCCTACTTAACTCTGCACCTTGGTGATTGCCAGTCACCCCCCCCCCCCCCCCGACACTCCTTCCCCCAGTGACTGATCTTCCCCCCCCCCCCCCCCCACCGAAAATTGCACTACTGCTATTGTATATACATATATATATTTTACTGTTCCATTATTCTGTGTTCGCACTTCTGGGTGAGATGCTAACTGCATTTTGTTGTCTCTGTACAATGACAATAAAGTTTGAATCTGAATCTGAATAGGAATAAAATGATAATTTATGTGAGGTACTGGTGAAGAAGACTGCTTTTGTGCTGGATGATGCCAAGCAGCTTAAGTGTTGTTGGAGGCGTTGTCATTCCGGCTTGTGCAGAGTATTGCTTCATATTCTGAAGCATTTTGGACTTTAGGAAATTAGGCTGTAAATTTTCCAATGGTCTCTCAACTCTGGATCAGTTCCTGTGGACTGGAGGGTAGCCAATTTTTTTAAGAAAGGAGGGAGAGACAAAAATGGGGAATTATAGACCAGTTAGCCTTACATCGGTAGTGGGGAAGATGTTCTAGTCGATTATTAAAAAAGTAATAACAGCGCATTTGGAAAGCAGTGACAGGATGGTTTTATGAAGGGGAAATCGTGCTTGACTAACCTTCTAGAATTTTCTGAGGATGTAACAAGTTGAATGGATAAGGGAGAGACAGTGGATGTGGTGTATCTGGATTTTCAAAAAGCCTTTGACAAGGTCCCACGCAAGAGATTAGTGTGCAAAATTAGAGCACATGGTATTGGGGGAAGGGTATTGACATCGATAGCGAACTGGTTGGCAGACAGGAAGCAAAGAGTACGAATTAAAGGGTCCTTTTCAGAATGGCAGACAGTGACTAGTGGGACACCACAAGGCTCGGTGCTGGGACCAGTTATTTACAATATATATTAACGATTTAGACGAAGGAATTAAATGTAGCATCTCCACGTTTGTGGATGACACAAAGATGGGTGGCAGTGTGAGCTTTGAGGCAACAGGGTGACTTGGATAGGTTAGGTGAGTGGGCAGATGCATGGTAGATGCAGTATAATGTGGATAAATGTGAGGTTATCCACTTTGGTGGCAATAATAGGAAGGCAGATTATTATCTGAATGGTGCAGATTAGGAAAAGGTGATTGTGCAACGGGACCTGGGTGTTCTTGTACATCAGTCACTGAAAGTAAGCATGCAGGTACAACAGGCAGTGAAGAAAGCTAATGGCATGTTGGTTTTCAATGCAAGAGGATTTGAGTTTAGGAGCAAGGAGGTCCTACTGCAGTTGTACAGGGACCTGGAGTATAGTGTGCAATTTTGGTCTCCAAATTTGAGGAAGGACCTTCTTGCTATTGAGGGAGTGCAGCGTAGGTTCACCAGGTTAATTCCCGGGATGGCAGGGCTGACATATGATGAAAGAATGAGTCGACTGGGCTTGTATTCACTGGAATCTAGAAGGATGAGAGGGGATCTTATAAAAACATATAAAATTCTTAAAGGATTGGACAGGTTGTATGCAGGAAAAACATTCCGATTCTGGGGGTGTCCCGAACGAGGGGTCACAGTTTAAGAATAAGGGGTAGGCCATTTTGGGACTGGTATAAGGAAAAACTTTTTCACCTAGAGAGTTGAAGCTGTGGAATTCTCTGTGGAGGCCAATTCACTGGATGTTTTCAAGAGTTAGAGTTGGAGTTAGAGTTAGCTCTTAGGGCTAAAGGAATCAAGGGATATGGGATAAAAGCAGGAACGGGGTACTGATCTTAGATGATCAGCCATGATCATATTGAATGGCGGTGCTGTCTCGAAGGGCCGAATGGCCAACTTCTGCACCTATTTTTCTATGTTTCTAAATTGCACATTGCTTTATGTCACTGATCTCTGACCTGCTCCTTTAGCCACACTAGTTTTGTGGCTGATCTGATTAATTGTCAGTTCATGGCCACTCAGAGATAGTGGGGCATTGAAGATGGTAATAGGAAGTAAGTTAGGCTGTCTTATTGGAGATGGAGCTTGTTAGTGGTATGGAACTGATGATCTCCTCTTGGACACTCGAGAACAATTTGTTCCCGCTATGGTTCTGGAGCCAAATTTGAGATCCTCTATAATTCCTCTTGGTTAACAAAGTCAAAGGCTTAAGTGAGGTCATGTAAGACCTGGTACAGTGGTAGATGCTGCTTCCTACATATTTATTAGATTTGCTGCATGGTGAATATTGTTCCAGTTGTATTCCCTGAGATACATTGCAACTTTGGATATAATTGTTTAGCCACAGGAAATAGACATCAGAGGAAGGTCCTAATACTTTTCCCTGTAGTAGACACCATGGAAACATTTCTATATTTATTGCAATAAGACTTGTCTCCTTCCTTAAATATGTTTTTAACTACATAATTACATAACAATAAAAAAACAAATTCTGGAAATCTAAAATAAAATGAGGAATGCTGGAAATACTCAGCAGGTCAGGCGATATCGTGGGAAGAGAAACAGCACTGCGACCTGACCTGCTGAGTATTTCAAGTATTTTCAGTTTTTAGTCATGATCATCAAGTCAATGAGATGCCATGGTGAGGGTGATCATTTGTATTAGAAGTACTACAGCAGGAATTACATCTGCTCTAGAGGTTTTGTTGCTTTTCAATGTTGGATAGTCTTTTCAATCCGTCATCAAGTTCTGTGAAACTCATTGAAGTCTAAAGAAGGGTCTTGACCCAAAATGTCACCCATTCCTTCTCTCCAGAGATGCTGCCTGTCCTTTTGAGTTATTCAAGCATTTTGTGTCTATTTTGGTGTAAACCGCATCTGCAGTGCATTCCTACACACAACACCTATTCATCGATGTTTTATGGTGTCATGAACATTTGACACACAGATGGAATCTTAGTTGAGAAGTGCCTCTTCCATCGGATACTGATAGTCTTACTAACCTCAATGTGCTAGCTCCCATTTTTGACTCAAGGCAGTGTGGGTACTTCGAGGTTTGGGTTGTAAATAATCTTTACAGATTTGAAGAATCCTTGCATGTTCTGGGTGTTGGTGCATCTCCTGTGTTCTTTCTGCCCATCATTTGTACTTAAATTTTGCATTAGATCTTGGTCTTTAGATGCTTTTAGATTGTTTTCCCTTTATTATGTTATAAATGAAAATTGCCACCAAACCTGAATATTTTCTGTTAATTTGCATGTGTACATAGACTGGTTTATTTAAGTGTGAATGGAACAGAACCCATGCAGTAGCTTTGTTAAATCTGTTAAATCTGTCATAGTTATAAATTGATCTTAAGGATACTTTAGAAATATTTATGAATAATAAACTGTATCTTACAGCTAGGTAAATAAGGTGCCAGAAAGAACTGCAGATGCTGGTGTAAAAAAAAAGTTACTCCAGCAATTAGTGTCTACCTTAAATAAAGTGCCATATCTGCTAAATTCCTTGCTTCGTATTGATCATGAAGTTAGCTAAAACGTACTGTTTGTAGAGCTGCCCATCAGCTCCCCAACCTCTACCTAACCATAGTATATGGGAAGTGATTAATATAAAAGTGGGATTATGAAATGGAAATTCTTATGTGGACTTTAAGAAGTCCATTCATTCCAAAAGCAAGACATCTTAAAAGATAATAAGATAAATATAAATGTCATAGAGTAATACAGCACGGAAACAGGCCCATTGGCCTAACTCATCCATGCCGACCAAGATGCTCCATCTAGGTTAATCCCATTTGCCCGTGTTTGGGTCATATCCCTCTAAACATTTCTTATCCATGTAACTGTCCAATTGTTTTTAAATGCTATTACAGTACCTTTCCCAACTACCTCCTCTGACAGCTCGCTCCATTTACCCACCACAATGGGATATGGGAAGAAGGCAGGAACGTGGTTCTGATTGGGGATGATCAGCCATGATCACATTGAATGGCGGTGCTGGCTCGAAGAGCCGAATGGCTTACTCCTGCACCTATTATCCTATTATCTATTGTCAATAACTTTGAGTGAAAAAGTGGCTCCTCAGGTGCCTGGATCAATAGCCCCCAAATTATTTTGTTAATATAATAATGTGGTTTTGAAAATGAATGTGCTTTTTGTGTTAAACATTTTCATTGTATCTTTTATAAAAACAATTGTACTTCAAATAATATCTTATATATTTAAGCACAGAAAATTAACCCAGAAAAGTCTCATACTAGAACACTGAGAAAAATGGCTGATTTGCAATTTATTTTGTTAATCCTAGGCCAGGCAGTTGCTTGAGGTAGGTTTAAACTATTTTCATCAATTCTCATTTTTTGTTTGAAACAAATGGAAAGTGCATATTAATTTCAAAAATCTTTCAAACATATTTTCTTCAATTGCCAAATTCATTTCAGCGTAATATACACTATTCTGTGGATTTATTGTTCATGTTACATACACTTCAGTGCTCAGTTACCAGAGAATGGATTTGGATTATTTCTGAAACTGGTTTTATATTGCTGTTCCAGGGTAGTATTCCAGCTTGTCCTTCAAATTGGAGCAAATTGGTCTAACAGGGTCTAAGCCTGAAAAAAAAAAATCTCCAGCAACAATATAACTGGTATCTTAATCTTTAAAACATTTTTTTTGTTTTATTTTTTAGATAAAGCATGGAAACAGATCCTTCAGCCCACTGTGTCTGCGTCAAACAGCGATCAGCAGGTCAGGCAGCATCTCTGGAGAACATGGGTAGGTGACGTTTTGGGTCGAGATCTTTATTCAGACTCTCGGTCTGGAACTGGGCCCGGAATCCAGTTGAGTTGGCGACCTTGGCCTGCCCAAGGTCAGGAGGGGCGTGGATCAGTGGAGGTATTGGTCACAGGCCAGAGTGCAGGCAAGGGGCAATGGTGGCGGTGGGCACGGCCTGGAAGTGGCCGAGGAAGCTGTGTAGGCTGGTGGTGGAGGCAGTAGGTCTGTCCTGGAAGCAGCTGGGGAGGCATGTAGAGTAGGTCAGGGGTTGCGCCCATCCTGACGATGAAGGTCAATGGATCTGGCCTGGAAGCAGTAGGCCATGTGCCGAGCATCGAAAAAGCGTCTAGAATTTAACTTTCGTGACCCATGTCTGGTATCTACCTGAAATTTGGCATGGATGTAGAACACATAAGAAGGAATTCGTAACTCGTCAGTGCCAAAAGTTGCGTGACCTGGGAACTGCAGCCAGTCCCAGTGCACTACAGCCAGTCCCGGGGCAGGCGAGCCGACGCGGGCGTCACAGCCAATCCCGGGGCAAGGAATCCCACCTGGGTGCTACAGCCATTCCAAGGGCAGGCGAGCTGACCAGGGCACTACAGCCAGACCTGGGGCAAGCGAGCCAACCTGGGCGCTACAGCCAGTCCCGGGCGTTTTTTCTGCAACATGTTTCACAAGACATGGGGGGGATTGGCCCCCACCTCTCAAAACATGGGGGGGGGGGGGGGCAGGTCCCCCCCATCCCCCCCAGGATGTTTGCCCATGGATCCAGCAGTGGGTTTCAACCCAAAACATCACCTATCCATGCTCTGCAGGGATGCTGCATGACCTGCTGAGTTACTCCAACACTTTATGTCTTATTAGTGCACGTATTGATCAAAATAATTGCGTATCAATTTGTCAATTTCATTGACCTACATAGTGTAACTAGCAGTCTGTGTTCTTTAAAGAGACAGTGGTCTGATTACTGTGGGACCCTCCATCCACTTTAACCAAAATTCATTATAAAGAGGTCGGTAATAATCAGGGTTTACTGTAATTTGACATCAAACTATTAAATTGCATCCCTTACTCCAAAGATTTATCCTTTTCTCTACCCTTCCACTTTCAGAACACGTACTCCAGAATACGAGTGCTTCGAGGCTGCAATCATAAGTTCATCACAAAGACTTACATATCAACAAGCGAGTGTGATGTCTTCTGAATTTCCTTTATTGGCTACAGTGAATCTTCCTGTTCTTAATGCCTCCCCAACTGCAACTCTCTACTTATCAAGAATTATAGATGATAAAAGGAATAATAAAGGTAAAATACAGTCAATGTCACTGTACTTAAACTGACTACTGACTACTTTATTTTAAAAGATATGTAGTGGAATGATAATAAATAATAATTGGTACAGTATAACAGCTTGGCATGCTGGACTCATACGCTATTTTTTTTATTCCTGCCAACTAATCAGTATAAGTGCCCATACAGTAAATGGCACTCTCAATCTTATGATCTTAGAGGTGCTGATTGAACATAGGCTTTTTCTCAGAAAGAGGGAAAACTTGTGATTGTCCTTTACTACCTTCTAATTGGCTCAATGGCAAAGACTTATTTACAATTTTATGATAGACAATAGACAATAGGTGCAGGAGCAGGCCATCCGGCCCTTCGAGCCAGCACCACCATTCACTGTGATCATGGCTGATCATCCACAATCAGTACCCTGTTCCTGCCTTCTCCCCATATCCCTTGACCCTATCTTTAAGAGCTCTATCTAACTCTCTCGTGAAAGCATCCAGAGAATCAGCCTCCATTTTCTGAGGCAGAAAATTCCACAGATTCACAACTCTCTGGGTGAAATTTTTTTCCCTCATCTCCTTTCTAAATGGCCTATCCCTTATTCTTTGGAACGGCTTCTTCCCTACAGCCATCAGGTTATTAAACACGACAACAAATAAGCTCTGAACTGCAACAGACTATTATTATTATTTTATTGCACTTTATTTGTTATTTATTGAGTATGTGTGCATGTGTGTACACATACTTAACTTTTTTTTCTTCTCCTGTATGTACTATGTTTACATATTCTGTTGTGCTGCAGCAAGTGAGAATTTCATTGTCCTATCTGGGACATATGACAATAAAACACTCTTAATTCTTGTGTCTCCTGGTTCTGGACTCCCCCAACATTGCAAACATGTTTCCTGCCTCTTGCGTGTCCAATCCCTTAATAACTTTATATGTTTCAATAAAATCCCCTCTCATCCTTCTAAATTCCAATGCATACAACCCCAGTCGCTCCATTCTTTCAACATATGACAGTCCCGCCATCCCGGGAATTAACCTCGTGAACCTAAGCTGCACTCCCTCAAAGGCAAGAATGTCCTTCCTCAAATTTGGAGACCAAAACTGCACACAATACTGCAGGTGTGGTTTCACCAAGGCCCTGTCCAACTGCAGAAGGACCTCTTTGCTCCTATACTCAACTCCTCTTGTTATGAAGGCCAACATGCCATTAGCTTTCTTCACTGCCTGCTATACCTGCATGCTTACTCTCAGTGACTGATGTACAAGGACACCCAGATCTCGTTGTACTTCCCCTTTTCCTAAATTGACATAATTAATTAATTGTGGGGTCCTGGAAGTCCTCTAGTCACAAGTTTAATACTTGAGATGTCATATATGTAAATAGTAAGTGTCAGCTATGGAACAGCAAATATCACTTTTGCCCCTGAGCCAGAAGGCTGTGGGTTGCGAGACTTAGAAAATCTGGGCTGCACTCCAATACAGGACTAAGGGAATACTGTATTGATATTCATGTCATCTTTTGGATGAACTGCTAAACTCTATGTTCCCATACAGTTGTAAAATTCCATGCCATTATTTTGAAGGAGTGGAGTTATCCTCACCATCCTTCCTGATCAATATTTACTTCCCACCCAATCTTCCTGGGGGAAATAATAGTCCACTCATTATTATATTGGGTGTTCTTGTTTGAAAGACTATAGTGCAGCAAAATTGAAAAATGTAATGTATTTTGTATTCTGTCCTCTAGGGTTAATAAGATCTCATGCACCCTTTTGAAGCAGAGATGTAGTTTTCCTTACCATCTTGCCTAATATTTATCCCTTTCACTGTCATCACTGTATGAACAGTTTATCTAAAATTCAAAAGTTTACCCATTGCTGGTTGTAGGAGCTGGTTGAATATAAATTGGCTGCATGATTCCTTAATTGTAATAATGTATATATATCAAAGGTTTTATATTAGTTGTACAATGCTTTATGGTGTCCTGAGTACATTGTTAAAAACTAGCACAATATAGAATCATTATAATTAAAAGATGAATGAAGCATAAATAAAAAAACATGTTTTAATAACTGTGGAGAAATAACATTTTAAATTCCTGAGTAAGCTATTCATACAAATAAGAAAGGCCATTCAACACCCTGACAAATCTCTATTTAACTTGGTCAGCGAGGTATTTGCAAGAGCACAGCTAAAGACACCAGGTTCTTGCTGATTCTACCAGAAAATAGCTGACAAATCACAAAATTCAAACAAAGTAAATTTTACTCTCAGAAATAAACAAGATGTTCATAAAATATAGTTTTAAACCACTAGAAGGTGCTACAGCATGGCATGCAGCCAAAGTCGCACAATTACACTATGCATCATTAGGCCCTACTTAAATCTGTCCAATGATCTTCAAAACAATTGCTGCTGAATTGCATGCTAGACAAATTATGAGGTGGAAAAGTAGAATTGATCTTTCATTAATAGTGCCCATTTGAAAAAAAATCATGAGGCACACCTATTTCTGGAAGAAAGCATCTTAAATGATATAAATGTTGTTTATGCTTTTAATGAACAGCTTACAACAATAAAGCTGCTCTGCGACTCCAGTTGAAAACCACCTGCTGTCCTTCCTTTGCTTTCAGTCATCAGTCTGCAGTGATAAATGGAGAATATGTAGGTTAACACTGATGACCTATACAAACAGAGGTGACGTGAGGGAGCCATGTCTTTTGTATCTAACAGTAGGCTTTTAATCTGTCCCCCTGTCAATCATTTTACTGTTAATAATCCTACATAAGATCTTGCATTCTTTTTTACCTTAGTTGGAACTTAGGGCCATTCTTCCTTAACGTGATAGTTGGGAATAATAATAATGTAATTGAGGCATACAGCACAGAATCAGGCCCTTCTCCACACTGAACAAAATGCCCCATCTAAGCTAGTCTCAGTTGCGTGTGTTAAGTCTACATCCTTTAAAACCTTTTCTACCCATCTATCCAAGAGTCTTTTAGATGATGTAATGGTGTGTCTCAATTATCTCCTGGTAGCTTGTAGTATTTACCCACCATCCTATTAATAAACAAATCTCTTCCCCTCACCTTAATTTTTGCCCCCTTCGCCTAACTGAAGGTGTTGTTACTGAAATTAAAATTGTAAAATATGTTTTATCACTTTAACAATCAACAAAAATTAATCAAGTAGATCATGATCACGATATTATTTCAACAGAGCAAGATACTTGAATTCAGTTTCAAACATTTATATTATTTATTGCTATTTATAATAATAATCGTTTATTATTTTCAGATACTTTATTAAATTATTTTTAGGGACATAATAAGTGTCAATTTGTTGAGAATAATGTGGTTTTTTTTGCTTGTTACGGTACATGGGAATGTATAGGATTTATTTCGACAAGAATCACTGTGCTTCATGAATGAACTCTGATAAGGATTGTGTAAGAAGGATTTGCAGATGCTGGGTTGTGCACCAAGCAGGTTTGCATTTCAAAGAGACCTTCACAATATCGGTTGACTTTTCCTAGAAAGTGGGAAATTTAGGGATTGTGTAAATCACAATAAGATATTTTGCCTGTAACCATATATATTTTGAAAGAACGAACATTTAACAAAATATGAAACACGTCATCGCTTCTGTACCTTCATACAAAAGAAAAACTTCGAAAAATAATATTTCCATTTCTAGAGGGGAATTACTTTCACAACATTATGAAATTTCACAACATTATGAAATGTCACAACAATCATCGGGGTTATTTTAAGACAAGTTCTACCGATAATCAGTCAGTGGCTGTGACTACTAGTTTTGTTGCATTTAACAAAAATATAACGTGGTGGCCTGGAAATAACGAGAAAGAAACTCTTGTGTCACCGCTCGGCGAGTCACTCACCAGTGAGGAAGAACAGGTGAATAACTGCAAACCCGATCTTTCTGCGCTAATTCTCGGTGGTATTCGCAGCCAAGCCCACTCACACTTGTGTGTGTAAGGATATACCGGTCCTCGGGTTGAGCGGATGCCGCCCGGCCCAGTGGAGGGAGGGAGCGAGCGAGCGAGCGGGCCTGGGCCACCGCGCTCGCCCCGCGCTAACGCTCGCCCCGCGGCCGTTAACCTGATGCCCGCGAGGAGCCGCCGCGCGCCCCGACAGCAGCTGGGCCGTTGCTCGACCGGCGGCGCGTCGTGCGGACGACCGAGTCCGAGGACTGCTGGGGCCTGCTGCTAAACACAAGGGTGGCTCTGCAAAGGGGTAACGCTTCTACCGTACTCATTTAAACACACTTTTAGATTTACTTAATAATAATAATAATAATTTGTAGTAAAATTGGCATGTTTGTGATTTTTTTTTTTAACATCCTGTTTTTGCAAGCTCCACTGTTCAATGTAGAGCAAAGCCTCACAGCACAAAACATGGGCTGTCAACTTGTGCGATCGTTTGGAGGTGTTCGTGTAGTGTAAACCAGCTCCTCTAGTATCTTTGGTGTAAACCTGCAGTTCATTGCTGCATTGAGTCTGTGTGTTGGGCAGAAATATTCACAATATAGGTTTAATGCTGTTTATGTACTCCAGCTGATCTGGAAGGAGGTGGGGCCAGTTGTGAAATCGTTCTTCTCAATGCCTTGGCACGATGCGTCTTTTATCATTTGCTGATAAAATTGTTTACTCAAGTAAAAATAATATTTGGAAAAAGTAAGTCCCTGTACGCGAAGGCGTTGACAGGTAGTATTCTGGCAATGTCGTGCAATCTATTTTCATTAAATTGCAATTTTAAAAAAAGCTAATTGCTCGGAAGACAAATTAGCTTCACGGCTTCACTAAGGTTATCAATAAGAACAATGATCTGTAATGTATCAAATAGTTTCATTTTTTTAAAGATACTTCTTAAAATATTCAGCTTTTTGTATTTTGCCTTCGATTGAATGCAGCACATAAATATTCTCTTTAAAATAAAATCTGAGACAAAAGTCGAGGGTTGAGAAACTGAGCCTTCTAGGTGACATCAGTGGAAGAATGGGGCAGCACAAAGATGCAGCTGGTGGAGTTGCTGCCTCACAGTACCTGGGTTCAATCCTGAACTTGGGTGCTGTCTGTATGGAGTTTGCACGTTCACCCTCGTGGGTTTCCTCCAGGTGCTGTGGTTTCCTCACGCATCCCAAATACCCGTGGGTTTGCAGGTTAATTGACCTCTAGTGTGCAGGGAGTGGATGCAAAAGTGTGATAACATATAACTAGTATGAATGGTTGATCGATGATTAGAAACATAGAAAATAGGTGCAGGAGTAGGCCATTCGGCCCTTCGAGCCAGCACCGCCATTCAACATGATCTTATCCCTAAATCTAACTCTCTTGAAAACATCCAGTGAATTGGCCTCCACTGCCTTCTGTGGTAGAGAATTCCACAGATTCACAACTCTCTGGGCGAAAAAGTTTTTCCTCATCTTAGTCCTAAATGGCCTACCCCTTATTCTTAAACTGCATCTACACTGTCCCAATCCTCTAAGTTGTTGAACTCTTACGTTGTCGTGTGGTGGCTGCCTCGCCTGCAGCTGTCTGTCCTTTCATTCTTTTTGTTATTTTTTAGTCTTTTAAAGTCTGCTTTTGAAGGTCTTAGTCTTTTTTATGTGGGGGGAGGGGGAAACTGTTTTTCTTAGTCACTTCCTGGTTGAGGATGCGACTATTCTCCGAACCGCATTATAGCCCCCTCCTCGCGGCCTACCATCTGTATTGGCGTGGCCTTTCCTGCCGGAGACCGGCCGGAGCTTCAGCAACGGCACAGCACTGGATTCCATTGCGGAGCGAGCAATGCCTTACTGGGAATCGCCGTGTTGGAGCTCCAGAGTGCTGGGACAGCCGACTGTGAACACCATGGAGCTGTGGTCTGCAGAGCTTCCAGCCACAGGCGGCGGGAGCTTCCAGCCGCTGGTGGCGCTGACTTTGACATCGCCAAGGTCGCCAGCATTGAATCTCCGCCCAGCTCGGCCTGTGGGCTTCGGAAGCCGCGGTCTCCGGTAGGAAGCGGCTGATTCGGAGGCTCCGGGCAGCTGAGAGTGTTCTCCCGTTCGAGGGCCTGAAACATCGGGAGGTCGTTGCGGTGACTGTGGAGGCCTCAATAGGCCCCTCCACGGGTGAACAGAGGAAGAGGACTGAACTTGGGTGCCTTCCCTCACAGTGGGAAACATTGATTCCGCTGTGGAGGGATGTTTTTTATGTTTTATGTTAAATTCTAAAGCGTTGTGTTTATTTTATTTGTGTGCTTCATGGTAACTCAAATTTTACTGCACCAATTGGTGTATGTGACAATAAATGTCCTTTGTCCTTTGTCTTAAATTAATCAATGTTAATAGCTACTGGAGTGACATAATTGGCAACGAGTGAAGAAGGAAGGCTGATTAAAATGGGATCTCCTTCTAACAAAATTCTTGGAGAACAGATTTGTCATAACCAATACCCTGCCTCATTAGAGGGGTGAGTTCAGGATCTCATGGTTACACCCAGATCCAAGCACCGGTACCTATTAAATTTATAATTTTCTAGGTGAGAGATAGACAGGGTGTCCTTAATATCCAAAAATGCAGTAGTTACATTAGGACTGTTCATGACCCAAACCATCTTCTTGTAGGAAAGAACTGCAGATGCTGGTTTACACTGAAGATATACACAAAATGCTGGAGTATCTCAGCGGGTCAGGCAGCATCACTGGAGAAAAGGAATAGTGATGTTTCGGGTCGAAAGAAGGGTTTCAAACTGAAATGCCACCTATTCCGTTTCTCCAGAGATGCTCCTGACCCGCTAAGTTACTACTGCATTTTAGGTCTATCACCCTGTTGTCACCATTGGCCAGGCTCCAAACAGCAGAAAGGTTACCTCAAAAATAAAATCAGTGCAGTAAGTTTTAAAATCCCTGTACAGTGGTCCTTTATGGACAGTGCCTAATAGCCAAGCTGACAACTCCCATAAAACAGGAGCAGCAAGGATCTTGGCTGCCATGATGTCCACCTCATGATGTCGCACCTCTGAAGATATCAAGGTCAAGTTTGTTCCTTGTGGTAGGGGTGTCTAAAACTAGAGGGCATATGTTTAAGGTGAGAGGGAGAAGATTTAATATGGATTTGAGAGAGAGATTTTTCACACACAGTGGTTACAATTTGGAATCAGTGGCCAGAAGAAGTGGCAGAGGCAGAAATAGTAGCGGCATTTAAGGTGTACCCGGATAGATACTTGCACGAGGGAAGCATAGAAGATATGAAATTAACTCAAGCAAATGAGATTAGTATTGATAGATATGATAAACACAAAATGCTGGAGTAAGCAGCATCTCTGGAGAGAAGGAATGGTTGATGTTTTGGGTCAAGACCCTTCCTCACACTCGGAGATTGGGGTCTATTTCTCTGTTGCACAACACTATGACTATTTACAGCTCAAAAGCTCTAACCCTACCTTGGTCAGAGCCAAGAACGAAGGTGAACGTATCAAGGACACAGAGCAATCAACACCATAGGGTGGATATGCCAAAGAATTCCTTGACCATCCTCTATCCTGTCTAGGTACAGCACCACATCTGATTGATAAAATGTTGTAAAAGCTACATGTCAATAGGTAAACAAGAAAATTCATTTTGCAATTTCCTTATGACATAGAAAGAGGCCTTTCAGCCCATTGAGACTATGCCAGTTTTCTTATCATTTCCATTAACTCACTAATTTCCTTGTAAAAAATGTTCTCCCAACTTTCCTATGTACTCTTTCTACACCCACCCCCAGCTCTACTTAATACTCGTTTAAACATTTGGGGCAATTTTCAGTGGGCACATAACTTATCAACCAGTACATCTTTGTGATTTGGGCAGAAACTGGAGCTCCTGGAGGAATCCCACGCGGTCCAAGGAAAAACCTGTAAACTCTTCAGATAGCACCCAGGGTCAGAATCAAAACTGGAATGCTGTGGCAGCTACTCCATAGCTGTGCCACTGGGCTCTCAGAGAAACAGATGATATACCTACTGATGTTCTAAGACTTCGTAGAGAAGAAATTCAGTTGCAATTCATAACACCTTTATCTGGGAAGAAAGCATGCCTGGGTACCTTGGAGACATTGTAATCCTGACCTTCAAGAAAGATGAATCCAGTTATCTTAATTACAGATAAGTCTCCCTGATGCCACAGGAAAATACATTGTCAAAATCCTCAACAGTATCCATCCCAGTCACCACAATTATGGTGTGGATATAATCATCTTGAGGCACAACAGATAAGATCTTCACTGTTTGATAACTCCCAAGAGCTCCATGAAGCAGCATCATCCGTTGTCAATGACTCTTCTTTTTGAGTCTGCAAAACCTTTTACTTCATCATTTAGGAGGAACTGTGAAGCAAGCTTCTCAAACTTTTCTGGCAGCAAAAGTTTTTTTAAACTTTCATCTGCTTTAAGATGACATCTAAGCCTAGATCTTAACTAGTGGGTCTACCACACGTCTAACCTCAGTGCAGACTTCTGTCAAGCATGTCTATGTCTTTACTCCATCACATTCCTCAATCTTTCTAAACGCAGTAATGATGATCAGTGGAGATAATCATTCAACCTTCATGCTGGAAATCAAATTCAATCATCAGACTAGTATAGCAAATTATGCCAGTGTATGAGTGTTTGAAAGGTAAAGTCCATGTCATTGATTAATCCACTGAAGCATGCAAGAGGATGGGAGTTACAGATCAATAGCTGCAAATTGGAGGATTTCCACCAGGTTTGTCCTGCTTCACAACACTGTTCCACAACAACAATGGACCACAACAAGAGAGGAAAAGAGGGGAAATTATAGGCTGGTTAGCCTGACTTCAGTGGATGGTAAGATTACATGAAAAGGATGAGGTTTCCAAGCACTTAGAAGCACATGATAAAATAGGCCAAAGTCAGAATGGCTTTGTGATGGGGTAATCTTGCCTAATAGACAATAAGTGCGGGAGTAGGCCATTCGGCCCTTCAAGCCAGTACCGCCATTCAATGTGATCATGGCTGATCATCCAAAATCAGTACCCTGTTCCTGCCGTGGGGTGAGAGATTGCAACCTTCACGTGGTCCGCCCTGTTTCAACGAATGCAATCAACCTGGCATGCACAATTAAATAAGATCAAATAGAACAAGTTGTCCTACAACTTTAGGCTGTGCACGCCATACGCAAGAAGAAGAAGTTCCTGCCTTCTCCCCATATCCCCTGACTCTGATATCTTCAAGAATAGAATGATTCTGTTGGAATTCTTTGAGGAAGTAAATGGCAGCATAGAGGAAGGAGAGTCATTGGATGTTGTTTATTTGGATTTTCTGAGGGCATTTGATAGGGTCCCACACATGAGGCTGCTAAAGAGGATGAGAGACCATGGTGTTGGAGGGAAGATACTAGCATGGGTAGAAGGGTGTTTGAATGGCAGAAGGCAAAGAGTGGGGAAAAAGGGGTCTTTTTCTGTTTGGCTGCTAGTGACTATTGATGCTCCGCAGGGATCAGTGCTCGGGCCGCTACTCTTCATTGTATATATCAATGATTTGAATAAGGGAATTTACGGCTTTATGGCTAAGTTTGCTGATGATATGAAGATGGGCCGAATGGCCTAATTCTGCTCCTATTGCTTATGTATGTATGAAGACCCTGGAAAACGTAGACATTCAGGAGTGCCATTCAGCAAAACCATCAGGAATGCCAGGTGGCAATACCGGGACAAACATGAGTTCCAGTATAATCACTTGGACAACCACCGACTATGGCAAGTCTTGAAAACTATAACTGGCTGCAAATTGAAGTCAGGCAGCATCGCTAGTGAACCTAATGCATTCTATGCTTGTTTTGAGCAGAAGGCCAACAGGGTGATGACATCTGTCCCATCAGACTTGAGTGTGCCTTTTCACAAAGTCACTGCTGCAGAAGTTAGATTGACCTTCCTGAGGGTGAACCTCAGAACGAAAACCAACTGGCCCATTCGGAGTCCCTGGCCACGTCTTTAGGAACAGCGCAGACCGACCAACGAGCGGTAGTGTTCACGGACACCTTTAATCACTCCCTACTCTGTTCTGAGGTACCCATCTGCTTGAAGAAGACCACTATAATCCTGGTTCGGAGAAAAGCAAGACCTCTTGCCTTGGCAGTACATGGTATTGGCGGTAGGGTACGGACATGGATAGAAAATTGGTACAAATTGTAGATGATCAGCCATGATCACAGTGAATGCTGGTGCTGGTTCAAAGGGCCTACTCCTGCACCTATTGTCTATTAATGACTACCATCCAGTACCTGGACATCCACCATCATGAAGTGCATCGAGAGGCTGGCTGTGGTACACATTAAATCCAGCCTACCAAGCAAGCCTGATCTACTTCAGTTTGCCTTCTGCCACAACAGGTCCACAGCTGATTACATCTCCCTGGCCCTACACTCATCCCTAGAACACCTGGATATGGACACCTACATAGGACTCCTATTCATAGACTACAGCTCTGTTTTCAATACCATTATCCCAACCAAGCTCATCTCCAAACTCGTGGAAATTGGTGTCTACACGCCCCTTTGCATCTCAATCCTCCACTTCATGACCAACAGACCACAATCAGTAAGGATAGGTGATAAATCACAAAGCTCATTGTGTACCGGAAATGGTAGATCATACCTTCCTGTATACTTCCAAGTCATCTATTCAATAAACACTGGAGAAATGCCTGCAGGTTGCTGCACAGGTACCTGTGTTAATGGTGAGGAGGAAATGTTGTGCACATCAATTGAGATCTACTGATGAGGATGTCAAGGATCCAGTTGCAAAAGAAAGTACAGAGGCCCAAATTTGGAGATTGATAATTAATTTGGAGGGGATGATTGGTTTGAATGGCGAGCTGTATTCGAGGAACGGCTGCCTGATGTATGTGTTTCTGTTATCTGAATGGTCCAGAACAGAGTGGAAAGCCAGTTAAACAGCACCTGTTGTTAACCTGTGGTGGTGGTGATGGTGATAGGCAGACTGAAAGGAATCAATGTCAGTTCTGAGGCTGGAGTTGATTTGTGCCATAACCAATTTATTGAAGCACTTTGTTATGGTGGATGCAAGTGCTACTGGACGATAGTCATTGGGGCAGGTCATCATGCTCTCTTTGGGTACAGGTATGATAGATGCCCTTTTGAAGCAAGTTAGAACCTCAAACCATAGAAGAGGGAAGTTGAAGATGTCCTTGAATACTACAGTCAGTTGATCTGCACTGGTTTTCAGCATTCGAACAGGTCTGCCATCTGGGCTGGATGCTTTGCATGAATTCTCCCTCTTGAAGATTGCTCTGATGTCAGCCTCCGAGACTGTGATCACAGGGTCGTTAAAATCTGTGGGAGCTCTCCTCACAGAATCTTTACAGTGGTTGCAACCAGATCACTACATCTCTTGAGTGTAATTCTGGACCTTTGGACCGTGCCACTTTGCAACTTGGTTGTGGATAATACCTTGTCATAGAAGACTCGTGAATTTTGGGCAAATCAGAGTCGTAGTCATAGAGCTATACAGCAAGTGAGCAGTGCCTTTTGCCCATCTGACCACATAGGTTCCAAATAAAAACAAAACAAAAAATGCTGACTATGCCGACTGAGATGGCATATTGGCCCAGTACCATTTGCCTGCATTTGGCCCTTAGTTCTTTAAACCCTTCCTATCCATATATCTGTCCAACTGTCTTTTAAAAGTCATAATTGGTTCTGCTTCTATTGATTCCTCTGGCAGCTCATTCCAGATACAGTCTAACTAAGTGAAAATCTTGCCCCTGAAGTCCTTCCTGGCAAAAATCAATCTCCATGGCCAATCGTCACATTTTTAATATATGTAGCTGTCACAAATGCGGTGCGGGTGTTATAATCATACAGTAAAGATCTTGCCCACCACCTGCCGACCAAAGTCTTGCTGACTGATTGAAAATTCTGACAATGAAGCATTCTGCCATATGGCCTTGACAGTCTACTCTGGAAATCAGGTAACAGGATTCACTGTCTCCTTTTCTTCAGGCTGCGATGACATTTTATGGAGACCATTGTCTGTAATTCATAATCAAAGGTATTCTTCTGGATGAAGTGCTCCACAAAAGGCAGTGCTGCTTCAAGGTCCAACTAAAAGGAACATTCTGTAGCAATGGGACCAGACCCGAGAAGAAGGTAGGTGAGATTCAGTGTAAAAAGGGGCCATTGTACACAAGGAATGGGTAATTGGATTATTTTTAAGTTGGCAAGCCTTAAAATGTTGGGATGTCGCATGATTAATGCTAGAACCTCAACTAATTATTATTTGCATCAATTATAATCAAGAAAAACGCAGATGCTGGAAAACTGAAATAAAATCAGAAAGTTTGGGAAAAAAACACAGCAGATCAGGCAATATCTGTGGAAAGAGCAATGGTTAACATTTCAGGTTAAAAACCTGATCGGATGGAGACTCTTCCATTCGACATGTTAACCGTTCATCTTTCTACTATTAGAAAGATTCTAACTGTGTTGATGACTTGGATCAAAGACTCCTGCCCACTAAATTTACTTTGGCCAGATACAAAGACGAGGGACCCCAGCAATCCTTCCAGTTGAGACAGATGTTCACGTGCATCTCTTCCAACATTCAATGCTCCTGGTGTGTTAATGTGGCTTCCATTACATCGGAAGGACAAGGTGCAGCCTCGGTAACTGTTTTGTTGAACACTTAAACTCAGTCCAACAAGGCCTGCTGGAGCTCCTGGTAGTTAACCACTTTAACAACTAACCTTTCAGTCCTTTGCCTTCTCCATTGCCAGGTTTTTGGCCACACACATGCTGGACGAACAGAACCCCATGTTCTGTTTGGGTAGCTTACAACCCAACGGTATGAATGGTGTGAATTCTCCAATTTCAAGTAATAACCCCTCTTCCTCCATCCCTTCCCATGGTACACACATGTTCAATCTGCTCTTTTATATGAGCCTCGATATTGGTTTAGTTGCACTGATGATGGCAGGTAAGTTGGTATAATGCTCCCCCTGCAGGTTGTGGAAAGTCAGGGAAATTGTTGGTACTCCTGATGACTGCACCTGTGGGAATTGTGTAGAGGTGCAGCTTCTTAAAGACCGCATTAAGGAACTGGAGCAGCAGCTGGATGACCATAGGACCATCTGGGAAAATGAGAGCTTCTTGGATAGAATATATAGCGAGGTTATCACATCGAGAGTCCGGTAAGAGAGAAGATGGGTGACCACGAGGAAGGGAATTAGACATGGAGTGGAGGTTATCCTAGTTGCCGTACCTCTTCAAAACAGGTACACCTTTTTGGATGGTATCGGGGAGGATGACACATCAAGGTTGACCAGCAGTAGCAGGCAGGGCTGTGACTTCAAATCTGGAGGTGCGTGCAGCCATGCTCCTATATCGTCTGCCTGACGGTAACAAGGAGAACACTCTGCGTGCTGGGTGGCTGTGGTCCTTGATGATGCTGTGTGCCTTCCGCAGGCACCGCCTGTGGAAAATGTCCTGAATGGCCAGGAGACAGTTGCCAGTGATGTGCTGTGCCGCCGTTACCACTCTCTGTAGTGATTTGCGGCTGTGGGCAGAACAGTTCCCGTACCAGACTGCGATGCAGCCCGTCAGCAGACTCTCGATGATGCAACTGTAGAAGTTTATGAGGATGCTGGCGTTCATGCCAAACTTCCTCAGTCTTCTCAGGAAAAAGACCGCTGGCGGGCTTTCTTAATTTTTGTGTCCGCGTGCAGTGTCCAAGAGAGGTCCTCAGCGATGTGCACACCAAGGAACTTAAAGCTGCTGACCCAATCAACCTCAGCATCACCGATGTGGATGGGGAGGTGTTGACTCCCCTGCTGTCTCCTGTAGTTCACGATCATCTCTTTAGTTTAGCTGACATTGAGAGAGAGGTTATTTTCCTGGCACCAGCTGTTTTGTGCCTTTACCTCTTCTCTATAGGCCGTCTCATTATTGTCTGTGATGAGGCCCAGGATGGATGTGTCGTCAGCAAACTTTAAGATGATGTTGGAGCTGTCCTTAGCAGTACAGTCGTGCGTGAACAGGGAGTACAGGAGAGGACGGAGCACACAACCCTGTGGTGCGCCTGTGTTGAGGATCAGTGAGGAAGAGGTGTGGCTGCCAATTCTCACCACCTGGGCCTGCCCGTCAGGAAGTCGAATATCCAGCCACAGATGGAGGTCTCCAGTCCAAGATCTAGGAGCTTGGGGACGTGTTTTGAGGGAATGATAGTGTTGAATGCCGAGCTGTAGTCAATGAAGAGCATTCTCACATATGTATTCCCTTTGTCCAGGTGGGAGAGCAGTGTGAGTTGCCATGACAATGGCATCGTCCGTGGCCCTGTTTGGTCTATACGCAAGCTGAAGAGGGTCCAAGGTGTCAGGAAGAGAGGAGCGGATGTGAGTTTTTACTAGCCGCTCAAAGCACTTCATCATGACTGATGTCAGTGCGACAGAACGGTAGTCATTTAAACAGGAGATTAATGGTTTCTTTGGAACAGGAACAATGATGGATGCTTTGAAGGGGGTGGGAACCACAGACTGACTCGGGGAGAGGTTGAAGATGTTGGTGAACACCTCTGCCAGTTGACCAGCGCACGCCCCGAGAGCCCGCCCTGGAATACCATCCGGCCCTGGAGCTTTGCGTTCATTGACCTTTTTGAAGGACCGCCTCACGTCTGCCGTTTGTAGGGTCAGTGAGGTAGTCCCCCTGCACACCTGTGGACTCATGGTGGGCACTGTGTTGTCAGCATCGAACCGGGTATAGAAGGTGTTAAGCTCGTCCGGGAGCGAACACCTCCGTGATGCAACGTAATCCACTCCACATGCATCTGGGGTTAGAGCTGTAGTAGTTAGATTCCACTTTGTTCCTGTAGGCTCTCTTGGCTTTCCTGATGGTCTTCTGGAGGTCATATCCAGCTGCTTTGTAGGCATTGGGGTCTCCTCAGTTGAAGGTTGTGGTCATTGCTTTGCGTTTGGCACAAATTTCGCCTCTGACGCAGGGTTCCTGATTTGGGGAAGTGCAGATAGTGGCTTTTGGAACATAGAAACATAGAAAATAGGTGCAGGAGTAGGCCATTCGGCCCTTCGAGCCTGCACCGCCATTCAATATGATCATGGCTGATCATCCAACTCAGTATCCTGTACCTGCCTTCTCTCCATACCCCCTGATCCCTTTAGTCACAAGGGCCACATCTAACTCCCTCTTAAAGATAGCTAATGAACTGGCCTCAACTACATTCTGTGGCAGAGAATTCCACAGATTCACCACTCTCTGTGTGAAAAATGTTTTTCTCATCTCGGTCCTAAAAGACTTCCCCCTTATCCTTAAACTGTGACCCCTTGTTCTGGACTTCACCAACATCGGGAACAATCTTCCTGCATCTAGCATGTCCAACCCCTTAAGAATTTTGTAAGTTTCTATAAGATCCCCCCTCAATTCTAGCGAGTACAAGCCGAGTCTATCCAGTCTTTCTTCATATGAAAGTCCTGCCATCCCAGGAATCAGTCTGGTGAACCTTCTCTGTACTCCCTCTATGGCAAGAATGTCTTTCCTCAGATTACGAAACCAAAACTGTACACAATACTCCAGGTGTGGTCTCACCAAGGCCTGTACAACTGCAGTAGAACCTCCCTGCTCCTATACTCATATCCTTTAGCTATGAATGCTAACATACCATTTGCTTTCTTCACTGCCTGCTGCACCTGCATGCCTACTTTCAATGACTGGTGTACCATGACACCCAGGTCTCGTTGCATCTCCCCTTTTCCTAATCGGCCACCATTCACATAATAGTGGTTTTTAAACATGATGACAACATCATCGATGCACTTACATATGTAGCCTAAGACAGAGACTGTATATTCGTTGATGGTTGATGCTGCCTTGTGCTGCATCCTCAAACATCTGTCAGTTTTGTCAAAGCAGTCCTGCAAGACCTCATCAGCCTCATTGTTCCATTTGTAAATGTCCCTGGAAACTGTTTTTTTCCTGTTTTAGTTTCTGCCTGGCAACAGTAGGATGGAACAGTGGTCTGCCTTCCCAAAAGCAGGGCGGGGGGGGGGGGGGGGGGGGGGGGATGTGGACGTAGCAGTCTCTGAAAGGGGTGTAACAATAGTCTAGGGTCTGCTCTCCCCTGGTGGGAAAAGTGATATGTTGGTAATATTTTGGGAGAACCATCTTCATGTTGGCTCTGTTGAAGTCTCCCAGAACATTGACCGCAGACTCAGGGTGGGAGTTCTCCAGCTCATTTACAGTCCTATACAGTTCGACCAGGGCTAGGGATTTATCAGCCTGTGGGCGGATGTAAACAGCTGTAAGGAGGACTGAGCTGAACTCTCTCGGGAGGTAGAAAGGTCTAGCTTTAATGGTCAGCAGGTCCAGAACCGGTGAGCAGTGAGTAGGTAAATAGGCAGACACCCGTGGCCCACAAAGAGTTAACCATAAAGCATACTCCCCCACCTTTCGACTTGCCTGATTCCTTCGTTCTGTCTTGACGGTAGACGGAAAAGCTCTCCGGAGTTACAGCACAGTCGGGTACGCTGGTCTCCAGCCATGTCTCTGTGAACACCAGACCACAGCAGTTCTTAATGTCCCGATGGTGTTCGATCCGTGTGCTGTCGTCCATGATATCAATAATCGGCTTAAAGTCCCCGTTGGCTGACTTTCTTATCTCCAAAAGTGATTGTCAGTCATACTGAATGCGTGAAAGAACAGTATGTACAAAAAGAACAAGTAATTACAAAGTAAATACACACTTTTACTGAGATGACTCGGAGCTCACATAGATGTCTTCTATGTATAATAAAAAATGACCAATTAATTCATAATATCTTGTCCATGTGTTAACTCTGAAAAGCACCGCAAAAACAGTTGCAACACCTGCAATGTCAGGTCTTGACATGATTTGCAGGAATCAAGAACATCTAGTTTAATAAGTTACGGGAATTTGGCGTGAGTGACTGGAATACCATTGTTCAAATTTCCTTAGGAATTAACCCATTGCCAGTGTGATATATGGCATTATAGCATAATGCAGCATGCTTTATAATAGATCTTCGTTATACCTGAATAGCCAATGGAAACTACAAATGCATTTTGTGTGTGTTTTAACTGCACATGTATGGTTTGGTTCACCACTGTACTTTGGTTTTAAAATGGGTCTTTTTGTGCTATTGAGTCTGCAGAGTTTAATTTGAAAAGGTTCCTTGATATTCAAAAGTGAGTAATTGTGAAATTCAACATGCTAGATACTTAGAAAGCAAATTCAATGCTAGCATTTATTTCAAGAGGGCTTGGATACAAAAACAGGGATGTCATGTTGAGCCTCTATAAGGTGCTGGTAAGGCCGCATTTGGAATATTGTGAGCAATTTTGGGCACCATGTCTGAGGAAGGATGCGCTGGCCCTGGAGAGGGTCCAGAGGAGGTCTACAAGAATGATCCCAGGAATGACTAGGTTAACCTATGATGAGTGTATATTGGATCTGGGCCTGTTTTCGCTGGAGTTTAGAAGAATGAGGGGGGATATGTGAATCGTGAAAGGCTTGGATAGAGTGGATGTGGAGAGGATGCTTCCATTAGTAGGCGAGTCTAGAGCTAGAGGTCATAGCCTCAGAATTAAAGGACATTCTTTTAAGAATGAGATGAGGAGAAATATATTTAGTCAGAGGGTGGTGAGTCTGTGGAGTTCCATAGAAGGCTGTAGAGGCCAAGTCAGTAGATATTTTTAAGGCAGAGATAGATTGATTCTTGATTCGTACAGGAGCCAGAGGTGATGGGGAGAAGCCAAGAGAATCTGGTTAGGAGGGAGAGATAGATCAGCCATGATTGAATGGCGGATTAAACTTGATGGGCCGAATGGCCTTATTTTATTTATTTATTTATTTATTTATTTATTTTTTGTTAGAAGTAACCAGTTTACAATGTTTAAAACAAATTTACAAACCTCAGCTTAATTCAATATTTATACAAATAACACATTGATAATTATTATCTTCTATTTTTTTGGAAATAAAGATAGAAAAAGAATAGAACAGTTATAAATCAATAAAGATGTGATTAAATAATAATTTGATTATATATAAGAAAAAAGAGAAAAGGAAAAAAAAAGAAGAGAGAAAAAAAACAAAAACCACAAACAAAAAGGTGAAAAAATATTATATATATATATATATATAAATGAAAAACAACAAAATATATTGTAAATAAAACTATTACAAATAATAATATCGATAGAGACATGCATATTAATCCTAGTATGAAAATAAATTATTTTCTTCAAATCCCGTAGGGTACCCGTCGAGCCGTGATGCCAAGAACAGCTACTTCTCTAAATACTGTATATATGGAGACCATATCTGCTCGAAGGAATTATATTTGTCCAATAGGACAAATCTAATTCTTTCCAAATGTAACGTCTCCAACATCTCTGCTGCCCACATTTTAATTGTGGGGGATAATGTTCCCTTCCAAAATTTCAGTATGATTTTTTTTCCCTAATATCAAACAGTAATCAAAGAAATTTCTTTGATTTACTGTAAGTACCAAATTTGAATCCGGAATTCCAAATATTATTAACTTTGGGTCAGGGTCCAATCTAACTTTAAGAACTTTAAACATTTCTGTCCAGTAATAATTCAATTTGGGGCATGTAACAAAACTACGTATTAAATTTGCTTCTAAATTCTTACATTTATCACAAATAGGGGAGAGATTGGGAAAGATACTATTTAATTTAGTTTTCGAATAATGTAATCTATATAATACTTTAAATTGTATCAATGTATGTCTAGCATTTAACGAACACCGATGTATTCGTTGTAAACTTTCTTCCCAATTTTCTTTTGTTATAGATAATCCAATTTCATTTTCCCATGCTTGACGATATGTTTCAGTTATTGGATTCTCCTTATCCAAAATAATGTTATATATATAAGCTATTAATTTTTCTGTATTTGGGTGCAAGTTAAACAGTTCATCTAATAATCCTGGTTCTTTATTTTTATAATCTTGTGTATTAGATTTAATATAATCTCTAATTTGTAAGTACCTAAACAAGTGTTGTGAAGACAATCCATAGATATCTTGTAACTCCTGAAATAAAAGACATTTTCCTTTTCTATAAAGGTGCTCTATCCTTTTAATTCCTAAATCGTCCCAATGTCTAAACCCCCCATCTAATGTAGAGGGTTTAAATAATGGGTTATTCATAATTGGTAGTCTAAGTGAAAGATTATCTATATGTAAAGTCTTAACTATTTGTTTCCAAATGCGTCTATTATTATAAATTATAGGGTTGTCCCTATAAATTTTTTTTTGTACTTCCTTTGGGGCAAAGAGAATCGAACCTACGTTAAAAGGTAAACAGTCTTCCTTTTCCATCTTTAACCACATTGGTTCATGATCCATATTTACCCACCAGAAATTCATATTCTTAATCTGGACTGCCCAGAAATAATATAAGAAATTTGGGAGTGCTAATCCTCCATTTATCTTAGATTTACACAAATGTTTTTTACTTATTCTATGATTTTTATAGTCCCAGATAAAACTATTAACAATATTATCAATTTTTTTTAAAAAGGTTTTCGGGAGAAAAAGAGGAATAGCCTGAAACAAATATAACAATTGTGGTAGAAAAACCATCTTTATAGCATTTATTCTACCAATCATAGATATAGGAAGTGTTTTCCAATATAAAATATTTTTTCTAAGTTTATCTAGTAGTTGAGGATAATTAGATTTAATTAATGAGTTATAGGATTTAGATACATTAATTCCTAAATATTTAAATTTGTCTGTAACTATTTTTAGTGGATATTGTTGTAGTATATTTAAATTTATTCCAGTTATATGCATAATATCACTTTTGTTCCAATTAATCCTATATCCAGAAAATGTGCTAAATTTATTTATAACATTAAACAGCTTAGGAATACTAATTTCCGGTTTTGTAATATAAATCAAAACATCATCTGCATATAAAGATATTTTATTAGTTGTTGTATCAGTATTATAACCATATATTTCAGGTTCAGATCTAATTCTTTCCGCCAAAGGCTGTATCACCAAAGCAAATAATAAAGGCGATAACGGACATCCCTGTCTGCATCCCCTAGAGAGCTTAAATTTAGCTGATAGTATTTGATTAGTTAAAATTCTTGCAGTAGGATTCAAATATAGAATTCTTACCCATTTACAAAATCTATCCCCCAATTGAAACTTTTCCATTATATTAAATAAATATAACCATTCCACCTGATCGAATGCTTTTTCTGCGTCTAACGATATAACCGCTAATTCCGTGTCCCATACTCTTTTTGAATATATAATATTAAACAAGCGTCTAAGATTATGGGATGAATAGCGTTTTGGAATAAAACCTGTTTGATCATAATGTATTAATTTAGAGATCACCAGACTTAATCTCCGAGATAAAACTTTAGTTAATATTTTTTGGTCTGTATTTAGAAGGGCAATCGCTCTATATGATCCAGGATCTTCCAAATCCTTGTCTACCTTAGGAATGAGTGTAATTGTGGATTCATTTAAAGATTCTGGTAATTTTCCTTGTTCATATGCATATCTATACACTGTATGTAATCTTGGGGAAATCAGATCTTGAAATTTTTTATAAAATTCTGCACTCAGGCCATCGGGGCCCGCAGCTTTTCCATTCTTTAACGACCCAATTGATTGTTCAATATCTTTTACTGATATTTCAGCATTTAACAAGTGTCTACCTTCCTGATCTAAACTATTAATTTGACATTCTTGTAGGAATGTTTCCATTCCATCTGTTTGACCTGTTAATTTCGATGAATAAAGATTTTGATAATATTGTAGAAATCTGTCATTAATGTCTTTTGGTATAGTCAATATATTTCCATGCGCAGATCTAATTCTATGTATCATTTTTTCATCATCTAATTTTCTAAGTTGTCGTGCTAGCAATTTTTGTGGTTTGTCTCCAAATTCAAAATGCACTTGTTTGGTTTGTTGAAAAAGTTTAATGACTTGGTCAGAATATATTTTATTTAGTCTATATTTTAATATTGCAATTTTATTACTTAACTCTTTAGAAGGATGTTTTATATTTTCACTATCTAGTTGTTTTATCTCCTTTTCTAACTTTTGTTCCATCTTTCGATTTTCTTTATTGAAATATGCTTGTGCTGATATTATTGCACCACACATAAATGCTTTAAATGTATCCCAAAGTAGCAATGGTGAAATTTCAGGTTTGTCATTAGTTTCAAAAAATAATTTAATCTGTTCCACCACATGATTACAACAGTCCTTGTCCTTTAAAATCTGGGGATTAAATCTCCAAGTAGTAGTTTTGTTAAATATATCTTTTAATTTTATCTTGAATGTTAGTGGCGCATGATCTGAAATAATAATATTGTGATATTTTGCATCATACGTGAAAGGAAGTAGTTTTGAATCTATTAGAAAATAATCTATCCTCGAGTAAGTTCCAAATACGGGCGAGAAAAAGGAATATTCTCGTCCGGATGGATTATCTAATCTCCAAATATCCTTAACATTAGATGTGTTAATAAAATAATTTATAAGTTTACTTGACTTAGAGGCAGCTTTCCTTTTTGTAGAAGATCTGTCTAGACAGTTATCTAAAGTACAATTTAAATCACCCCCAATTATTAAATTATATTGAGTGGATATAGGAATATTATTAAATATTTTCTTAAAAAATAATGGGTTATCAAAATTAGGGGCATATATATTCATAAGAATTACTTTTTTTGAATATAATTCCCCTGTAATTATTACATATCTACCCTCTTTATCCTCTATTATAGAACTTTGTTTAAAAGGTATACCTTTATGAATAATTATTGCAACTCCTCTAGATTTATGTATAAATGAAGAGTGATACACCTTTGAAATCCATTTAGCTGTTAATCTATGTTGAGCATCTTTTTTGAGATGAGTCTCTTGAAGGAAAGTAACATCTGATTTCAATCTGTTCAACTGAGCTAACACCTTTCCCCTTTTAAATGGTTCATTAATTCCCTTAACATTCCAACTACAGAAGGTAATTCCATCACCCTCAGTCTTCACATTCATGTCTTGCATTTTACTGTTAGGGTGGCTTTTTTTGGAGTAGCCTTCTCGACTCCTCCAGCTCAACATTATACCCAAACATCCATTTGATGAAAATTACTATCCTTATTAATCCATATACATGTCTTCTTAAACTAATTATACAATATCGATCGTAGCTACATTCATATACTATATAATATAAGATCAAATATTTGATATATAAAAAATAATTAAAAATGTAAATTAAAAAAGAGTAAAGGGTGTTAATAGGGTGCCCAGAAAAAAAAGAAACTACACTTGTATATTGTGTAGTGTGCATTAGTGGAAGCCACACTAACATGGCTATTAATCTATTGACTTCCGTTTTTTTTTAAAAAATATGTTAATTGTTCCAGCTCCTATCTAGGATACTGTGTATATTGGGGTGGGGTACTAACTTTATATACTTAGTAGTTATTTCTATTATTCATATTACTAGTTTCTAGTTACTAGTTTCTATTATAATTAATATTATATTAAGTAATACAATGTTAGGGGAATAATTGAAATTTTATTAATTAATACAAAACTACAACTTCGTTCATAACCGCAGGCCGGTGATAAAAGTTCAGTCATCTTCTTCTTCCTCCAGTGCTTCTTCTTCCGCTTCCTCTTCTGCCTTCTTCTGTATGTCTCGAGCGAATTCCAGTGCTTCAGTATGCTTAGGAATGGCCTTATTCTACTCCTATTCCTTATGACCTCATGACTTTGATATTTGTCCTTTAACAACAAGAAGTGACCTTCAGTAAAGATATTTTTTAATGATTTTGTTTGTTTGGGGCCATACAGTTACTTTAGACAATTAAATTTGATAGTTTTGATTTCTGTGATTATGAATTCTCAGCCTGTGTGAACTAAAACATTAGAAGCTCACAATTGATCTGAACAATAAAACTGAAAGAACAAATCAAAATTGAATGCCTAGCTAGTTGCTCTACCTCACAGTAATGGTTCAAGATTCAAGAGAGTTTATTGTCATGTGTCCCAGATAGGACAATTACATTCTTGCTTTGCTTCAGCACAACAGAATATGGTAGGCATGAATACAGAACAGATCAGTGTGTCCATATACCATTATATAAATATATACACACATGAATAAATAAACAGATAAAGTGCAAATAAACAGATAATGGGCTATTAATGTTCAGAGTTTTGTATGAATTGAGTTTAATAGCCTGATGGCTGTGGGGAAGTAGCTATTCCTGAACCTGGACGTTGCAGTCTTCACGCTCCTGTACATTCTACCTGAAGGTAGCGGGGAGATGAGTGTGTGGCCAGGATGGTGTGGGTCCTTGATGATGCTGCCAGCCTTTTTGAGGCAGCAACTGCGATAGATCCCCTTTATGGTAGAGAGGTCAGAGCCGATGATGGACTGGGCAGTGTTTACTACTTTTTGTAGTCTTTTCCGCTGCTGAGCACTGAAGTTGCCGAACCAAACCACGATGCAACCGGTCAGCTCTACTGTGCACCTGTAGAAGTTAGAGAGAGTCCTCCTTGACATATCGACTCTGTAATCTTCTGAGGAAGTTGAGGCGCTGATGTGCTTTCTTTATAATTGCATCAGTGTTCTCGGAATTTGAAGCTCTTGACCCTTTCCACCATCGACCTGTTGATATAAACGGGACTGTGGGTCCCCATCCTACCCCTTCCACAATCAGTTCCTTGGTATTGCTGGTGTTGAGGGCCAGGTTATTGTGCTGGCACCATTTGGTCAGTGGGTCGATCTCTCTTCTATATTCTGACTCGTCCCCATCAGTGAGACATCCCACAACAGTGGTGTCGTCAGCGAACTTGATGATGGTGTTCGCACTATGACCGACTACGCAGTCGTGAGTATAGAGAGAGTACAGCAGGGGACTGAGCACGCAGCCTTGAGGCGCTCCCGTGCTGATTGTTATCGAGGCTGACACCGTTCCACCAATACGAACAGACTGTGATCTGTGAATGAGGAAGTCGAGGGTCCAATTGCAGAGGGATGCGCAGAGAACCAGTTCTGCGAGTTTGGTAACCAGCTTGGAGCGGATGATTGTATTAAATGCTGAGCTGTAATCAATGAATAACAGCCTGACATATGAGTTTTTGTTGTCCAAGTGGTCCAGAGTGGAGAACCAGTGAGATTGCATCCACCGTTGATCTGTTGTGGCGGTAAGCGACTGCAGTGGGCCCAGGTTTTTGTCGAGGTAGGAGTTGCGCCTTGTTTAACCTTGTTTAACCTCTCAAAGCACTTCATCACCATCGACGTTAGTGCCACTGGTCGATAGTCATTGAGGCACGTCTCCTTGCTCTTCTTGGGCACCGGTATAATTGATGCCCTTTTAAAGCAGGTGGGAACCTCAGACCTCAGAAGTGAGAGGTTGAAAATGTCCGTAAAAACTCCAGCCAGTTGGTCCACACAGGTTTTTAGAACACGACCGGGTATACCATCAGGTCCAGGCGCTTTTCAAGGGTTCACCCGTCTGAAGGATATTCTGACGTCGGCCTCTGTGACTGTGACTGAAATACCATCACAGCGAATGGGGGCTCAAGAAGACACATCAGTGTTCTCCCTATCAAAGCGTCGTAAAACGCATTGAGCTCGTCAGGGAGTGATGCTACGCTGACATTCGAGCTACCAACCTGATTTCGCCTTGTGGGAGGTGATTGTATTCAGGTCCCGCCACAGCTGCCGAACATCCGTATCATCCTCCAGCTTGGAGCAGAAGTCCCTTTTGGCCTTTTTGATGGCCTTACCAAGGTCATATCTGGACTTCTTGTATGATCAGACATGCATGCCCGGTGTCTGGTCTTCCGAAGAGTGCGGATCTCAAAGTTCATCCAAGGCTTCTGATTGGGAAACAATCGGAAGGTTTTTGTCGGGATGCGGTCCTCCACACATTTCTTTATGAAGTCTGTAACGACTGTGGCGTATTCGTTCAGGTCCGTTGCCCAGTCCCTGAACATTGTCCAGTCTACAGACTCCAAACAGTCCTGGAGTTGTTCCTCTGCCCCCCCCCCCCCCCCCCCCCCCGACCAGCTCTGTACAGTCCTCACCACTGGAGGTGCGCTCTTCAATTGCTGCCTGTAGGCAGGAAGAAGCAGCACCGCGGTATGGTCGGACTTACCGAAGTGAGAGCGAGGGATAGAGCGATAGGCATTCTTAATGGTGGTGTAGCATTGGTCGAGGGTGTTTGGTCCTCTGGTGCAGCAGGAGACATGTTGGTGGAAGTTAGGGAGCAATTTCTTGAGGTTTGCTTTGTTGAAGTCCCTGGCTATGGTGGTAAACACCTCGAGGTTGGCCGTCTGGTGCTTGTTGACCACGGCGTGCAGGTCCTCAGTGCCAGACGGATGTCTGCTTGGGGTGGGATGAAGACCATGGTCAGGATGATGGAGGTGAATTCCCTTGGATGGTAGAAAGGGCGGCACTTCACCGCCAGATGTTCGAGGTGTGGAGAGCAGGAGTTGGGAAGGACTGCCACGTCTGAGCACCACGCAGAGTTGACCATGAGGCAGACGCCCCCTCCTCTCCCTTTCCCAGATGCCTGCATACGGTCCATACGGTGGATGGAGAACCCTTCATGCTGGACTGCTGAGTTTGGGGAGCTGGGGTTGAGCCATGTCTCTGTGAAACAGAACACTGAGCATTCCCTCAACTTCCTATGATAAAGCAGCCTTGCCCTTAAGTCCTCCACTTTATTTTCAAGGGACTGTACGTTGGCCAGTAGGATAGTAGGGAGAGGGGGCCGAAGTCCCCTGCGCTTCAATCTGACCTGAAGTCCTGCCCATCGGCCATGTTTCCGGACACAATGTAGGCCTCCCCGTAGTTTCCTGGTGCTGTGTCTACTGTACCTGCTGTTTCTAAGAGCCTGCGCTGGAATGGGGATTCCCTTGCGGACCGCAGCTCCAGCTCCGTTCCGATTGGAGATTCCCACACAAACGGCAGCTCCACCTCCGTTTCTCCCGGGAAATCCTGCTCGTCGGCTCCGGAGGGCTTCCCAGGTACAGTCCCTTTGATTTCTAGACGGTCGGGTTCTCTCCAGCGTTCCAGGGAATGCTTGCAGTCGATTTCTGCATTGCCCCTGAACAATACTTTTCCCTTTTGCTAATTTTGTGATATTAGTTAGAAGATTAGAAGCAGTGATAGCGTTTCACATCTGCAAGGAAATCTCGGAGACCAAGTCTGCCCTAATTTGACAATTTTGTCAAAATTTAGTTATTGCTTGTTTTAGGGTATTTGAGATATGCTCTACACAATGGTGAACAAAATAAGTCTTCTCTGAGTACAATTTGAAAATATTTATACCAGAGAAGTAAGAAATTCCATCACAGAGAGCTGCAAGAAAAACACGTTTTCCTCATTTACAAGAAAACGCCTTTCTGTTAGTTGCTTCCTTTTGTCAAAGTAGGGCAGAAGTGCGTCCACCTTTTTAAATAAAATCTTTCACTTTTGTGGGGAAGTGTGGGAGTATGTTGCTTATTCACATTTACGAATGGCTCATTACATGGAGTAGATAAAGGATGAGGAAGAAAGTTTATTCAAATTATTTCTTAAGGCAATGCTGAAATATTAAATCTCACAGCCGACTTCATGAGCAGCATATTGTATTGGCAAACTAAACTGTATAGATAAAAGGCATTTAATTATTTTGCATTCTCTCGCACCCTCTTATCTGGTAGGCTCTTGTGGATATATATTCCAGATGCCATTAATCTAATCTTCATTCACCATTCATTTTAGTGTTGATATTTTATTTGCCTGTCTGTGTAATTGGATCCCCAAAATGCACCACATTTTTCACCATGTTAGAGATAAATAAGTTGATACGTGCTTTGAACCATGGAAAGAATTTTAAATAGTTTTGGTTGGAAGAAGTACAGAGGTAATTATTTTCAAATTAGAGGTTACTTAAGAAATTATCTCAAAACCTAAAATTTCTAAAAGGCAAATAGAGAACAGATTTTGTGCAGATTTGTGAAAATAAACAATAGCAACCTCACAACCAAATAATCTCTTCCGTTAATGACAGGGTAGGATAGGTTGTCCATGAATATTTGCTTACATTTGGAGTTATGAATCTTAAGAATCTGTCGACTATTTTAAGCCTGTTTTGCTGCAAAGTAATCCTGTCACCCCCCACCACCCAACAGTATGTTATCAAGGGACATTAAAATTGCATGAAATCCTGCTCCAGACAAAATTATATAAGTAGAAGTGGACAGTTCAGTGGATTGATGAGGCCAAGTAGACAGAAAAACAAGAGGTCTTACATTTTGGGATGTCTAACATGGGCAGGACCTACATGTGGTGAATGGTAGGGCTCTGGGTGGTGTTGTCGAGCAGATGGATATAGGAGTGCAGCCGCATAGTTCCCTGAAGATGGAATCAGGTCTTCAAAAAGGCTTTTGGCACATTGGCCTTCATCAGCCAGAGTATTGAAACATAGAGACATAGAAACATGGAAAATAGGTGTAGGAGTAGGCCATTCGGCCCTCCGAGCCAGCATACCATTCAATATGATCATGGCTGATCATCCTAAATTCCATTATAGATAAGGTTCTCACTACTAGATCATCAGAGATGTCCTCATTCTTTAGGAAACGGGGGTTCTCCTTTACAATTATAGATGAGGCCCTCACTACGGTCTCCTCGATATCCCGCAGCTCCCCCTCTCCCCATTCGCAACAAGGACAGTCCCCCTTGTCCTCACCTTCCACCCCATCAGCCATCACATGCAGCATATAATCCTGCAACACTTTCCCCTCCTCCAATGGTATTCTACGACTGGCCACATTTTCCCATCTCCACCCCTTTATGCTTTCTGCAGAGACCGTTCCCTCCGCAACACCATGGTCAACTGGTCCCATCCCACCCAAACCACCTTCTCCCCAGGTACTTTCCCCTGCAACCGCAGGAAATGCAACACCTGTCCCTTTACCTACCCCCACGACTCCATCCAAGGACCCCGACAGTCTTTTCAGGTGAGGCAGAGGTTCACTTGCACCACCTCCTCCAACCTCATCTACTGTATCCGCTATTCCAGGTATCAACTTCTGTACATCGGCAAGACCAATGCAGGCTCGGTGATCGTTTTGCTGAACACCTCCGCTCAGTCCGCCTTAACCTACCTGATCTCCAGGTTGCTCAGCACTTTAACTCCCCCTCCCATTCCCAATCTGACCTTTCTGTCCTGGGCCTCCTCCATTGGCAGAGTGAATTGAGAAACAGCATCTCACGCTTGAATAGCTTACACCTCAGCGGTATGCACGTTGACTTCTCTAACTTCAAATAGCCCTTGCTTTCCCTCTCTCTCCATCCCCTCCCCCTTCCCAGTTCTCCCACCATTCTTATTGTCTCCGACTACATTCCATCTCTGTCCCATCCACTCCCTTGACATCAGTCTGAAGAAGGGTCTCGACCCGAAACGTCAACCATTCCTTCTCTCCAGAGATGCCACCCGTCCTGCTGAGTCACTCCAGCATTCCGTGTCTATCTTCATCCTAAATCAATATCCTATTCATGCTTTCTCCCCCATATCCCCTGATTCCGTTAGCCCCAAGTGCTATATCTAACTCTCTTTTGAATACATCCAGTGAATTGGGAGGTTGGGAAGTAGCGTTGCAGTTGTATAAGATGTTGTGTTTAGTTCTGGGCACTGTGTTATAGGAAAGATGTTGTCAAGGTGGACAGGATACAGTGAAGATTTACGAGGTTGTTGCCAGGACTAGAGGGTCTGAGTATAGGCAGAGGTTGAGTAGACTGGGACTCTATTCCTTGGGGTGCAGGAGAATGAGGGGTGATTTTACAGAGGTGTGTAAGGTCATGGGAGGAATAGATCGGGTAGATGCACAGTCTCTTGCCCAGTGTAGGTGAATCGAGGAACAGAGTTTCAGGTGAAGGGGAAAGATTTAATAGGAATCTGAGGGGTAACTTTTTTACACAAAGGGTGGTGGATGTATGGAACAAGCTGCCAGGGGAAGTAGTTGAGGCAGGGACTATCCCAACATTTAAGAAGCAGTTGGACAGGCACATGGATAGGATAGGTTTGGAGGATATGGACCAAATGCTGGCAGGTGGGACTAGTGTAGCTGGGACATGTTGACTGGTGTGGGCAAGTTGGGCCGAAGGGCCCATTTCCACACTGTATCACTCTATGACTCTATGACATCTACTCTCATAGCCATTCTAAATTCCACATTGGTTGCCTAATTTATAACCCTCAATGAATATTGCTAAAACATTTTTTTGGTTTGAAATAAAGTTTATGTTCTCTGAGGATACTAAACTTAACAGTTTGTGAGTAGCCTACTGTGCAAAAATTAATTATTTAATGATGCAGAGATGGGGAGATATATAGGAGAATAAAAAGGGAAGTCTTGTAATGCAGAATGCAAAATAGATTAATTGAGAAAAGAGATGTACATAAGGTTATAAATAAGTACATTGCAAAGGTATTCACTAAGGAGGAGGGTATGGAGGATAGTGAGATCAATATGGACCATCCGGGAAAATGAGAGTTTCCTGGACAGGATCTACAGTGAGGTTGTCACACCAAGGATACCTGAAGAGCGAATGTGGGTGACTATGAGAAAGAGGAGTAACGTGGAGTGCAAGAGACCCCAGTGGCTATACCTAATGAAAACAGGTACACCCTCTTGGGAGCTGTCGGGGCAGACCAGGCTTCCAGTCCGAGCGGCGGACAGGTCGGCGGCTCCAAACCTACAATGAGACTCGATTGGCGAGACCGACATCGGGCAGAGCCATAGTGGTGGGTGACTCCAGGTGAGATTTGAGGATGGTCTGTTGCCTCCCTGGTGCCAGGGTTCAAGATGTCTCGGACCGACTTCAGAACATCCTCAAGAAGGAGAGTGAGCAGCCGGAAGTGGTTGTGCATGTGGGCACAAATGATGTTGGGAAGAAGAGGAAGGAGGTTCTGCAACGTGAGTTTAGGGAGTTAGGAAGAAGGCTGAAAAACAGGACTTCTAGGGTGGTTATCTCTGGATTGCTTCCAGTACCTTGTGCTGGTGAGGGCAGGAACAGGGAAATAGGGATCTGGCTGAGGGGCTGGTGCAGGCAGCAGGGATTTAGATTAATAGACCACTGGGAGCTCTTTTGGGGTAGGGGTGACCTGTACAAAAGGGACGGGTTACACCTTAACTGGAGGGGGACCAACATTCTAGCAGGCATGTTTGCCAGTGCTACACGAATGGGTTTAAACTAAATAGCGGGGTGGAGGGGTCGACAAATTGGGTGTATAAGGATGGAGTTAAAGGGGAAGGGAGTACAGGAAAAACTACGAAAGACACCCGAATTAATATAGCGGAAAGTTCAAGAAGGGAAAAGAGAAGGTGAAATAGGAACCGGTGTGAGAGGGGAGGTGAATACCGAATTGAAAGTGTTGCATATGAATGCGTGAAAATAAGATATAAAGTGGATGAGCTTAAGGCTCAGTTAGAAATTGGTAAGTATGATGTTGTGGGAATTACAGAGACATGGCTGCAAGAGGATCGGAGCTTGGGAACTGAATATTCAGGGGTATACGTCCTATCGAAAAGACAGACAGGTGGGCAGAGGGGATGGTCTGGCTCCGATGGTAAGGAATAAAATTCAGTCCCTTGCGAGGGCTGACATAGAATCAGAAGATGGAGAGTCATTGTGGATAGAACTGAGAAATTGTAAGGGTACAAATACCCAAATGGGAGTTATCAACAGGCCCCCAAACAGTAGCCTGGAGATAGGGTTCAAGTTGCATCAGGAGTTAAAATTAACATGTAACAAAGGAAATGCTACGGTGATTATGGGAGATTTCAACATGCAGGCAGACTGGGAAAATCAGGTTGGTTATGGACCCCAAGAAAGGGAGTTTGTAGAGTGCCTCCGAGATGGATTCTTAGAACAGCTTGTACAGGAGCCTACCAGGGAGAAGGCAATTCGGGATTTAGTGTAGTGTAATAAACCGGACTTGATAAGGGAACTCAAGGCAAAGGAACCATTAGGAGGTAGTGGCCATAATATGGTAAGTTTCAATCTGCAATTTGAGAGGAAGAAGGGAAAATCAGAAGTGTCAGTATTGCAGTTGAACAAAGGGGACCATGTTGGCATGAGGGAGGAGCTGGCCACAGTTGACTGGAAAGGGACCCTAGCAGGGATGACGGTGGAACAGCAATGGCAGGTGTTTCTGGGAATAATCCAGAAGATGCAGGATCATTTCATTCCAAAGAGGAAGAAAGATTCTAAGGGGAGTAAGAGGCGACCGTGGCTGACAAGGGAAGTCGAGGGCAGTATAAAAATAAAAGAGAAGATGTATAACATCGCAAATGTCTCGGCTTGTACTCGCTAGAATTTAGAAGATTGAGGGGGGATCTTATAGAAACTTACAAAATTCTTAAGGGGTTGGACAGGCTAGATGCAGGAAGATTGTTCCCGATGTTGGGGAAGTCCAGAACAAGGGGTCACAGTTTAAGGATAAGGGGGAAATCTTTTAGGACCGAGATGAGAAAAACATTTTTCACACAGAGTGGTGAGTCTCTGGAATTCTCTGCCACAGAAGGTAGTTGAGGCCAGTTCATTGGCTATATTTAAGAGGGAGTTAGATGTGGCCCTTGTGGCTAGAGGGATTGTGGAGAGAAGGCAGGCATGGGATACTGAGTTGGATTCAGATTCAGATTCAATTTTAATTGTCATTGTCAGTGTACAGTACAGAGACAACGAAATGCATTTAGCATCTCCCTGGAAGAGCGACACAGCAAATGATTTGAATAAATAATAATAAGTGTCCGGGGGGGGGGTGATTGGCAGTCACCGAGGTACGTTGTTGAGTAGCGTGACAGCCGCCGGAAAGAAGCTGTTCCTGGACCTGCTGGTTCGGCAACGGAGAGACCTGTAGCGCCTCCCGGATGGTAGGAGGGTAAACAGTTCATGGTTGGGGTGAGAGAGGTCCTTGGCGATGCTGAGCGCCCTCCGCAGACAACGCTTGCTTTGGACAGACTCAATGGAGGGGAGCGAGGAACCGGTGATGCGTTGGGCAATTTTCACCACCCTCTGCAATGCCTTCCGGTCGGAGACAGAGCAGTTGCCATACCAAACTGTGATGCAGTTGGTAAGGATGCTCTCGATGGTGCAGCGGTAGAAGTTCACCAGGATCTGAGGAGACAGATGGACCTTCTTCAGTCTCCTCAGGAAGAAGAGACGCTGGTGAGCCTTCTTGATTAGAGTTGAGGTATTGTGGGTCCAAGAGAGGTCGTCGGAGAGGTTGACTCCCAGGAACCTGAAGCTAGAAACACGTTCCACCTCCGTACCGTTAATGTGGATGGGGGTGTGCGTGCCGCCCCTGGACTTCCTGAAGTCTACAATGAGCTCCTTGGTCTTCTTGGAGTTAAGGGCCAGGTTGTTGTCAGCGCACCATGCTGCTAAGTGCTGGACCTCCTCCCTGTAGGCCGACTCATCGTTGTTGCTGATGAGGCCAATCACCGTTGTATCATCTGCATACTTGATGATGGTGTTAGTACCATGTACAGGTGTGCAGTCATAGGTGAAGAGGGAGTAGAGGAGGGGGCTCAGCACACAGCCCTGTGGAACGCCGGTGTTCAGGGTGAGGGATGATCAGCCATGATCATATTGAATGGCGGTGCAGGCTCGAAGGTTTCTAAAGATGAGCGTGAAGCCAGAGGATTGGGCAACTTTTAAAGATCAACAGAAGGTAACTAAAAAGGCAATACAGGGAGAAAAGATGAAGTATGAAGGTAAGCTAGCCAAGAATATAAAGGAGGATAGGACAAGACTTCCGGTTGGCGCCATGGTGTGAGTGGAGTCGCGCCATTACAGCTCCACTAAAAATTGTATAAAAAACGGGGGTCTAGGGGTCAGTCAACCGTACTCACCGCGGGAGAACGACTGGGAACGGCTCCGGTAGCGTTTAAAAGGTCCGTGACGTCATCAGGCGCGCGACTTTTTCAAGAAAATGATGTCTCGCTCCCCCCCCGGAAAAAAACCTGGAAAAAGGGAAATAAGCCCGACTGGTGCCCTGGGCTCGAGTCTGGCTGCTTCCCAAGAAGAGATTTCACAGAGGAAAGCTGATCTGGAGGACCTCAAAGTTAATATCCTAGGTGAGATGAAGAAATTACTTAAAGATAATAAGAAGGATTATAAAGAGGATATTAAAAATTTAAGGGCTGATATTCTAGTGTTTCATGAAAGAATTAAAGAAGATTTAAAAAATGAAGTTATAGAAACGGTAAAAATTATGATGAACGAGTGGAAAGAAAAGGCTGATGTTGAGTTACAAAAACAAATGGTGGAGATAAGAGACGCAGCTGCTGGTATGGAAAGAATGCTGGATGATAAGATTGATCCTATTATAATTACGCTCGACCAACAAAAAGAGACAATTAAAGAGCTAACGGAGATGGCTGCATTAAACACCAAGGAGAGAGAGAAACTCCACTCCGAGAACAAACGTCTATCAGAATTATTACGCAAAATAAATGAGAAATGTATCGATCTGGAGGGACGTCAACGGCGTAAGAATTTGCGTATAGTTGGTTTGAGCGAGGGTCGCGAGGGAAATCAAGACCCTCGAAAATTTGCTGCAAAACTACTGAAGGATATTTTGAATCTGGATCAAGAACCCCTGTTGGGTCGTGCACACAGGGCATTAAGGCGGGCTCCCAGGAGGGATGCACCCCCAAGACAAATGATTGTAAAGGTGGTTTACGATCATGCTTTTGAAGAAATGATGAAGATAATAATACGCAAGAAAAATTTTAAGTATGAAGGAGATAATATCAGTATCTTCAGAGATTATCCGGCGGAAGTGGCCAAGAGAAGATCCTTATTCACAGAAACAAGAGGTGTTCTGAGGAATCTGAAGGATACGAAGGATCTGAGATATGGCTTGATGTACCCAGCAACATTAAGAGTAACCTACAACAACAAAGAGTTCCGTTTCGTGAAGCATACTGTAGCACTGGAATTCACCCGAAAAATACAGAATGAAACAGAAGAGGAAGAAGAACAAGTGGATCAAGACCAAGAAGATGATGGCTGAACTTTTATGACCCATCCGCGGTTATGAATCATTATGGAGAAGGAGGATGAATATTGGACATGGACTTAAATTTTGGTTTAAAGAGAGATGGATAGATTACTGTGTTATCTACCCATATAAAATGGCAATTATTCACCTAACATAGTATTATCTACCCCCCCCTAACATAGTATTACTAATTAGAATAGTAATTATAATAGTCACTAGTAATATGAATTATTACTAAGTATACAAATTTAGTACCCTACCCCAAAATATATAGCATTTAAGATTGGAGCTGGAATTATTAACATCTTTTTTTTTTTACGGAAGTCAGTAGATTAGTAGCCACGGTAGTGTGGCTTGCACTAACACACACTACACTCTATATAGGTGTAGTTATTTTTTTTTCTGAGCACTTTACTAACACCTTTCAACTCACTTTCACTCACACTTTTTATTATTTTAGGTATGTTAGATATTTGATTTTATATTATACAGTATATGAAATTATTTATGATTGGTATTATATAGTCAGTTCAAAGAGACGTGTATATGAAATAGAAAGACGTACACTAATTTTCGTCAACCCAAGGTCTGGTTACAATGTTGAGTTGTACGGGCCGGGACGGTTATTCCAATATAAACCACCTTAATAGTAAAATGCAAGATACTAATGGGAAGATTGGGGGTAATGGAATCACCTTCTGTAGTTGGAATGTTAAGGGAGTTAATGAGCCAATTAAAAGAGGTAAGGTGTTAGCTCAATTAAACAGATTGAAGTCTGACGTCTCTTTTCTTCAAGAGACCCACCTTAAAAAAGATGCTCGACACAGACTAACAGCTAAATGGATTTCGAAAGTGTATCACTCCTCATTTATACATAAATCTAGAGGGGTTGCAATAATCATTCGTAAAGGTATACCTTTTAAATTAAGTTCTATAATAGAGGATACAGAAGGTCGGTATGTAATAATTACAGGGGAATTATATTCTAAAAAAGTAACTCTAATGAATATATATGCCCCTAACTTTGATAACCCATTATTTTTTAAGAAAATATTTAATAATATCCCTATAGCTGCAGAACATAACTTAATAATTGGAGGAGATTTTAATTGTACTTTGGATAATTATTTAGATAGATCGTCAACAAAAAGTAAATCTATTTCTAAGTCAAGCATACTTATAAATTCCTTTATTAGTACAGCAAACGTTAAGGACATCTGGAGAATAGATAATCCAATAGGACGAGAATATTCATTTTTCTCACCTGTATTCGGAACTTACTCGAGGATAGACTATTTTTTAATAGATTCAAAATTACTTCCATTTACATATGATTCAAAATATCATAATATTATTATTTCAGATCACGCTCCATTAACTTTTAAGATAAAATTAAAAGATATAATTATAAAATCTAATAATTGGAGGTTTAATCCCGAAATATTAAAGGATAAGGCTTGTTATGATTATCTGGTAAAACAGATTAAATTATTCTTTGAAACTAATGACAAACCTGAAGTTTCACCATCATTACTTTGGGATACATTTAAAGCATTTATGCGTGGAGCTATAATATCGGCACAAGCATACTTTAATAAAGAAAATAGAAAGACGGAACAAAACTTGGAAAAAGAGATAAAACAACTAGATATGGAGAATACAAAACAGCCCTCTAAATTGTTAAGTAATAAAATTGCAATATTAAAATACAAACTAAATAAAATATATTCCAATCAAGTAATTAAACTTTATCAACAAACTAAACAAGTGCACTTTGAATTTGGAGATAAACCGCAAAAATTGTTGGCTCGACAACTTAGAAAGCGAGAGGACGAAAAAATGATACATAGAATTAGATCTGAGAATGGCAATATATCGACCTTACCAAAAGATATCAATGATATATTTTTACAATATTATCAAAGTCTTTATTCATCAAAAATAACAGGACAAATGGATGAAATGGATACATTTCTACAAAAATGTAATATTAACAGCTTAGATCAGGGAGGTAGAGACTTGTTGAATGCGGATATATCAATAAAAGATATTGAGGAGTCAATCGGATCATTAAATAATGGAAAAGCAGCGGGCCCGGATGGCCTGAGTACAGAATTTTATAAGAAATTTCAAGATCTGATCTCCCCAAGATTACATGCAGTGTATAAATATACATATGAACAAGGAAAATTGCCGGAATCTCTAAATGAATCTACAATTACACTAATTCCTAAGGTTGACAAGGACTTGGAAGACCCAGGATCATATAGAGCAATTGCTCTTTTAAATACAGATCAAAAAATTTTAGCTAAAGTTTTATCACGAAGATTAAGTTTGGTGATTACTAAAATAATACACCATGATCAAACAGGTTTTATCCCAAAGCGTTACTCATCTTATAATTTGAGACGATTATTTAATATCATATATTCAAAAAGAGTTGGGGATAGGGATTTAGCTGTTATGTCCTTAGATGCAGAAAAAGCATTCGATCAGGTTGAATGGCCATATTTATTTAGAATAATGGAGAAATTCCAATTGGGGGATAGATTTTGTAAATGGATAAGAATTCTATATTCGAATCCCACTGCAAGAATATTAACTAACCAAATATTGTCAGCTAAATTTAAGCTTCATAGGGGTTGTAGACAAGGATGTCCGCTGTCGCCTTTGTTATTCGCTATGGTGATAGAGCCTTTAGCTGAAAGGATTAGATCCGAACCAGAAATATATGGATATAATACTGATACTACAACTAATAAAATATCTTTATATGCAGATGATGTATTAATTTATATTACAAAACCAGAGATCAGTATACCCAAGCTATTTAATGTTATAACTAAATTTGGCAGATTTTCGGGATATAGAATTAACTGGAATAAAAGTGAGATTATGCCTATAACCGGAATAAGATCAAATATATTGCAACAATATCTACTAAAAATAGTTACGGATAAATTTAAATATTTAGGTATTAATGTATCTAAATCCTATAACTCATTAATTAAATCTAATTATCCCCTATTATTAGATAAACTTAGAAAAAATATTTTATACTGGAAAACACTTCCTATATCTATGATTGGTAGAATAAATGCTATAAAAATGATCTTTTTACCACAACTGCTATATTTGTTTCAAGCTATTCCCTTCTATCTCCCAAAGAGTTTTTTTTTTAAAATAGATAACATTGTCAATAGTTTTATTTGGGATTATAAAAATCATAGAATAAGTAAAAAACATTTATGTAAATCAAAAATAAATGGAGGATTAGCACTTCCAAATTTTTTGTACTATTTTTGGGCAGTCCAGATTAAGAATATGAATTTTTGGTGGGTAAATTTGGATCACGAACCAACGTGGTTAAAGATGGAAAAGGAAGATTGTTTACCTTTTAATGTAAGTTCAATTCTTTTTGCGCCAAGAGAAATACAAAATAAAATTTATAGGAACAACCCTATAATTCATAGCAATAGACGTATTTGGAAACAAATAGTCAAGACTTTATGTTTGGATAATTTGTCACTTAAACTACCAATAATGAATAACCCTTTATTTAAACCCTCTATATTAGATAGGGGGTTTAGACAATGGGAGGATTTAGGTATTTATAGGATTGAACATCTGTATAGAAAGGGAAAATTTCTTTTATTTCATGAGTTACAAGAAATTTATGGGTTACCACCACATAATTTGTTTAGGTATCTACAAATTAGAGATTATATTAAGTCTAACACACAAGATTATAAAATTAAAGAACCAGGATTATTAGATGAAGTATTTAATAAACATCCAAATTCAGAAAAATTTATAGCTTATATTTATAATCTTATTTTGGATAGGGAGAATCCAACAACAGAAATATACCGTCAAGCATGGGAAAATGAAATTGGTTTATCTATAACAAAAGATTCTTGGGAAGAAAGTTTACAACGCATACATCGCTGTTCATTAAACGCGAGGCATACATTGATACAATTTAAAGTTTTATATAGGTTACATTATTCAAAAACCAAATTAAATAGAATTTTTCCTAATGTCTCTCCTATTTGTGATAAATGTCAGAATTTAGAGGCTAATTTAATACATAGTTTTGTAACGTGTTCAAAACTTAGTTATTATTGGACAGAAATCTTTAGAGTTATATCTGAAGTTCTTAGAGTTAAACTGGATCCAGAACCAAAGTTAATAATATTAGGAATTCCGGATTCACAATGCGTATTAACAGTAAATCAAAGAATTTTCTTAGATTACTGTTTGATAATAGGGAAAAAAATAATATTGAAATTTTGGAAGGGAACATTAACCCCCATAATTAAAATGTGGACAGCAGAGATGTTGGAGACTTTGTATTTGGAAAGAATCAGATTTGTCCTAATGGACAAATGTGAAATCTTTGAACAAATATGGTCTCCATATATACAATATTTGAAGGGCTAGCTGTTCTTGGCATTACTACTCAATGGGTACTAGACAGGATTTGACGAAAAAAATATGGATTTTCTAATTGGGTTTTGTGTACACGTCTCCGCAATACGACGTTATAATTACAATACATTTTGTTGTTTCTATCTTAAATATTCATATTATACCATATATTGTTCATAAAGGGGAATTATATATATATACTGAATAGATATATACTAAGTAGTGTTTGTTTTCTTTTTCTTTTTTTTCCTTTTTTTTTTCTTTGACTTTTTATCTTTTTTTATTATTCAAACACAATCATTTTCTTTCTTTTTTTTTTTCGATTTAAAGTCTATTCCTTTTTTCTTATTCTTTCTTTATTTCTAAAAAACAGAAGATAATAATAGCGAATATGATAGTTGTACATTTACTGAATTACGTTGGTATTTGTAAATTTGTTTTACTACTTGGAAATTACTATAACTAATAAAAATATTATTTAAAAAAAAAAAATAAATAAATAAAAAAATAAAAAATAAAGGAGGATAGTAAAAGCTTCTTTAGGTATGTGAAGAGGAAAACATTAGTTAAGACAAATGTGGGTCCCTTGAAGACAGAAACAGGTGAATTTATTATGGGGAACCAGCAAATGGCAGATGAGTTGAACAGGTAATTTGTTTGTGTCTTCCTTAGTGAAGAACCAATCTCCCAGATGTATTATGGGACAGAGGACCTAGGGTGACAGAGGAACTGAAGAAAATTCACATTAGTCCAGAAATGGTGTTAGGTAGATTGATGGGACTGAAGGCTGATAGATCCCCATGGTCTGATGGTCTGCATCCCAGGGTACTCAAGGAGGTGACTCTACAAATCGTGGTTGCATTGGTGATCATTCCCCAATGTTCTATAGATTCGGGATCAGTTCCTGGGGATTGGAGGTTAGCTTATGTTATCCCACTTTTCAAGAAAGGAGGTGGAGAGAAAGTAGGGGATTATAGACCAGGTAGCCTGACATCGGTGGTGGGAAAGATGCTGGAGTCGATTATCAAAGATGTAATAGCGGCGCATTTGGATAGCAGTAACAGATTGATCAAGTCAGCATGGATTTATGAAGGCAGATCAGTATTGACAGATCTTCTGGAATTTTTTGAGGATGTAACAAGTAAAATGGACAAAGGAGAGCCGGTGGATGTAGTGTACCTGGATTTTCAGAAAGCCTTTGATAAGGTCCCACACAGGAGATTAGTGGGCAAAATTAGAGCACATGGTATTGCGGGTAGGATATTGGCATGGATAAAAAATTGGTTGGCAGACAGGGAACAAAAAGTAAGGATTTACGGGTCCCTTTCAGAATTGCAGGCAGTTAATAGTGGGGTGCTGCAAGGCTCGGTGCTGGGACCGCAGCTATTCACAATATATATATTAATGATTTAGATGAAGGAATTAAAAGTAACGTTAGCAAATTGAAGCTGACCCAAAGCTGGATGGCCGTGTGAACTGTGAAGAGTATGGTATGAGGATGCAGAGTGACTTAGACAGGTTGCGTGAGTGGGCAGATGCATGGCAGTTGCAGTATAATGTGGATAGATTCAGATTCAATTTTATTGTCGTTGCACTATCACAGTGCAACAAAATGGTTTAGCCTGCAGTCACAACAATGAACAAATAACAAAACACACACTCAACACAGTTTAACATCCACCACAGTGAGTCCACCAGGCACCTCCTCACTGTGATGGACGGCAAAAGTCCCAAAGTCCACGTCTCCTCCCTCCTTGCTCTCCCTCTGCACTGAGGCAACCCAGGCCTCCGATGTTGTGACCCCGCCGAGCGATGGCTAGTAAGTCAGTCCCTCGGCTGAATCCGAGCTCCACAAACGGGCTGGTTCAAACTCCGCGGCCCAAGGCGGTCGAAGCTGCCGCCCTCCAGTCCAGCGGACACAGACGTTGTTGCGGGAGCTCCGGAAAAACAGGTCACCAACCTGTGACATGCGAGCTCCCGACGATGCCGTCCACCGGCCCGTGGCCGAGACCACTGAGCCCGCGGCTGAGCCTCCGAGGGCTCAGTGAGGTTATCCACTTTGGAGGCAAGAATGGGAAGGCAGATTATTATCTGAATGGTGTCAAGTTAGGAAAGGGTAAGTACAACGAGACCTGGGTGTCCGAGAATATCAGTCACTGAAAGTAAGCATACAGGCACAACAGGCAGTGAAAAAAGCTAATGTCATGTTGGCCTTCATAATGAGAGGAGTTGAGTATAGGAGCAAATAGGTCCTTCAGCAGTTGTACAGGGCCCTGGTGAGACTACACCTGGATTATTGTGTGCAGTTTTGGTCTCCTAATTTGAGGAAGGATATTCTTGCTATTGAGGGAGTGCAGCGTAGGTTCACAAGGTTAATTCCCGGGATGGTGGGCCTGTCAAATGATGAAAGAATGGAGCGACTGGGCTTGTATTCACTGGTATTTAGAAGGATGTCAGGGGATCTTATAGAAACATATAAAATTATTAAGGGATTGGACATGCTAGATGCTGTTCCCGATGTTGGGGTAATCCAGAACCAGGAGCCACAGCTTAAATATAAGGGGCAGGCCATTTAGAACTGAGATGCAGAAAAACGTTTTCACACAGTTGTGAATTTGTGGAATTATCTGCCTCAGAAGGCAGTGGAAGCCGATTCACTGGATACATTCAAAAGAGAGTTAAATAGAGCTCTTAGGGCTAGCGGAATCAATGGGTATGGGGAGAAGGCAGTAACGGGGTACTGATTGTGGATGATCAGCCATGATCACATTGAATGGCGGTGTTGGCGTGAAGGGTCAAATGGCCTACTCTTGCACCTATTGTCTATATATCTATGGGATATACTAATTTGGCATTTTGAGAATAAGAAGGAGGCGGCGTTGATTCTCGAAGAGATTCAGGTGGTTAATGCCACATCCTCACGAGATCTAACACAGGTCATTGGTGTTAGTATATTATTATCACATGTATTGAGATGCAATGAGGTTTGTTTGTATGCTTTCCAGTCAAATCTATACATGAGCAGAATCAAGCCCCACGTGAGTACCCACAAAAAAACCATACCAAAACAATATATACGCTGATTGTAATGCTATGTATGGTGTACAGATGCAGAATAAAAGTGTATTCTCAGCAATGAGATAACAAAGGACAAGGACAAAGGACATTTATTATCACACACACCAATTGGTGCAGTGAAATTTGACTTGCCAATGCAGCACATGAATAAAGATAATACACAACACTAGAGTATTTAACAAAAAACATAAAAACATCCCCCCACAATGGTTCCCACTGTGGGGGAAGGCAGCAAAGTCCAGTCCCATCCCCAGTTCACCCATAGTCGGGCTTATTGAGGCCTCTGCAGCTGCTGCTACGGCAGCCCGATGCTTCAGGCCCACTCGCCGGATGATGAAGTTCTGGCGGCGGGTGAACACTCCCAGCGGCCCAGAGTGTCTGAAGCGGCCGCTTCTCCCCAGAGTTCGCAACACCCGTAGTCCACGGGCCACGCTGGTCGGAGCTTCGACTCTGGTGATCTCAGCGTGAGATCCCAGACTCCGTGGTTTTTAAAACTCAGCGCCGCCAGCCCGCGGCTGGAAGGTTCGCAGACCGCAGCTCCGCGATGTTGCAAGTCGGCGGTCCCAGCCCTCTGGAGCTCCACCGTACGGTGACCCGGGCAAGGCATCGCCCGCTCCACGATGGCGCCCCAGCGCTGTGTACCGCCGCCGAACCTGAAGTCCTGGCCAGTCTCGGCAGGAAACGGCGCTCCAGACTGCCAGTAGGCCGCGAGGAAGGGGCGAAGATACGGCCCGGAGAAAAGGCGCATCTCCGACCAGGTAGGTACTGAGAAATTAGTTTCCCCCTTCCCCCACCCCCCCACCCTCTACATAAAAAGACTAAAGACCTCCAAAAAACAAACACTTTAACTAACTAAAAATATAAAAAAAGAATGAAAAGACTAACAGCTGCTGGCAGGGCGGCCATACTCGATGGCGCCCCCACAAACCTAAAGTGGAAAAGATAAAGAATAAAGACAAAAGATAAAGTGGAAGAATGGGGACTACACCCTGGCTTGAAGTATAGATGGTCAAATGGAGGGGGGGGGGGGGGGGAGATGTGGCTGGTGGTGGGGAAGGTTGGTCTGATGATAGACTGGGCTACATCCACAATTCTGCTATTTCTTGTAGTCTTGGACAGAGTGTTTCCCAAACTAAGCTGTGACACATCCTGACGGGCTGCTTTCTATGGTGCATCTGTAGAAGTTGGTACGGGTAATTGGAAACATACTGATTTATTTTGTCTTCTGAGGGAGTAGAGTCATTGGTGTGTTTTCTTGCCCATGAGGCTGCAATGGGGTGGGAGATTGCAACCTTCACGTGGTCCGCCCTGTTTCAACGAATGCAATCAACCTGGCGTGTACAATCAAATAAGATCAAATGGAACAAGGCGGCGGCGGCACAGCTTAGAGCTGTGGTGCGGCGGTCCAGCTTAGAGCTGCGGTACGCCAGCTGCGGCTTCCAGAAGTTGCCGCGCTGGCTGGCAGCTGCGGCTCACCTGCAGTCCGTCTGTTTTTTTCTTTTTTTGTTGGCTTCTAGTGTTTGTTTTAGTAGAATTTTGTTTTATTAGGTTGTGTATGTGGGGGGGGGGGGGGGGGAAACAGATTTTTAGTCTCTCCCTTCGGGGGGGATGCGTGTCCCCCATCACCATCTGTGCTGAGGCCTAATGGCGGAGCTGTGGTGGCGGCCTGGTTTGGAGCTGCGGTGCTCCAGCGGCGGCGGCGGCCCAGCTTAGAGCTGCGGTGCTCCAGCGGCGGCGGCGGCCCAGCTTAGAGCTGCGGTGCTCCAGCAGCGGTGGCAGCCCAGCCTAGAGCTGCAGTGCTCCAGCGGCGGCAGCAGCCGAGCTTAGAGCTGCAGTGCTCCAGCGACGGCGGCGGCCCAGCTTAGAGCTGCGGTGCTCCAGCAGCGGCGGCAGCCCAGCTTAGAGCTGCAGTGCTCCAGCGGCAGCGGCGGTCCGGCTTAGAGCTGCAGTGCTCCAGCGGCGGCGGCCCAACTTAGAGCTGTGGTGCTCCAGCGGCTGCGGCGGTCTGGCGTAGAGCTGCGGTACTCCAGCGGCGTCGGAGGCCTGGATCGCCTCAGCGCAGAGGGAGAACTAGGTGGGATGAAGACAATGACTTAAGACTTTTGCCTTCCACCACAGTGAGGAGGTGCCTGGTGAACTAATTGTGGTGGATGTTGGATATGTGTTTATTGTGTGTTTTGTTTTTTATTATATGTTATGACTGGATGGTAACAATTTCATTCAGACCGAAAAGTCTGAATGACAATAAAGGAATCTAATCTAATCTAAGTTGTCCTAGAACATTAGGCTGTGCACGCCATACGCAAGAAGAAGATCAATCCAGGACAATTTGTGGTGATATATACAGCAAGGAACTTGAGGGGGAATAGAAAGGAGATTGCTGAGGCCTTGACAAAGATCTTTGTGCCCCCTTTAGCCACAGGCAGAATGCCAGAGGACTGGAGAATAGCCAACGTTGTACTTTTGTTTAAGAAAATTGGATCAGTGAGCCTTGCACCAATGTAAGGGAAACTATTGAAGACTATTGTTAGGGATGGATTTAATTGTGTTTGGAAGAGAATGAGCTAATTATGGACAGTCAGAATGGTTATGAATTAAGGATGTTATGTTTTAAGTTCATAAGGGATAGGAGCAGAATTAACCTCCAACTAGTCTACTGCACCATTAAATCATGGTTGATTTATCTTCCTCCTCTCAACCCCATTTGCCTGCCTTCTCCCCATAACCCCTGATACCCATACCACTCAAGAATCTATCTATCACTGCTTTAAAAATGTCCATTAACTGTCTCCACAGCCTTTTATGGCAAAGTAGACAAGTTTCCAAACTTGATTCAGTTTTATGAGGGGGTGACATGGTGATTAATTACGTAGGGAGTGTTGTTTACACGGACTTTAGTAAGGTACTAGATTAAGTGGGACCCGTTGGGTCCTTGTCACATGGGAGGTCTGGTTCCCCAACGCAACCCGTTCCCCAATGCAATATTCTACCACTCGCCCAGTCCCCCAATGCAACCTGTACCCCCCAACACAATATTGCACCACTCACGTATAGCCCCCAACTGAGCAGGCACAGCTCATTTCCCCTCATCCCCCAGCACTCCCTCCCCCTCCTCTTTACTCTCCCTCTTCTTTCCCCTCTCCTCCTCCCCTCACCAATCCCTGGGTGAATAAAGGGTGAATGTATAGAGATATATAAAATAATGGGGGACATTGGTGGCGTAGATAGTCAAACCCATTATCCCTGATGTAGTGGAGTCTAAACTAAAGGACATGGGTTTAAGGTGAGGGGAAGGCAGATCTGAGGGGCATGTTTTTCCACAAAGTGGGTAGTGAGTATATGGAATGAGCTACCAGAGGAGGTGATGGAAGCAAGTACAATTACAGCATTAATAAAAATATTTAGACAGGTGCATGAATAGGAAAGATTTAGAAGGATTATGAACCAAATGCAGGTGAATGGGATTGGGCATTTTGGTCGGCATGGATGAGATAGGGACATATTTCCATGCCGTTTAACTCTGAATAAATCATCACTTATTAAAATTTTATGCTGGTGAGTTTTGTCGAGTTGAAGCTTCAATAAATAGCTTGAAATGTCAGAGTAAAGTACTCTGATGTGATATGTACTATATGAGTACCGTTTACTGCAATCTAGACTTTCACATAATTTAAACGTGTATTCTCAGATTCTTTTAACAATTCTTAAAATGTGGATATCCATGGTCTACGTTCAAGTGAGATTTGATACAGCCAAACGAATAAAAAGAACACAATACATGATAGAATTTAACATGAACTACCCACAGTGGAATCAACATTTCCCACTGTGAGGGAAGGCAATAAAGTTCAGTCATCTTCCTCTTTGTTCACCCGTGGTCGAAACCGTTAAGCCCTCCGCAGTCGTCGCTACGGTGGCCCGATGTTCAGGCCCTCTCGCCGGGATGATCGGAACTCCGACGTCGAAACAGAAAACTCTTACAGCGGCTTGGAGTTTCCGAATCGGCCACTTCATACCGCGGCTTCCGAAGTCCACAGGCCAAGCTGGGCGGAGAATCAACAATGACGGCCCTCGGCAAAAGCTCCCAGGACTCAGCGTTGTTAAAGTCAACGCTGGCCGTGGCTAGAAGCTCCGCAAACCACAGCTCCACAGTGTTAATCAGCAGGCCCAGCAGTCTGGAGCTTCAACAGGCGATCCCCGGTAAGGTATCGTCCCGATCCGCGATGGAATTCAGTGTGTGCCGCTGCTGAAGCTCTGGCCGGTCTCCGGCAGGAAAGGCTGCGCCCATCCAGATGGTGGGCCGCTGGGGGGCGAAGATGTGACTTGGAGAAAGGACGCATCTCCGACCAGACAGTGACAGGGAAACAGTTTCCCCTTTTCACCCCACCCCTACCCCCCACATAAAAAAGACTAAGAAACGTTTAAAAACATACTTTTAGATACACTAAAAATAACAAAACGGGCGCCACACTCGATGGCGCGACCTGATTGTCTAATGCCATACAATTAGATATACACGTTATCGTGAGATACCTTGATTGGGTCATATAAATATTTTAAATGAATTTCCTTTTCTTGTGTTGGTATAATAAGATTTTTAACCCTGTCTGCCAGAAAGATGGCAGGGATGGCTCCGTAGTGTTCTGTGGCCGAGAGGTGTTCCGTGCGTGTGTGTGTGCTCGGCCCGTCCTGCCCGCCTGCTGCCGCCGCTCGGCCCGTCCTGCCCGCCTGCCTGACTGCTCGCTGGGGCGGGCCGAAGGGATGAAGACGGTGTTCATCACGGTGGGCACCACGAGTTTCAGTGAGCTGGTGGAGAAGATCTCCTCCGAGAAGGCCGTGAGGGTGAATTACCACAACGGCGGTGGCGGACCCGAGGGGAACGGATAGACAGGACCGTCGTTGCCGTGGAGGGCGGGTGGGGGAGAGAGAGACGGGACCAAGGTCTCCACTGGGCCTCCACTGAACCACCCACGCGGCCGCCACCGGTGGTGGGGGAGACGATAGACAACTTACTGTGAGGAGGGGAGAGAGGAGTTTGAGTGAGGTGGGACAGGCCGCCGCTGGTGGGGCAGGAAGGGGCGTCGCCATCCCGGCCGTGGCATTGACTGATAGGAGAAGATACCAATCTGCTTGCCACTGACTGAAGGAATCTGGGCACACGCGGTTTTTAAGATTTTTAAACCTCGATAACTTTTACGATATACCACCGATCGGAACAAAACTTGTTGCACTCGCAGTACTGGAGAACGGTGAGTAACCTGGCAAAGCATTGTAGAGCTATTCCATACCATTTTTGCGCAAATAGAAAAACCGGAAGAGCACAAGATTAGAGTTTTACATATGTATGGATAGATAGATAGATTTTACAAGGACCCTTATGATACACTGATATAAAAATTAAAATGCATAGGATCCTCAGTAATTTTTAGTTCAGATTCAGAACAGGGTTATCCATTGAAGTCAGGATAGTGGTGGAAATTGTGTTTTTCTGGCTAGAGGCCTGTGGCCAACTGGTATTCTACAGGGATCAGTGCTTGTTGTTTGTTATATTTTAATTGTTTGTTATATCCAATGATTTGGATGAAAATTTAGATAGTTAAGAGTCATATTTGTCATAAGTCCTGAAACGGAACAATGAAATTCTGAATGAAAGTCAAAAATAATGTCTCCAAGTTTATATAGTTTGCAGCCCATTTGGAGGTTGTTGTGTTTAATAGCCTGATGGTTCTTCCCAGTGGCAGGAGTGAAATGAGAGTGGCCAGGGTGGTGTGGGTCTGTGATGATGCTGGTTGCCATTTTGAGGCGGTGACTCTTGTAGATCTCTTCAAAGGTAGGGAGGTCAGTACTCATGATGGACTGGGCAGTGTTCACAACTTTTTGCAATCATCATTCGTGGGCGTTCAAGTTGCCGAACCAGGCCATGATGCAACAAATCAATATGCGCTCTACTGTTCACCTGTAGATGTTCAAGAGAGTATTCGTTGACATACCTAATCTCCTCAACCTTTTAAGGAAATATAGGTGTTGGTGCAATCATGAAGCCCATAAATATGCTGGGTCCAAGACAGATCTTCAGAAATTTGCACGTCCAGGAATTTGAAGCTTTTGACTCTCCCCACCACCGTGCCATCGATGAATACGGGTTTGTGGATTCTCCAAAATTGGAGTTGGGGACAGTGAAGAGGGCTGTCAAAGGACAAATCAGGATATAGATCAGTTACCGAGATGGTTGTAGAAAAAGCAGATGATATTTAATCCAGCCAAGTGTGAGATGGTGTACTTTGGGAGGTCAAATGTAAGGGAAATATATATAGTTAACTGAGGAACCCTTAATAGCATTGATGTGCAGAGTGATATTGCGGTCCAAGCCCATAGCTCTTTGAATGGGGCACACAAGTAGATAGAATAGTAAAGATGGCATTGTCTTCAGTTGAGGCATTGAGTATCATATTGCAGCTTGCTATTTTATCCATTCTGTTCAGGAGGCAGCATTGTGGCCAATTAAAGCATTGCAGTATTTTTAAGTGAAAAGAGTACAAGACTTAAATCATAGTGTTGTGGATGGGAAATTAATGCCAAATAGCCATAAAGAATAAGTACAGAATTTCTAGATGAAGGATCTTCAACCTGAAAAGTTTACTCCGAATCCTTTAAATAGATGCTGCCTAAAAGGTTTTACCACACTTTTTGTTTTAGATTTCCAGTACCTTCAGTTTTTTTGAATGAGAATTTCTGGAGATGATTCACCGGGAAAAAAAAAGAAGATAAATAAAATTGTTGGGTTCCCTGACCTTGCATTTCTATGAACTAAAACAAGCAACGTGGTTTATTGTCACATGCTTTATCTTGCGCATTCTAAATGTATTGAATTGTTATAGCTCAAGGGATATGAACACAACAATGTATTTTTGAGAGTTAGTACTCTATGCACTATGTACTATGTACAAAGTACTATGTGAGATCCACTGCATTATAATCAAACTAAGGACTAATTGTTTTTTGATAATTGAAACTATATACTTCCACATTGTGAATGCTAATGCCCACTATGCATATGTATGCACAATTCTATGTTGCAATCAACAACAGCATGCATTCATCATGTTTAAAATTATCTAGAGGAACTTGACAGGGATGCTAACAAATAAAATCTGACTTCAAACACATAAAGATGTTAAAATAGGAGGCGTGTTGCTTGTCCAAAGAGGTTGATTTCAGGGAGTTAAGCGAGAGATAGAGAGCAATTAGTATGTGGAATTAATTTGAGAGATGCAGTCAATGGTGCAGTAATTAGAATATCAAGAATGTGAAAGGAGGGCAGAATTGCAGAAATTCTGGGGTGCAGAAGAACAAAGGAAAAGCCATGCTAAGTGTTGAATTTTTAAATTCGAGGCATTTCTGGACAGTCACAATCTAAGCAGTAAATTACATCTAGAATAAGGCTGTTTAAGAAGGAATTGCAGATGCTGGGAAATCTGGAAGGTAGACAATGCTGGAGAAACTCAGCGGGTGAGGCAGCAGCTATGGAGCGAAGGAAATGGGCAACGTTTCAGTTCGAGACCCTTCTTCAGACTAGAGACCCTTCTCTATATTCTGGAGACCCTTCATTGCAACAATGTGGTCTATCTACAAAAGCAGGATGAATTGACATCTAATTCTCACCTTAATGTCCTTCCCCAATTAAGAACATTACATAAGACACAGGTAATTAGATCCTATTGTGCCTCTTGCACCATTTGGTAAGATCTTGGCCGATCATTTTAGTTCATAAGTTCCAAGAGCAGAATTAGACCATTAATTACTCCGCCATTCAATCATGGGTGATCTATCTTTTCCTTGTAACCCCTTTCTCCTGCCTTTGTCCCATAACCCCTGACACCTTACTAATCAAGAATCTGTCAATCTCCACCTTAGAAATATCCATTGATTTGGCCTCTGCAGCCGTCTGTGACAATGAATTCCACAGATTTTTTAAAGGTATATCCTTTTATTCTGAGGCTATGGCCTCTGGTCCTAGACTCTCCTACCAGTGGGAACATCCTCTCCACATTCACGCTATCCAGGCCTTTCACTATTCTGTAAATTTGAATAAAGTCTCACCTCATCTTTGTAAACTCAAAGTCAAATTTATTCGTCACATGCACCAACGAAGGTGCAGTGAAATGAATTTGCCAGGCAGCTATACACAAAATAACCACATACAATACACAATAGAATTCACCACAAACATCCACCACAGCATTCTTCTCTATGGTGGAAGGCAACAAAGTTCAGTCAGTCCTCCTCCCTTGTTCAGCGAGTACAGGCTCAGTGCCTTCATACGCTCATCATATGTGAACCCAATTATTCCTGGGATCATTCTCGTAAACCTCCTCTGGACCCACTCCAGTGCCAACACATCCTTCCTCAGACATGGAGCCCAAAACTTCTCACAATACTCCAAATGTGTACTCACCAGTGCCTTATAAAACCTCAACAGTACATCCGTATTTTTGTATTGTAACTCTCTTGAAGCCCTGGAGTCGCTCTCCACTACTAACCTCAAATCCCTCAAGGCCCTTAATGGTTAAAATTCTGAGATCTTTGTCTTTAATATACTCATTGATGGAGTCTCCACAGTCCTCATCAGCAGAGAATCTCAAAGGATTTCTTTCATCGTGGCTGAAAACAGTAACAAACATAACAATTTGGTGCAAAATTGGGCTACCCCTTTCCTCATCATGGCTGATCTGATTGTAACATCAACTCCATATTCCTGTCTTACTGCATAACCTTTCTACTCTTATTTATCAAAAATCTTTAAATATTGGCCTTCAAAATATTTGTTCAAAATAAGGCATTTGTCATATAAGATGCCATATAAATGGCTGGTGTATGAAGATAAGAGTTCCTACCTATTTTGAGGAAGTGTATTAGCATGGATTGAAGATTGAGCATCGAACACGGAACAATGCAGCATAGTAATGGGTCAGGAACACGATGCCAAATTGAATTCCTCTGCCTGCACGTGATCCATATCCCTCCATTCTCTGCACATCCATGTGCCTATATAAATGCAATTGAATGCCTCCTGTCATATCTGTATCCACTACCACCCCTGGCAGCACGTTCAGGACACCCAGAACTGTGTTTTTGAAAAAAAACTTGCCTCACTGATCATTTTTGGCCCTCTCACCATAAATCTATACCCTGTAAACTTTGACATTTCCACCCTGGGAAAAGGGTTCTGACTGTCTATCCTGCTATGTGAGGGAAAGAATTGCAGAAGCTGGTTTAAATCGAAGATAGACACAAAATGCTGGCGTAACTCAGCAGGACAGGCAGCATTTCTGGAGAGAAGGAAAGGGTGATGTTTTGGGTCGATTGGTTATCACATAGATTACAAAGAGTTGGAATAAAGTATTTTTCAGGCTGAATTAATGTAGCTGGATGGAATGCACCAATGATCAGTTCTTCGCCTTTAAGTATGTGTCATTTATATTAATTATGAGCTTCCTTGAGGAAGATGCATTGTTTAAGGTATCCAAGTTTGCCGATGATATGAAAATAGTGGGGCAAAATGATGCTATGAGGACATTCAGAGTCTGCAACTGGATATAGATAGGTTGACTGAAGGAGCAAATGTTTGGCCAATGGAGTTTATGATAGTAAAGCGTGAGCTTGTTTAATTTAGTTTCTTATTTCTGTCATGTGTACTGATATACATTCTCCTTTAACATAATTAGTGCGTTCTGAAGAAACGTATAATGGAAAATCACGTTATAAAAGCAATTATGTCAATGGTGGAATGGAGGTTAGAAGATGGAGTTTTGTACTTACAATATCAGTTTTTGTGTAGAATTTTCAAAAATAAATGTGTTTTAAATGTTATACTATTTTTCTACTGTTACCTAAAAATACTTAAGGCTTTACATCATTGTAGACAGAGACAAAGGTGGAGGCTAGTCTTTATTGGGCAGCATTCACAATTTTTCTGCTTGGGCAGAGCAGTTGCCATTGCAAGTTGTGATGCATCCTGATAGGATGATTTCTAGAGTGCATCTGTATAAGTTGATAAAAGTAATGGTCATGTTGGCCATAGGGTCATGTTGAATCTCCTCAGCTTTTTGAGAAAGTAGAGATGTTGGTGGATTTGGATCCTGACCCTTCCCACCCATACCAGCCCATCCCCAGGCAGTTTCCTCTGCAGGAGATGTAGTACTTCGCCCTATACATCCTCCCTCACTCCATCCAGGGATCCCAGCAGTCCTTCCAGATGCGACAGAGGTTCATGGGCACCTCGTCCAATTTTATCTATGCATCAGGTGTTTCCGTTGTGGCCTCCTGTACATTGGTAAGACCAATCATAGACTTGGCAACCGATTTGCCAAACACTTGGGCTCAAGTCTTCCAAGGCGTGCAGCATCTCCCGGTTGCTATCCATTTTAACTCCACTGAGGCAGTGCAGCGTAGGTTCACGAGATTGATCCCTACGATGGCGGGACTGTCATATGAGGAAAAATTGAAAAGACTAGGCTTGTATTCACTGGAGTTTAGAAGGATGAGGGACTATCTTAGAAACATATAAAATTATAAAAGGACTGTACAAGCTAGATGCAGGAAAAATATTCCCAATGTTGGGTGAGTCCAGAATCAGGGGCCACAGTCTTAGAATAAAGGGGAGGTAATTTAAGACTAAGCTGAGAAAAAACTTTTTTACCCAGAGAGTTGTGAATTTATGGAATTCCCTGCCACAGAGGGCAGTGGGGGCCAAATCACTGGATGGATTTAAGAGAGAGTTGGATAGAGCTCTAGGGGCTACTGGAGTCAAGGGATATGGGGAGAAGACAGGCACGGGTTATTGATAGTGGACGATCAGCCATGATCATATTGAATGGCGGTGCTGGCTCGAAGGGCCGAATGGCCTCCTCCTGCACCTATTTTCTATGTTTCTATGTATGTTTCTTCCCATTCCCATATTGGCCTTTCTGTCCTAGGCCACCTTCATTGCCAGAGTGAGGCCACAAGCAAACTGGAGGAACAACATCTCACATACCTGGGTAGCTTATCACCCAATAGTATGAGCATTGAATTCTCCAACATTAACCACTCTCTCTCTCTCTCTCTCTCATGTGCCCTGCTTGGACCTGCACCTATTTCATAGCATCACAACTCTTCAATCCTATTGTCTCACACCTATGGTCTTTTCATCACTGGTCTTTGTCTTTTTATTTCCTGCCTTTGTCTTTGCTATCCACTATTTGTCTACCTATTTAACACAGGTAGACAGGTGGTGAAGAAGATGTTTGATACGCTTACCTTCATTGAACAAGGTATTGGGTGCAGGAGTTCTGAAAGGAATGGATGGCTAAACGAAGAGGGCAAAGGTTTAAGGTGAGAAGGAAAACATTCATAAGTGACCTGAAGGGCAACCTTTTTCACACACAGGTTGCTGCAAATGTGGGACAAGCTGCTAGATGAAGTGGTAGAAGTAGATACAATAATGACATTTTAAAGACATTTGGACATTTACATGGATAAGAAATATTTGGAGGAATATGAGCCAGGCTCGATAAATGGGTAAACGTAAATAGGCAACATGGTCAGTGTGGACGAGTTGGGCCCTGTTTTCTTGCTGTCTCTATAGCTCTATGTTTGTAAACCCCTTTGACACTAAAATCCCCAATTATGGCCTCCTGCAAATCTCATAATTTAACCATTCCACTAGTAGCAACCATGTTAGCATCAACCAAAATGCTCAGCCATTGACTTTCCTTCCATGGCCTCTTGGCATTCTTTTACCAAGTCTTTGGTCATGTCTCTTTATTTGCTTGGCTCATCATCAGTCTTCTGATTAGAGTCCTACAAAGCAGCATGTAATGTTTTAATTACATTAAAAGGCAATTTTTAAATGGACGTTGTCAGTCAGCTTACTTTACATCTTAAGACTGAAATAGATTCAGGAATGTAAAAATATTTTTAAAAATGAATCAAGTAAAACTTTGTAACCAGTCATTTTACTTTTAGGTTTATTAACTGTCTTTAGATCTATAATGGAACATGGACATTAAAACAATGAACATCTTCAATATTTCTGAATGACAAAGTATTTTCCTGGATTTTTTTTTAATGTTTAATTGGCAATTAACTATTGAAGTGCTTTGCATATTGATTTGCATATAAATGCATTCACCAATAAGCGTCCTGTTATTTTTATGGCAATTTGTCCACAAAACTCTGAGAATGTCCACTGCAGAATATTTATGGATGTTTCTAGTTTCTCAAGAATAATATGTAAGATTCATTTTTAAGCAGATTTGTACATGGATCATATTCTATTTTAATTATTAAAATCGGAATGCATTTCTAAAACGAAATGATTCCAAATCAGAAAACTGCAGCTGGTAATTATGAAATAAAAACCGAATTTTCGGAAAACGATCGGCACTTAAGGCAGCATTTGTGGAAAGAGATAGCTATTGTTTGAAGCCTGCATCCCTTCATTAGAACTGGCAAAGAGAGATGTTAGTTAGATAGCAGGGAAGGTGGAGGAGAGATGCAACAGACAAAGGAATTATCTCTGACAGAATGAGACCAGGTGGCTTAATGTGACTATCGAGGAACTGTTAAAACCATATTAAGTTTATTTGTCTGTGTAATATGTTGCTAATAGTGAGGTATGTGTGGAGTGTGGCGGCGCCTAACGGCAGCGGCTCGACTGCAGTCCGTCTGTCTTTAAAACATTTTTTTTGTCCAGTTAGATGTATGTTTTTGATTCTAATATTTTATTATTTTTTTAGCTGTGTATATGTGGGGGGGGTGGGGGGACTGTTTAATCTCATCCCTGTACGGGGACCGACTTTTTCCCTGTCGGGTCTCCGGTGTCGTTGGGCCTAACAACTGGAACCAAGCTGAGGGCTGCAGTCGCGAAGCCTGCGGTCTCTCCATCGCGGAGCTGGTCGACTTCGGAACAGGGAGAGCTGTGGTGGCACGCGGCTGCATCCCGACTTCGGAGCTTCCGAGGCTCCGGCCGCAGGCCCGGTTGACAGGAACATCGGGAGCTCGCAGGTCCCTGGTGGGAGACCGCTTTTCGGAGCTCCCGCAACGGCAACTTCTCCCACTGGAATTGCGGGGTTTAAATGACTCGGACTGGGGCCTAACATCGCCCGGCGTGGCTTAAATGGCCGCGGGACTTACCATCACCCGGCGGGGGCTTTAACATCGTGAGCCTCACTCGCCTCGACGCTGCAGTTGGACTGCTGGACCGCGGGAGAAGAACAAAAGGAAGAGATAAGACTTTTGCCTTCCATCACACTGAGGAGGTGTTGGAGATTCACTGTGATGGATGTTTGTGTAAATTGTGTTAACTGTGTGTCTTGGTTTTTTTTGTAATGTCATGACTGCAGGAATGAAATTTCGTTCAAGCCTTGTCTGTTTGAATGACAATAAAAGGCATTCTATTCTATTCTAATGCGATTATATTGTGGCTGATTTCACTTTATATCCTACATAAATTTCAGTCCCATTAAGTCATTTGGACAAGGCGTTTAGATGGCAACCAACTTGCAACCATCAATTTATCGCCCTTGTCAAAAGTGAAATCAGTCTCAATAATATCTACCATATATTTAAAATGATATTGTACTGGGCTCTATATAGTGATCAGTTACTTAGTTTTATTAAGATTGTAATTAGATGTTTTGTTGTTGAAAAACAAATTTAAATGTATTCCAGATTAATATAAAATGAATTGGAAATTTTCTCTTGAGGTAACATCTGGTAGTTGAGATACATGTAACATTTGTCAAAGCAATCATTTTGGAAGGATTCTGAGAAACATTTGAAGAGAACTAATGAAATCAGTTGGAGATGTTCAAAAGGGTGGATTAATCCATTTTTTAGACTCTTGAAATGCTCTTTGGTTTAGAGGTAACTTGATCCTAGATTACTCAAGAGTATTATTAGATGTCACCATCTTAGTTGTGACATAGATGAAGCCTTTGTTCCCAGTAATCTCCAGTGTCATTTTTTAATGGATGTTCAGTAATGTAAACTGAAATTTAAAGCTTCTTTATAAAGATACCGAAGAGAGCTGATTTGTAATTGGTTTATCAGCAGCTATGAAAGTTTCACAAATTTAAGTTGCCTCTACAATACAATACAATACAATACGGTTTTATTCGGCACATTGCACATAAAGTGCAAGTGAAATGAATTTGCCAGCAGCGGTACAATGATAAAGAACACACAATACACAATAAAAATGTAAAGACAAACATCCACCACAGCATTCATCACTGTGGTGGAAGGCACAAAAATGGGCCAGTCCTCCATTTTCCCCCATGGTCGGAACCTCCACCCTCCGCAGCCATCGCTGCGGGCGTCCAGATGTGCAGACAAGGTAAAAAGTCCAGGTAAGTCCTGAATCGATACCTCCCCACCGGAGTATCAAAAGACTTGTCATATGTAGTGGGAACAGACCAATAAAATTCTAACTTACTGTACCTTTACAGGCATATTAACACAACAAATAAATATTCAACAAACAATAATCCAAAAGATTATCAGATATCAGATATGATCGGTAACCAGACCATAATATTGCAAGCCAAAGTAAGTAGGGCAACCTATAGAAAGTCCATTGTAATTTATTGCTGAGGTAGGGATTGTGGTTAGGACTGTGCTGTATGGTTCAAGATCCAGGTGGCTGATGGGAAGAAGCTGTTCTTGAACCGAGAGGTAACAGTTCTTGGGCTCCTATACCTTCTTCCCAATGATAGTACTGAGATGAGAGCATGGCCAAGGTAATGTGGGTCTTTGATATTGGTTACCTTCTTGAGGCAGCACTTCTTTTAGATTCCTTCTATGATGGGAAGGTCAATACTCACGATAGACTGGGCAATGTCCACCATGTTCTGCAGCTTCCTTCATTCTTGAGCATTCGAGTTACTAAACCCATCCGTGATACAAGTAGTTACAATGCACTCTACTATACAGCCTTACAAGTTCAAGATGGTATTGGATGCCATGCTGAATCTCCTCAAACTACTGAGAAAGATTTTATGCAGTTTGGGATTTGGCCACAAACATAAATAACTAGCAACAATATCAGAAGTTGTTTAAATGTTAGTAATGACATGCTTAAATGAATACGTGCATTGGTAAATATTGAAGGGGAAGTTTCCAGAGCAACTTGTATTTCTTAGTTGAAGAGCCATTGATGCCCAGGCTATAATTTCTTGTTACTTTTCCCACAAAAGATGATGGTTGCAAAGGAATGTTACTTTCAGTGTGCAGTAAGTTTCAGTCTTTGGGTCCAGGGTTAAGAATCCATGGTCATTTGTTTTAATATTCAAATCTTGTGCATTATTTGGACTGGTACAGTAGCTAAATAAATATAAATAACCAAACTCTGAACAAATAGTTTACCAAAGAATACCACATCATAAAGTTATGCATGGACATGTTTCAGCTTGTCAATTTCACCAGTTACTGTAAGGAATTGGAACATGCAAATTACTGAAAGGAAACAACATTTTTTTAAATGGGGAAAATTGTATTCAATCCCTTGTTAATCTCTTGGAACAGGTTGAATACAGGAAAGTTTCAAAAAATAGATAATTTTATCAATTTCAAATACACTATACTGGACTAAAATTATATGTATTAAAATGAGGAAATATGGCAATAAAATGGATTCAGGAAAAATGTTCCTGAATCCATTTTCATAATAAAGTTATCACATATTGCTTCTTCAAAATAGTTATTGCGGAAACTGGACGATGCAATGGGTTAGTGTAACATCCTCTTCAGTCTACTAGTGGGGTTTGTATCTTTTGTCGTACATTAGGATGAAAGTTTGATTCTACTGTCTGGAGTTTTCTCTTTCCCTGTCCATTTATGTTTCATGGGCCAGCTATACAACCTCACTCAATTTGGTATAAATACTGTGACTCCTTTAATCTGCTGTCTGACAATTCGGAAGTCCCAATGATTTGCTATTTGGGTCACAAGATGCTAATTCCTATGCTCCTTTTCACAAACTGGAGCCCTGGTTCTTTTGATCCCTTTCCATTCATGTGATTTGCACACATCTTTTCACACACCAGGTCCCAGGTTCCTGTGCTTTTTTTTTTTACTCAGCTGCCACTAGGTTTATGTGCTCCCTTTCCATTCAACTGGGCCCTGGGTTCCTATACCCCCTTTACAAATTGCCAGACCTAGGTTCCTGGGCTCCTTTTTAACTCACTGATTCTTGTGCTTCCTGAGATCCCATGCCAGGCCTGTCTTGCGTTCCCATGTATCCTTTCAACTTACCCAGCCCTTGGTTTCAGTGCTCCCTTTTTCCATTTTATGTTACCCGAGTTCCCTTGAAACTTACTGGGTTCATTGGAAAATATATTTGGTGTGTAATTTCTAAAGAAAAAGTCAATTAAAAGTGCATTGGAATATTAATTGAATAACATAGTCAAGTAACTCTGCTCATCCAGCACTGCCAAAAATCTAATTACAAGGGAAGAAGCTGTTCCTGAATCTGGTGGTACATGCTTTCAAATTTTTATATTGTCTACCCAATAAGATAGGAAGAGAAGTAAGAATAATTGGGGTGTGAGTGGCCATTGGTTATGTTGGCTGCTTTTCTGATGTAATGTGAAGTGTAGGTGGAGTCGATGAGGGGTGGAGAGTTGCTGGTGAGCATGATGGACTGGGCTACATTCATAACTCTGCAATTTATTGTAATCTTGGGTAGAATAGTTGCCATACCAAGCTATCTTGCATCCCAATACGATGCATTCTCGGGTGCATCTGTAGAAATTTGCAAGTCATTGGAGGTTGCCAAGTTTCCATACTCTTCTGAGGAAGCATAGACATTGGTGTGCTTGCTTGGCTGTAGTGTCAATATGGTTGGACTATGACAAATTGTTGGTGATTTTTATACATATAAATTTAACGTTCTTGACCATATCCACGCCTGCGCTATTAATACAGACTTGGATATAAACTTAACTCCACTTCCTGAAGTCAATGTCTTTGTTATGGTGACATTGAGAGAGAGGTTGACACAAAATGCTGGAGTAACTCGGCCGGACAGGCAGCATATATCTTTGGTTTAAACCAGCATCTGCAGCTCCTTCATACACATTGAGAGAGAGAGGTTATTGCCCTAACACCATGCTACTAACCTTTCTATCGCCTTCCCGTGGTATGTCTCATCATTGGGGTGGCTTAGTGGCGCTGAGGTGGAGTTGCTGCTTTACAGCACCAGAAACCCAGGTTCGATCCTGACTACGGATGCTGTCTGTATGGCGTTTATACGTTCTTCCTGTGACCACGTGGGTTTCCTCGGGATGCTACAGTTCCTCCCACATTCCAAACGTGCAGTTTGTATGTTAATTGGCTTCTGTAAACTGTCCCTAGTGTGTCGGATAGCACTAGTATATGGTTAATCTTTGGTTGGCGCAGACTTGGTGGGTCGAAGGACGTGTTTCCACGCTGTATCTCTAAACTAAACTGAAGTAAGCTTGACTATGGTGAAATCATCTGAAAACTTGTAAACTGAGCTAGAGCAGGATTTGGCTGCTAAGTCGTGAGTGTATAGCGAGTATTATAAGGGACACTAATTACAGCCTTGGGGGACACTGATGTTGAGAACTATCATGGAAAACGTTTTGTCGCTTATCCTTACTGATTGTGGTCTATGGGTCAGGAAGTTAAGGTTCTAGTTGGAGAAGAGGATACTGAGACATGGGCACAGGAGTTTGGAGCTGTTGTGAATTATGGTATTGATGGTCCATCTACAGTGAGTAAATAGGAATATGATTTTTCATATTATAAGTGCTGTAACTCAGCAGAAATGGATAAGTGATGTTTCGGGTCAACACCCTTCTTCAGATTGAAACTTCTCCTATCCATGTTCCTCAGGAATGTCGCCCGATCTGCTGAGTTACTCCAACATGTTGTGTCCTTTTGTGTATAAACCACCATCTGTATTTCTTTATTTCAAATTTTTTTAACAGGTTGTATTTACTTAAGCTGGATGTCCTCCAGTAAATAGAATAATCAAAATAGCAAATCAGCATATCTGCTTGGCTTCTGTAAGAGGAAGAAACTGTGTTTTACGGAAATTACAATTATGGACACAATTTATTGTCATTGGCACGGCTGTACAGTAAGTAGATGGACTATTGTTTTAACATAAGAACATAAGAAATAGAATGTGAGCAGAACCCTCAAACGACCTGTCATTCAACAAGATCAGAGCTGATATGTTCTTAGGCATCAATATCATTTTCTAGCATGAACCCCATGACTCTTAACTCTTGTTCAAAATGTGTCAATTTTCTAGCATGAACCCCATCAATAACTCTTGTTATTTCAGTCTTGAATATGCAATACTGACAGCTCCCTGAATTAGAGACTTCCAAAAAGTCCCAACCCTTTGCATCTCACTCAAATGCCTGATCCATTACTCTGAGATTCAGCACTCTTGTTCTAGGCTTCCCACACCAGAGGAAATTTACCTTATCAAGTTCCCTCATCGTGTTTCAGTGTGATCATCTAAATTCCAAAGTGTGTAGTAGTGATTTACTCAATAATTTCTTGTAAATAGACGCCCTCAGCCTAAGAAGCAATGTAATGTAAACATATCCTACCTCAAATAAGAAAATTGAAACTATACATGCCATTCTACTTGAGACCGCTCCAGGTATGTACAATTCCGTCAAGACTAATTTAACTCTTGTACTATATGTCCATTACCTAGGAGCCAGCATTACAGTTAAGTTTTAATTATGTGCTATATCTGGGCATTAGATTTGTCTTTCTGATATATCAATACCTAGATACTGTGCTCCTCTGTTCTCCATTTGTTCTCGCTCTTCTTCGTATGCAGCTTTGTTATCACTCCCCACAATAATGCAACATTCTGGAATCTGGTGTTGGGCAGATGAGCAACATGGTCTGTCCAATGTGGTGAACAGCGTGTGCCATGTTTTGTAATGCTTGAGACCTGACACTGAAGTTGCTTTGGTTTTTTTTTCAGTGAAGAATGGAGGATTTTGTCGAGGCAATAATTGTATTATTCGAGTGCCGTGCAATGGAAACTGCACATCAGAACCCTCAGCAGTCAAAGCAGATTAATTTTCTGTTTTCACACACTTGGAGTCCAAGTTTCAATTTATTGTCAACTCATTCACTGAAACATATGGGAGAATGGGCCTTGCACTCAACATTCATAATACAGAAAATCTCTACTAATCTTAACCCTGAGACCCTTTAGTTTATTTAGTATTTTTTCTCCAGTTAATTTAATTGTTTCAAAGTATTCATTTCTCTTACCCCTTGGTTACTTACTATTTTGGTATGCTTTCAGTGTTTTGCACTGTGAAGAAGAATGTGAAATATTTATTCAATGAATCTACCACTTCCTTATTTACTGCTATTAATTACTGTGCTTGGCTTCCAAGAAACCCACAAGCTTGCTACCCTCTTCCTTTTTACATTTAAAAAATAGTTTGCTTTTGCTCATCTCTACATCTCCACGTACTCTTCAATATTATTGGGGGGTTTTTAATTTTCATTCTTAACTTTAGCCACAGCTGAATCTTTTCTCAGTAGAATGTAGGTTCCCGGGGATTTTCCTCAAGTGTTTATTCAGTTTCCTCTTAAAAGTCACTAATCATCTCTTCTCATGGGCATTGAGCTTCAGGTCATTACAACTTGCTAGGGGTGGGAAAATCTTCCATCTCTTTCTCTTGCCAAAAATCTTGTATCTGTGCCTTAGTTCTTTTAGCACAATCTAATGGGAATAGTTTTTCACTGTCTACCTGACACAACCTTGTATACTTCTCCCTTTTGCATCAAGGAGATCACGCAAGCGTTTACAATTTAATCTTACAGCTAAAATCTTAATTTAATACTCTCAGTCCGTCCTGCCACCTTAAAAAATCTATTCCCATGAATCCCCCACACCCCACACCCCACCCCTCCTCCAACCAAGATTCCTTGTTGCAAATTATTTGCAACTGTGGCTTTAAACATCGTGCCTGTCCCTTTTGTTAAAGTGCATTTTTGCACGTCTCTGCAAATTCTGCCAAGCGAGTGTCCAAGTTTACTGATGTCCTATTCAATAGGTATTATTCAATTGGTATTATTCTTGCTGTTTGCCATGTCACGTTTAGTGTATTAGACCAATTGTGAAATCTTCTGAATTCCAATATTTAAGTCACTATAACCTCAGAGAACACCACTGATTCCAATGACTGCTGGGATAATTATAGATTAAATGCAATATCTGAGTATTCTAAAAATGCACATATTAATTAAGTTATTAGAACTAAGTGAGGGAAAGAAATTGTGATTGGCGTGTGTAGTGCAACCATTCTGCAGCAATAGAAGATTGCTGTAATGCAGATAATAGTGAGAATTTGAAAAAAGCATGCTAAGATGGAATTTGAAGTGACAAAGAGGAAAATTGCCAGTTTCACTGTGGTTAGTGAATAAGCAGTGACAAGGGAATAATCACTTTCCCTTCTTGGCAGGAGGAAGTGATCATTTTGTAGTTTAGGAAAGGTTTAAAATCAATAGAGATAAAATTAGACGGTGTACAAGGTGCTAAGGCATATAATAGTTGGATATTCAGTGATCTTTGTAATATTTACTCTAAGGTAAATTGTATAATTCTTAATATTATTTCCTTCCAAGATAGAAGGTGGCCATTTCAGCCCATAAAATCTGTGCCAACTCAAGGCCCAATTCGCATTGTCTTATTAAATTATATCCACTTTCCTATCAATTCCTCTAAAGCTGCTTTACTAACCTACCTATATTCCATCTTCATTGTCCTTGCCCATTCACTTCAGCAAGTCTACATCCCCGAATTCTTTTAGCATCCTCTTCACAAATCACAAAGCTGGTTGTAGTCGAGGGTGAAGGTATAAGGACAGGTGTTTTGCAGGGGAATGTACCTGGGAGGTGCGGTTTGGGTGTGAATGGATGAGTGAAACAAGGAGTTGCGCAGGGAACGGTCTCTGCGGAAGGCAGAAAGGGGTGGAGATGGGAAGATGTGATCAGTGGTGGGATCCCATAGAAATTAGCGGAAATGTTGGAGGATAATGTGTTGGATGTGGAGGCTAGTGGAATGAAAGGTGAGGACTGTGCCTGTTGTTTCCAGGGGAGGGGGAGCGAGAGCAGAATTACGGGACACCATGGAGACACTTATGAGAGCTCCATCTATGACAGATGGGGGGATCCCACACTCATTGAAGAATGAGGATATTTTAGATGTCCTAGTATAGAACACCTTTGGAGATGATGTGGCAGAGACAGAGGAATTGAGATTAGGGATTAGCATTTGAACAAGAGGCAGGGTGGGAACGTGTAGTCCATATAACTGTGGGAGTCGGTAGGTTTATAATAGACGTCCATCGATAGTCTGTCACCTATGATAGCGACAGGGGTCGAGAAAGGGGAGAGAGGTATTCGAGATAGTCCAGGTGAATTTGAGAGCAGGGTGAAAATTAGTACAGTATTGTTTAGTTCTGCTGCTGCTGATGGTCCACCTTGACTTGTTGATGCTCTGTTTCGAGCTACCAGATTTGTCGTGAGTTTATTATATTTAACACGATTGCCATGCCTCACAGCACCATGTAGGATGCCTTTGGACTGAAATTTTTATTTTGCCTCCATGATGACAAAGCTTTGGGCACTTCTGCCAGAGTGGTAAAGGACAGGTGCATCTACTAGATATAGACTAGTGAAGATGGGGTCAAGTAGATTTATTCCTTGTATTAATTCATTCATTACCTGATCCTACCTCTTTCTCTTACTTTGGTATCTGGGAGATCACAGTCCACGGGGCTAACAGTAAGTCTTTTATTCATCAGTACTATTACTTAGTGCCCAATTCCTTCTCCATCCCACTTTCTTGACCTATTATCACACCAGACCCTTTATCATGTAAATGATGCGTTACTCATGATTCCTCTTAATCACATTTTAGTGTTATTATAATAACAGTTATTATTCAAACCCTCTTTTAGCAACACGCATTCTAAATTTTCTGTACTAAACTGTTGAATATGTTCAAATTTTCTACCATGTCTAACTCTAAAGTTTTTGTGGTTAGTTCGTTTTCTAACCACATGTAAGTGATAGATGTGAACGTTTGGTTCTGAGACATAGGGTGAAAAAAAATGTAATGTGAAGGCAAGATCATTACAGAGCTAAAACAGCTGAGCAGTTGATAGAATGTGATGATTGAATAATTTCAATAGTGGGAGGCTGATATATGAATTAATTACTATGATATTGGTGGCATTTTTCATTTACTGCAAGTCCTTTGCAGTGATTGAAATGTGCAGGACTAACATATATGCACATATGGTTAAATATACTGACTTTCAAAATTAAATTAAAAAAAAAGAAAGTTCATAAAACCTTGGATTCATCTATATTTCGTTCGCGATTCTACTTTTTGGAAGCTGTAAGAAAGAGAGAAAAAATAAGTGAAGGTTCATAGAGGTAGTTACAAATGATCTCAGCAAGACATATTTGGAATGATTTCTACTTCTCAATATTTCACCTTTCGAATGTTGACACTGACATTCTTCAGACAATGGACACTTATAGGAATGATTCTCAAATCTCACATTTAGGGCGACACGGTGGTAGAGGTACTGCCTTACGGCGCCAAAGACCCGAATTCGATCCTGACAACGGGTGCTTGTCTGTACAGAGTTTGTACATTCTCCCCATGATCATGGTTTTTTTTCGGAGAGCTTTGGTTTGCTCCCATACTCTAAGGACGTACAGGATTGTAGGATGATTGGCTTGGTATAAATGTAAATTGTCCCTGGTGTGTTTAGGATAGTGTTAGTGTGCGGGGATCGCTGGTTGGAGCGGACTCGGTGGGCCGAAGAGCCTGTTTCCGCACTGTATCTCTAAACTAAACTAAACTAAAATGTAATATCTGTTAAAACCTCTCGTAAATTATAAACCAGCATTAGAAGAGCTGGAACATCTCTTACCTTCTTCCTCTGAGTGATGAGGAGCAGCAATGCATCTAATCTGATCCTTCATGAGCATGTGATCTGTTCACTTTCAAATTTGCATTTGATAGTGATATAAAACCAAAAGTATTTCCCCATTCCATTTCCATTCTTTCAAAATTTGTTGGGGAGAATGAGATGATAATAAATGGGATATCTTGGAGATCAGTACTGGGGCCTCTTTTCACCATTTATGTATGATTTGACTGGCAGATATGGTTTACTGATGACAAGAGTCTAAAAAGCGATATCGGTAGGTTAAGTTAATCAATTCTCTGGTAAATGGTGTAGATTGTGGTAAAATGTGAAATTGACCATTTTGGCAGGAAAAATGAATAGGAAATGTATCTAATGTATCCATCTGGGAGTGATTTATAGGGTGAGGTGCAGAGGGATCTGCCTTCCTTGCACATATTTCCCAAAAGGTTAGTATTTCCATATAGCAAATAATTAGGAGTGATAATAGAATGTCATGATTTTTTGTGAGTAGAATTGAATATAAATATAGGAACATTGTGCATCAGTTATGTAGGGCTTTGCAGGGACTACCCCAGAGGTACTTTGCATAGTAAGTGGCTCTTTATTTAAAGAAGGATGTGGATGCATTGTAAATATTTCTACAAAGCTTTACTCGACTCGCACCTGGAATAGGTAGTTTGTATGTGAGAAAAGATTGGGCAGAACGAGACTGTATCCAGTGGATTCTAAAAGAGTGAAAAGCGACGTGATTTAAACATACAAGATCCGGAGGGATATTGATAGGACGGATGTGGAAAGGATGGTTCCTCATGTGGAAGAAAATAAAACTAAGAGTCTGTTTAAAAATAAAATGTCACCAATTTAAGACACTTGTAATAGGTATGTTGCAAAACTTACCTTTAGTAGGGCTGCACTTCTGCCGCTCCCCGTGTGCGCGATTTTGGCGCCTTTCCGAGGGGGACGGGCTTAAAGTGCCGTTTTTCAACAGGCAGGACAAATCGATGAATGTCGGGCGATTTGGTTGCGGAAGAAAAATCGCTCCGACATTTCATCAATGAAGGTATTTTTAAATTACTCTGTTATTTATTAACTAGAGTAATTTAAAAATCACCTTCAAAAGCCGTGCGCACCGACAACCGGAAGGATTTAGCGTAGGGGAGAAGAAAAGGTAAATAGTTTATTTTTATATTAAAAGTTGGTTTTTCGGGAGGCTTTAATAATATTTCTATGTTGCGAAATGGGTTCTCAAAAAATGTATGAACAAACAGTATTTTTCCCCCCCGACTTCACCGCTAACCGCAACGTTCCAATCCACCGCATTCCACTAAAACCCACTCGCTAGTTGATTTAAATGGCCATTAATTTACAGGCATCAAACAATAAATTCCTTCTATTTGGCCCAGAAATTCATGAAAATGAGATTTAAAAATTATGTTATATTGTGGATTATTGTGTGAATGTTATTTGGATACTTAAGCAATTTTTAAAAAGTTTATCTTTTCTTAAGAAATGGATAGATGTTTAGATCTACTCATTGAATTTTGTAATTAGCTACAATTAGATAACTAACTAATTATATGCTTTAATTTCAGGTCATCCAAGTAAGATTGTTTCATATTTGTTTCAGAATGCTTCAATCTATAATAACTGAAAATTTCATTGAGTTCTCTTAATTTTTAAGAAAGTTATGGACTTTTAACTTTTCCAGATCACAGCTTTTGAGTTAAGTCAATTGAAAGGCAATGGGGAGCAAGATGCTAATTTCCGAGTATGAAAATGGCCATAACTTTCTTAATACTGAAGATATGAAAGTAAATTAGGTGTCAAATTAAACTTCTTTTTATGCTTTATCTGATGGGATAAATTGCAGACTTGATTTTTTAAATCTCAAAATTTTGTAACATTGCTACTTGTAAGTTAAAACATTTTCTCTGAGAGTCATGAATCTTTGGAACTCGCATCCTCAAAGGGCAATGGAAAAGGCAACAATACATAAGATAAGCTAGGGAGGGTAAAGGGCCTGTCCCACTTTCACGACCTAATTCACGACCTCTGCCCTTGACTCGTACTCGCAGCATGGTCGTAGGAGGCCGTGATGCTAGTCGTAAGTACTCGTGGCATCAAGTAGATCGGGGCGTTTTTTTCAACAAGATGAAAAATGTCCACGAGTAAAAAAGGTCATGAATTAGGACGTGAAAGTGGGACAGGCCCTTAAGATTACTGGGCTCAGGGAGGAATGCAGTCACTGTCAGAACAGCCATATCAGAGCAGGTTCGAGATACTGAGTAGTCTACTCTTGCTTATGTTTATGGTATGTTACGTATATAGAATAGAATAGAATGCCTTTTATTGTCATTCAAACAATTTGGTTTGAACGGAATTGCATTTCTACAGTCTTAACATTACAAAATAAATTACAAAGACCCACACTTAACACGATTACACAAACATCCATCACAGTGAATCTCCAACACTGTGATGGAAGGCAAAAGTCTTATCTCTTCCCTTTGTTCTTCTCCCGCGGTCCAGCATTCCAATTGCAACGTCGAGGCGACTGGGGCTCCCGATGTTAAAGCCCCCGGCAGGCGATGGTAACTCCCGCGGCCGTTAAGCCACGCTGGGCGATGTTAGGCCCCGCTCTGAGTCATTTAAACCCTGCAATTCCGGCGGGAGAAGTTGCCGTTGCGGGAGCTCCGAAAAGCGGTCGCCCACCAGGGACCTGCGAGCTCACGATGTTCCTGTCCACCGGGCCTGCGGCCGAAGCTCCGGTTGGGTTGCAGCCGCTCGCCACCACAGCTCTTCCCGTTCCGAAGTCGGCCAGCTCCGCAATGGCGAGTCCGCAGGCTCCACGACTGGAGCCCTCAGGTTGGTTCCGGTTGGAGGCCGCCGCCAGCTCCACGATGTTAGGTCCAACGACATTGGACACCCGACAGGGAAAAAGTTGGGTCCCCGTACAGGGAAGAGATTAAACGGTTTCCCCCCAACCCCCACATATACACAGCTAACAAAATAATAAAAACTAGAATCAAAAACATATATTTAACGAGACAAAAAATTTTTTAAAGACAGACGGACTGCAGTCGAGCTGATGTCGTTAGGCGCCGCCACACTCCAGAGCATAAGAAATGGGAGCAGTAGGCCATTTTACCTGCTTCACCCTTCATTATGATCATAGCTGATTTTCTACCTCCCTGTTTCACATTGTCCCCCAATTTATTGATAATTTAATATCCAGATATTTAGCAGTCTGTGTTTTGAATTAACATAAGACCTGAGCCTTCACAGCACTGTGAGATAGAAATTTCCAAAGGTTCACCAGCATTCCCATAACTCATCCCTAAATGGTTAAATTATGAATTTGTAGCCTCTGGTCCTAGAGTCCTCAGCTAGGGAAAATATCTCTCGGCATCTGACCAGTTACATCCTCTGAGACTTTTGTAAATTTTAATGAGACCCCATCTCATTCTTTTAAACTTGACATTTGGGCCTTGATGATACTGCATCTGGCGTTTTGTGTATAGTTTTGGTACTTAACTAAGAAACAATGTACTTACCTTAGAGGGAATACAGGTTAGATTCACTATCAAAAGCAAATTTAAAAGTTAATAGATCTCTGCATGGCAATCTAAGGTTTGATGTGCTTGGTGAAATATCAGGTTTGAACTGGAGTTGCTCCTCATTACTTAGGGAGAAGCAGCAAAAATATATTTTTAACTCTGAGGAATATTGCATTTTGCCTCAATCTCTCCTCATGCGATAAACCTGGTGACACTTAGCTGCAATCTCTCTCTGCCAAGTACAACTAAAGTCCATGTACACTCTGCTTCAGAAATCTTCGCAGTTACCTCCCTAAGAAAAGGGCCTGTCCCACTTAGGTGATTTTTATAGGCGACTGCCGGCAACTGTCATAGTCGCCAAAAAAACAGCGACTGGACCACCCTACGACAATGTCTACGACAATGTCTACTACAAGCTGCAACTACCTACCACCTAGTCGACGTCAAGCTACGGCAAGCTACCGACAACCGGCGACCCATTTGGATGTCCACCTATGACCACACCCACGACAACCTACGACCACACAGGCGACAACCTACGACAACCAAAATCAACCTAAATCCACTCGCGACAAGCTACGACCCTGTCGGCGACAACTGAAGACAATTCAGTCACCGGTACCTGTCGCCGGTTGACGTAGGTAGTCGCCAATGGAATTCACCGAAGTCGACACCGGCGACAACCTACGTCATCCTGGCGACAACCTACGCCATCCTGGCGACAAGCTACTACAGCACCTGCGTCAGGAGAAGACAAGCTACGACAAGCCCACCGTCGCCAACTGTTGCCAAAAAGTTTTGAACATTTCAAAATCCAGCGACGACCAGAAAAACACTATGACTCTTTGAGGAGACTACTCATGACCATACAGGCGACACCCCAGCGACTGTGTAGCGACAGCCTAGTCACCGGTAGTCGCCTAAAAAATCACCTAAGTGGGACAGGTCCTAAAATCTATTAAATTAGTGATTCTACTGGCGGGATTCTACTGCTGTTCCCCTCCCCCAGAGACACACAAGCGCGCGCGCACACACACACACACACACACACACACACACACACACACACACACACACACACACCCCTCCCCCTGTGGGCGGGGTTGTGTTCTGAACAAATTGAGTACACTTTGAATACATATAAAGCTAAGCTGTCGTCTGCAAATACGGCAAGTTAAAAAAAAACATTCTGTTGATTTATTTACTACTTTTTCACACAAATTCCATAAGAGTGAATTTTTGGGTGGTGATTTGTGGATTCTGTAAGGGCCAATTTTGGAAACCCAAATGGCTATAATATGGAAGTCGACTTTATAATTTGAGCATTTATTTTAGACTAACACCTGGGTGTAGTAAAGTGGGAATAGTGTAATAAAAAGTGTGTTTTAGTAAAATACTTGATCATTATTCACTGGTAGTATGAATGCAACTGCACCTACATTTTTGATGTTTATATTTCTTGACGGGCATCTTAATGTTGGTGAGAACTGATATTGTAGTGAAGGATGCCAAATGTCTGGGTAAATCGAGCAGCAGCCAAATATCAACAGAAGGACTGTGAAATAGGCAGTGATGAAAATGTACATGACTGGGTGATACATAAAGCATCTAGTAAAGAAAACTACTGTATTGCAAGAGAAGAAATAAAAACAGAAAGGAAAAGTAATTTCATTAACAATTAAACTGTGAAGGTATGTTTCACTATTGTTAATTTTGAGGATGCCAATCATGAATACTTATGATATCTGAAAAGATGCTAAGATTGAAATGGGAAAAAGTTAACTTTCTCTGAGCAAAATACAAAGTGCTGGAGGAACTCAGCAATCCAGACAGCATCAGTGGAGGGAATGGACAGAGGACCTTATGGGTGGGGACTCTCTGTGCACACTTTGTTACGGTATGCTGTGCGAGCACAATAACTTAATTTTGTTATATAATTACAGTTGAGGTTACATTTTCGACAATACCTTTTTTGTCATTCCCTGAAGTTGTGTATCATTTGACTAAATAAGAATGGATACCATTTGTCCAATTGGCATTTTAAAAGCAAATCATGGTCTGTTATCTCCGAGACCAGGTTTGAAAGTTTGATGCTAAATTGTTCATGGTATTATTCAAAGAGTAGAAATTATTTTTATCTATCTACTTGACAAATCCTTCCTAAAGCAACATTAGTAACAGCATATTAGTTAGTTCCTACATTTTTTTGTTTGTTCATTCTGCCTATGTGAATTGGTTGGAGTCAATAAATTATTTCTGAAATATACAGTCAAGTATTTTGTGCACCTCAGATTGAGGCCTTCCCCGGAGACTTTATTGTACCCTGCAGGATATACACCATCCTGGTCTCCACACCCTTCTTCACCTCCATTCAGGATCCCCAACAATTTTCCAGATGAGATAGATGTGTATTTGCACCTCCCCCAATATCGTCTGTACAGTCTGTGCTCTCTGAGGCCTCCTCTACACAGGCAAGACAAAGCATAGACGATACAACAGTTTTGCCGAACATTTACACTCTGCCTTCCAAGGCACATTGGGTAACCTACAACCCAATGTCAGGTAACTCCTCTTTCACACCTAACCAATGCCCTGCTACCCTCCACATTGCCCATCTGCACATCTTTATTTCCCCTTCTCACAAGTCACTCATTTTTCTTTTAGCCCCCCCCCCCCCCCTTCTCCCTCACCCCTGTTCCCTTCTACCCTCTATTCCTCCCTCTGGTTCAACATTTCACTCCCCATCTTTTTTCTTCTCGGGTTGCTCATCTGCACCCATGTGTCCTAACTTTTCCTCCAGCTTTGATAACTATCTCTATCTGCTAATCATCTCTTTTCACCAACATCACATGCCAGTTTTTGCCCCACCCCTTCCCCTCATCTCTTTCTCCCAGCGCTCTCCCAAATCCATCTGTCAAAGGAAAGGTCCTGACGCAAAATGTTGCCTGTCCATTTCCCTCCACAGATGCTGCCTGGCACTCCAGCACTGTTGTTTGCTCATGATTCCAGCATTTGCAGTTTCTTGTGACTCCATCTAATCAAATGTGTTCCCTTGCTGGACTCGATCAGATCATGTGGCAAGATTAATGGAGAATTGATAAAATTTGTTAATATAGGATATTTGTGCTCATTGCATGGGGGAACTTTGGAAATCTTAATTTTCTCCTGAACCCAAGGGGCATTTTCACAATGGCGAATGTTTGACTCGGTGAGATAAATACTTTTGACCCTGACTGCAAGAAAGGGTAAAGAACTGTTTGTTTTTTTACGCTGCTTGTTTGCATAGAACATAGAACAGTACAGCACAGGAATAGACCCTTACGCCAACAATGTTTGTGCCAAACATGATGTCAAGTTAAAGTAATCTCATCTGCTTGTACATGATTCATATTATCTATTTCCTCCACTTCCATGTGCCTATCTAAAAACGTCTTAAATGCCACTATCATATCATCCTTCACCACCACATTCAGGCCCTCGCTACTCCGTGTAAAAAGAACTGACCGCACAAATTCTCATTAAGCTTCCCCCCTGTCACCTAATAGCTATGCTATGTAGTGTTGGACGTAGTGTCTACCATATCTATGTCTCGCATAATTTTATATACTTCTGTCAAGTCTCTCCTCAACCTCTGCGTTCCAGAGAAAACAATACAAGTCTATCCAATCCAAGTATCTCCCTGTAGCTGAAACCCTCTAATCCAGGCAGCATACTGGTAAACTTCTGCACCCTCTCTAAAGCATCCCCATCTTTTTTTATTATGTGGCAATCAGAATTGCATCCAATACTCCAAATGTGGCCAAACCAAAGTCCTAGAGAGCTGTATCAGGTCTACCTGACTGACTGACCCTAGCAATGAAGACAGTTTTTAACCACTTTGTCTACTTGTGTTGCCACCTTCAGTGAGCTATGAACTTGGACTCCAAGATCCCTCTGTGCTTCAATGCTGTTCAGGGTCTTCCATTAACAGTATACCCTTGCCTTACATTCAACCACTCAAAGTGCATCACCTCACACTTAAACACCATCTATATCTCATCTTGACCACTTCCTGGCTGTGCTGTATATTAATTTTAGAAAAAACACTATCCTACATCACTATGATTTTTGGCCACCTTACTCATAGTCCTCCTCCACTGAGGCAGCCCCGAGGATTTTCCAATCGATGAAAAATAAAAAAAGTTATGAGTGTTTAAAAAAATCTTGAGATCAGCTGATTGGTCCTCTTGTCTATCAATCACCATGATTAAGGTAACGCAACCTTCCGGGGGGGGGGGGGGGGGGCAGGACTATACAACCCTGGATGCTTGGACGTGAGTCACTCACTCTGGAAGATCGCGAAGGGGAGGCCACAACTTTGATTCTAAGCTGTGAATCAACTGAACTGTGAGTCTGCAATAAATGATTTGTTAGCCCTTAATGAAAATGCCCTCTGCTTGAAACTGCAATGGAAATGGAAATGAAATGAAATGAAAATGAAATTAGTTGTTTGGACTGCCCTGTGCTTGAAATTGAAATGGAACTGGAAATGAAATTAAAATTAAATGAGTTGTTTGGCCTGCCCTGTGTTTGAAATGGAAATGAAAATGAAATGAGTTGTTTGGCCTGCCCTGTGCTTGAAATTGAAATGGAAATGAAATGAAATGAAATGAGTTGTTTGGACTGCCTGAAACCACTAATTTTGGCCCACAAGGCACCTATTAGCCATGAAACCAGTCCCTTTTGCCCAAAATGTCCATTTTAACCCAGGAAGAGCATCTTGGCCCAAAAGGCCTGGGCCAGGCCAGGAAAAGTCCAGGAAAAGTGCCTTTCACTGAGATTTCACTTTTTTTTAAAAGAGCCCCATTTGGCCCATCAGGCATGTACTAGACCAGGAGGAGTCCCTTCAGCCCATCAGTAAGTATTCCCCCTGCAGGTATTAAACCTCACACCAGTATTTTTCTGCCTCCCTTCATTGGCTCCCTGTGAGATCCAGGCCAGGATAGACTTTCCTACTTCTTGCTGTGACCTGAAGAAAAATATGAAAAATGTCTAAAATTAATTCTTCACCCTCTCCCCCTTCTCTCTCACAGAGTCTCTCACATGTTTTGGGCAGAATTTCTGGCAGTTTCTGAGCTGCCAGCCCACTAGCTCTGAGTGACTGAGCTACCAGCCCCCCATGCCTGAGTGATTGAGCTGCTAGCCCACCAGGCCTGAGTGATTTAGCTGCCAGCCCACCAGGCCTGAGTGACTGAACTGTCAGCCCACCAGGCCTGAGTGACTGAACTGCCAGCCCATGAGGCCTGAGTGACTGAGCTGCCAGCCCACCAGGCCTGAGTGACTGAGTTGCCAGCCCACCAGGCCTGAGTGATTTAGCTGCCAGCCCACCAGGCCTGAGTGACTGAACTGTCAGCCCACCAGGCCTGAGTGACTGAACTGCCAGCCCATCAGGCCCGAGTGACTGAGCTGCCAGCTCACCAGGCCTGAGTGACTGAGTTGCCAACCCACCAGGCCTGAGTGACTGAGCTGCCAGCCCACCAGGCCCGAGTGACTGAGCTGCCAGCCCACCAGGCCTGAGTGACTGAGTTGCCAGCCCACCAGGCCTGAGTGACTGAGCTGCCAGCCCAAGAATCCATTCGGCCCACAATGTCCATAACTGGAAACCAGTCCCTTCAGCCCACAACATCCATACTAGCGCTCCAGAATGCCCCCCCCCCCCCCCCCCACTGGCCACCAATATTGGATTTGGTGGAGAGGTGGAATATTGCGTTGGTGGACCAGCCCTCCCGTGTGAACATGGGACCCAACAGGTCCCACTTAGTCTAGTAAATTTAGATTTTTTTGACTGCTTTTACTTTATTCCAACATTCAGTTTGTGTCTGCTGAGAAGAAACCTAATATACCAATGTTTTCACTAAAGTTCTCCTGCATTTTCTTGTTCAATTATGTGACTGGATTTAAAATCTTAATTGTTTCATATTTAGTTTCAATTATTGTGAAAGACCACATTTGCCATATTTCCCTGCTAAGAACTCTGAGTGAGTGACGCAATTGAAAGCTGACTCAGTTCCTGTATAAAATTGTCTTGCTGAATGACAAGGGTGTATTAAATTACCACATTTAACTATGATTCTCAGCATATAAAAGGATGCTTTACGAACCACAGATCACTTAGAGATATAGAATGACCGAGAAGCAAAGTGAATGGTTTCATTGAAGAAAATAAATTGCCAGCAAAGCTTAGCTTCCTTTAGTAGTAAATGTTTTTATGATTTCGATTTTTTTTTGTAAATTAAAGACTGTGCCATTACTTTGTTCAGTTGATTAATTATTTTCTTTTTCTTTTACAGGTGACTTGAAAATTGAAGATTACAAGCTGTATTTGCATTTAATGAATACTAAACAGAAATAAATGAGATGGAAGATGTTTTTATTGCATTTTGTGGCCTGGCCCACAATAATTACTCCTATCAACCAAATGAAGAGTCTCACATTAAAGACATTTGTTTCAGTGAAGGTGTAAATCTTCTCGTGCATCTGGCATTTGTTGTCTGCACCCTAATTGGTGTGGTTGTGGCTAAGTGCAGACGACGTTCCAGTACGAGATTTCCAACAGGTTTGAGAGGCTGGATTCATTTTCCATGGCACAATGCTCGATGGATATTAACATTCTTCTACATTTTTATATCTCTCTGTGTTGTGGGAGATGGCATCTTATCGCAGTTGTATTCAAAGTTCAACAGACCGTTTATTTATGTACCTGATGTAGCACAGCTAGCTTCTTGTGTCCTTTCCATAGTTTACTATGATGTTGCTGAAAGTGCAAATGTTCCTATGCTTTTGGTGCTTTTCATCTTTCACTGGCCAGCCGCCTGTAGCATTAATGTGTTGAAGGCATATCAGATGTATTCGCAGAGGTTCATCACCAGTGATCTGACTTTTCTCCTTGACTGTACCTTGGCTTCAATCTATGGATTCTTCCTCATCCTGGAACTCAGCATATTTTTTAAAAAGGTATGTCCTACAATTTAAGAAAGAAAAATACATATAAAATTAAATTATATTTTCGTAGTGCCTTCTATCATATATTTTACTGTGAGCCATTACACCTGCTCCTGATGTAATACAAATTGCCACTAGATTGACAATGCTGGTGTAGAAATGAAAAGGAACATATTTGTTAACCAAATTTTGAAGTTGGAATGGAGGCATATTGGTGTTTTAGTAGAGGCTTCAATAATTCAGTGGTGCTTTATTGTCACATGTGTGAAGTGCAAACGCACAGTGAAATAATTTTCTTCCTAACAGTCCAGTAGAGTATTGCCATACCTAAGCACATCCCCGATTACAATAGCCCGCATACAAGATGGGCCATTTTCCTAATCCATGCTCCCGTTTTTATGAGGAGTGCCCAATTCAGACAGGCGCCAGGCTGCTGCGGGCCTCTAGCCATCTCCTTCATTGGTCGACAAACAACCAACATCCTCTCCTCTCTCGTCCACTTTGGTGTCCTAGGGCCGCCTCCCATAACCAACCTTGAAAGCGTGGTAGGCCAGACCGCGGTTCCCTTTCCATTCCTACTGGTTTTGCTCCTCTCCATCACTTCAGTTGTCCTCGCCGGCTCCATCCTCTCGGACTATGGCCTTCGGTGGACGGGTTTTGGGTTGGGACCCTTCTTCAGACTTCAGATAGGTTTACTCTGCATTGATTAAACCTGTAGTGATATTTTGATAATCTACTACAATTAATTAATACAATTAATAGAATAATCTATTTCAATACCTTAAAAATAGTGCTAAATATTTTAAAGTTGACTTTTCATTATTTTGCATTAATAACATATTCTCATGAGTTCAGGATTTGTTAGTAATCTATTTCTAAAATGTATTAAAAAGAGCTGCGTTTTTGTTTGGATTTGTCTTCTAATAACAACGTATTGTGGCGTCAGCTGATAGTCAGACCACTTGCGGTCCTAACCCTCAGCTGTGGTTACAAGGGTTGTCACGTGACGTCTTGGGGTTAAGGGGAGTGTCCTGCTACATAAGCAGATCTCACCTGGAGATCACCAGTCGACAGGTAACTGAGCTTGAGACAACTGCAGCAGCAATGACAATATGTTAGAGGACCAAACGTGTATGTATTTCAAACCTATTATGTCTGAATAAAACAACTGTTTATTCACCACGTTTGGTGCCGCTACATTGGTGACCTGTGACGATCCAAATTTGGGATTTTGTATTTCTCCCGACGCAAGCAGGCTCGGGAGACCTGATATCTGCAGCCAACAGCCCAGTCCTGCTGAACAATGCTGTTGCCGACCCGGCCCTACCATAAGGTTCTTTTGCACCTCACCGGCACGACGATCCCAGGGCGCTGGCTGCCTGTCCGGTCGGGCTGTGGTCGGCCCAGCAGCGGGGTGGAGCCTCGGCCAGTCGTGAGTTGGCGGTACCGCGACGGATTCCCCGGCAGTTTCCAGTCGGCGCCGGTCTCCGACGACTCGGGCGACGGTGGGTGGAGTCCCTATGTGCAGTGGTGGGGCGAGGCCCATCGATGCCGGCCACCCCGCATGCATCCGGGAATCGCCTCGGTTGGCTGCCTATAAAGGCTGCCTCAGCCGGCCGCCAAAATGGCCGCCGTGGCCTACTTCCACATGGCAGTTGCAGTGACGGCAAGAATGGCCGACGCAGCCGGGCAGAAGCGACACTCGACCTGCTCTGACCGTCGTCAACAGCGCCACATTCTGGCCAGACGCCGTCACAGCAGACTGAACGCCGTCAACAGCGCCACCTTCTGGCCGGATGTCATCACTGCAGCCTGACCGCCGTCCACAGCACCATCTTCCGGCCGGATGCCGACTCTGCAGCCTGACCGTCGGTAACAGCGCCACTTCAGGTCAGATGCTGTCACTGCAATCTCCAGTGTTCCAGCACAGCTTCACCTCCTGCACCATGGACATTGGACAATTTGCACTTTTACTTTCCTACCACTTTGAACTTGTTTGCTCACTGTAGCTTGTTTTGTTTCTTTTCACTTTTTTTTAAATACTGTAATGACTTAGCTGGGTTTAGCAATAATTTATTTATTTAGTTATTTCCTTTGCTTGCATTGTTGCTGACTTCTCCCAGCCATTGCTGGGTGCTGTATTACTCAGGACACGATCCCCTGCTAGTCGATGAGAGGCGACTGTGTCTCATCAAACCTGGGCTTTTGCATTGGTCTCATCGCACCCCTCAGCATACGGCCAGGATGGCCCACAGCTGGAGCGTCGACTGCCCCGCGGGACCCACCATCCCGACCCACGGCCGGTGTGCCCCCGACCCACAGCAGGAGCTGCCCTCGACCATGCTAGCACACCTTCCTGTAGAAGATTAGCGCGTTCTATTCCTTCCCCCGATTCTGGGGGGGGTCCTGTGGCATCAGCTGATAGACCACTTGTGGTCAAACCCTCGTCAGTGGTTACGAGGGATGTCATGTGACGTCATGGGGCTAAGGGGAATGCCCTGCTACATAAGCAGATCTCACCTGGAGATCACCAGTTGACAGGTAGTTGAGCTCGAGCCACCACCCTCACTCAGCTGTAGCAGCAATGACAATATGTTAGAGGACCAAACGTGTAAGTATTTCGAACCTATTATGTCTGAATAAAGCAACTTTTATTCACCACGTTTGGTGCCACTACAGTATCATTGTATTATGATTTGTAATATACTGATTTCTCACTTACTATTGAAGTAATTTTTATTTATTATAAATTTATTTATTATGCATTTATTTATTATAAATCTATTGTATGCTATTGAAATATGACAACATTTTTTTGCAATCCTAACAACTAGCAGAACTAATTAATTGGTAATCTCTTTATCTTAGGGTTACTATGGTCCAGGGTATTCCAGAGATATCCCACCTTTAGAATTACAAGACGCAGAAAAGAAATTTCATCAGTCTTATGTCAATGTTTTGTCACAGATCACCTACACGTAAGTGAAAAAGTGCAGAATTTTGGCACCTACCTTTTGAAAAATATTATTGCACAGTTATATCCTTCCAGAATCTTTCAGAATATTAGTTTGCATCAAAACCATTCATTGGACATCTATCCCTGTTGTATAGGTTACTTTTCAGTTTCAGGTATGACCATTAGAACATGCTGTATATTTTCATATCAAGAGTTTAAATTTATTTTCTGTCTCATCTGATATTCTGGTCTGATGTCGATAGTGACAGCATCTCTGTTAGTTGATCACCCATGTAGTCACTAATTTTGAGTAGAACTAGATGATGATTATTGATAGAGACCATTTGACTCAAGGGCATTTTAGATAACCCCAGTCCTCTTCTTGCTGTCCTCCAGAGCTCCTCCAACTATTATCCATATGTTGCATATGGAATGACAGCGGGTTGGAACTTTGACTGCTTTTCCAGCCAAAGTAGTTATGTTAAGGCCCTGTCCCACAAGCATGCGACACCATGCGGCGAGCGTGACCTAACGTGGTCGCTTGAGCCATACGGCCTCGCGGGGCCGGTCCCACTTCAATCGCCGGAGCCATATGGAGTTGTGCGGATCTGGTCCCGACAACGCGCGGGGCTCCGATAAACTGACTGTGTTCAGAAATTCCGCGCGGCAACGGCCTGTCAGCCCGCAGATGCCTTGATGCCGTACGCACCGCCTCGACGTCGTACGCAGCGTCTCGACGCCGTACGCAGCGTCTAAACGCTGTACGCCACGCGCAAACTTCCCACGGACTTCGCTCGAACTTCACGTCACTCACTCGACCTCCGCGCGGCCCCCACTTCCGGTTTGGTCACGCTCGTCACATGCAGGCGCATGCTGGTGGAACCGGCCCTGTATGGGGATCACTCGACCTCCGCGCGACCCCCGCTTCCGGTTTGGTTTCGCTTGCAGGTCGCATGCTCGTGGGCAAGGCCCTTTATCCAACCTGCAACTAGTTTACTGGGGAATGGTGACACTCTTGACCAGATCAAGAGAATAAGTAATCAGTAATCGTACACCGGAGCATACCTGAGGGTCTAGATCAAATCCAGTGTATTATTTTCTCAGTTAGAGCAAACTCGACATTTGCATAAAGTCACATCTTTGCAGTCAAAGATTATAGGCTCATGTCCACTCCTTGCATTAGCACTCAATCAGGCTGTTGCTTCCATGTAATGTTTTCAGTGCATTGTGGAGGGGCAATCGCAAAATAACAGGAAATGCTATTATGGCCAAAACTCCAACATCACCATGTCAATTAATCAGTAATTTGAATGTTTGTGAGAACTTTAAGAATTGGCTATCAAGTTTACATTCATTACAATATAACCTCATTTTTTTACCTTAGGTGGATTTCATGGCTTTTAATGAGTGGCTATCGGGAACCAATCAAGATGGAAGTTCTAGGAAAACTCCCTCAGGTTATTTTGATTTTGCACCCTCATTGTTAGAATATAGAGTTCCAATAAGGTTTGCGTGAAATGCAAAATTGAACTAGTATGCACTCCGCATGAAAACCATTATAAAGGTAGATAATTCATCAGAGTTAGTTCAGAAATGTAATTTCAGGCAAGTTGAGGCATGTTGAACCTAGTGATGAAGTCCTTCGTAATGGCACGCCTACTATTGTAAAGATCAGCATGGAAAATGGAAAATCTATGATGGAAAATGGATTGGAAATACGAAAGAACACTACAAATGCTGGAAATCAAACAAAAACAGAAACTGTTGAAAGACGCGATTGGTTAGACAACATCTGTGGAAAGAGAAACATTTCAGGGGGAAACTGTGAAATATTAACTCTGCTTCTCTTTCCACAGACATTGTCTGACCTGATAAATGTTCACAGCGTTTACAGATTTGGATTCTTTGCTCCTGTGCCAGTGATGTTAGTTTTTCTTTCCTGTAACCCTTGAATAATTAGAAAGACATTTAGGGAGATTGAATCTGATATTTAATTTTGATTGTTTTGGGCTACATAATCTGTAATGGACATGGAATAGTTATAAACATTGCGCTATATTTATTTTTCATTTCACTTACAAATTATCATAATCCACCATGAAAATTTTAGGAATCTGAAAATGTTATTCATTCCACCATATCATTGTATTATTTGTGTCAGATGAATAGTTTGTAAGTATGGAAGACAACATATTACATTTTTTGTTAAATAAATTCTGGTACAATTTGACATGGTCCACAGAAGAATTTAAATTGTTTTCCCTTTCCCTTCATCCAAGAACCTTTCCTATTTAATGTGAATTTCCTTCCTTAACTCAGCATACACAAGCACTCCATCTCCACCCTTGTGACTTGGTTAGTGGATTATTTTTCTGGGATGAATGATTACAGTGCTGGCAGTCTAAAGTCACCAATCTTACCTTGGTATTTTCTTTTTAGGATGAAACTGCACAGAAAAATTTTGATTTATTGAAATTGAATTATGATAAGCAAAAAGTAAGTAAGCTTTTATGATATTTATGGCCTAAACATCCATCAGGCGAGAATGAAATGCTCGGAGAAGGAGAAAGAGGTGCAGCGCACAGGCCTTGAACCTGGTGAGACGCAGGAGGAGCCCGGCAGGAGTCACCCCACAGAGCCCAGTCCCTCCATGCACTAGAGTCTCCCAACCCAGAGCAGAGCATTAAGATGGCTGATCAGTGGGCGGTTGCTGCTGGGACGCAAGTCGGGGCCTGATCAACCCCGGCTGGGTCGCCTGGGTGAGGGTGTCTGATGGTTACACAAAAAGCTGGAGAAACTCAGCGGGTGCAGCAGCATCTAAGGAGCGAAGGAGATAGGTAACGTTTCGGGTCGAGACCCTTCATCTGAGTGTCTGATGTTGTGAGACCCGAAACACCCGATGACCCCAGGTCACATCACTGAGGATGCGTCCCAGCTCATCTAGAAGATGTATATTTTTCACATGCATCTAGAGAATTCTGTGTAATATTTACGAGATGGTGATTTGAACTTTGTCATTTTATTGTGAATTTTAGGAAAATATCTCTTCAGGAACAACTGATTCAAGAAATCTAGGAAAAGTCATTTGCAACACTTTTGGGAGACCTTTCCTGGTAGCAGGAATGTTGAAGCTTATGGGTGATCTAGCAGGATTAGCTGGGCCTTTCTGCATTGATGGTATTCTGAGATTTGTGGAAGCAGAGCCAAAAGAATTGGTGAAGGTAGGGTTTTAGTGTGTTTTTCTATAGTAACTGTAACAAGCACAAAATCTGGTTGTATGGCCTAGACGCAGGTTACTATCCCATAGGGTTAAATCACATAATGCAAAGTCCTCAGTGTTCGAAGCTCTCCACTAGCTATGAATTTAAATAACATTAGAAACTTCAAAAGTTTTGAAGGTTTCAAAGGTCTTTTATTGTCACATGCACCAATTAAGGTGCAGTGATATGTGAATTACCATACAGCCATACGAAACAAAAACCCAAGACACACAACTACATAAAAGTTAACAAACATCCACCAGAGCGGATTTCCCGCATTCCTCACTGTGATGGAAGGCAAAAAAGTCCAAGCTTCTTCCTCTTTAATATACATCATTGATTTAGTTGAAGGGATTCAAAGTAACATTAGTAAATTTGCAGATGACACAAAGCTGGGTGGCACTGTGAACTGTGAGGAGGATGCTATGAGAATGCAGGGTGACTTGGGTAAGTGCACAGATACATGGCAGATGCAGTTTAATGTGGATAAATGTGAAGTTATCCACTTTGGTGGCAAAAACAGGAAGGCAGATTATTATCTAAATGGTGTCAAGTTGGGAAAGGGGAAAGTCTGGGGAGTCCTTGTTCATCAGTTAATGAAAGTAAGCATGCAGGTACAGCAGGCAGTGAAGAAAGCGAATGGCATGTTGGCCTTCATAACAAGGGGAGTTGAGTATAGGAACAAAGAGGTCCTTCTGCAGTTGTACAGGGCCCTAGTGAGACCATACCTGGAGTATTATGTGCAGTTTTGGTCTCCAAATTTGATGGCGGGACTGTCATATGCTGAGGGAATGGAGTGGCTGGCCTTGTATACTCTGGAATTTAGAAGGATGAGAGGATATCTTATTGAAACATAAGATTATTAAGGGTTTGAACACGCTAGAGGCAGGAAACATGTTCCTAATGTTGGGGGAGTCCAGAACCAGGGGCCACAGTTTAAGAATAAGGGGTAAGACATTTAGAACGGAGATGAGGAAACGATTTTTCACACAGAGAGTTGCGAGTCTGTGGAATTCTCTGCATCAGTGGGCGGTGGAGGCCGGTTGTCTGGATACTTTCAAGAGAGAGCAATTAGTTCTTGAAACGGTTGTCGACCCATCCCCCCTCCCCCATTATTTTTGATTCTACTGATGTTTTTTAATAGTTTTCAAACCTTTCATAATCAGAGCAGCTTGAAGCATATGTGAACTATTTTTCCAGTACAATTACAACACTGACATCTACCTAACAATGTGGAAATTGTCCAGGTATGTCCTGTTCATTAAAAGCAGAACAAATTCAATGGTTCTTCATTGTCACATGTACTGTGCCATTCTTTTCTGGCATACAGTTCAGTAAAGTATTCCTATACATAAACACAATCTTAGATTAAGTACAAAGTGTAAAGAAATAACCCACTGAGACAATATCCAAGTCACCAGGTTTTGGCTCCACTTTCAAAGTCCGATTTTCTGCTAGGTCAGCTGGCTACAAAGGCCCATTGTCCTGCCAGCATTGCAGGGTCAGCCTGGCTAAGTGAAGTTGTTCGGCATCCTCCACCACTGATCCACTGTTCTGTGCCTTTGCAAGCCACGTCCAGTCTGGGAGCTTAGTCTCTTGGAGCAGCGCCCGTTCTAGTTGGGCCCCAGGCTACTGCAGAGCCTTCAGCCATCAACTCAATCTGAATCCCCACATCGGCCATTGAACCATTGTCCCTCTTCTCGCCCCACCCACCGTTGAGCCCTTGTGCCACAGGGGGGCCTCCCGCAGCCGACCTTGAGTTGAACATTCTGTGTTCCTCTCTGTTGAGAAGAATCCAATCCAGTTAATTGCCATCCAATCAGCCTGCTCTTAATCATCAGTAAAGTGGTGAAATCCAATGCTGACATTGCTAGCAAATGGCACTTAGTGACCAATTACCTACATACTGATGCCCAGTTTGTATTTCGCCAGAACCACATGATGCCAAACTTCAGCATAGTCTTGGTCTAAGCATGGACCAAAGAGCTGAATACAGGCTAAGATGAGACTGACCGCCCCTGATATCAAGGTGCCTTGTTTAAACTAAAGTCATTAGGCATTAAAGAAAAATAAATCAAGTGGTTGGAGTCATTCTTCACACAAATAAAGTTAAAGCATAGAGGTTAAGCATCCCATTCCCCAGGACATCACTATAGGCATTCCTCAAGTCAGGATCCTTGCCCCATCCGTCATGAACTGATTTATCAATGACTGTCCTTCCATTCAAAAGATCAGAAAGAGACTGTTCTACTCTTAAGTAAATAAATCAGCCAATACCCACATACTGTACAGTAAGAGTTAGACAACATTCAGGCACAGGCTGATAGGTGGCAAGTGACATTTGTATTACAAGTACCAGGCATTTACCATCTCCAATAAAAGAGAATCTAACCACCTATCAATGACATTACTATCACTGGTTCCATCATCACTATCCTGGGTCACCATTGACCAGAAACCTCCAGTGGATCATTCACAGAAGTATTGTGGCTACCAAATCAGGTTGAAATAAAAGTAACATAGCTGATTTGGTTCCGAAAAGTAATTCAGCTGATTTTCATAATTAAATTATGATAAACAGATGAGGATCCAAATCCCATTGTAAAACAGAAAATCCATCTGCACAGCTCTAGGTATCTGTTTGGGAAGAGGCATCGGAAATATGTAATAAATGGTAATGGTGTTTCATCTGATTTTACACAGGAAATCCATTTTGTGAGCTTCTGGGAATTTACTAATAATGGCTACGTTTTGGCATTCTTGATGATGTGCACAGTGCTCTTTCAACACCTCTGCTTGCAGATGTCTTATTATATTGTTATTCGAGATGGAATACGCATAAGGTCAGGTCTGCAGGTAAGATGGTTTTATTTTATCCTTCTTATCCATAAGCCAATTTTCTCTTTTCCTTTCCACCTGTTGACATTTTTCCCCAGGCTCTGATTTTATCCCAAAACCTCCAAGGTAACTACCCACAATCTGTCTTTCGTATCTTCAGTAAACGTGATACACCAACCCTCACCATAAACTGTTGTTTGCCTTTGTCATCTTACAACAGCTTGCCAACAACTCCCACTGTCTTTATTTCTAATTCTCAACTCTCAACCATTAACTCACGGAGGGAGATTTTTCCCTGAATCCGATATAATTTGTTATAGATTGGGCATAGCCTTGCTCTCCTCACTGCCCCTTTTTTCCTTCCTCCATGCTCTGCTCCCACTTACCGCCTCTAATGTTCTGATTTACCATGTACTATACCAAGTGAGGTTCAGTCAAAGTCAAAGTATCCTTTATTGTAATTCAGACTTTTCAGTCTGAACGAAATTTCGTGCCTTGCAGTCATAACATAGGATAAAATAACAAAACACATAATGAACACAGATTTAACATCCACCACAATGAGTCTACCATGCACCTCCTCACTGTGATGGAAGGCAAAAGTCTTAAAGTCCTTGTCTCTTCCCTGCTTGTTCTCCCTCTGCGTTGAGGCGATCCAGGCTTCCGATGTTGTGACCCCGCCGGGTGATGGTCAGTCCCGCGGCCGAATCTGAGCTCCGCGAACGGGCCAGTTCAAACTCCGCGGCCCGGGGCGGACGAAGCTGCCACCCTCCCGTCCACCGGACTAAGCTGTTGTTGCGGGAGCTCCGGAGAACCAGTCACCAACCTGGGATCTGCGAGCTCCCGACGTTGTCGTCCACTGGGCCCGCGGCCGAGCCTCCGAGGCTCCGGTCGGGTTGCAGTTGATGCCCATTCTCTGGGTAAAAGACTGCATTCGCCTTATTATTATCATGATTTCATACATCTCTATAAGATCACCCCTAAGTAAGTGAAAAATTCTAATTACATTTTACAGTACCTCTGCTTTCCATTTTTGCAACATATTAATACATTTTCAGGCCATTAACCCCATCATTCTGCCCTCTGTAAATGTGGCCAATATGTTGCTTTCATATATATGTATGCTTTATGGCTTTGTAGAAGTAATGCCTATACTGCATACACAATCTTTAGGTTTAAATAATTCTCCTCATCTGCTACAACGGTACTTCACCTCTAAACTCTCAGCCTCTAACACCAAATGCACGAGGTCATCTAGTGTGTGGAGTATCAAAACACGCAGGTTCGCCTCTGACCTACCATTCTAATTTGAATGTATATCACTTATCCTTCATGCTCACTTGGTTTAATCCTAGAATTTTCTACCCTTTTTAAGAACAATTAGGTCAAATTTATTGTCACAAGAACAGGGAGTTATAGAGACAATGAAAATCTTGCTTGCAGCAGCATTACGTGCACATAATGTAACGCAAAAGATCATGTTAGACATTAATTACACCTTATACAAGACAGTGAAAAGAACCATGCAAAAAAATAAAAACATTAGAGCAAAAACATAATTGGAAAAGAATTAGTGATGAGCAATGTACTATGAACTGAATACATTGAAATAAATCAGAATTATCAAAGCATTTCATATTAATTTTCTAGACAATGATTTACGTGAAAACGTTGTCACTGCCAGTGCGGGTCTTCAATGGTGATCATCTGACGGTGGGCCAGATCATCAATCACATGTCGGTGGATGCTTTTCAAATAATGATGGTGGCATTTATGGGATTCTATGTCATTGCAATTCCAATACAGGTATGTTAACTTCATAAAAGCTAAATACACAGAAATTAACTAAATGGGAAATATGTCTTAAAGTGGCCTTCTCTGTGTTATTGTAGTGTTTGCAGCTCGCATGTCAATAATGTGGACCATAGAATTAAAGATGTTATTTGACTATAACCCATTCTTTCACTTCCTGTATATAGTTACAAAACTTCTGGAGGGGAATATTTGATACCTGCTCCAAAATACTTAAAATTAAATTGGAACCAGATATAAAACTGATCACATTAGGTATGTCAGAGGCCTGCTCTAAGCTAACGATTATTCAAAGACGTTTCCTCAATTACGGCTTAATAACGGCGAAAAAATTAATCATCAAAGTTTGGAAACAGACATCTACAGTGAAGATGTGGATTACGGATATGTCCGAGACACTACATTTGGAGAACATTAGGCTTGTCTTGGCGGAAAAACCAGATCAATTTCTTAAGACATGGTTACCTTTTACTGAATTTCTGCAACAACGGAATGGATAAACACAAATTTAAATTTAAATCCGACGCCAGGGATGGGTGGGGGGCGGGGAGGGAGGTATATCTCCATCTACTATTTTCTTATTTCTTTTCTTTTCTCCTGCACTGCTTTGGTGGTTTAGGAGTCTTTTTCCTGCTCTTTTGTATTTTACTTTTTTTTCTTCATTCTTTTCTTTCTTCTTTCTTTGTTTTCCCTTTTTTTTACATTTAGGTGATAAGGAAACTGTACAATAATTGTATAACTGCTGTGTCGATTGTCTTATCCTTGTACAATTGCTTCTAATTTTTAAAAAAATACTAATTTAAAAAAAAAAGATGTTTTTGCAGTAATTATATTTAGAAAAATGGCCTTACTTTTATACTTTTACAAACCACACACAAATTGTCTAGTTTAACATTAGCAGCCACTGAAATAAATATAAAGCTATATGTCTGTTTCCTGCTAAATATAATTTTAGATCTATAAAAAGGATTCAACTATACTGTGCTGGATATTTAAATATGTGATTAATTTGCTTTGTGGCAAATGAACGTGAAGTTCAGCTCCATTTACAAAAGGTGTCCTTTCAAAATTCATTTTGTAGTATAAGAAATTGAGGCAAGCTTTTTTAAAACTGAAAATGGAACCCATCCATTACCTTTTTTTGCATCAACTAAGTTAAATCAGTTCCGTGAAAATTGCATTTGCATTTTGTAGCTGCACCTCTCCACTGAATTAAATAGAATCACTGAACTTGGGCAACTTCTGGGAAATTCTAGTACTTTGACTCTTCCCCACTGTAATAAAGCATAATTGCGGCAGCTAAAATTTCTCAGGAAATTTGAAATGCCCACATTCATGAACTCATGCACGGAGACCCCAGCTTCCTGACAATTATAAACAGAAATGCCAAGAATCATCATGCATGTTTCTGATAATTTTACCATGAATCAATGATGGTTGCCATCATTTTTCTTTGCACTTTTCCACTGAAAAAATGATAAATTAAATATTAACTAGTGATGTGGAGTTAGTGATAGAGAGAACCAATGAACTGAGAAATTTTCATTTTTAATCGGAAAAAAAATTCACTCCCAAAAGCAGTGTAAATTGTAGCATGTGTAGATTGCAATAAATCATGAAACCTATAGAATTTTCCTGTAAATTTCCAGATTTGATCACAATTGTGACAAAATACAAAACTTTCCATATTCTATCAGGGATATTGAAGACAATTAGTAAGTAACCTGGGGTTGTAAAATGGATTCTTAAAAAAGTAAAATATTGCAGCGTCACATTATTCAAATATTACTATCTATCTATCTATCTATCTATCTATCTATCTATCTATCTATCTATCTATCTATCTATCTATCTATCTATCTATCTATCTATCTATCTATCTATCTATCTATCTATCTATCTATCTATCTATCTATCTATCTTTAAAACTCTGTGTGTTTGTGGGTGTATGTCACATTCCATTTTTTTTCAGATAAGATTTTTGGCCTTAGATTCCATGGTCCGCCAAAACCAGACGCGAAAACTCCGCCATTTTTTCCATTTCGCTAGCGATTTCGCTTTTACATTCACGGATTCACTCCTCATTACATTTAGACATTTTTATGTACACATTTTAAAATAAAATCCTCCCCCCCCCCCCACACTCATTTTAAAATCGAAACGGGACCTCACGAGCTGCTGACGTCACAATCCCACATGCCGACCAATCCCAAACCGCTTTTCTCTCTTCATTTGGCAGCCAGCTATCCTCCCCCCCCCCCCTCCTCCAACTATGCCTGCGCACTCCAACCCCCCCCCCCTCCAACTACGTTCGCGCCGTGCCTCCCACAGCTAGAATCGCCCGCGCGCCCGCCCGCTCCAAACCTCCCCCCCCGTTCTCAAAATGCTCTGCCGATCGGGAGAAGAGATAAGGCGTAAGATCCGCTGAACTCACAGCTGGCGCAGCTCGCGAAGCCCCGCCCGCCTGCACACCCCTCCCGTCCTCCAGAGAGTCACAAGCAGGATCTTTGGTCACAAGCCCACTGTTCCACTCTCACGCCGGCATGCTCTGCAGATCGGGAGTAGAGATAAGGCGGCGGGCGGGGTAAAGTCCCGATCATTGGGAGGTGAAGAGGGAGAGCCGGGGAATTGAGGGAGAGGGGGGAATGGGGGAGGTGAGGAGGGAGAGTGTGGGAATGGAGAGGAGTGTAGGTGATAGGAAGCGGGGAATAGATGGACTTCCCCCACCCCTCTCCCCCACCCTCCCCACTCTTCCCCCTCTCTCCCCCTACCCCTCTCACCCTCTCTCCCCTACCCCATCTCCTCCTCCCTCCCCACTCTTCCCCCTCTCTCCCCCTACTCCTCTCCCCCTCTCTTCCCTACCCCCTCTCCTCCTCCCTCCCCACTCTTCCCCTTCTCTCCCCTACCCCATCCCCTCCCCACCCTCCCTTCCCCACCACCTTCCACCCCCCCCCCCCCGGCGCGTGTTTATCATGCATTGGATCACTTGCACAGCGTGTATTTTACCAAGGCTAGTTACAGTTCCCCAAAATTACAAACTATTTTTAGCTTAAAAGACATTGTGGCTTCATCTAATTGCTGGTGCTCCCTAATGAATGCTAGTTTGGATGCACGTATAAATTGTAACTATTCGGGGAAGCATCTCGGCATTATCTTCTAAAGGTCAAATAGGGATGGGCATTAAATCCTGTAATTGTCAGCAATCCCCATGTGTTCAGTGACAAAACTGAGATGGAACTTTTAAACCCTTACAATTGCATGAACAATTTATTTGTTACTTTATTTTGTACTATTCCAATCATTTTTCTACTAAATACATTACTTGTATGTTGATTTCAGATTATATTGACAGTTCTTTTGCTCTATATGCAACTGGGGTATAGTGCTTTGATAGGAATCTCTATCATTATAGTGCTCACCCCTCTTCAGTACTATATTGCAAAGAAATTTCTTTCTATTCAACAAATAACGATGGAGTGTACAGATGACAGGATCAAGAAATCACATGAAATGTTGCAGAACATAAAGGTAATGACTGCTATATTTGGTGAGTACAACTCTGCATTCCTGTTTGAATTCGGGAAAAAAAAGTTAAATAAACTATTATCTTGGCAAACTCAATTACTTTTTTTATGTTATAAGAAAAACTGTTTACTTCCCTACTTTATCTACAATCACTATTTCATTCTGACTTGAATATTAATAACAGCAGAAGGTGATCTCAAAGTGAGTTGATATTTGGCTAAAAAGTATTTAATCAGGTTTAAGGTGAGAGGTAGAGGTTTGGTTGGGCTCCGAGGGGATTTTTTTTTCACACGGAAAATGGTTAGAGTATGGAATGCATTGCCTAGCAATGTTACAAAATTTTGAGATTTAAAAAATCAAGTCTGCAATTTATCCCATCAGATAAAGCATAAAAAGAAGTTTAATTTGACACCTAATTTACTTTCATATCTTCAGTATTAAGAAAGTTATGGCCATTTTCATACTCGGAAATTAGCATCTTGCTCCCCATTGCCTTTCAATTGACTTAACTCAAAAGCTGTGATCTGGAAAAGTTAAAAGTCCATAACATTCTTAAAAATTAAGAGAACTCAATGAAATTTTCAGTTATTATAGATTGAAGCATTCTGAAACAAATATTAAACAATCTTACTTGGATTACCTGAAATTAAAGCATATAATTAGTTAGTTATCTAATTGTAGCTAATTACAAAATTCAATGAGTAGATCTAAACATCTATCAATTTCTTAAGAAAAGATAAACTTTTTTTAAATTGCCTAAGTGTCCAAATACCATTCACACAATAATCCACAATATAACATCATTTTTAAATCTCATTTTCATGAATTTCTGGGCCAAATGGAAGGAATTTAGTGTTTTATACCTGTAAATTAATGGCCATTTAAATCAACTAGCGAGTGGGTTTTACTGGAATGCGGTGGATTGGAACGTTGCGGTTAGCAGTGAAGTCGGGGGGAAAAATACTGGGGGTTCATACATTTTTGGGGACCCCATTTCGCAACATAAAAATATTATTAAAGCCTCCCGAAAAACCAACTTTTAATATAAAAATAAACTATTTACCTTTTTTTCTCCGCAAAATGCTTCCGGTTGTCTGCGGTCACGGCTTTTGAAGGTGATTTTTAAATTACTCTAGTTAATAAATAATCTAGAGTAATTTAAAAATACCACCATTCATTAAATGTCGGAGCGATTTTTCTTCAGCAACCAAATCGCCCGACATTCATCGATTATCGAGGCCTGTGGAAAAACGGCACTTTAAGCCCGCCCCCCTCTGCAAGGCGCGTAAGTCGCGCACACGGGGAGCAGCAGAAGTGCAGCGCCGCTAAAGGTAAGTTTTGTAACATACCTACATTGCCTGCAAGATGGTGGAGGTAGAGAATTTCATGAGATTTAAGAATCAGATAGACAAGTGCTTGAATCGTCAAGGCTTAAAATGCCACGGACCTATAAGGATTAAAAAGGATTATATAAGAACCACGGATATAGTGGGCCGAACGGCATGTTTCTGTGCTGGACAACTCTGTGACTCCTGCAACTGGATCCTCAATTTCCTGGACTTCCTGACCAACAGACCACACTCAGTGAGGATAGGGGAGAAATCATCCTCTACGTTAATCCACAACACTGGTGCTCCAAAAAGATGCGTTCTCAGCACCCATCTTTACTCCTTGTACGCCCACGACTGTGCAGCCATGTACAAATCTAATTCAATTTACAAATTCGCAGATGACACAACCATTGTGGGCCGGATATTAAATAATGATGAAACGGAGTGCAGGAAGGAGATTGAGAACCTCATGACCTGGTGTCGTGACAACAACCTTCCTCTAAATGTCAGCAAGACAAAGGAGATAATCATTGACTTCAGAAAGCGAAGCAGTACACATACCCCAGTTTGCATTGACAGCGCCGAAGTAGAGAAGGTTAAAAACTTCAAATTCCCAGGAGTAGCTATCACCAATGACTTCTGGACTACCCATATTGAAGCAATGGCCAAGAAAGCACACCAATGCCTCTGCTTCCTTAGAAGACTTGGGAAGATTGGTATGTCCCCAACATCTCTCACCAACTTCTACAGATGCGCCGTAGAAAGCATTTTAACCATTACAGCATGGTTTAGGAACTGCTCCATTCAAGACTGCAAGAAATTGCAGAAAATTATGGACGCAGCCCAGACCATCACACAAACCAACCTTTACATTTACACCTCACGCACACCCTGGCCACTTCCTCTTCTGCCCTCTCCCTTCGGGCAAAATGTATAGAATTGTGAAAACGCACACCTCCAGATTCAGGGATAGTTTCTTCCCAGCTGTTATCAGGCAACTTAACCATCCTACCAACAACTAGAGAGCAGTTCTGAACCACTATCTACCTCATTGGAGACCCTCAGACTATCTTTGATCGCACTTTACTGGCTTAATCTTGTACTACACATTATTCACGTTATTCCCTTTATCAAGTTTCTGTACACTGTGGATGGCTCGATTGTAGTCAATTTTTTTGTTCTTTCCGTTGACTGGTTAACACGCAACTAAAGCTTTTCACTGTACCTCGGTACACGTGACAATAAACTAAACTCAAACTCTATCATTATGAATGCAAATAACTTTAAATTTTAAGTACTGAGTTGATGATCTTTCCAGCAGCTCTAATTTTCCAAGGTAGACAAAAATGCTGGAGAAACTCAGTTGGTGACTCAGCATCTACGAAGCGAAGGAATGGGTGACATTTTGGGTCGAGACCCTTCTTCAGACTGATGTAGGGGTGGGGGGGCGGAAAGAAGAAAGGAAGAGGCGGAGACAGTGGTCTGTGGGAGAGCTGGGAAGGGGAGGGGAAGGAGGGAGAAAGCAAGGACTACCTGAAATTGGAGGTCAATGTTCATACCGCTGGGGTGTAAACTACCCAAGCGAAATATGAGGTGCAGCTCCTCCAATTTGCGGTGGGACTACTCTGGCCATGGAGGAGACCCAGGACAGAAAAGTCTGATTCGGAATGGGAGGGGGAGTTGAAGTGCTGTGCCACCGGGAGATCAGGTTGGTTAATGCAAACTGAGCAGAGGTGTTGGGCGAAGCGCTTGGTCTCAACGATGTAGAGCAGTTGGCACCTAGAACAGCGGATGCAATAGATGTGGTTGGAGGAGGTGCAGGTGAACCTCTGCCTCGCCTCGAAAGACTGCTTGGGTCCTTGGATGGATTTGAGGGGGGAGGTAAAGCGGCAAGTGTAGCATTTCCTGCGGTTGCAAAGGAAAGTACCTGGGGAGGGGGTGATTTGGGTGGGAAGGGACAAATTGACCAGGGAGTTACGGAGGGAGTGGTCTCTGCAGAAAGCCGAAAAGGGAGGAGATGGGAAGATGTGGCCAGTGATGGCATCCCGTTGGAGGTGGCGAAAATATCAGAGGATTATCTGTTGTATGTGACGACTGGTGGGGTGGAAGGTGAGGACAAGGGGGACTCTGTCCTTGTTACAAGTTGGGGGGATGGAGAGTGAGAGCGGAGCTACGGGATATAGATGAGACCCTGGTGAGAGCCTCATCTATAGTCGAACAGAGGAACCCCCGTTCCGTAAAGAATGAGGACATCTCCGATGCCCTGGTTTGGAACACCTCATCCTGGGTGTAGATGCGGCGTAGATGGATGAATTTGGAGTAGGGGATGGAGTCCTTACACGGGGCAGGGTGGGAAGAAATGTAGTCCAGAGAGCTATGGGAGTCAGTGGGTTTGTAGTAGATGTCGGTCAGTTATCGGTTACCTGCGATGGAGAAAGTGAGGTCTAGAAATGGTAGGGAGATGTCGGAAATGGTCCAGGTGAATTTGAGTGCCAGATGGAAATTTTCCATATCAAATGGTGACACTGAGCAGAACTGAGGTTGCCCCTTTGAATTCCCCTTATTAGGTTACTCTCCATAGTATGCAAACTGCCGTTTTTAAAGTCACAAACAATAATCACCTGAATTACTGTGACTAGGGTAGCAGGGAGTGGTAGCTGCCTGGAAAATGCTGTCAGAGTTGGTGTTGGAACCAGATATGATGGTATTTAAGAGGGCTTTAAAACGGGCACATAAAAATGCAGAGATGGAAGCGATATGGATCATGTGAAAGCAGAAGGGATTAGTTTAATTTGGCACCACATTTGTCACTGATATCATGGTCTGAGTCCTGTTTCTGTGCTGTACTGTTGTATGTTCTATGTACACCAACTGTCTTTCCACTGGTACTCCCAAGTTCTTCTCCAACACTGAGATATCTTGAGCTCTTCCATGGACAGGTATCATAGTCCTTTGGCCTTGTGATTGCAAAAGATCCAGTATCTAGAGTCCCTCCTCCTTTAACTGCTCCTGTTATAACTACATTTCTATTCACTCCCCCAACCTGAATTGCCCCTGTACCTCAGTGCCCTAGTCCGTTTGGTCATCCACACTGTAATTGCGCTTGCCTTAAGTTACACGTGGTTTCCATCAACTCCTCTGTACTTCACGTGCAATATTTCACCTGCACTAACTCTACCATTCTCCCTCTCTCTGCCACCTGACTCTTCTGCCAATTAACCCCTCCTTAGCTGCTCCAACCATCACTTACCAGCTTTTGCCCCACCCATTTCTGTCACCTTTCTACCAGCTATGTCCCCTGTACTACTGCCTTGAAGAAGGGTCCTGACCCAAAATATCATCTGTTCATTTCCCTTCACAGATGCTGCCCGGCCAGCTGAGTTCCTCCAGCAGTTTGTTTTGATGTCTCGCATGCACTGCCTGTCTTAAATTATTTATTTAATTCCGTTACTTTCAGCTTTATCTCACTTATAACCTTTTATTCAACAATACACCAATTCTATACTCCACAGTCCTGTGGTCTCTGGCTATTGTGGTAAAAATCATTGTGTGCATTAAGTGTGACCACTTAAATTCCAACCCATTAGTACCTTTGTGTCACCTTGCTTTAATTAATCAGTTCTAGCTTGTTGCCGGATACTTATTCACCATTTTTTTATCACTGAAGTTTAAAACAACAGTGTTAAGAGAATTTAACTGTAAAATCAATTTAAAAGAAAATAAATCATCCCTTCACAAGTTCATACAGCATGAATGTTGCACACGGGGGCTGCTATGCTTTTTATGTCATTAAAGATTAACAGGTATAATGTAATCGGTATGATTACTATTCAATTTTTTTTTAACCTTGATGGATTATAGTAGGAAGGCAATTATTTAATGTTAGAGATTATCTTTGTCAGAAATTAAAGGTCCACTCACATTATTGATTTTCTATTTTTATTTTTATTTTATTTTTCTCTATTATTTCTCGCTATCACTTTCTCTCTGTATTAAAAATAATAAAAAGTATAGAAGTACAAACAAGAATGATTGTAAACTTTAAAAATATTAAGAATGTATGTGACGAATAATATATTCTTTTTCTTTTTTTTCACATTTTAATTTGTCTTAATATGTATTTACTTCTAATAAAAAATATTTTCCAAAAAAAAAAGAAAATAAATTAAAGGTCTTAGCATTTTGTAATGTTTGCTGTATTCCGAGGATTCAAGAGATGTATCCATGGTGAAGCTTTAGTGCTCAAATTAAGTATTTGAGAAATATAGGTTTTTTTTCAACGGTTGATTTTTCAGAGGGAAATGGTCTAATTGTAAAACACAAGGAATAAAAATGTAGTCTCCTTTAAAGCCTCTTAGGGCTTTAACCTTTGGGATACTGCTTAGAATAATCCTTCCAAATGAAGAGGCTGCAAAAATTAACAAAAAAATCTTCATTTCATCAGCACTTGTTCACCAAGAATTCATTGCTTGAATACTGAGAATTCAACAAACACTCTAGCAGTGACTAGTGGGGTGCCGCAAGGCTCAATGCTGGGACCCCAGTTATTTACAATATGTATTAACAATTTAGATGAGGGAATTAAACGTAACTGAATGGTGTCAAATTAAACTGAATGGTGGCAGATTAGGAAAGGGGGAGATGCAACGAGACCTGGGTGTCATGGTACACCAGTCATTGAAAGTAGGCATGCAGGTGCAGCAGGCAGTGAAGAAAGCAAATGGTATGTTAGCATTCATAGCGAAAGGATTTGAGTATAGGAGCAGGGAGGTTCTACTGCAGTTGTACATGGTTTTGGTGAGGCCACACCTGGAGTATTGCGTACAGTTTTGGTCTCCAAATCTGAAGAAAGACATCCTTGCCATAGAGGGGGTACAGAGAAGATTCACCAGACTGATTCCTGGGATGTCAGGACTTTCATATGAGGAAAGATTGGATAGACTCGGCTTGTACTCGCTGGAATTTAGAAGATTGAGGGGGGATCTTATAGAAACTTACAAAATTCTTAAGGGGTTGGACAAGCTAGATGCCGGAAGATTGTTCCCGATGTTGGGGGAGTCCAGAACAAGGGGTCACAGTCTAAGGATAAGGGGGAATTCCTTTAGGACCGAAATGAGGAAAACATTCTTTACACAGAGAGTCGTGAGTCTCTGGAATTCTCTGCAACAGAAGGTAGTTGAGGCCAGTTCATTGGCTATATTTAAGAGGGCGTTAGATGTGGCACTTGTGGCTAAAGGGATCAGGGGGTATGGAGAGAAGGCAGGTACGGGATACTGAGTTGGATGATCAGCCATGATCACATTGAATGGCGGTGCAGGCTCGAAGGGCCGAATGGCCTACTCCTGCACCTATTTTCTATGTTTCTATGTTTCTATGTAACATCTCCTAGTTTGTGGATGACACAAAGCTGGGTGGCAATGTGAGCTGCGAGGAGGATGCTATGAGGCTCCAGGATGACTTGGATAGGTTGGGTGAATCGGCAGATCCATGGCAGTTGCAGTATAATGTGGATAAATGAGAGGTTATCCACTTTGGTGGCAAGAACAAGAGGGCATATTATTATCTGAATGGTGTCAGATAAGGAAATGGGGAGGTGCAATGAGACCTGGGTGTCCTTATACATCAGTCACTGAAAGTAAGCATGCAGGTACAGCGGGCAGTGAATAAAGCAAATGAGGATTTGAGTATAGGAGCAAGGAGGTCCTACTAGAGTTGTACAGGGCCCTGATGAGACCACACCTGGAGTATAGTATGCAGTTTTGGTCTCCTACTTTGAGGAAGGACATTCTTGCTATTGAGGGAGTGCAGCATAGGTTTACCAGGTTAATTCCCGGGATGCCAGGACTGATATATGATGAAAGAATGGATTGACTAGGCTTGTATTCACTGGAATTTAGAAGGATGAGAGGGTATCTTAGAGAAACATATACAATTCTTAAAGGATTGGACAGGCTAGATGCAGGAAAAATGTTCCCGATGTTGGGGGAGTCCAGAAACAGGGGTCACAGTTTAAGAATAAGGGGTAGGCCATTTAGGACTGAGATGAGGAAAAACTTTTTCATCCAGAGAGTAGTGAATCTGTGGAATTCACTGCCATAGAAGGCAGTGGAGGCCAATTCACTGGATGTTTTCAAGAGAGAATTGGATTTACTGTAGCTCTTGGGGCTAAAGGAATCAAGGGATATGGGAAAAAGCAGGAACGAGGTACTAATTTTAGATGATCAGCCATGATCATATTGAATGGCTGTGCTGGCTCAAAGGGCCGAATGGCCTACTCCTGCAACTATTTGCACTGTTTCTATTTTTCTAAATTGCTAAAGATATTAAATTAACATTCCAGGAGTGGTGCTGGAGACACACCTGACAGTGGCATATAAGAGGCTTTTGTTGATACACAAATCTGCAGTGAATGGAGGGATATGGATCACATGTAGGTAGAGGAGGTTGGTTCGGCATTGATGTTGTGGACCGAAGGGCCTGTTCCTGTGCTGTACTGTTCTATGTTCTATAAGCAACAAAGCTAATCTCTAGCATGTAAATGAAAGCAGCAATAATTTCTGATAAAGCAAAATATATTTTGTAAACGTTACATTTTTAAGAATTGAAACCATTTGCCTAACTTTGTTTTATTAATGCCTGATAACATCACAACATTTTTAAAATAATATGAGGTTTTCAGTGTATTTATACATTGACAAAGTCGTATGTGGCAGACTGGTCTGGAAAGTTTGACTACCTAGTATCCAGGGTGTGATAGCAAATTGGAAACAAAATTGGCCTGGAGGTTGGAGGTAGAGCGTGGAGGATTGGAGAGAAGGCAAATGATGTGCCTGCCTTCTTTAGCCGAGACAAAGTGTGTAGGATTTGGGATGTCATGTTAAGGCTGTACAATGGTGTGCAGCTATGAGAATAATGTGATTAAGCAAGAAAGGGTGCAGAAAAGGTTCACAGGAATTATGCCTGGAATAAAGGGCTGGAGTTAGAAGGAGAGATTGCATTGATTTGGACTGTTTTCCTTGAGCGAAGGCAGTTAAACGGTAAACTTATAAAGATATATAAAATAATGGGGGACATTGATGGGGTAGATAGTCAAACTCATTATCCCTGGTGTAGTGGAGTCTAAACTAAAGGACATAGGTTTAAGGTGAGGGGAAGGCAGATCTGAGGGGCATGTTTTTCCACAAAGTGGGTGGTGAGTATATAGAATGAGCTACCAGAGGAGGTGACGGAAGCAAGTACAATTACAGCATTAAAAAAAACATTTAGACAGGTGCATGAATAGGAAAGATTTAAAAGGTTTACGAGCCAAATGTAGGTGAATGGGATTGGGCATTTTGATCGGCATGGATGAGGTAGGGACATATTTCCATGCCGTTTAACACTATGAATAAATCATCACTTGTTTAAAAACTTTTAGCTTAATTTAAATTTTATGGTGAAGTGAGTTTTGTCGAGTTGAAGCTTCAATAAATAGCCTGAAATGTCGGAGTCAAGTACTCTGATGTGATATGTACAAAGTTAGTACTGTTGACTGCAAACTAGATTTTCACATCATTTAAACATCTCCACGTGTATTCTCAGATTCTTTTAACAATACTGAAAATTTGGATATCCTTGGTCTAGTGCCAAACAATTAGATATACACGTCACCGTGAGATACTTTGATAGGGTTATATAAATCTTTTAAATGAATTTCCTCTTCTCGTGTTGGTATAATGGAGACTTTTAACCCTGTCTGCCCGAAAGATGGCAGGGATGGCTCCGTGGTGCTCTGGCATGTTGAGTGTCCAGAATGAACAGTTGAATTGCTCTTAACACTTATTTTTATTTCATGGTGTTGGATTATAATTCTGGGGAAATGCTACTAGCTTTTGTAAGGCCTGTTGTAAGGTGTTCCAAATTTTATTGATTATTCTGTTGCAAGCAATGTCACTGAAGTTATGTTTTATTTTATGCCCTGTTAAGAATACAACCAAAATTCTTTTCACCAGAAGATGTAAATAATCACTTCAGTCCAAAATATTTAAATTGTTGTTCCTATTGAATTTATAATTAATTTAAGATAATTTCTATAAGATAATTATAAGCAGTTGAATAAGGGGTGGGAATTAATACGCTTTGACTTCTTCCTGCTCCTTTTCGGACACATACGATACATTTATTTATAAATATTGTTTATGACACTTTATAAATATTCTTTTGTTTTTTGTATGCTGTTTCATACTTTTTTATTCTGTTCAAAATAAAGAATTATAATCATAAGAATTATAATCATACTTCAATTATCTTGCAGCTTTTGAAGCTTTACTGTTGGGAAGGGATCTTTCTCGAGGCTATTGAAATGGCAAGGGGGAAGGAACTGAAATATATGCTGAAAGGAGCGTTTTACGTGATTATGACATGTGAGTTGCACTTATAAATGACAATTACTGTAATCATTTGGTATCTTCTGAATCTAAATCTGCTCTGAGCTGTAATACAATATCATAATGCAGTTTAGGAAGGAATTGCATGATAGGTAAATGCACTACTATCTTCATTTTAGTTTAATTTCTGAACTTTTGAATTTTCCATTATTTTGCAACCAACTTGTAAAGTAGAAACTTAACACTTAAAAGGTTTAAATGTACTTTGAATCAAAGAGACCATAATGAAAAAGACAAACATTTGGATTAGTTCTGATAAATATCTTGTGGGAATTATTGTGTCAGATGATTTGCAGCTTTCTGGCTGTCTATCTATTTCTATCTATTTATTTGTCTGTAGATATCAGAACCATCTTTTGAGTGTGACCAAGTATGTTAATTTGTGTCGATTTTTTTAAATGCTTAAATAACATGTAAAAATTTTGTGAACAATGAATTTTTATGCTTATTGTTCACATTTTCAATCCTTAAACTTCCTAATCAAATCCAGTTCATTACACAATACCAAATCCAGAATTGTCTTTTCCTTGGTAGGCTCAACTACAAGCTGCTCTAAGAAACCATCTCATTAGCACTCCACAAATTGCCTCTCTTGGGATCCAGTACAAACCTGATTTTCTTGAATCCTTCATATTGAAATCCTCCATGCCCGTTAACATGCTGTACTATTTGATGTTGTATGTTCAAATGTAAATAATTTTTTTTCAAGTTTGATGGGCCAAATGGCATATTCCTGAACCTACTTATGTTCTTAAACATAAGAAAGACTTGATGTCGTATTTCACGTCAAGATGACCTTTGGAACATACATCCATGTATTCAATAATGCCTATTTCCGTTCCTGGAGCATGAATCATGCCTGAGCTCATTAACTGCTGAAACATTGATCAATACCTTAGTTGCCCTGAGACGTGATGCTATCAGTGTATTTCTGGCAAGCTCTTTTCATTCTATTCTCCATTATTGAGGTCATTGAAAACTTTGACTGCACCAATTCTTACACCTCTCACCTGTTTCGTATGTTAAACGCTTTGTTACATAAATGCAAGTAGTAACAGGAAGACATAAATTTATAACACTCCATGAATGTGGAGAGAAGTTAAAGTTTTCTTTGCAGTGTTGGAGGTGCTTTAGTTGAAAGTACAAACTTTATTTATTTGGGGGAAAAATAGATAAATATTTGAATCAGAACTTGCATAGGACTAGTGGGAACACTGAGTAAAATTTAGATGTAATTTGCAAAACACTAATGTTGTTGAATTACCCATTTGGGTGCACAGAGTCCATCATGCATCTCAGCTTCAGTGAAGATGAAATCCGATCAAAACAGTTCGGCCAGGAAAGTCAGTAGGTGAATGTATCAAGAGGGTAGATTATAACAATTATATTATGAATAAAGCTTAAAGAAACAAGAATTTTATTGCTCTGTTAAAAGTTACAAAAGGGGTCAAGGTATAGCTTCAGCTATTGTACGAAATAGTTATACAATGAGAGCATAGAACCTAATATATACTGCACTGTGAAGTGAACAGTTGGAAAGCATAGTGTTGCATGATGAATTAAGAAAACTGTTGAGATTAAGAGTAAAAACTGTAAAACATCATGAAAGATAAACATCTGTTAACAACTAACCAAGGGTGGGTTAATAGTGCTGGTTAAAAGGCATTCCTTTTAATGTGCCGTTTCTCTATAAACTAATCTCTCCAATATTAAAAAAACATTTCTGCCAGATTGTAACATTCAGTTGGCAGCAAATCAATTTACGTTTGGCTAAACTTTTCCTTTTAAGGGTAGATTTTGAATGACCTTGAACTGTATTCTATATCCTGCAGACTGGTCTTTATGTCTTACTTTTCTTTTGTGCAATGAGACATGAATGTCGTGCACTGACAACTGTCATGACAACTGATTGAGGTGTTGCTTTGATCAATGATTCAATCTGCGTATTATTAGATCAAAGGAATAATTTGGATAATTATTAGTTTAATATTTGGGAAAATGTCATATAATTAGGAAAGTGCCAAGTTGTTAAATGATACAAAACTGAGAAGCTTCTTTAAGCAGGTGGATGGGATAGATGGGAAATTGTGGTACAGTATTGGTTAGCCATCAACATAAATTACTTTGAAAAATCTGGTAAAAGGCAATGCTTTCACACAGCCATTAGTTTTAAAATACAGTTTCATCGTATATGAAAAATTTCTTCCTGAGACTGCGAATAAAACTATCATAATAACTAATTGGCAAATAAGTTTTAATTTCTAAACCTTTTGTCACGTTTGAGGTATTAAAGGTGAAGTTTAGCACTATAATTTAAGTTGATGATGGAGTTTGTTGCATTTTCATTTTGTAAGTTTCAGTCCTTTATGAAGTTTTCTGTCTGTCTGTAACTAAATTGAATAATGTATTTTATTAAAAAATATCTTTGCAGTATTCCTCACCCAAGTGACACCTGTTTTAGCAACTATCGTGGTAGGTAGACATATCTTGTTCACCATTTTGATTTTAATCTTTGGGTCTCTTTTAACTGAGATAATACAAATAATATAAAATCATAAACGGTGCAATAGTTTACATTATAAGACTGTACTAACTTTGCAACAATTTAGCACACTTAAGAGTTGAACTATATTTATTTGTATCATTAACCCTTTTCGTCCTGCCATCTACTTTTGAGTTATTAATGTTAACTATATCATGTATAGTGGACATAACAAAACGGGCAATGGTACATTTAAATTGAATATCAAATATATTTTGATGGCAAATGTACTTGTATTCTATACATTCTGCCATGATCCTGATCTAATACTGAATTAATTAGATATGTGGAATAATTAAAGCATGTTGGTCAATATATGAAGTAAAAAACACGGGCCATTATTTTTATTGTCAAGTTTACCAGAAAGTAAGTTGAGATTTGAGTTCTGATGAAAGGTCAGATAGATATTAACATCTCTTTGCTTTCTCAGTTGGTGAGTAGCTTGGTGAACTTTATCTGTTCTTTTTAATGTGAAAGTTGGGTATGTTCATATTTTCTGATCTGCACTTTTAAATGAAACAAACATGAGAAGATAATTTGGTTGACAATGGAAAAATTAGAAATGTTTCTCCTGTTTTTCCCCAATCAATAATTGCACGAGAGCATTAAATTATGCAGATTACATACTCATGTAAAGTTTAAGATTCGTAATGGAGATTAAGGCCTCAAGGTACTGTTGTCCTTTATTTGAAAATTTGAGTTAAAAGTTAGCTTCATTACCATCAGCTAATGTCTGGAATTACAAACATTTTTGCTGTTGTACTTTTGGCGGTCATCTGTCAGTTTGATTAAATGTCATTGCAGTAAGTTTTGTAAAGAGTAAAACATTAATTGTGGTATGCACTCAAAATATACAGCCATAGCTTTAGCTGATCTTCAGTTATAATGTGCCTTTTGAGTCCATTTGAAGGGAATTACTAACTATCACTACCTTTTGACTTTTTTGGTATATTGTGCCAGATGGTATACAGTTCATAGATGTTATCAAATAACTTTCTACGTCTTTTTTTCCTATAACCTCTTTTAGCTTAGTCTTGAATAAATACATGTGAAATGTTTGGTGTGATCACAGCTTGATCAGCTGCGTCATTTAACTGTGCTCATAAATTTCAGACAGACACTGCCTTAATAATGTAAAACACTTACACATTGTATTTTAATATGGTAATATTTATTTAGTCTGGATGCAAATCTATAAAAATGAATTAACATTTGTTACTTTTTGGAACTTTGCACTTGCAGTTGCATTTTAAAATGTATGCACATTTTAACAATTTACAGATTGCAGTTGAAAACTTATAGTGATTTGTGGGTTCATAAATATAAATGAATCCTACTAATCTGCAGGCTGATTCATGCATTAAGGAATGCATGGGACAATTTGGTTTTATTGATTTCTATTTTTCTTTATGCATTTAGACTTTCAGCATCTATTCTAGTTTGAGTGGATCACCATTGACTGCTAATGTGGCATTTACAGCACTAGCACTTTTTGATAAATTTAATGGTCCACTCATGATGTTCCCAATGGTAAGTTCCATGCTAACTATTTTGTTAAGTACATATAACAAATATTTTAGAGATACTTGCAATGTAGAAAGATACAGGTGAAATAATTTGTCATATGGACTAATATCCATATCAGTGTGAATTGCTCAACAGTCAAAGTATCAATAAATTTTAAAAAAATCAAATCATGAGGGATCAACCTCCTTAGCCAGTGCTATTAAATAGTTACATCCGTGCTAAGGTTCTCTGTCAGCTTAGTGGGTCAGTAATCTGTATGTTGTCCAAATTGACCATTCAGGCATGAAAGAGGAATTTACAACATAATACATAATCGATTATAAATGAATTTAATTTACTTGTTCTTATTCCTTCTTCCTTCATATTGTTGTTGATCAAAAATATTTACCAATACCTATGTTGAAAATTTAAATTAATCCAATGTGCAAAACCTTTGGAATTTCTGATGTCCACTACTCTAATTTAATCTCAAAATGGGTTGATGAGTCACTAATTCTAAGATATTGTCCTCCTACAGTTTTCTTTAATGGAAGGACTTTCATTTTTGCATCTATTCTATCGAAGGGCAATGTTGCTTTAATCATCCTTCAAACTTTCAAACATGGAAAAACAGATGCCAATTTCATTCAGCGTGCCATTATATTTTAATCCTTTAACCTCTACGCCATCAGAGAATTTGTAATTTATCCCTTTTATAGAGAGCACATTGCACCAGGTTCACACCAAGACTGACTCTTGCCTACCTGCCCATAATTAATATCCCTGCATTCCTTGCATATCCATGTGCCTATCCAAAAGTCTCTTAAATATCACTATCATATCTGTCTTCACCAGCATCCATGGCAGCAGGTTCCAGGCACTCACCATCCTCTGTGCAAAACAAACGTGACCAGTCCATATGAGCAGAATTAGACCATTCAACCCATCAAGTTTACTCCACTATTCAGTCATGGTTATCCTATTTTTCCTTCTCAACACCATTCTTCTGCCTTCCCGTAACTTTAATGCCCTTACTAATCAATAATCTATAAATCTCCACCTTAAATATACTCTTGGCTTCCACAGCCATTTGTGGCAATTAATTCCACAAATTCACCACCCGTTGGCTAAAGAAATATCTCCTCATCTCTGCCCTGAGGATTTTATTCTGAGGATTTACCCTCTAGTTCTGGACTCGCCCATCATTGAAAATGTCCTGGGTTACACAAAAAGCTGGAGAAACTCAGCGGGTGCAGCAGCATCTAAGGAGCGAAGGAGATAGGCGACGTTTCGGGTCGAGACCAAAAATGTCCTTTTCACATCCACTCTATCTAGGCATTTCATTATCCAGTAGGTTTCAATAAGATCCTTCCAAACCCCAGCGAGTATGGGCTCAGAGCCTTCAAAGGCTCCTCATATGTTAACCCAATCATTCCCAGGATCATTCTCATAAAGCTCCTTTGGACCCTCTTCGCCACCAGCACATCCTTCATTGGGTATGGGGAACTAAACGGCACTGAATATTCCAAATGTGTCCTAGCAAGAGAGTTATAAAGCCTCTGGATTGCTTTGATGTTCCAGTACTCCCTAAATGAATGCTTTCCTTAATGACAACTCAGCGTAGAGATTAGCTTTTTTAAATACTGTACCAGCACTCAAAAGTCAATTGCACCTCTGATTTTTGAATTCTCCCCCCTTTTGGTAAATGCTTATACCTTTATTCCTTCTACCAAAGTGCATGCCCGTACACTTTGCTACGCTGTATTCCATTTGCCACTTCTTTGCCCACTTTCCTAACCCTTTTCCCCAAGGTGGAAATGTCCAAAACTAGAGGTCATAGCTATAAAGTGAGAGGTGGAAGGTTTAATGGAGATGTACAGGGCAAGTTTTTTTTGCATAAAGAATGATGGGAGCCTGGAATGCATTGCCAGGGGTGGTGATGGAGGCAGATTTGTTTGTTTGTTCAATCGTTCCGGTTTAGGCCCCGGCTGACCACACGGCAGTCAGACAACAGTCACTTGTCCTTTTTTTCACTTTTAATTTCAAGTTTTTGTGTACCTTGTGTGTTGTGACTGTTGGCAGAACAATTTCCCTCCGGGGATCAATAAAGTTTATCGTATCGTATATGATAGTAGTGTTTAAGAGGCTTGTAGATAGGCACTTGGTAGTGCAGCGAATAGAGGGAAATTGATTATGTACAGGCAGATGAGATCAATTTAACTTGGCATTATGTTCAGCACAAACATTGGGGGCCAGAGGACCTTCTCCTGTGCTATACTGGGGGTTACACAAAAAGCTGGAGAAACTCAGCGGGTGCAGGAGCATCCAAGGAGCGAAGGAGATAGGCGACGTTTCAGGTCGAGACGTTTCTTCAGACTGGTCAGGGATCAGGGAAACGAGAGATATAGACGGTGATGTGGAGAGATAAAGAACAATGAATGAAAGATATGCAAAAAAGTATCGATGATAAAGGAAACAGGCCATTGTAAGCTGTTTGTAGTGTGAAAATGAGAAGCTAGTGCGACTTGGGTGGGGGAGATATAGAGAGAGAAGGAATGCCAGGGCCCGAGGGCTGAGGGAGAGGTGGGAAGGGGAGGAGGCAGCCAGGGTTAACAGAATTGAGAAAATTCAATGTTTAAGCCCAGAGGATGCAGACTCCCCAAGCGGAATATGAGGTGCTGTTCCCCCAACTTGCGGTGTTGCTCACTCTGGCCATGGAGGAGGCCCAGGACTGAGAGGTCGGATACGGAATGGGAGGGGGAGTTGAAGTGCTGAGCCACCGGGAGGTCGGGTTGGTTATTGCGGACCGAGCGGAGGTGTTCGGCGAAACGATCGCCAACCCGATCTCCCGGTGGCTCAGGACTTCAAATCCCCCTCCCATTCCGTATCCGACCTCTCGGTCCTGGGCCTCCTCCACGGCCAGAGTGAGCAACACCGCAAGTTGGATGAACAGCACCTCATATTCCGCTTGCGGAGTCTGAATCCTGTGGGTTTAAACATTGAATTTTCTCTATTCTGTTAACCCTGGCTGCCTCCTCCCCTTCCCTCCTCTCCCTCAGCCCTCGGGTCCTGGCATTCCTTCTCTCTCTATCTCTCCCCCACCCAAGTCGCACTAGCTTCTCATTTTCACACTACAAACAGTTTACAATGGCCTGTTTCCTTTATCATCGATACTTTTTTTTCATATCTTTCATTCATTGTTCTTTATCTCTCCACATCACCGTCTATATATCCCTGATCCCTGACAAGTCTGAGGAAGGGTCTCGACCCGAAACGTCGCCTATCTCCTTCGCTCCTTAGATGCTGCTGCACCTGCTGAGTTTCTCCAGCTTTTTGTGTAACCCTCGATTCTCCAGCATCTGCAGTTCCTTCTTTAACACAATCCTGTGCTATACTGTTCTATGTTCTGTCTTTAATAGCCAGATATCATGCAAATATTCTAACCATGAAACTCAGAGATGATGCAGAAGCATGCTGTTGTGCACAGGTGGGTGGCATGTATAAGATCAAACAATATAAAAAGAAGCAGTGTAATAGAAGGAGTTGTCAACAGTGGTATCGAATATCTCTTAATGCATCAATGCTGATCCTTGATCGTTTCTGGTAAAAATTGTGTAATTTCCTTTCTGAAGGAGCTCCTCCAGTGCATACACTGCAGCAGTTCATGAAGGCAGCTCAACAACACATTTTCAAGGGTAATTGGAGATGGTCAATAAATGCTGCCTTTGTCAACTCTGCCAACATCCATGAAAGAATTTTAAAATTGATTGACTATTCCTTATGAATGTATTGCGTAAACATTCCTCAGCATTATTTCTTTGTGCACTTTATTGTTTTCTGCTTGAGTACATTTTTGGTGCAGCGAGGATTGGTGGGAGTGAAGTGGGTGCCATTGAATGACATTTTAACAGGATCCCAAAAGCTCTTGGTGTTCAAGAAATCTTAATTTAACTCTACATGCAATAATTTAACCCTGAATGTGATGAATTGGATGAGTGGAAACCTTTTATAGGCCTTTAATGACCATGTTCCAAAATATTTTGAAGAAATGAACACTGGCCAAGCCACCTACATTTTTCAAAAGCAAAACACTATGAATATTGGAAATCCATAAACAAAATAATACCTGAAATACTCAGCAGGTCAGGCTTTGTGGAGTGTGAACAAGTACACAAATCAGACTGACATATTCTGCAAACTGATGAAAAACCATTGGGCTGAAATGTTAATTCTCTCTTTCGTCTTAAATACTGCTTGACCAGCTGAATAATTCCGGTCGAGACCAAAAATGTCCTTTTCACATCCACTCTATCTAGGCATTTCATTATCCAGTAGGTTTCAATAAGATCCTTCCAAACCCCAGCGAATATGGGCTCAGAGCCTTCAAAGGCTCCTCATATGTTAACCCAATCATTCCCAGGATCATTCTCATAAAGCTCCTTTGGACCCTCTTCGCCACCAGCACATCCTTCATTGGGTATGGGGAACTAAATGGCACTGAATATTCCAAATGTGTCCTAGCAAGATACTGCTTGACCAGCTGAATAATTCCAACATTTTCTATCTTCATTATATCATAATATTTCCTGATTCTCTGCAAGTCAATATATTTTGAGAGTCTTTTCTGTCCACTTGATCAGGGAAAAGTTATCTCAGTTTAATATTTACATTATGGCACCTGTGCAATTCAACATTCTGTTAGCATGGCGCAGGTGTCTTGTCCAATTGCATGGTTTGGTCCTGGACAGAGGCTGGAATCCACAGTATTTGACTAGCACAAATCTTGTTTGTATCTTAATTCCTATGATCTACACATTTTGTTGGATTTTCTTCTAATTTTATCATGAAATTTCCCAAGCTATGGTTGAGAATGAAATGAGGGTTAAGAATGTTCAGCTAATCCCATGTTTATACTGTATATTGCTTTATTCAGGGCATACCACTTTCTTCTCATTCCTGTTGTCAGCCCAATACAAAATCTCTAATTTCAAGTAACCTTTGCTTTCCTTCTCTCTCTGTCCCTCCCCCACCCTAGTTCTCCTACTATTTTCACTGTCCTGATTAATTTTACTGTTTGTATGCCTCGTCACCTTCCCCTCATTGAACCATTCTACATTTCCTTGATCATTGTCTGGTTTGATCTGTTCTATTCACGCCTTACATGTTGTTTGCACCCTTCCATATCTCGGTTACCTCTCCCCTGACTCCGTCTGAAGAATGGTCTTGACCCGAAACGTCACCCATTCCTTCTCTCCAACAAGGCTGTATGTTTTGCTAAATTACTCCCGCATTTTGTGTCTATCTACGGGATAAACCACCATCTGCAATTTCTTCCGACACAATATCTATTAGTTTGTTGCTAAATTAGATTATAGGTAAACATAATAATAGCACTTTTTAAAATTAGGTTACATTGAATAATGCTCTATCCAGCATTAATCTATTTATAATTAATCTAGTTTTACTTTTTGTCAGTTTCTTGGTTTTAATTTCTTGAATAAACTGCCTGGCATGTAAAGAATGTAATCATAAAGAGTCTATCTGTGCAGTAGAATGTAGTAGGAGTCTATACAATGGTTTAGTAAAGTAGCATTGTAATATAAAATAAGCAACATTTAAAACTTTCAGTTGCTTTATTTTCGTAAGTAAAACTTTTCAGAACTTGAAACTAAAGCTAATCATAGTGGTTCTATATAAAACCATAAGTGCCAATTGTGGTCTCTGCACTGTAGGTCAAATGTTAGGGCAATAAATTGTTTGCAACACTTATTCATTAAGATTCTGATTGGGGTCAGAAAACAAGTTTCTAAATCCAGAGTCATGATCGTGGAATCTCCTACATACAGAATACTGGAGTACCTTCAAGTGAGCTGCAGCATTTCACGGTGGTGCCCACATTCCATATATGAATGTACCAAAGCTACAAAAAGAGATTGAAGAGATTATGGCTTTTTTAATTACTTGAACAGAGATTATGGATACTAAAGTGGCTAGACATTTAAAGTGTCTGCATTAAACTATAACATTTTTAGGGTTACACAAAAAGCTGGAGAAACTCAGCGGGTGCAGCAGTATCTAAGGAGCGAAGGAGATAGGTGACGTTTCGGGTCGAGACCCTTCTTCAGACTGGTCTGAAGACTTCAAGCCAGTCTGAAGAAGGGTCTCGACCCGAAACGTCGCCTATCTGCTACGCTCCATAGATGCTGCTGCACCCGCTGAGTTTCTCCAGCTTTTTGTGTAACCCTCGATTCTCCAGCATCTGCAGTTCCTTCTATAACATTTTTAGATTGGGGGGGGTGGGAGGGAGTGTGAAACTGAGTCCATTGCCAAATTAGGAATGAAGTTTAGAGTACCTCAGCATTTCCAAATTGTTTGAAGGAAAATAAATGTAAGAATTGTGGAACAAACCACGTTGGATTGTTCATGCCGGTGATGAAGAAAAACATTGGACTGAATTGCCAGTGTTTCATTTCTTTTTGAACTATAAATTAAAATTATTTTTTATTGGACAACATCGGTTTGTGCCTCTCGTTGTATGAAAGTTATCGAAGCCATGAAAAGCATTCCATATAATTCAATCAGCTGGCTGCCGATACAAGTTTTACATTACAATAGGTTTAGGTTTATTACTGTCATGTACATTATTATTGTCAAGGTACAGAGAAAAGCTTTGTGTTGTCTGATTTCCAATCAAATCAGATGAAACTAGAGACAATCAAGTCAAACACAAGTACAGTAGGTTGAGAAAAGGGAAAGATACGGAGAGCAGAAAATAGTTCTCAGCATTTTAGTGTGCCAGTTCTAGAGATGAAGTCTAATATCCGCAGTGGCAAGGTGAAATGGCGAGGTGAAATGGACAATATCCTAGCTTATGGAAGGATTGTTCAGAAGCCAGATAACGGAGGTGAAGAAGCCGTTCTTGAATCTAATGATGCGTGCTTTCAAGCTTCTGCATCTTTTGCTTGACGTGATGGGAAGAACAAAATGACTGGAGTGGGACAAGTCTTTGATTAGCGTTTCAAGGTCAGTTTATTGTCACATGTACGAATTAAGGTACAGTGAAATTTTCTGAGACAGCATAAAGTATGGATGGAGTCACTGATGGGGAGTCTGGCCTGTGTGATGGACTTCCTGAAGTTGATTACTAGATATTTCATCTTGCTGACATTGAAGAAGAGTTTGTTGTCCTGACACCATGTTACTCAGTTCTCTATCTCTTTCTTACACACTGCCTCGTCATTGTTTGTGATCCGGCCCACCACAGTGGTGTCATCTGCAAACTTTTAGATGGAGCTGAATTTAACCACACAATTATGAGTGTACAGGGTGTATACCAGGAGACTAAGAAAGTATCCTTACAAAGCACTGGGTTAATTTAGTTTAGAGATACAGCGTAGAAACAGGCCCTTCGGCCCACCCAGTCTGTGCCAACCAGCGATACCCGCACATTTACACTATCCTACACACACTAGGGACAATTTACAATTATTACAAGCCAATTAACTTACAAATCTTTATGTCTTTGGAGTGTTGATGGAAACAGGAGATCCCGGAGAAAACTCACGCAGGTCACGGGGAGAACGTACAAAGTCCATACAGACAAGCACTCGTAGTCAGGGTCACACTCGGGTCTCTGGCACTGTAAGGCACCGACTCTACCGCCACCGTGCTGCACTGTGGTGTTGAGAATTATTGTGGAGGAGGTGTTGCCACATATTCTCACTGACTGTGGTCTGTAGATTGGAAAGTCAAGGATCTAGTGGGGAACGAGGGGTGCTAATTCCTTGGTCTCTGAGATAAGAGATGACTTTGGATGGGATTAGGCAATAGTTGTACACTCATACCAGAATAATATTTTATTGTCACATAGTAAAACAGTCCCAATTTTTATGTAGTCTGGCTGATGATTTGCAGCAAATATCTCATACTTGAAACATTTTGAATACAACAAAGAGGGTGATATTTACTGATTTTTTTTTTAAAATGAGGATTAGGTGTTGTCTCATGGTAGAGTTGCTGCCTTACAGCAATGCTGCGCCAGAAACCCGGGTTTGATCCCGACTACGGGCGCTGTCTCTACGGAGATTGTACGTTCTCCCCGTGACCTGCGTGGGTTTTCTCCGAGATCTTAAGCTTCTACACCAAAGACGTACAGGTTTGTAGGTTAATTGGCTTGATAAATGTAAAAATTGTCCCTGGTGTGTGTAGGAGAGTGTTAATGTGTGGGGTTCGCTAGTCGGCACGGACCTGGTGTGCTGAAGGGCCTGTATCCACGCTGTATCTCTAAAAAGCATATTAAATTCTTAGAGGATTGGACAGGGTAGATGCAGGAAAAATGTTCTGATGTTGGGGGAGTCCAGAACCAGTGGACACAGTTTAAGAATAAGGGGTAGGCCATTTAAAACTGAGATGAGGAAAAATGATTTCACCCAGAGTTAGGAATCTGTGGAATTCTCTGCCACAGAAGGCAGTGGAGGCCAATTCACTGGATGTTTTCAATAGAGAGTTTGATTTGGCTCTTACTGCTAAGGGAATCAAGGGATATGGGGAAAAAACCATAACAGGTTACTGATTTTGGATGATCAGCCATGATCATGTTGAATGGTGGTGCTGGCTCAAAGGGCCATATGGCCTACTTCTGCACCTATTTTCTATGTTTAATCTAAAATTTGTTAAGTGACAATGCCGCCAGCCACCAGAATTACACTTCTGGATGTCGGGCTCACCATTGTAGCGGGAACTCACAGGAGTCCAGCCAAGTATCAGACGCTACACGAAGTTGCATGAACAAACGGTATTTATTGTTAACTGTGCTGCTCCCTACTCCTACAATAGGGCACTGGTGTTGCCCAACCCCAAAGATCAACCCTGTGACCTGCGTCTGCCACACCGAGATGCCTATCTCCTCCTTCCAGAGCCGAAGGTTCACTCTGCCCGTGGCCTACTACCCGGTAACGCCACAAGATTTTTATTTTGAACTGTCAAAATCAGAACATAGAATTTTGTAATTAAGCATATGAAATGAAGATACAATGCTGGTATTAGTCTGCAACCATCCAAATTCAATGTAAAATTTTGATGATAGCATAATGCTGGTGGAATGAGTGGCTTTTCCTTAAATCGGATGATTGAACACATTAGTCATCTGGGAATTTTAACATTTTATTTTAGCGATCAGCACGGAAACAGGGTTTTCGGCCTACCAAACCCGCACCGATCAGCGATCCCCACATATTAACACTATTCTACACACACGAGGGACAATTTTTACATTTACCATGTCGATTAACCTATAAACCTACTGCTGCGCCACCGTGCCACCTGGTTTTGCCTTGTTGTTTAGTTGTATTGTAGTTGGTGAGCAGTTGATATAGTGTAAAATTACTTTCTTAAGCTGGCACATCAACATTGGATATGATATGATAATTGCATTTGGACATTAGCTGTGGTAGCCTGTTATTTAATTGAATTATATATTTTGCCATCACTACATATTTTTGCTTGCTGTGTTTAAGATTTTCATTTACTATTTTGTTATTCAACAACTACGCCGCATCTTCCAGAATTAAATCTATTACTTTTTCTGTCTTCTTTAAAATTTACTCACCAGAAAAAGAAATCTAATTCCTATCCACTTTATTGTAGATTGCAAAAATTATCGTGAATGGAATTGTTAGCATTCGTCGATTAGTATCTTTCTTTAACACTGAGGAACTGAAGCAAATGACGGAATCTGATATTGGCCATACAGATACAGAATACCATGTAAACTCTCCAGACACATCTAGCAAAAATGGGTATTTGCCTGTTGAAGTAAGTAATAGTTAATAATATTCTAGTATTTTAATTATAACTGAACTAAAAATTACCTTGACTAAAACAGCTGCATGAGTTAAACTCCAGCTATTTTACGCAGTTTTTCTAAAATGAGAAGGCCCATTTCAGAAAATGTTTGAGGAAGACGGGATTAAGTTTGATTATTAATTTGAAGTTTAAGGTTAATTTTAACAATGATTATTATTACCAGCTGTTCATTAAGCTTGTACTTATCCATAGACTATATGTTTTTGAAATAGAATGTAATTAGAAATGATTTTCATTCTCTACTGGAGCTCTGTATTCTGTGCAAGCAGGGCAATTAACTCTTTATTTCTCAAACAATTTTTGTGAAGTATCCTTAATATTTATACAAAGTCAAAACCAAGAGTAATGTTCAGTGGTTAATTCAATGCTAAATCATACAGGAAAAACACAACAAAGAGTGTAAAGTAAAACAATACTTTGAGAAGAATACTTTGAGTAAAAGTTGACCTTTTGATGCCAAAGATTGTTTGGCAATAATAACACTGTATAATTTTATTGAAAAATAAAATTCCCTGCAGTAGAATGGGCCTGCATTATTTTTTTATCCCTGGTGAATTTAATTACTTTTTTTCAGGCAAGATTACAACTGAACATTTTTTTTAATGTGTTTCAGTGGTGAAGTTCAGGGCTCGATACTAGTACAGCAATATTTTAGAGGAATAAGGCAGCCTTTTCCACACAACTACATTTAACCTTATCTGATTCTCTGAAATTGCTGTTAAATTTATTCTTGGAAAAACTGCAAGGATCGTTAGGTTATTATTTTTACAGCAAAATCAAGGCAGCTGCCTCACAGCACTAGTGATCTAGGTTAGATCTTAACCTCGGATGCTGACCGTGTGAGGTTTGCACATTCTCACTATGACCATGTGAATTTCCTGTGCGTGAATCCAGACTGATTCCTGGGATGACCAGACTGATTCCTGGGATGTCAGGACTTTCATATGAGGAAAGATTGGATAGACTCGGTTTGTACTCGATGGAATTTAGAAGATTGAGGGGGGATCTTATAGAAACCTACAAAATTCTTAAGGGGTTGGACAAGCTAGATGCTGGAAGATTGTTCCCGATGTTGGGGGAGTCCAGAACAAGGGGTCACAGTCTAAGGATAAGGGGGAATTCCTTTAGGACCGAAATGAGGAAAACATTCTTTACACAGAGAGTGGTGAGTCTCTGGAATTCTCTGCCACAGAAGGTAGTTGAGGCCAGTTCATTGGCTATATTTAAGAGGGCGTTAGATGTGGCACTTGTGGCTAAAGGGATCAGGGGGTATGGAGAGAAGGCAGGTACGGGATACTGAGTTGGATGATCAGCCATGATCACATTGAATGGCGGTGCAGGCTCGAAGGGCCGAATGGCCTACTCCTGCACCTATTTTCTATGTTTCTATGTGAACTGGTTTCTTCGAACATCCTAAAGGCATGCGGGTATATAGGTTAATTAGTTTCTGTTAAATTCTCCTAATGCGTAGGGAGTGGATGAGAAACTGGGTAAAAGAACCAGTGTGAAAGGATGATCAATGGTCAGCGTGGACTCGGTGGACCGAACGGTCTGTTTCATGCTATATCTTTAAAACTTTAAGTCTTTTAAACTAATATATTCAATGATGTTCCAAGGTGGAAAGCAATATTTTAGGAAATGTAAGATTTTTTTTTTAATGCAAAGCATTACCTTGATACTAAGTGGAATATTAGGTTTATGCTGGTTTAAACCGAAGATAGACACAAAAAGCTGGAGTAACTCAGCGAGACAGGCAGCATCTCTAGAGAGAAGAATGAGTGACGTTTCAGGATGCTGCCTGTCTATCTTCAGTTTAAACCAGCATCTGTATTTCCTTCTTGCACATAGTTTAAAGAGTCAGTCCAACAAAGAAATAAGTTAACATTTTCATGCAAAGGGGAGTAGAAGTACACATTTCTACCCTCCAAAATGTCAGTATATGCCAGCACAATTAATAATTTTAAATTCCATATTGATAGATATTTTGCTGTTAAGGGATATGAAGTTTAGGCCAATGAATGGAATCACTTACAGATCAATCACAATCTCATTGGATCATGGAAGAAATTCACAAGGAGTGTTTTTTTGTGTGTTCTTGATTAATGCTGTGGTATTAATTTAAATGCGGTTGCTTGTTCAGATGTGCAAATGTTTGGTGATCATGTTTATTGTTCTGATCTTGCAAGGTTTAAATAAAACATAAAAATGGAATGAAGCAAGTTCTATGGAATTTAGTCCTTAATGAATATCATGGAGAATTACGTTAAAAATAGCTTTGTTGCTAGTTCCATTTTAATTTTGGTAGAATCATTCACCTGAACTTTACAAAAAGTGCAATTTTTATCTTGACTCTAATCTCGCACCTCATGCAGACAGAGAGAAAAGATGTTGATCACTTTAACAACTGCAATGATTCATCAGACTGCCCAGACAGGTCTCATCCAGACGTAATTAATTACTCGCATGAATCGACGCTTGAATGCAATCCAAAGGATGTGGAACTCCTTCCCAAATGCAGGTGAAATTTCAAATTGATTTATTGATGGTAAATTTGGCTCAGTTAGTTATTTATTGCAAACAATTAATAACTATTAACAGCATAGAGTTCTAAATAATAGAATCAGGCCGTTTGTCCGCCTGTGTCTATGCAGACCATCTTGCCTATCTATACTCATCGTAAATGCCTGGCCTAATTTCAGATCACTCTATGTTTTGTTTATTCAAGTGCGTGGCCTGATGCCATTAATATGTTGTTATTGTTCCTGCCTCCACCACCTCCTCTGGCAGCTTATTCCATGACACCAAAATCGCAGCAGGACCTTGATTAGATGTCAAGTGGACCGAAGAATGGCAAATAGAGTTTAATTTGGATAAGTGTGAGCTGTTATATTTTGTGAAGTTAAACTGGGGCAGGGCCATAACAGTGAACGATTTGGTCCTGTGGAGTGTTGTAGAGCAGAGGGATCAAGGGATAAAAGTACATTGTTTCCAGAAAGTGGCATCGCAAACTAATAGAGCGGTGATGAATGTTTTGGCACACCGGCATTCATCAGTCATGGAATTGAATATAGAAGTTGAGACATTATGTTACAGTTGTATAAGATGTTGGTGAGGCTACATGGAGTATTGTGTTCACTTCTGATCACCCTGCTATGGGGGAAATACCATTAAGATGGGAAGAGTACAGAGAAGATTTATAAGGATGTTGCCAGGACTCAAGGGCGTGATCTATAGGGAGAGGTTGGGCAAGCTAGGACTTTATTCATTGGAGAACGGAAGACAGGAGTGATATTTAAGAGGTGTATAAAATCATGAGGGGAAGAGATAGGGTGAATGCATAATACTTTACCCAGGGTTACACAAAAAGCTGGAGAAACTCAGCGGGTGCAGCAGCATCTAAGGAGCGAAGGAGATAGGCGACGTTTCGGGTCGAGACCCTTCTTCAGACCGAAGAAGGGTCTCGACCCGAAACGTCGCCTATCTCCTTCGCTCCTTAGATGCTGCTACACTCGCTGAGTTTCTCCAGCTTTTTGTGTAACCCTCGATTCTCCAGCATCTGCAGTTCCTTCTTTAATACTTTACCCAGGGTTGGGGATTCAAGACTCAGGAGTCATAGGTAAATAGTTCCCCGAAAATGTCCTCCAGTTTCAGAGAAACCTACCAGGGGAATGGACACTGCTATCGACCCTGTCCGTGCGCATCATAATTTTATACACCTCTATCAGGTCACTTCCCAGCTACCTTCACTCCAGGGGAAACAGTTACGGCAAACCCAATCTCTCCTTGTAACTGGTTGCACACCAATCTAGGCAATATCCTTGAGAATCGTTTCTGCTTCCTCTCCAGCTTAATCACATTCATCCAGTAATGTGGTGATCAGAACGGCACACACTATTTCAGACGTGGCCAAACCAACCTTTCTGAATCTGGTGGTATGTGCTTTCCAGCTTTTGTATCATCTCCCTGGCAGGTGAGGGGGAAGAGGGAATAACTGGGATGTAAGTGGTTCTTGATTATGTTGGCTGCTTTTCTGATGCATCATGAACTGTTGATGGCAGTGATCAAGGACATGTAGTCTTTGCTATGTTCAGTTATGAAGAAATTGTTCACTACTGTGCTCTATATTGCAGTCTGTTTACTGAAGGGGAAAAGTGAAAAACTACTAATTGACAAAAAATTCTGTTTTAAAATGATAATATATCAATTTAAAAATAACAATTGCAGTTTCTAAAGCTGCTAATAACAACTTAAAATGTCCATTCTCCACATTGGCAACTTCTGTATGACAAAGTGTAAAAAATTGCAGCATTTGAATATTTAACCATTGCTTAGTCATAGGGCTGTGAATCACTATTAGTGTAATAATTGTTTTATGTAATTAATTGCATAATTTAAAACTAAATATGTTGCTAATCACAATTATTTTCATTGCCAGGTAGTTTTATTTAGTGCAAATACATTATGACTTATTTCACAGAAAGTTGAATATGAAAAAGGAAACATTTCCTTTAGCATTTTAATGTTCCCTGCCTTGCAAACTGAAACATTTGGACTTGCAATGGGCCTGTATTGTTGGTATTTTTAATAAATAGCTCACTGTCCAGAAATCTGAATAAAGTATTCAGTGTATGTTACTGAAGGACAATTTGTGATCTTTAACCCCAATCTTTCAGAATGTCAAAGGTTCCTTTGAAAACACAATGTACAGCAGTTACCAGACAATTGGAGTATTCATTTAACTGGAGCATTTATTCAGATGAGGATTTGTTCTCTGTACATTTTTAAATAAAAGTACTGCTGTTTCATCGAACAGATTTACCCATGGTTCCCATAGAGTAAATACATTTTGGCAGTGGACACATATTAGAGCTGCCACTTTATGATGCATGAATTTGCGGCAACTGTTTACCTGAAAATAATGTCAGGCCTTACCAAAGCCAGGAGCGATAAAGTTGTCGGGATCTATAGTTGCCATTATGTTTTTGTCACCTAAGTGTTAAATGCTAGCCTGCTTTCATATGTTTTAGCCCCCTCATAACAATTTTTATATGTTTAACAAATCTCCTCGTTTATCTTTTGCATAAATAACATCAATCTGCTTTTTACTTTTATTATGCCTTTAATCTCATTTATATTTTAAAAACTGAAAATCTGATTTTTGCTCATTATTACTTCAGGGAGGGGACAATTACTTATGATTCTTGTGAATGTCTGAAGTAATAATATAAATTACTAACACTCCATTTTTGTGCCAGCACATAATTTCAAGCCTGAAAGCATCTTTTATTAAAATTGGATTAAAATATAGTTTAGAAGGAGATCATTCAGAATGTTTTTGCTGTTTGCTATGCTATTCAATTAATCTTATTTTCTGGTCCTTGTACGTTTTTTTCCCCTCTAAAAGTATTTCTCCCATTGTAGTGCATTTGCTTTCACGGCCCTTTGACAGGGGTAGAAGCGGGGGGGGAGGGGTTTATTTCAATTCACAACAACCAGCCAGCTATGTGGAAAAACATGTTAATATTTTCTGATTTAAATCACTTTCCTCTCATTATCAATCCATGCGCCATGGGAAATAGTTTATCCTTCATTACTCCATCAGAACTGATTATAATTGTGAACTCCTAGTCAAGTCTTCTCTTAATCTTTTCAGCACTAAGAACACTCATACCCAGCGTTTCAAGTATCTCCACATATCTGAAGTCTTTCATTCTTGAAATGAAGGACCCTTTTCTGGACTCGTACACAAAATATTTCATGCATCTTTCCAAAACTCCCGTTTTCTACTGTGGCTGTCATATGGCACACCTCTTAGAGCCACTGCCACTCAGTGCCAGCGACCTAGGTATAGTCCTAACCTCCAGTGCTGTTGATGTAGCTTCCACATTCTTCCTGCAACCACGTGAGTCCCATACTCGGCTGTAGTTTCTTTCCACATCCCAAGATGTACAGGTTGGCAGGTTAATCAGCCATTGTAAATTGCCTCCAATATGTAGGTGAGTGGTAGAATCTGAATGGTTGAGGGGGAGTATGATTAATGCAAATTAGGTGTTCATGGTTGTTGTGGACTAAATGGGCCGAAGGGCCTGTCCTGATTGCTGTATATCTCTCTATGATTATATGACTCTATATTATTTTTTCCCCACATTTTATGATTGAAAAGTTAATCTAAATGAATGGTGGAGAAAAACATTTTTTTGTTTGAACTGCAGATGTTTATATATGTCAAAAATGTACTTGAACTGAAAGCAATAACTTTATTTTTCTAGTGCAAGCAGTATACTGGAGATCCACAATGGTTTTTTTGCATGGGATAGCCATTCTGAAAAATTGGTTCTTCAGGATATCTCAATAAAAATTTTAAAAACTAAAGTTACAGTTGTTGTAGGCAAGGTAAGTTAATATATTGGTAATATGTTATTTAATGTTATTTCTATTGACAAGGTGTTTCTTATATGAAAAGTCATGTTAGATTGCAAATACAAACTTTGACGGTAGGGTGGTCATGATTTATAATTAAGCTAGTTTGAAGTGTTCAAAATTATGGTATTTCATAAAGTAAAGATAACAAAACCAAGCCATTTAGAAGCAAAACTGGAAGTACTTTTTTCATTCCAAGGTAATAGAAATCCATAGTAATATGGATGGAACACTGAATTTTGAGCATCTTGAATCAGTATCAGGGATCTCAAATGTGAAATGGATAAAGAATAAATTTCTGCCTCCTCCCTAAAATAGCTGAAGCTGTTTTGTATGAAATTACGTTATTCTATTTGCTATTCTTGATGTTACGTACGTATGTCCTTAAAAAGCTGGCAATTCAAAAAACGATAACTTGTTTCATTTATTCATATACCTGGAATAATAACGGGGTTAATATCATTATATGGGAGCTTGAATGACAAGGTATCAATATTAAGAGACATAATTTTCATGGTGCCTTGCCAGAAAATTAGAATGTGATTTGATGAAGGAGAGATAAGGAGCTGTCCCACTTTCACGACCTAATTCACAACCTTTTTTACTCGTGGACATTTTTCATCATGCTAGAAAAACGCCCTGACCTACTTGATGCCACGAGTACATACGACTAGCATCACGGCCTGCTACGACCTACCTACGACCTCCTACGACCTTGTGACGACCATGCTGCGAGTATGAGTCAAGGGTAGAGGTCGTGAATTACGTTGTGAAAGTGGGACAGGCCCTTTAGCAAAGCTGTTTGGTTGGAGAATGCAGAAAAAAGGAACACAATTTTAATTTAAGCCAAACTTTAAAATATATAGGATTTATCTTTTAGAAAATTATACATTCTAATTGTTATTCACACTTGGCTATTTAACACACACAATTCACTCTTCCCCATCAAGCAAGCCACATCCTTCCAATGGTGCTCATACATTTTGGTTTGCTGTGGCATTATCTCCTTCAAACAAAACCACAATTTACCTGCTGCTTTATACTGTATATGTATTTGACTCCAAATTCAACCATGTAGCATTATTTGTTCCAGTTCTATATGGTTACAAAATAATTTTCCTGGAGTGAAACTCAATAATGGCCACTTTGGTTTTATTTTATTCCCCATGTAAGAAACCCTCATCAATGGGCCCCATCTGGGATGACTAGCACTATCAATAGAATTATTCTGGGCTGGGATTTCACAGTTAAATCCTACTGCGTCACCTTATAACCATTGACCCACTGAGTCTAACCCACTGCTATCTCCCTCACCCCGACATTGGCTACTCTTGTACCTTGTCACTGGGAACCAGTTCAGCCAATTCAATGCAAAACCATCAACCTTATGCCCCAATCAGGACTCTGACTACAAGCCCTACTCTTCCTCCTTCTCCTCCACACAAAAGCACATCTCGATCTTGGGTGTTACGTTATCCTTTGCACAACTAAAGTATATATAGTAGATTGCATAACTCTTCAGTAGCACTGAGATCTTGAAGCAATTATAGTATAATAGTGCCTAGTGTTTTGTCACCAACATTTCTAGTTCATTCTTACCCTCACCTCATCTACCATTGGCCCCAATAAGCCCATTATTCTTTGAGTTGTAACCCATATGTTTAATGGTTATTTCCCCCCCTTCAAGTTGGAACTCTTTTTTCTTCCCTCCATTTAATGCTGCAAATATTAAAATTCTGATTGCCATCTCTGCATCCTTTGGAATGAAGTTGACTTGAGTCTGCACATCTTTGGCATCTATTCTGAAACATGTAATGCTTGATCAATGGCCTTTGGCAAGGTTCTGCCAGACCCCAAATATAATGATAGCTTTGCAGTCAGTATCAGCAGTAGAATAAAAGGGGAAAAATAGAGAAAGGAGCTTTAATATATGATTTTCATCAACTTTGTTCATTTTTAGGTTGGGAGTGGAAAATCATCCCTTATCTCTGCCATATTAGGAGAAATGATCCGTGTGTCTGGTCATGTAGTATGGCAATCAACTGATCAACCTGTGGCATATTCGGCACAAACAGCATGGTTGAGAAATGCCTCTCTACAGGATAACATCGTGTTTGGAGAAAGCTTTGACGAAGAACGTTTTCAGGCCGTGATTGAGGCCTGTGCACTTCAACCTGATATTGCCATTTTACCAGCAGGGCAGCTGACAGAAATTGGAGAGAAAGTAAGTGCATGGAAATATTTATGGACAGCTTCCTTTGGGTTTTTTTTGGTGCAAGGCTGTAGAGCTCATCTTAAACATAGAAACATAGAAAATAGGTGCAGGAGGAAGCCATTCGGCCCTTCGAGCCAGCACCGCCATTCATTGTGATCATGGCTGATCGTCCGCTATCAATAACCTGTGCCTGCCTTCTCCCCATATCCCTTGACTACACTAGCCCCTAGAGCTCTATTCAACTCTTAAATCAATCCAGTGAGTTGGCCTCCACTGCCCTCTGTGGCAGGGAATTCCATAAATTCACTACTCTCTGGGTAAAAAAGTTTTTTCTCACCTCAGTCTTAAATGACCTCCCCTTTATTCTAAGAATGAGGGAGGAATACCAGGGAAGTGGAAAGGTTTAAAAAGTGAATTTGAGAACTTAGGTGTTGAAGACACAGCCAACTGTGATGTAGTAATTAAACACTTAAGTGCCCAAATAGGTGGAGCTTATGTTAGAGATTGTATCAATATTCAGCCTTGGATAGTTGTCAGAGAGAAAGATAGAGTAGATGGGGACATGATGAAGTTAGTCTTTTCATTCTTTTTTTTTGTTTATTTTTGTTAGAAGTAAGTACAATAGTGTGGTACTTGAGTACCTAATACATACATACATATTTCCATTCTTGTACAACTTCATACTTTTGATTTAATAATAAAAGAACAGTGGAAGAAAAAAGAAATACGGAGTGTCGGAATAGATAGACAAGCGAGTAGAAACAGATAGCAAAAGAAATAAAGGACATAGAAGAGAAGCTGAAAAGACTGAAATAGAAGGAAAAAGTAAAGAAAAGAGAGATTAGGAGAGATCTACCTATTTCGTATTTTTGCCCATCCGTCACCCGGTTCTAAACCATTTAATTTCTGAGGTTATGTTATGTTGCACCATATGCTTGCAAAAAGTTGATAAAAGGAGACCAAGTCTTTGAGAATTGGTCTACTTTGCCTAGTAGGAGAAATCTAATTTCTTCAAGATGAAGCATTTCAGACATATTTGAAATCCACATTTTGAATGTTGGCGTGATTGCGTTTTTCCAAAATTTGAGTATTTTTTTGCTGTTATTAGACCATAATTAAGAGAAGCTTCTTGGAATATAGTTAGGTTACTTCCCTCTTCCATTGATCCAAAGATAATCAGTTCTGTATTGGGGTTCAATTTTATGTTAAATAGTTTTGTAAAAATTCCAAAAATTTAATTTCAAAATTTATACAGTTTTATACACGAGACAAAGGAATGTGCTATAGTGGCATTTTGAGTAAGACATTTGTCACAGATAGGGGAAACATTTGGGAATATTTTATTCGGTCTAGTTTTAGAATAATATAATCTACGTAAAATTTTAAATTGAATTAGGTTATGTCTTACATTAATTGAATATTTATTTACATATAATAATTTTTTTTTCCCATTATCGTTAGGAATTTTTATCAATAACTCTTGTTCCCAGTTCCTTCTAATTGTCTCTGTTGTTGGCATTTCTATATTTAAAATTATTTTATATGAGTAAGATATTAAATTGCTTGATTCTGCTAGTCTTTTCATTCTGTATGGGAAAAATATTTTTGTTCCTATTGCACGGATGCAGGCCTTTCGGCCCAACTTGCCTATGCTGCCCAAGAGGCCCCATCTATGCTAGTCCCACCTGCCCATGTTTATACGTGCTCAAATATCTTTTAACTGTTGTTATAGTACTTCACTCAACTACCTCCTCTGGTAGCTTATTCCATATACCTACCATCCTCTGTGTGGAGAAAGTTGCACCTCAGGTTCATATCAAATATTTCCCCCCTCAGATGTTCTCCACCTGAAACATCACCTATTCCTTTTCTCTAGATGATCTGCTGAGTTACTCCAGCTTTTCGTGTCTATCTTTCGTGCACACCAACATCTGCAATTCCTTCCTACACTTCTAAAGTCTTTGCCATAATTTTTTTCTCCCCAGGGGATTAACTTGAGTGGTGGGCAGAAACAGCGTGTTAGCGTTGCACGAGCACTCTATTCAAGGTATGGATTTTCGTTTTGCATTTTAATGAGTTTGGTAAAATAGGAAGACACTTACTTGTTATTTGATAAAAGGGTTATTTCCAAGTGGGACAATATGATTAACTGGAAGCAGCTGTTTTTTTTACGTAATGCAAACATAATGTTATCAATAGTTAAAAGGAAAGAAAATTGGTGATGTTGGACATTCAATTTTTAGACAAATGTAGCTCCCCCTTCTAGTTGGGTTCTAATTGTAGAATAGAATGTAAACCAATGATGGATCTATTTTATTGCAAAGTGCACATGCCACTGGCACTGGTCTTGAAACTTAATGCAGGTCTTTGGGTTAATAGGGCAGAAATCATCCTGCACTCTCACACTCTGATGACTTGTTCCTGTCAGCAACCTTCAAAGTTAACACAGGCCCTTTTGGTCAAAGCACAGCAGCTGGTTCTAGCCTGGGCCCCAATCTCCAGCTCTCTTGCAGAATGTGTTTGAGGCTATCTTTGATATAACTTTTGTAGATATCCCTGGTTCTGGTGTCCCTGTGCAAGAACTCCATAAAGGAGCTGACATGGCTTATGGGAGTTGTCCATGCAGATTAAGTGGCCTGTCCAGCACAACTGTGCCCTCAGGATTCTGGCCTCTTTCTTGACTAGACCAGGACTGTCCAGAACTTGAGTAAGATTCAAAGTACAGGAGTAGCTCAGTGGGTCAGGGAGCATCCCTGGAGGAAATGGTCAGGTGATGTTTCGGGTCAAGAACCTTCTTCACTGGCTGAAGAAAGGTCCCAACCCAAAACATTGCTTGTCCTTCCCTTCAAAGATGCTGCCTGACCCACTGAGTTACTCCAGTGGGCCAGGGTCTGTGTTTTACTGGAGATTCAAACATCTGCAGTTCCTTGTATCTCCTGTCCAGAAGTTCAAAGTTGGCCATCCTGTCCTGCCAGCTGATGCCCATGAGTGACCTTGGAGATTTCATGTGGAATACATCAGCTGTTTGATATGTTTCCAAAAAAACATCCAACTTTCACAGCCATACAAAAGGCTTGTGAGGATGGCTGCTTTGTACACATTCATTTTGGTTGACAGCTTGATGTCTCTATGATTTATCACAGAAGAATGCAAGCAACCAAGCGACAAACCTGTGTTGCTGATTATTGCCGCTATTTTAATGTTGAGAGTGACATCAGAACATGATGCTTCCCTGGTACTTCAAGTGATTGACTGTCTCAGCTCAGTGCCATTAATGCTTATGTTAAAAGGATGCACTGTACAGTCTGGAGCAGATTGGTGCAGGACCTTTGTCTTGTTGAGTCTGATCACAAGGCTTCTGCAGGTGTGGCATCAGTGTCTTGAAGGTCAAACTGTGAGTGAGCCATAAGGCAGCAGCCATCAGCAAACTGTGCCTTTAAGATCAGTCTCTCAAGTGTCATGGTCCTTGCCTTCAGTCTTTGGTAGTCAAATCACGAACTGTTTGCTGATGCCTGCAAACTGGTTGAAAAGGACTGGAGCAAATACACAGCCCTGTTTGACACCATTGGAAATGTCAAACAATGCTGTAGTGTCAGTGCTGGAGAGGATGAGAGTCACCATGCCATCATGGAATTTTCTGGGACAGCCGTAAATTGCTTGAATAATCCAGTGAGCTTTTCTGTTGATCATCTTGAAGGCCTTCAGGTCGATGAAAACATTGGCTTAGGAGTCCATATGTTGCTCAATGTATTTCTCCTGTACCTGAGTCACCTAGAAACCATATCGACAATGCCGAGGTGTGACCTAATGCCACACTGAGCTGCTGGCAGAGTTTCTTCTGAAATAACTAATCAGATGGTTGATCCCAGCAATACACAAGAAGGAGCTACTGCCACAGTCTGCTGTGTTGCTATTAATTTTCAAGAGAAGATCAATTTTAGCATCTCAAAAATCTTGAGATTTTTGATGTAACCTCAACTCCACTTATGTCAAAAATCAAAAATCTTGATACCTTTACTTTCCAAATTCTGGTTTATGAAATGCATCCAGAATCTTGGGGTCAGCAGCTTTGAAGAGTTCAACAGGAAGATCGTACATCCCCAGTTCCTTGTCAGAACTGGTCTGATTAATTGTTTTCTTGACATCATCCAGAGTTGGGATTAGGTCAGGATCATCCAGATTTGGATGATAACACGATAGCATGGCTGGAAGATTGTTTGCTTAACAGAAAAAGGAGAGTAGGTATAAATGAATTATTTTCTGTTGACAAAATGCAAGGAGAGTCAACAATGGTTTATTGTCATTGGTCCCAGATAGAACAATGAAATTCTTACTTGCAGCAGCACAACATAATATGTAAACTATATGTGTGTAATATATGAATGTAATATAAACAGTAAAGATGTAATATATTAATGGAATCCACAGTGATGGGCAGCAATACTTTTATCCACTTGGATGCAGGAACTGAAATTATAGTTGCTAACTTTGCTGATAACTCTTGGACAGCCATGAAAATAAATTGTGAAAAGGAAGTAAGGATGGTACAGGGGTCTACATTTGTATCAAGCCAATAATCAGAGAACTGACAAATGAAATATAATCAAATTAAATCTATTTTGGCAGAAGAAAATAGAGAAGGATATCTAGATGATAAGAGTTTGCAGAGCTCTGAGGTGCAGAGGTCAGGAGTCAAGAGTGTTTTATTGCCATACGTCCCATTGCAATTCTTACTTGCAGCAGCACAACCAAATATGATCCAGCAAAAGGCAAATGTGTAACAGAAGAATGCAGTTACTGCAAATAAATAAGAAAGTTAGTAGAATGTCTTGGTTTATTGCTAAGAGAATTGAATAAAAAAGTATTGGTGAGATCACAACTGATCTACAAGACTTGACTTCCTTATTTAAAGATTGATGTTAAAGTGTTGGAAACAGTTCAGAGAAGATTTACTCAACTATTGCTTGGAATGGGTGAATTGTAGTGTGAGGAAAGGTTAAACCAGCTTGTATCTACTGGAGTTTAGAAAAGTGAAGGGTGAACCTGGGAGGCTAGTGCTGTGGAGAGATATTTCCACTTGTGGGGAAATTAGTATTTGTCCATTAAGACAGATGAGGCTATATATTCTGCCTGAGAGTTGTGAAATATTCTCAAAGCAGATTAGATTCAGAATAGATCAATAGATTTGTGATAAACAGAAAGACTATCAGGGGTAAGAGGGAATGTGGAGTTGAGGTTACATCAAAGAAGCTGTGATCTCATTGAAAGGCAGAGCAGGCTGGAGGAACTGCTTGGTCAATTCCTAGTCTGAATTTGCCTGTTCACGTGTAAGTCAGGCAAGGTTTTGAGAAGGAAATAAAGTTAACATTTTATTTATCCTGAAATAAATCTGTTTGAAGTTGGGGAGGGAAGGTTCGGAGAGAACAGGGTGGAGGGCAGGTGAGAATGAAAATAGCTAAAGGAATAAAGTCAAGTGAATAACAAAAGATTTGGCTGGACAAGTTTGAAATTGGAGGTAGATTGTAGATTTTGAGAAACCTACTGACAAGATGGCAATCAAAAGGTAAAAGTTCAAGGTATTTGATTAAAATGTAGGAGGAGGTGAAGAGAATTAATTTTCACACATTTATATAAGCTGGAATGTTCTGCTTAAATAGGTGGTGAAAATAAGAAAGAAAGTAGGATGTGTAATAAAAAAATAAGCTTTTTAACTGGAGTGGATTTAATACAGAGAGATTGGCTGCACCAACAATTCAATAGGTTTAAATGTCAGTGAATTAAAGAAGATTTCATTAACAGGATATGTTAAAAGTTCTATCCGCGCTATCAGACAACAAAACGCATTAGTAGGTTTAAGCATATAACAATTCCTCTTTATTACGCATGCGGGAGTGGGAGAGCAATCCCGAGTTCCACTCAATTATTCTGTGCACAGGCAGTAGTCACAGGTCTAGCTAATCACACAATCAGCACATTTCTGCACTGGTTCTTATTGTCTAGAACAGACTTGTTTTTCTCTGCAGTTCTACTTGGTATTGGGCCTCTTCCCTTTTTAGTCACAACACCCTTTGCAGTTCTGCAAAACCTCCTGGTATTAATTAGCTAGCAATTTTAAGTATGTAAAGCAGGCTCATGTACACATTAACACTTAAACTCCCATCCTCCTTTACATTCCACCTTGTTGATCTTTGTGATCAACATTTATATTATAGTAAGAACGGATTTTAATATTTTCTTTCATTAATCAGTTGCAAAAATGGAGGCATACGTGTCTGATTATAATTTGGTTGGAACCTGTCCTTGGGCTTGCAAATGAATACCTTCTTCAGCATGCATAGAGATATGAGCATAAACCCAACATTCTAATCAGATAAGGAAGCCTGTTTTTCTTTCACCTGCGAGTTCAATGTGTTGTCGTTGGTGGACCGATTTGCTTGCAGTCCGTCAAGTGTATCCAACAAGGATAATCTTTGACCTTAACTGCAGTGGGGGTAGTTAGGAGCAGCTGGAATGGCCTTCTGATCCCAATTTTGGACGAGGATGTAGTCACCCGGCCACATCGTCCGTTCTTCAGGGGTGTCAGTCGTCGCCCTTTGTGTTTCATGAACCTGGGAATACAAGACTGAAAGTGTATTTGTTAATTGCTGCACATAAGTTATTATTTCTGAGAGCATGCAGGTTGAAGCTAACCTCTACACTACGGTCTGCTCCCCAAGGAGTCCACAAAGGCCACTCGTACATTATTTCGGCCGGTGTTTGTTTAGTAGCTCCGTGTGGGATCACCCTCATTTCAAAGAGGGCCAAGGGAAATTCAGTCTAGTCTCCTCCATCAGCTTTGCTAGTTTAAACTTCAGGGTCCCATTTGCCCTTTCAACTTGCCGGCAGCTTGTGGATGGTGGACACAATGGAATTGTTGTTTAATACAAAACTTTTGGCAGACCTCTTCATTTATTTTTGCTATAAAATGGGGACCATTGTCGGAGCTGGTAATTGTAGGCAATCCGAACTGGGGAATAATTTCCCTTAGAATGATTCTCACCGTGGTTTCGGCTGTAGCATTTACAGTTGGCAGAGCTTCTCTCCATCGCTAAATAAATTCACAATTACCAAACAATACTTATAGCACTCAATGTAATTAAGGAGGACAGGCAGGATGGCTCAAACCTGTCCAGTGGGGTGAGCCAAAGATCGGTGCAGGAATCTATGGCACATCCCTCTCATTTCCATAAATCATGTTGCACAGCAGAGGCGTCCCTCTGCATAGCCCTAACCTCTCCTATATCTGGCAAGGCCATTCTATTCACAAGGATCTGTGGGCCTACAGGGATCTGTGTGGCTGTCTTTGCTGTGGAGTTTGCTGGGAGACCAGAGCGGAGGCGCCGATATGGGTGCTGCATTTAATTATTGCCAGATGGGTGGGAAGGGCAAGTGCCTGCAGCAAATTGCAGGTGAAAACAGCATTCTTAATGGAGGAGGTGAGGAACCCGCGATGCTGCCACATCGCCCCAAAATTGTGGGCAACGGCAAAAGCGTATCAGGAATCAGTGTAGATATTCAACTGGTGGGCCTTGCCACGGATGCATGCTCGGGTGAGGACGAAGAGTTCGGCCTGTTGTGCAGAGAGGGGTGACTGGAAAGCGGCAGCCACAATGACCGAGGTCGTATTTTGGACGCTTATTGGTTTTAGCCCTTTCAGCCACTGACTTAAATACTTCCCCTCCAAACACTTCTGCTCTTTCTCTTTCTTCTTCTGGGTCTGTATCTTGTGAGGGTCACTTCAGTTTCAGCTTCTCCCAGTCGGTCCTCAGTTTCTCCAGGTATGACGACGTTCTCCGCTCCTTTGCAGGATGTGTTCCGTATCACAGCTTTAGCTTGGTTCTGCAGATTGTCCAGCTCTCCTTCCTTGTTGCTGAGAGTGTCGCACAACTCCCGCAGTTCCCGGAGTGATCCATCCAGGTGATGCTTGCTGTTCTTGTATGTCATGCCACCATTCTCCTCTGCAGATAAAGTGGTACATTTTCTTTGATGAGCATTGTTGTTTCATAGGTTTGATAACAGTAAAATAAAGAATAAGGCACGTCTTCAGTTTAGTTTTGAGACAGCGCGGAAACAGGCCCTTTGGCTCACCGAATCCGGGCAGACCAGCAATCCCCCCCACACTAACACTATCCTACACACACTACAGATAATTTACAGTTGTACCAAGCCGATTAGCCAACAAACCTGTACGTCTTTGGAGTGTAGGAGGAACTTGAAGCGGAATGTTTCTTACTCTTTCCTGGTTCTACTTTGGGACAGATACTTGAGCGGAGCCTGGGGATCAAAATTAATAAAATGTGATCAACAATCAATCGAGCAAGCTATTTTGCTTAAGATTTATTTTAAATGTGAAAGTACTTGCCACACATGCATTTGGAAAAAATAATCAAATTGTTTTCTGAACCCATTTGAATCTTGAATTATGTCATAAAATTTGAAACTTTACTGTCTAACGTTGCCTCTACATTGAGTTATTCTACCTCATCTTACCTTAGGTGCCCTTTCGTAATATTGGATGACCCTTTATCATCCTTGGATGTACATGTGGGAAATCAGGTTTTCCAGCAAGGGATCTTGGGGATTTTAAAGAAGGAAGGCAGAACTGCTATCATTGTAACACACAAACTGGAATATGTTGAGGAAGTTGACTATGTAAGCATGATATCTTGATGAAATTATTGGAGTTTTTCTTTAAGACATTAATGTTCATTTTCATGACTGCTGATTCCTGTTGTGTTATCATAGAGAATATTCAATTAATTAATTCCATTCGGACTGTGCTGCAGATTGATTAAATTATTTCACCTCCTTTTAATTATGTTTACATCATGCATCATTTCTAGCTAATAACGCAATAGGCACTGTGCTCCTGGGTCTAATCCCCTTTATGGAGTTACATAGTATTTCAGGAATTTAAAAGCAAAATATTGGAAGTGCTGGAATAAAAATAGAAATTAAGGGAGTTTTTCAGGTTGAATCATAATTTCCTCATGATCGATATTAGGAAATTAAATCCATTGTCTGTTCTTTAACGCAACATTCACTGTTTGCATCCTCGACCTTAGCATATTCTTACTTGCAGCAGCACAACAGATATGTAAACATACTACTCTGTAAAACGCATATTAAACACCAAAAGAAGTTCAGTGTCTGTAGATTTGAAATAAACCAACAATGATCGTGCAAAGTCAAAAGTAATGCCCCTAAGTGTATGTAGCGTTTAATAGCCTGATGGTTGTAGGAAAAAAGCCGTCTTGCCCTCAGATTCACTTGGAAATGAAGTTTACAACTGATTTCCATCTTGAACTCAAATTCACTTAGAATCGGTGCTGCCTTGCAGAACTCATGGACATAATTAACTTCGCTACAAATTTCCATCTTGCACTCAAATTCACTTGGACCATCTCTGACACCTCCCACTCCTTTCTTGATCTTATCATCTCCATCACAACTCTTACAATTATTTAGATTACACTTCTTCCCACCCTGCCTCCTACAAAGACCCTATCCCATACTCCCATTTCTTCTGTCTATGCCGCATCTGCACCCAAGATGAGGTGTTCCATGCTAGGTCACGCGAGATGTCCTCATTTTTTAGGGAACGTGGGTTCCCCTCTTCTTTCATAGATAAAGCTCTCACGCGTGTCTCATCGGTGCTCCGCTCTTGCTCCCCTTGCAAGATGGATATAATCAAATTTGTAATCTTCTGAATTGTGACTACTCATTTTTAGGTAATTGCTATGCTGGATGGGAAGATTGAAATCCAAGGCACCTACCAGGAGATATCTAAACAGAGACCAGATTTGATAACATTTTGGAAAAATATGACATCAAAAGGTTTGAATTATCACATACAATACATTACTGTAATATCTGGAGTGTGAGTCCATTTTAAGAAATGCCTTTCTTGTAAAATTCACGGCACATTTTTACCAACTATTCTTTGTCTACATAATGGAGCACTCCTTATTTTCTAAACTGCCACAATATGGAAAACCTGCTGCCTAAATGACAAGGTTTGTCAAGTTTGAAAATAAAACTTACAACTTGTGATTTTACTACAATATTTGGGCCTCAGGACAGTAGATAAACTCCATATGACTTGTATTTCATGGCAGCAGGACTGCCGTTGTGGTCCAACAATGTTGGAGAGGCAAGTCAAGAGCAGGGATGCTAGTATTCCTTGTGAAAGTGAGAATGGAGGGACCAGACAAGCAGCAGGAGCTTGGAAACCTTTGATAGACACAAAGTGCTGCAGTAACTCAGCGGGTCAGGCAGCATCTCTGGAGTTAATCCAGCACTTTGCGTCTATCTTTGGTATAAACCAGCATCTACAGTTCTTGGTTCTAAGTTCCATTGACCCTCCATCAGCTGGGTACCAAGAATATAGAAGGGGAGGTATCAACTATTAATAAGTCAAGTTGCCAAAATTTAGAGAATCTAAATGTATTGCCCCCTGAAAGTGGCAACACAAGTTGATAAAAGATTGGTTAAGAAGGTGTATGGTATGCTTGCTTTTATTGTTCAGGGCATTGAGTATAAGAGTCACAAAGTCATTATGCAACTTTATAGGACTTTGGTTGGACCACAATTAGAATATTGCATGCAGTTCTGGTCACCCCATTACAGGAAGAAGGAGGAGGCTTTAGAAAGGATGCAGAGGAGATTTAGCAGAATGATGTCTGGATTAGGTATAATCTACAGGGAAAGGTTGGGCAGTCTTGGATTGTTTTCTCTGGAACGCCAGAGGTTGTGGGGAGACCTGATAAAAGTGTAAAGAATTATCAGAGGCATAGGTGGGTAGAGAGGTGCATAGAGAGGCATTTTTATTTCTCAGGATAGCAAATCAAATTAAGGTTAGAGGAACATAGAGTTTTCATTGCTAGCATTACAAATACTCCCTGCCATGATGGGATTGGGAATATCCCTGGAATAATGATATTTAAAATACAATGCAACTTGTTTGTCATTTCCATTAAAAATGAAAATCCGGTGGTTCCTGTAAAGGGGTCGATCAGCTTTATCCATAAGTGACTAGATGAACACCTTAATAATATTTCTGTTGGGAGACAATAAATGAAAACCATATAACTCTCTGTGGGAAATGTGATGATGTGGTGGATTTCACATTAAATTTCAGAATAAATTTACAGAAAAAAATGCTTATTTTTCCAATTTGTGTTTATGCATATTTGATTTAGATTTTTTAAGGGTGTCAAATTGTCTTTTAACAGATGACCATAAAGGTAAAAAAGAAGCGAGAGTTCAAGTGGTGGCTGAACTTTCAAAAATGGAAAAAAAGCCTGATGATAATTTAAAAGGAAAACTGATGCAAGAAGAGGAAAAAGAAGAAGGTTCCATATCCATAAAAATCTATTGGCTTTATGCCCGTTCCATTGGTCTTTTCTTTTCATTTTTATTAATTCTTGCAGTGGCATCAAAGCAAATCTTTCTGGTAGCTGTTGATTTCTGGCTGGCAGAGTGGTCATCTTCATTCAGAAACCACTCAGAAACTGACACTCAGGTCAGTATTTAAACATTTTCTTGCTCTTTCCCGTAAAATGTTCTGATAACCCGGCTGTAGAGGAAATATTACGTCATGTATGAGTTAATATTTAAATCTATTTGTTAACATGCAATCATTATTTTTACGTAACCACCGCTATTGTTTTGTTTTTCTTGCATATTCTTAGGATGAAAATAATGTGGAAGATGATGTTTTCAATCATTACCTCAATGGATACCTTGGGCTGGCATGTGGAGGAATGTTGTGTGCCTTGTTCAGTTCCTATACACATGTCATTTCAGGTTTGTATTTTCGAGCTCTGACAGTTGGATTTAACACAAGCATTAACTTTTATCTAACCAAATAAGTATGCGTGCTGTCCTTTAGAATAGTTTTTCTTAATGTTCGGACATTCAGTGCTCATCGTGATTTCCTTCTTATTTTGCCATTGTGAAGGTATCCGTGCCTCAAGACATCTCTTCGCGAACATGCTGCACAATGTTACAACCCTTCCATTAAGATTCTTTGAAACAACACCTGTTGGAAGAATTTTAAACAGGTATGAATCTTTAAAACTTACAATAATTACATAGTTCACTTCCAGATAATCATTTTTTAAAAATATTATTGTGCACATGACAGAGTGGAATATTTGGAAGCTGTAATTATAGTGAAAAGTGAGACCAAATTTGTTTGAATAGTTCACCAGAAATGTAGAATGTGTCAGAGGTTTAGATATATATCTGCAAGCAACATATATCTGCAAAGAATAATTGCTGTTAACAAGGAGCTTAATAATGTGGTTGTTCACTTATATTTCAATACCATGGTTTCACTTCAAGCTAGTGTGTGCTGTGAGTGAAATTGCTGACTTTTAAAGATAAATGCAATGATGTTAACAGATTGTGTCTGTGACTGCTTACTGTTTTAGTGCCTGCCTTCACTGGCATAAATGCGAGATCAACCACGTAAAAAAAATGTATTCTTTGCAGTGGACGTTTGTAAAGTATTGTAGTTCTTTTGTAAAAATAACTGCCATAAACACATTAACGAGGTACAATCTGTATTTAAGGTTGCATTTTGCTTTATTGTACACACATTTGTGCAACAGTTTATTGAAACTTTGTTTATTTCCAGATTTTCATCTGATTTCAAGACCATAGATGATCAGATTCCCATAAACCTGGAAAGATTCATGACACATGTTATGTGGTGCCTGAGTGCCATTGTGATCAATGTTGTTGTGACTCCTTTTTTTCTCCTTCCAGTTATTCCATTACTTGTTCTCTATTATTTTCTTCAAATGTTTTTTAGAGTTTCCGCCAGGTGATTTTCTTTGAATTGTCCCACAGTTTACATGATTGACAATATTTGTGTTTAGTTATATTATCTACTTATTGGATGTGCAAACTGCATTTATTCATGTTCTAAATTATCTAAAATTGGGTGTTTGTAATTTAAAAGCTTGTAGAAATAATAGGGCTTGCTTTTGTTTGATGCTTTATTTCTGATCGCAGTTTACAGTAGTGAATTTGAATTGCCACATTCTGGATTGCTGAATAATGGGCCTGTCCCACTGTACGAGTTCACCCAAGAGCTCTCCCGAGTTTTAAAAAAAAATCAAACTCGTGGTAAGCACGTAGAATGTATGTAGCGGGTACGTCGGAGCTCGGGACGTCCCTTAGCGGCTCGTAACGCTAACGGCAGGTACTCGGGAAATGCGGTAAACTCATGAAGACTTGTGAAAATTTTTCAACATGTTGAAAAATATCCATGAGAGCCCCTAGTACCTACGAGCGACCATTACCGTAATTCTCCGAGTTCGAATCGGGGGAAACTCAGGAGAACTCTTGAATTAGCTCATACAGTGGGACAGGCCCATAAGACAAATATTGGCCATGATATTTAGGTATAAATAATATGAATTGAAGTTAGCCCTTAATGTCTACCTGAAAACTATTCTGACATTTATGCCATTAATCCATTATATATAAGAAATGTTCCTTTAATTCTGTAGCTCTCAACTGTGAACCTGGAATGCAAGTTTTAACCACCCCTAGGAATTACAGAATTTTTCCATAAATAGTGTTGAACTATTTATATAGCTTCAGTTGTAAAATAAATTCAGGAATATAATAATCCTAACGCAGGGAATTTTTAATACTTTTTAAAGTGAAGACACAGATGTGGTGCTTCTTCTGTCAATGCTAGACTGACATTCTGCAGAAACAAGCAGATAACACCAGAAGGAATGAATTATATGGACATTATGTTGTCTGTCCTTATTAGGACTTGCTTTTATGAAATGTGAGTATTCTAATTGCATTCCTCTGTACTGGAATAACAGTAGAAGTAACCAAATCAGGACAGAGTTCAATGCTGCCACAACTTAAAAGAGAAATGCTTTTGCTAACATTTTGTAGTTATATCAGTAAAATTGTGCAGCTCCTCCTACAATGTAAACACACCCTTTTAATTCTTTATTTTGGTTTGTTCTAATTTTCTACCTCCCCATTACTGAAAGTGATGATTCACCTTAGATATAATCCCAACATTCAACTTCACCTTGCAGCTAATCAATGAATGTTGGTAAGCTATGCAGCCTTGTACTGGAAGGTTGTTGGCCAAATCAACAACAACGATGAAACAGCATACAGGACAGAGATTAGGAACCTTGTGTCGTGGTGACCTAGCCCTTAACATCAGCAAGGTGAAAGAGTTGGTTGTTGTCGACAAGAAGTAGGGAGAGTGTCCTCATCAACAGAGCTTCAAGTTCCTAGGCATCTAAATCGCCAGCGATCTAACCTGCTCCTTGCACACTGTTATACTAATTAAGAAAGCGCATCAAAGTATTTACTTTGTTGTCCAAGATGATTCAGCATCTTCACCAGAGTTCTCACGCATTTCTACTTCTGCAGATGAGCTATAGAAATTATTCTGATGGAATGCAGCTCTGCTTTTGATATCCCTTTCTTTTCCACATGGAAATTTAATGCCATGTGGTTTGACTGAGGAAAGGGAAGGAATGGTGAGAAAGTAGCACTTTGATATTACAGGAGAATTATTGGTCATCCATTGAAAATTACATTCAATTGCAATCTAGCGTAGCCATCATTGTCTTCTGATAAGACGGTTATTGCAGATGATTTCAGCTCTATTAAATGTAAGATGTCAAGGCAGAGGTTGTTATAAAAAGGATGTTGTGCTCTTGTTCATTGCAGGGAACTTCAGAGATTGGACAGCATCACCAAATCACCCGTGTTTGCACATTTTTCGGAGACACTCGGGGGTCTGACTACTATCAGGGCGTATAAACTCAAAGACAAGTTTTTTCAACAAATTCTTGACAAGATTGATTGTAATACCGTTGCTTTTTTATACCTGAACACCATGAACAGGTGGCTGGCTATACGACTGGTTAGTTTATAAATGAACCAAATATTTAAATGATTTTTGAAGATGTTTATTTTATTTGTTGTACATGTGAAAAAGTCTATTTTGAGTTAGAGAGAACATAATTTTAGAAGACAATCTGAACGTTTAACCTTTGGCTGGCAAATGTTTGATTTGTTAATAATGATTGAGATTCTTGTTAAATGAATTTGGATGAATATGTAAATAAGATTCTAATTTCAATAGAGACACAATAAACTGGATGCTGGAATCTGGTGCAAAAAAACCCAAACAGTTGTAGGAAGTCAGTGGGTCAGATATCGTCTATGGAGGGAGTGAACAGACCATGGAGGAGGAGGAGGGAAGAAAGCTGGAAAAGAGAAGTAGGAGTGGGACAAGGTCTGGCAAGTAATAGGTGGATAGAGGTGAGAGGGGGTGGTTGGCAGATGTGTGGAATAAGTAACAAAGGCAAGAGGCAAAATTGAGATGAAAGAGTAAGATAAGGAAAGAAGTGGAGGTGTGAAATGTAAAAGCAAAAGGAGGGATATTGATGGAATGGGACGGAGGAGAGGAAAAGGGTGGATAAAAGGTAAATATAGTACTAGGAGATGGGAAATAAGAATGCAGAGGGTGAGCAGGGGGACTAGGGAGGTGGGAGATGGTGGGTGAAATAATTGCACACTGGGGATTGGGGCAGGGCAGAGGAAAGTGGTAGGGCTGGGTATTACTTGATGGAGAATTAAATGTTCATACCATTGGTTTGTAAACTACGCACTCTGGCAATAGGCCAAGGATAGAAAGGTCAGTTTGGGAATGGGAATGAGAGTTAAAATGGTTAACAACCAGGGGATCCAGCAGGCCTCTCTGGACTGAGCAGAAATGTTGAGCAAAAACAGTCGTCTAATTTACGCTTGGTTTCACCAATGTAGAGGAGGCTACTTCGGGAGCATTAAATTCAGTAGACAAGGATGGAAGAGGTACACATGAACCTATGTCTCACCTTGAAAGGCTGCTGGGGTCTCAGGAAGAACGTAAAAGTGGAGGTGTTACATCTCCTGCAGTTGCAAGGAAAGTGCTGGGAGGGGGCGTGTTGGGTGGGAAAGGACAAGCAAATCAAGGAGTTGCGGAGAGATGTGACTGGTGGATGGATCACATTGAAGGCGGCGGAAATGTCGGAGAATGTGTTTGAAGCAGACGTTGGTGGGATGATAGGTGAGGACCAAGGAAACTCTATCCTTGTTCCATCTGGGGGATGGGGGAACGATAGAAGAAGTACAGCATACAGATGAGATAAGGGTGTGGGCGCCATCCACAATGATAGTGGGGAGGTCACCTCTATTGAAGATATTTTCATCCTAATTTTAACATCAATTCTATTTTTCAGGACGCAATTGGAGCAACTGTTGTTTTTGCTTCAGCAGTCTGCACATTATTGACAGCGACACTAGGTTACTTACCAGCTGGCCTCGTCGGCCTTGCTATTGTATATGCTTTAAAGGTACATAAGAATAGCCAAATGAAAATTTCTAAAATCTCTATTTTTGATATTAGTGTAACTGGTATTGCATAAAATCTTTATATGCTCAGTTTATTTTTGATGGTTATGCTACAAATACATTTGATTTTTAAGAAACCTGCATCATTCAAATTCAAATGATATGAGCCAACAATATCAAGTGTCAGGCAGTATCATTTCTTGGAAAGTGGTGAACATTGCAAAGAATGATCAATTTTATGTAGAGGCAAGTGAAATGAAATGATAGTGGAGAACCTTATCTTTGCTGTGGTTGGGAGAAGAGGGGATGAGGACCCCCCCAGATGTGCAAGTAATAAATGAGACATGTTTAAGAACCCCAACCGCTCTTTTATACTGTAGAAGAAACCTTGATATAGGGAAAAGGAAGATAACTCCAAGACAAGTGTGTGGTAGGTTTAATCGTCCATGCAGATAACCGTGCATAGTTCCTTGAAGGTGGAATCTCATATAGATAGGGTGGTAAAGAAAGCTTTTGGTATGCTAGCCTTTATAAATCAGAGCATTGAGTATAGAAGCTGGGATGTAATGTTAAAATTGTACAAGGCATTGGTGAGACCAAATCTGGAGTATGGTGTACAATTTTGGTCGCCCAATTATAGGAAGGATGTCAACAAAATAGAGAGGGTACAGAGGCAATTTACTAGAATGTTGCCTGGGTTTCAACAGCTAAGTTACAGAGATAGGTTGAATAAGTTAGGTCTTTATTCTCTGGAGCGCAGAAGGTTAAGGGGGGACTTGATAGAGGTCTTTAAAATGATGAGAGGGATAGACAGAGTTGGTGTGGACAAGCTTTTCCCTTTGAGAATAGGGAAGTTTCAAACAAGAGGACATGACTTTAGAATTAAGGGACAGAGGTTTAGGGGTAACATGAGGGGGAACTTCTTTACTCAGAGAGTGGTAGCGGTGTGGAATGAGCTTCCAGTGGAAGTGGTGGCGGCAGGTTCGTTGGTATCATTTAAAAATAAATTGGATAGGCATATGGATGAGAAGGGTATGGAGGGTTATGGTATGAGTGCAGGCAGGTGGGACTAAGGGAAAAAAGTTGTTCGGCACGGACTTGAAGGGCCGAGATGGCCTGTTTCCGTGCTGTAATTGTTATATGGTTATATGATAGAGCTGGGGGAAAGGAATGGAATCCTTACAGGAAGCAGGGTGGTGGAAGAAGGTGACATCAAACTACACCTGTCTCTTTGTGATATTATGGAATAGCCCTTGTTCAGTCCTACCCAGGATCTTTACCTTGACATTCTATCCTATATTGGTGCCTCTTCCTGAACTTGCCTAGAACTTGAAGATTTCATTAGTTTTGCCACTAATTTCCAGCCCATGTTAACTTTCACAATTCCAAATCAGCCCTCCCTTTCTGAATTTCGCTGTCTCCATCTCATGAAGTGATTGAGTGACCAATGCCTATTACAAAACTTGACTATATTTCATTTCACCCTCCAGTCTGCTGTGGCTCAATTCAGTTTTTACAAATTTACCATCACTGATGTTTGTGCTCTGTTAATAGGACTTTCCGTTTAATCTTTCACCTTCTACAACCCTTTCAGCAACATAAAGCATTCTCATTTTCCCACTTCTGACTAAGTGTTTTTGATTTGAAATTTAAACTCTTTCGTTAATTTTTCCACAAATGCTGTCTGATCTACTGTATCCAGTATGTTCTGTTTTTAATGTGGGTTTAATCCTGTAATTTTGTTTTAAACCAGCAGACCTTTGTTGTTGATGCGGTAATCATTTTTATGATTATCATAAAAAGAATAAAGGTTAATGAGACTACATATAGTCTGCCATCTTGCAATTGAAATTTAGATTGTAACACCATTGCAAAGGAATAAAATCTAGTATAACCTAGTAATAATCTAGTATTACTACTTGAAAAGGAAGATCAGAAGAGATGAACAAGAGTGAATAGAATTGTTTTAATTTGTTTCTTCCTTTGTTTATGTGATGCTTATTTATTCTCAGATGTCTACTTACTTGAATTGGTGTGTCCGGGAATTTGCTGATATGGAGATGCATATGAATGCAATAGAAAGAGTGAATCACTACACCACCCTTCCGTCTGAACAGGAGTCAGAAGAATCACAAATGAGCATAGGTTCAAACTTTAAGTTATTTAATTCATTAATGTGTATTCTACTAAATCCCGTTCATTTATTGTTGGTGCTTGACCTGAATTATTTTAAACAGACATTTAGGTATGCTGTTCATGTCATGTTATGATATAACAGCCTTATATATAATTTAACTAATGTTCTTCACAGTACGAAAGAAAACTTGTCAAAAATAATTGTATTATTGCTTCAGTTTGATTTCTAGAATTCAGGCTGACACCAAACGTGTGCAGAATTATCGATTTTTTAAACATATTTTAGTCTCCCCATATGTTTGGATAAATGGAAATTTGATGATTCATTGTGGATTATTCAACCACGAGTATTTACGATAATTCAGTGGAACAGGCAACATCTCTGGATAGAAGGAACGGGTGACGTTTCGGATCACCCGTGGGTGATCCATTCCTTCTATCCAGAAATACAGCCGTTTCCGCTGAATTACTCCAACATTTTGGTCTAACCGGTGTAAACCAGCATCTGCGCTTGGATTGGCAATCGTTCGTTGAACACCTCCGCTCAGTCCTCCTAAACCTACCTGATGTCCCAATTGCTCATCACTTTAACGACCCCTCTCATTCCCGTACTGGCCTTTCTGTCCTGGCCCTCCTCCATTGTCAGAGTGAGGCCCTGCACAAATTGGAGGAACAGCACCTCATATTTCGTTTACACCCCAGCGGTATGAACATTGACTTCTCTAACTTCAAGTAGACCTTGCTTTCCCTCTCTCTCCATCCCCTTCCCAGTTCTCCGACCAGTCTTACTGTCTCTGACTACATTTTATCTCTGTGCTGCCCACATCGACATCAGGCTGAAGGAGGGTCTCGACCCAAAACCTCATCCATTCCTTCTCTCCAGAGGTTTTGGAGAGCCACATGATTTGAAAATGGCATCAGTTCCATTACAAGTACCCCGATGACACGTTGCTTTACTTCGCTATCACCTTTTATGATCTTTTGCTGGCCTGAAATTCTATGACCATCTAACGCCTGATATTGGATGAATAACTGTTTCATCCAACTAAAATATTAGGAAGAACAAGGCCATCATTTTTCATTCCCTTCACAAATTTTAAGCTCTTGTCAGTGACTTCATTCTTCAATCTGCAAACACGATATTGGTATCATTGACCCGAGTTAAATTTGGAAAAGCCATGTCATTACCAAAGCTGTCCAAATCCCCCATGTGACATCTCTCACCTCTGCTTTGTGTGTTGCTGAAGCCTTGATTGATGCCTTTGTTAGCTGTCAACTTCACAATTCCATTTCCTCCCAACACATCTTCCTCATTCTAAAACTGATGTCATTCAAACCTCATCTCTTGATCTGACCGACCCATCACGATCCTTTCATTCACAGCCACATTTAAGGGCCTGTCCCACTTATGCGACCTTTTCAGCGACACCCCCCGCGACATGTCACCAGGGGTCACCTGTATAGTCATGAGTAGTCTCCTAGTCACCCAAAGAGTCGTAGCGTCTTTCTGTTGAATGACCGGTGCCGGCAGTCGCCGAAAAGGTCGCGTAAGTGGGACAGGTCTTTTAGTTATCTAGTGTATCGTCCGGTTATGCAATATCTCAGTGTTAAAATTCTCACGTTTTCAAACTACATTGTATTCTGATCTTTATGATCTGTTTCAATCCTACAACTTTTTGAGACATCTATGCTTGTCCAATTCAGGTCGCTTGACCATTCGTAATTTTGGCTGAGATCATGACAATAACTGTATCTGCCTACATATTTTAAAATATGGAGAGAGTGTCTGTTTTACAAATAGATGAACAATATAGAACTGAATGTAAAGTAATTCAATTACAATATTTTAATCTCATTAGTTATTCAAATTTAACATTATAATACAGGCTTTCACAGAATTACAATTATGCTTATTTTTTTAAAAAATCAAATATTTGTGTTCAATATTTTTGGTAAAACAGTAAATAATTATGACACGCAATGTCTGATTACTTATCAAATTTTATTTTGTAGATTTTCTTTTGGACTCAAATCTCACCAACTGGCCACACTCTGGAGAGATAGAGTTTAATGAGGTCAGTGTACGATATGATAAGAAGCTTGATCCCGTCCTGCACAAACTGACATTTAAAATTAACCCTGGAACAAGAGTTGGAATATGTGGGCGAACTGGAAGTGGGAAGTCGACTCTGACATTAGCCCTTCTGAGAATTATTGATAACTTTGAAGGTTTGTGTTTCTTGAGTAAAAATATTGAAAATTGAAAGCTTACGTGTTAATCATAAATCTGCTTAACTTAGTAATATATTAAACTCTAGATTTTTGAATAAGATATCTGATTGAGTCATAAAATAAATGATTACATATCGTAGTTCTGCAATGATGTGTGTTTCCATAACACAAATTGAATATAATACGAATCACAAAATTAGATATAAACACTATTTGTATTGTGCTAATTGAATTGCTTATAAATGGGAATGGGATTTTATATGGGAACTAGAGAGCCACAAAAGATAAAAGAAGCATACGAAGGGGAGAATGATGTGACTGCAGTGACAAAGGAAGTCAAAGACAGCATAGAAGCAAAAGAAAAGGCGTATAATATGGCAAAGATTAGCAGGAAGCTCGAGGATTGGGATGCTTTTAATAACCAACAGAAGACAGATTTTTATAAAAAGAAATGAGGAAAAAAAGATGAAATATGAATGAAATACCACATTCTCCCCTTAGTTTGCAGGGAGTCTGCAGAAGGGCTTGGACAGGTGAGGAGAATGAGCAAAGAAGTGGCAAAGTGTATGGTCATGCACTTAGGTAGAAGGAATAAAGGCATAGATCACTTTGGAAAGGGGAGGATTCAGAAATTGGAGGTGCAAACGGACATGGGAGTGCAGTGCAGCATTCTCATAAGGTTCATTTGCAGGTTGAGTCGGTAGTAAGGATGGCAAATGCAATGTTCATATTCATTTCAAGAGGACTAGAATATAAACGCAAGGAAAGAAATATCGAAGCTTTATAAGGTGCTGGTCAGACCACATTTGGAATATTGTGAGCCGTTTTGGGCCCCATATCTGAGGAAGGATGTGCTGGCTGTAGAGTGGGTCCAGAGAAGATTTAGAGGAATGATCTCAGGGATGACTGGGTCTGAGTCTGTACTCACTTTAGTTTAGAAGGATGAGAGGTGATCTCATTGAATCCTGCCAAATAATGAAAGGATTAAATAGAATGGATGTGGCGAGGATGTTTCCAGTAATCGGAGAGCCTTGGACCAGAGGGCACAGCCTCAGAATTAAAAAAATGTATCTTTAGAATGGAGAGGAGGAGGAATTTCTTTTGACCGAGGGTGGTGACTGTGGAATTCATTTTTACAGACGGCGGTGGCGGCCAAGACATTGGGTATTTTTAAATCAGAGATTGAAAGGTTCTTGATTAGGAAGGACATCAAAGTTTACAGGGAGATGGCAGGAGAATAGGATCAGCCATAATCGAATGGCGGAGCAGGCTTGATGGGCCAAATGACCTAATTGTGCTCCAATGTCTTACGATCTGTGACCTAAACATTCATTGGCATGGATGAAATAGGATAAAAATGTTCACTGTACTTGATTTGAAGTTTCAGAATTGAAAGGATAGAATAACTGCTTGCTACACGGAATTCTGACCAAATATGCAGTAACTGGACAGTCCGAATTTATATGGTAGACCAAAATGCTGGAGAAACTCAGCGGGTGAGGCAGCATCTATGGAGCGAAGGAAATAGGCGACGTTTCCGGTCGAGACCCTTTTTCAGACTGACGATCAGTCTGAAGAAGGGTCTTGACCCGAAATGTTGCCTATTTCCTTCGCTCCATAGATACTGCCTCACCTGCTGAGTTTCTCCAGCATTTTTGTCTACCTTCGATTTTCCAGCATTTGCAGTTCCTTCTTAAACAGTCTGAATTTTATACTTGGGCTAATTTGAGCTAATTTTGGCTCACTGTCTGCATCCACCTGGGCCAGATCAAGTGACCAACCACACCTTGTGTTAGTGAGCCAAAGTGACGCCTCAGGTGAGCAGACACATCCAATTATCTAGTGGTGTCAAGTTTTTCTAGGATGAAGCTCTTTGTGGTAGTTTTTACATGTCTATAATTTGGAGTCATTTAAAAAGTAAATATTATGAAAACACTTAAAATAATACACATTAAAACACTAAGAAATAAAAAAACACTTTTTTCTGTTCCATCTCTACTTCAGGACCATCCCCCAAAATTAAGTGACTGGGAACTCCAATTCTGCACTTGTGGCTAACGTAAGATCAAAGAGAGGGATTCCCTAATAAAAAGCTGAGAAACATTAGGACTGATCTCTATCATTGCATGTCAACTTCTGATATCCAATTTGGAAATTTGGAAAGTAATGACAGATGCACCAGAATCTGCCTTTTAGGAGGTCCTGGATTTTCAGTGGGTCCATGAAAGCTCACGATCGACTTACTTGGGAGCAGCAGAACATCAGTAGCTCCCAAAGCTACCAACAGCCAAATCCATCATAATTTGGCCTGTTGTTTCTACTTTAGGATTAGTGTACAAAATGCGTATTTGGGTTTTGCTTGTTCATGGAGGATTTAATTTTGAAGTTCATTATCTTTGCAGGCTGTATAAAGATTGATGGAATAGATATTTCCTTTGTGACACTGGACCGTTTAAGGAAAGCAATATCAATAATTCCCCAGGATCCTATTCTGTTCAGCGGTACTATCAGGTAAATCACGCATAGCAAATGCAAAGATGCATGAAGAAATATAAATTACGATATTTAAGTTTTGACTATGTTGTTAAATGTATCATATACTCTGATTTATGTTTAGATTTAATTTGGATCCATACTCGATACATAGTGATGAAGAATTGTGGGATGCTTTGGAAGTTGCACAGTTGAAACCTTTGGTAAGTGGTAGATTCATAATAAACTTTTGATAGATATTTCCAAATTCTGCACATAATCAGTTTTGATACTTGAAAATGATTTAAAGATTGATAGTCACACAGGTCTTCAGACTTGTTTCGATTAATGGATAGATTACAGCTGTTGGACTTCTTAATGTAAAGCCTGAGCACCTGTAAAGGAGCAACTTACATCTGCATTTTTCAATGTGGAATCTAAAATATTTCTAAACTACCCTGTTAGTGCGGTGAAACTTTAAATTTTTATGACCAAGAAGATAGTTTCCCCTTGACAGGTCCTGGAGGGAGTTCTGGTTAGATTGGTAATAGCAGTGTCAGAAGCTATGAATTTGTCTTGACATGTACATATGGAAAGAATGTAAGCTTCACTGCAGCAGCACATCTGTTGTATTGATGAAATGAGACCCTTGAGCAATAGTCAGTATTTCCTTAATAAATTGTTCAAATGAAAATACTTGTGATTTATATATACACAAGTTTTTTTTCGAGTATAGATCACGTAACAAGTTCTAGTTAACTGTTAAGTTTTATAACCACAAAAGAAGATAAATTCCACAATCAATTAATGAGCAATACAAAAACGTAATTGGAATAAAGTAATCAATTAATTCATAAGTAAATCATTCATTTATATTATAAGACCATAAGATATACATTCCCTTGAGCTAGCTCTGCTATTCAGTTAGATTATGATCACCTACAATCACTTATATCCATGTTACCAGCATTTGTCAATATTGTGGGATTCCTTAATGTGCAAAATCTTTCAGCCTCACTCTTGATTTCACATGACACTCCTCCACTCCCACAGGGTTCAGAAATTTTTTTTTTTGGTTAGAAGTACAGTAATGTGGTACCTAAGTACCTGGTTCATACAGACATGTTACAATTCTTGTACAACTTCTTATTTTTAATTGAATAATAAAAGAGCAGTGATAGAAAGAAGAAAATAGAGAGTGTCGAGATTGATAGACAAGAGAGTAGAAACGAATAGCGAGAGAGACAGAAAGAAGAAATAAGAAGCTAAAGAGATTGGAAAGAAAAAGAGGAAAAAAAAGGAAAATAAATTAGGAGAAATATACCTATTTAATATCTTTTCCCATCTGTCATCCGGTTCTGAGCCATTTAATTTCTAAGGTTATGTTATGTTGCACCATATGCTTGTAAGAAGCTGATAAAAGGAGACCAAATCTTTAAAATTGGTCTACTTTGCCTAGTAGGAGGAATCTCATTTCTTCAAGATGTAGCGTTTCCGACATATCAGAAATCCACATTTTAAATGTTGGCGAGGATGCGTTTTTCCAAAATTTTGAAAAATTGTAAACGGATGCGTTTTTCCAAAATTTTGAAATTTTGTAAACGTTTTTTTGCTGTTATTAAACCATAATTGAAGAGAGCTTCTTGGAACGTAGTTAGCTTACGTCCCTCTTCCATTGATCCAAAGATAATAAATTCTGTATTGGGGTTCAATTTTGTGTTAAATAGTTTTATAAAAGTTCCAAAGATTTCATTCCAAAATTTATGAAGTTTTGTACAGGAGACAAAGAAATGCGCTATAGTGGCATTTTGAGTTAGACATTTGTCACAAATGGGGGAAACATTTGGAAATATTTTATTCAATCTAGTTTTCGAGTAATATAATCTAAGTAAAATTTGTAATTGAATTAAGTTATGCCTTACATTAATCAAACACTTATGTACATATAATAGGTTTTTTTCCCATCTGTCTTTTGGGATTTTTATCAATAGCTCTTGTTCCCAGTCCCTTCTAATTGCCTCTGTCGTTGGTGTTTCTATATTTAAAATTATATTATATAAATATGATATTAAATTGCTTGATTCTGCCTTTCTGTTCCTTCATTCATCTAATACGTCTGAGGTTAGTTTGATATCCTTGTATATGTTTTTTCAAATAATCTCGAATTTGAAGGTATTTGAAATATTGGTTACTTTTCAGGTTATATTTTAGTTGTAGTTGTTGGAATAATAGAAGTTTTCCCATTTCATACATATCTCCAATCATTTTAATTCCTATTCTTTCCCAATGGATAAATGTTTTATCAATAATAGATGGTTTGAATGAGGGATTGTTAACTATTGGGAAAAGAAGCGATGAGTTTCTTAATTTTAAAGTTAATTTTATTTGTTTCCAAATTCGTATTATGCTGTGAATAATTGGATTCTTCTTATATATTGTTCAGTTTCATCGGAAGGGTTGAGAATTTATTAGATTCACAATTCCCGATAAGACATTCTTAGCATTTCAGTCGTAAATAGTTAACTATTCTGAAACAGCCAGGACAAATAGTCTCTCAACATCTATTCTGTCCCAAAGATAGGCACAAAATGCTGTACTAACTCAGCAGGTCAGGCAGCATCTCTGAAAAAAAAGATAGGTGACGTTTTGGGTCGGGACCCTTCTTCAGACTGATTGAACTGGAAACAAGAAAAACTTTTTGACTATAATCTCTGATTCTTCTCTTGTCGCAAGCAATGTCCCAGAGGACTGTGGAGTAGCAAATATTGTTCCTTTATTTAAGAAGGAAAGTAGAGAAGCCCAGGAATTATAGGTTGGAGAGCCTCACCTCAGTGCTAGGGAAGCTGTTGGAAAGGATGTTTTGGGATAGGAATTAGTCCCATTTAGAAAATAATGGGTTAAGTTGATGATGGTAGAGTGGTGGATGTTGTCTACATGCATTTTGTATGGCATTTGCTGAACTCCCATGGTAGGCTGATCCAAAAGATTAAAGGGACTGTCCCACTGCGGCTACCTAATTCGCGAGTTCAGACGAGTTTGCCCTCGACTCATACTCGCAGCATGGTCAACTCGAATTCCTAGGTCTTTGTAACTCTCTTTCATGCTCGAGAGTAGTCTCCGCGTACTCGAGGCCTCAGCTAGGTCGCAGCGTATTTTTCAACATGTTGAAAAATGCCCGCGAGTAAAAAAAGGTTGCCATAGAAAAAATCGATACTTTTTTTACTTGTAGGTTTAGTCGTAGTAGGTCGGCATGTTATTCGTAGGGAACCGATGGTAGTCGAAGGTAATGGAAGGTAGTCGTAGATAGTCTTCAACATAGTCGAAGGGAGGTCGAAGGAGATCGAAGGAGGTCGTCTTCACTCTCCACTTTTCGGTGTCCAATTTTCCCGAAGCTAGTCGAAGCTAGTCTTCAACATAGTCGAAGGAGGTCTTCTACATAGTCAAAGGTCTTCAACATGACATTTTTCCAAACCCTCCTAAACTCTTCTAAACTTGTCAATTAGGTCGCCGTAGTGGGACATAGAAAATAGGTGCAGGTGGAGGCCATTTAGCCCTTCGAGCCAGCACCGCCATTCATTGTGATCATATCTTCCCCTATCAATAACCCTTGACTCCACTAGCCCCTAGAGCGCTATCTAACTCTCTTAAATCCATCCAATGACTTGGCCTCCACTGCCCTCTGTGGCAACGAATTCCATAAATTCACAACTCTCTGGTGAAAACGTTTTTCTCACCTCAGTCTTAAATGACCTCCCCTTTATTCTAAGACTGTGGCCCCTGGTTCTGGACTCACCCCACATTGGGAACATTTTTCCTGCATCTAGCTTGTCCAGTCCTTTTACAATTTTATATGTTTCTATAAGATCCCCCCCTCATCCTTCTAAATTCCAGTGAATACAAGCCTAGTCTTTTCAATCTTTCGTTAAACAACCCCTTAAGATGCACGGGATTCACAGTGACTTGTTCATATGCATTTAGAACTGGTTTACTGATAGATTTTTAGAGGGTTCAGGTGGAAGGACAATATTCAGGATGGAGGACTGACCAATGGAGTTCCGCAGGGATCTGTGACCTAGGGTAGGTAAATATTGATGGGTTAGTTAGTAAGTTTGCAAATGTCACAAATTGCCGGAATTGCGAACTGCGACGAAGGCTACAGCGGGATATAGATCACCTATAGAAATAGGAGGAGAATTGGAAAATGGAGTTTCATCCAAATAAGTGCAAGGTGTTGCACTTTTGGAGATTGAATGTAAGGGGAAAATAAACAATTAATAGCAAGAACCTCAATAGCATTGATGTACAGAGGGATTTTGGGATCCAAATCCATAGCTCTCTGAAAGTGGCAACACAAGTAGGTAGAGTGGTAAAGAAGGTATATGGTATGCTTGCCTTCATTTTCGGGGCATTGAGTATAAGAGTCAGGAAGTAATGAAGAAGCCTTGAAGGCAATATTGTGTGCAGTTCTGGTCGCCTTATCCAGGAATGATGTGGCGACTATGGAAATAATGCGAACAAGGTTTACCAGAATGATGCCTGGATTAGAGTGTATTAGCTCTGAGGAGAGGTTGGACAGACTTGGATTGTTTGCGCTAAAATGCCGGAAGGTTGAGAAGATACCTGATGGAAGTTTATAAAATTAAAAGAGGCATAGATAGGGTGACAGCCAGAACATTTTTTCCAAGGGTGGAAATCAAGCAGGGCATAACTTCAAGGTGAAAGGGGCAAAATTTTAAGGAGATGGGCAGGGTGTTTGGTTATTTATTACACAGAGGGTGCTGGGTGCCTGGAACACACTGCCAGGGATGGTGATGGAGGCAGAAGATACAACGGTGGCATTTAAGAGCACATGAACAAGAAGGGAACGTGGGGATCATGTGCACGCAAATGAGTAATTTATTTTGGCATCATGTTTGGCACAGACTTTCTGGGTGAAAGAGCCTGTTCTTGTGCTGTACTGTTCTATATTCCAAATTCGAATTGAGAAGAAAGTCGAGGCCTTAATAACAAGATGGACACAAAAAGAAGAAGACCATGAAAATGAAGTACTGCATTGGTAAAGGAGGTGGAAATAGCAGAAGGGCTAGGGGGGGCTACTAGTGAGAGAATGAGGTAAAGGCATGAGAATGATGAGAATTTGATAATCAGCCAAACAGTTCCAAGAGAGCTTCTGGAGATGTAAATATTGGTGCATGCAACTATGAACTCTAGCATAGACGATAACAGAACATGCTAGCAAGACCCAGTAGGTCAGGCGGGATCTGTGAAAAGATACAGTTAACATTTCAGGTCTGGGACCCTATTCCAGAACTAAGAAAATAAAAACAAAGTAGTTGAGGATGCAGAGAAGGTGGAAGAGGGTGATGCATGGAACAAAGGGGTGAAAGAAAAACTGATATGCCTAAGATTGAGGGATAACCTCGAACTTAGGCAGGTCAGGCTGACCAGCACTCTCCCTAGCAGTCAGCTTCCTTTCCAAATTCTCTTTGGCAAGACAATGGATTATGACATTGTAAGAATTGCAAGCTGGTATGACTTCAGCAGCATTGGACATTGGGATTCGATGTATTGCACATTGGGATCCCTTGGGAAATGTTTTGGCCTAAGCACACCTACATGGCTGTGACTGTGTAAACTGTCTTTATAGAATCTAGATCCATTTCACTCTTACTACTGTTTGTAACTATTCATGATTTTAATATCTCAATGAGATTTCCAAGAATCATTTTAGTAAATCTTATATAATCCTGATTGGGTGTCTCCAAAATACCTCAAAAACATATCTGGGCCCCAGCACCCTTACCCGTCAGTGAATATAGAAGCATAGAAAAATAGGTGCTGAAGTAGGCCATTTGGCCCTTCGAGCCAGCACCGCCATTCAATATGATCATGGCTTATCATTTAAAATCAGTACCCTGTTCCTGCTTTTTCCCCATATCCCTTGATTCCTTGAGCCTCAAGAGTTAAATCTAACTCTCTTGAAAACTTAATTTACAGGATCTAGCTCAGAATAGAGCCCAATCCAGAATACCAGAGTTGCACATCATTCCCCAACTGTGGTGCCCAGGGCTGGACACAATCATCCACATGTGGTTAAATCAGTGTTTATGTAGGTTCTCTTTGAAAATGTGTCACCCGTTGAAATTGATCTTAAAATCTCCGTTCAAAAGCCAAAATCATTGTTAAATATGCCAGCAGATTGCTGGAGTGAACATATGCCAACAGATTGCTGGAGTCATTTTTGCCATTACATTAACAACAATATGCCAACTTAATCAAGGACCTTTTCCATCCAGTCCTCCTTCTCTCCGCTCCCATCAGGCAGAAGATAGAAGAATTTGAAAGAACATACCACCAGACTCGAGGACAACTTCTTACCCTCTGTTATCAGACTTCTGAATGGTCCTTCAATAAGCCTGGGTATCGTCCCGATTTTACAACCTACCGCATTGTAGACATGTAATTCCTTCTCTGGAACTGTTATTCTACAATGTTGAGAAGCTATAATTTGCACTGTGGTATATTTCTCTGCGCTCTAGCTGTTGCATTTGCATTTGGCTTGATTATATTCATGTATCGTATTATCTGATCTGATTGGATAAAAGCTTTTCACTGTATCTTGGTACAATAATAAACCTAAACCTAAAAAAAACAGGTGCATTGCTGAGGAAAATACGACAAATCCATTTTACAAGGTTTAGCACCACTGGTTGCAATACCAATTAAAGAAGTTATATGAATAGGGTGTTTTATTTTCTTATGCTTTAAATAAAAACAATATTCTTGTAAATACCTGCACAGCTGCCTAGAAATAACAATTAAATATAATAAATTAAATTATTTCAGTGCACAAAATATTGTTTTGCTTAAAATGTATTAATCTAATAATTATAGAAACAGAAATTAAGTGCAATCTTTTCAGTGATATAGTTTAGCATCAACAATCTTCATGTTGATAAGAAATATTAGTCTCACATTATTAATCATATTTAATATAATTTATTGAAAGTGCATTCGGTATTTTTAATGTTCTTTTACATTGTACGTTTGTGACAAGCCAGTCTTTTCAAAGAAAACTAATTACTGTTTAAGCATGCATGGTTGAAACCTATTACAGAAGATTTACTCTTAATGCTATAAAACCCAGTATTCAATAAAGACAGACATTTTAAACATTGAAGTTTGTTAGCCAAATATTTAAGTGACAGAAATATTTTAGAAGTAATAAACAGAACTGTAATTTGCAAAGATAGAACTTATTGCCATGAGATAAATCGATCAGCAATTTAAAAATATTGTTGGAGCAATGGTAGCTAGCAAAGAGATTTTAATTTTCAAATATCTTTGGATTTTCTAAATTAAATTCACATGAAATGTTTTAATTCAATAGGTCAGTGAGCTTCCAGAAAGATTGAATGCCCTTATAACAGATGGGACTGAAAACTTCAGCCAAGGACAGAGACAGCTTTTCTGCATCGCCAGGGCCATTGTCAGGAAATCAAAAATTACACTCATGGATGAGGCCACGGCATCTGTTGACATGGAAACTGATGCTGCCCTTCAAAGTGTAAGGATTTTTTTCTTAATATGATTCGAGCCTTATGATGAATTTTCATGAATTTAAGTGACTGAATTTTATTATTTGAATTGGTGTTATTTCAATTTTTTGCCTTGCCTTGCATGCACAATCTTCTGCTGTACTTTCTTTCATTTGTATTAGGGAGTCCAGAGCCTTGTAAGTGTAGTTTATAGAAAGACTAGCTTTACAATAATATTTTGTCAGCATAATATATGAATGCATTTGTATTCACTTATCACTTACCTAAATAGTGTAAAAGGCTAGTGCAAAGGTCTTTAGTACAAAATACTTTAGTACAAAAGAGCTGTAGTTGGAAAGTTACTAGAGAGTATTCTGAGGGATTGGTTATACAGGCATTTGGATGGGCAAGGGCTGCTTAGATAGTCAGCATGGTTTTGTATGTGGGAGGTCATGTCTCACAAATCTGATTGAGTTTATTGAAGACGTGACCAAAAAGGTCGATGAGGGCAGAGCTGTAGATGTTGTTTGCATGGATTTCAGTAAGGCATTCGACAAGGTTATGCATGGTAGGCAGTTCTGGATCCAAGGAGAGATAGCTGAATGGATAGCAAATTGGCTTCATGAAAGGAAGCAGAAGATGATGGTGGAAGGTTGCTTCTCGGACTGGAGGCCTGTGACTAGAGGTGTGCCTCAGGGTTCAGTGCTGGGCCCATTACTGTTTGTCATCTACATTAATGATTTGGTTGAGAACATACTGGGAAAGTTTAGCAGGTTTGCTGATGATACAAAAGTGGGTGGTTTTGCAGATAGTGAAGATGGTTGTGAAAGATTGCAGCAAGATCTGGGGCGATTGGCCAGGTGAGCGGAGGAATGGTCGATGGCATTTAATACAGAGAAGTGTGAGGTGTTGCATTTTGGGACGTCTAACAAGGGCAGGACCTACACAGTGAATGGTAGGCCTCTGGGGAGTGTTGTAGAGCAGAGGGAGCTAGGAGTGCAGGTGCGTGGTTCCTTGAAGGTCGAGTCGCAGGTAGATAAGGTGGTCAAAAAGGCTTCGGCACAAATTTCAAAAATTTGGATACAAGCATGTATAATATCTTAGAAATGCCAGTGCTAGTGCATTGTTAATGTATATCTCAGTGTCTGCATATACTCTTATTTTCCTTGGTTTTTCCATTAACTTGTAATTATTTCTTTTTTTATCAAAAAGTAATTGGTTATGTTGCATGCTAACATTAGGAATATTTGGCATTTGATAACAGAACTACCACTCACTGTACTTCTGTGCATTTGGTTCCTTCTCTAGGTTATTTCCACTGCTTTCACAAATAGCACAGTACTTATTATCGCCCATAGAATACAAACTATTATGGATTGTGACAGAATTCTAGTTATGGAACAAGGAAGGATTGTAGAAGATGGAGAGCCAAAATACCTGCAACAAAATGACAATTTAATTTCTAGACTGGTCGAGACAACCAAATGACCAGATATATTGCCAAACTGCTCAAAACATTGTGTAAGTGTGAACTCATTACCAAAAAAAAACAAGGATTTACATATTTTATTACAATCATTGAATCCAAAGTAAGTGGAGGGGAATTTCATTCTGGTGCTCATTTGATGGAAGTGGTAGATTCAATTTCCCACAATATGGTTTACCCATTAATGGATACTTTGGGTTAAGATATAAAGGTGTCTTTATGAAAACCTTGAATTCAGTGTTGATATGTGATTAAATATATTTATACATTTGTTTCTTTTGTGGCCAATCCTAAACATGGTGCTGTTAAAATTACCTGCCATCCCACTTGTATACTGTGTATCACTTGATAATTTACCAGGACCAGTTGTGTAAAATGATATATCCACTAATTACTATTAGTTCAAGAAATGACTGAGACTTGATTAGTGTTTCTCTATTGAATATAATGTAGCTCCTGTTGAGCAAGGTAAATGAAGTTGCACTGGAAAAATGTTACAGTTGGTAAATGTTTAATAATAATGAAACAGTGATAACTCTTGTAGTGTTAACAAGTAAAGAAACTTAAACGTTGGGTTGAGTACCATTTCTTTCCAAGGTAATTGGAACATTTCAGTAAGTCATTGGGTTCTAATTAGAAAAATAAGATTTAAATAGAGAACTAGATGGTAACACATTTATTTAAAATAAATCAAATACCTACAATATGCACTAAAATTAATACAACATCATGAATATCAAAAATAGTTCAAAACCACCATTTTACAAATGCCCATTGTGCTCAAGCTATCAATGAAATTTGTGTTCAACCAATTTAATTCGCTCAATACATTAAGGGTGAAAGCACATATACAGGAAAATAATGGATCCAAAAACTAATCTAACTGTAATACAGAACACATATGCTCCAGAACTGACTGACCTCTAGCAACCTGTCCCAGCACAGCTATAGCACTGGCATCTACTGGTAATATGAAAAACTGGCTGGCTATTCGTATTTGCATAAACATTCAAATCCAATCTGGTGATTACTGTTTCCTTTAGCGATTCCCCACCAATATGGCTATTGAGCAAAACGTAACCACCAATAACTTGTTGATAGATGTTCAGTTTGTGTTTTGGCTTTGAACCTTATTACAACCTTGTGTGCAAAGAGCTAAACTGCAAAATGATGTGAAAAGAATTGTCCCTTTAGAATAAAATTAATCACTGTAGATTAAAGGACTGATTCTCATTACTGTACATTCATGGATCTGATTACCGTTTCTCCATTGAATGTAATGAAGTTCCATTAGGAAAACGTTAGAATTCAAAGTAAGTTAATCATTAAACAATGATAATTCTCATTTTGTAGTATTTTGAACGAGTAAAGGAACCCAGAAACTTTGGGTCTTAGTTCTATTTTAACCAGTGGAACATCAAGAACTTCAAGTAAACCTGAAATTATTGAAATACAGGAGAAAACATTTGCTGGAATCATATCTTCCAAAATGAAAGATAGTCGAGTTGTTGAAAGTAGTTCATTTTAACCACCACTGCAGGCGTTCTTCAGGGCTGGACATGTCTTCATTTGTTTGTTCAAGAATTCTTCCATTATAAGTTCAAAAATAGAGATGATGACTGATGGCACAATATTTAGTTTGCAATTCTTCAGAAAATGAAACAATACAACCCAGACCGCATTAGTCTTGGGCTAATAATGTGGTGTGAATGTTTTTTTACCACTTAAGTGATATCCCTGTGAAACACGACCAGTTTCAACTTTCTAATTGCAAATACAACCATCACCCTCCATTTCCTATCACCAAGCCAATTTTGCCCAGATGTCCAGGTTTTCTCACTTTTTGGACTATTCTTCCATATGGGACTTTGACAAAGGCCTTACTGAAGTCCAGAAAGACTATCTTCATCAACATGCTTAATTAACTATGAAATAATTAATTTGTATGCATGTCGAATCATAATATAAATAGACTGAATGCTTTCTTGGGAACCTGGACACTTTGGCTACTTACATAGCTGCATAAAATGAGTAATAAGTTGGCCTGTTTAAAGAGCATGAAAGAAAGTGTGCACTCCTCCTTTTGGAAGGGCATGTCGGGAGAGAAATACCTCATGGTTCTTTGGTTCACTCTAACATAAAACCAATTTGTTCTTGTACTGATGCATTTGTCTCAATCCTGAAAGCTGCAGATGATGCCGAAGAGGACTCTACTCTGACCTTGCGCAACCCTCGTCTATATCCCCAATAGAGAGAACAGCTCTCTGGCAAACAATGAAGGAGTAGGGACGGCAAACTCAAATGGTGTCCTTCTCCTTAAGATATACTTGGAGTTTGGCTTTATCCTAAAGAACACATTGTTTCATCAGAAACCAAAAACATAATGTCATGGTAACATCATCAGATCAAGCACTAGCACGTGCCGGATTATGTTATGAGATGAGCAAAGGATTGTAAAGATGGCCACATTACCTATGCCAAAGACAGCCAACTGATCAAAACTGGACTGCCTTAATCCATCAACCCGACCTAAAAACATTGGTACCATCTGGAAAGCAATGATGCAAGACGATCAATGTCGAAGCTGTCACAGCAGCTCAAACAATATTTCATAGACAACCTATAGGCAGGGAGTTAAAAAGTATCCACGGATTATGGGTTGCCTGAAGGTCCACCATAATTGGCACCTGGAAGACACTCTAACCTATCAAGAACTAGGACTGGTTTTATGAAATTACCCAGGAGATCAACAAACTAAAATTGCAAATGTAAGGAATTCCTGAATTGGAAGATCCATCATTTCTCAAAGGAACAGCACTACAGGCATATGGACCAGCAGAAAAAAATGGTCTCCTGCTACCTGAAGCGAGGCAGCTCCAAGGAGGCAGATACTCTGTACCTCCAAGGACGCCATGACCTGGGCCCATGTGAAGGAGTTTGGATCAGTCAATGGTGAGAATAAACCCAGAGCACAATATATTCAGCAACTCACGGTCAGCCATGAACTATGTCAGGAACACCAGATACAAGTTCAAGCTCACATTTATTGTCACATGCACCAATTGGCACAGTGAAATTTGAGTTACCACACAGCCATACAAATAAAAAGAACACAAAAATGATAGAGGTTAACATAAGCATCCACCACAACGGAATCAACATTTCCCACTGTGATGGAAGGCAATAAAGTTCAGTCATCTTCCTCTTTGTTCACCCGTGTTCGAGGCCTTTGAACCCTCCGCAGTCGCCGCTACGGATGGCCAGATGTACAGGCCCTCTCGCCGGGATGATCGGAACTCCGGCGTCGGAACGTTTCGGAACACACTCGCAGCTTTGAGCTCCAACACTGGCGATCTCCGGCAAAAGATCCCAGGCCTCCGCGATGTTAAAGTCAGCGTTGTGCCCGCGGCTAGAAGCTCCACAGTGTTAAAGTCAGCAGGCCCAACACTCCGGAGCTCCAACGCCCCAGCAAGGCATCGCCCGTGGTGATAATTCAGTGCTGCGCCGCTGCTGAAGCTCTGGCCGGTCTCCGGTAGGAAATACCATAAGACATAAGACATACTAAGAAACATTTAAAACATACAATTAGACACACTAAAAATAACAAATAGGGTGAAAGGACAAACCGCTGCTAGTGAGGCAGCCATTGCTGGCGCTACCCGGCGGTATTGCTCAAAAAGTGGAGATGCATGTGAACTACTCAGGAAGGTCTGCTGGAATCCCTGGATGGAGGTGATAGAGGGTGTATAGGTCCATGCAGTTGACTACACCTTTAAGGTGAAGAAAGTAAGGCTGATCCTTCTGTCCTGCACCTCTTCCAGAGTGAGGCCACACACAAACTGGAGGAAAGGCACCTAATTCTCCGCTTGGGTAGCCCACAACACAATGGTGTGAACATGGAATTCTCCTATTTTAGGTAACTACCAAACCTCCCACTCTCCCTTTCTTCTCCATCCTCCACTTTCTTCCCCCCTATCGCATCTCTCCCGTGTGCTCTACCTGGATTGGCACCCATTTTTCTCCTCTCCCTCCCCCTTCACCTACAATCCCTCCTTCTTAGCTTCACAATTCACAACTCTTCAATCCTTTTGCCTCACACCTTCTGTCTTTTCATCTCTGGCCTTTTTCCAGACTTCTGCCTATCAACGCCTCCACTATTACTTGCCAGGTTTTGCCCTACCCCTCCTCTCTTCCAGCTTTCTACCTCCCGCCCACCCCTCACCATAAGCAGTCTGAAGAAGATCCCCGACCTGAAAAGCCATCCATCTATGGTCTCCAGAGATGCTACCTGATCCGCTGAGTTCTCCAATACTTTGTCTTTTTTTGTAAACCAGCATCTGCAGTTACTAGTTTCTACACATTTCCAGTAAATGTGTATTCAGTACGTGTGTATACATATAACTTTTTCTATTGGTATTAATGTCCTTTTTATCTCCTGTACTAATTCTAAAGTTTCAACTGAAATTTCACCTTTGTGTCCTTAAAGGCCCTGTTTCACGGTGTGAGTCCACCCACGAGTGACCCCAAGTGAAAGAAAAAAAACAGACTCGTGGTTATGCACGAGATTCAAAGTTTATGTTCAAATGTTTAACCGAGTTCCCACGGGTATGTCATTTCTGCGATGTTCCAAGGTGCTCTCCCGAGTTACCAAGTTCCTCTCCCGTTACTCTTGAGCCAACCGTGAATGAAGGTAAGTGTGTGAGGGTGTGAGGGTGTGAGAAGTCCATGCCGCGTGGCTCTGTTCTTTCATATCAGTTGCACATCAGATTGTTGGGAGACAGAGCGATGCAGCCTCCTGGGCTGCATCGGTCTGGGGTGACAGGGCTCTTGGGTTAGGCTGGGATCATTCTCTGCGGGATGATCTTAGTGCGGGAGACGTGTAGGAGAGGTGTACTGACTGTGGGCAGACACTTTGGTAGTGATTGCCCACCAGTCTCAAAAGCCGCTGTGTCTCCCTGTCCCTGGGATAGCAGGGGGCAATCAAACAGCACAATACCCCCCTCCCCCTCCACGCCAACACAAAGGGCAATGAGCCCAAGGCTTTAGGGTCAGAAACAGCGGGCAGGCGACAATCACCCGCCATAACGCGAGAGGGATCATGCGCTATTGTAGGTCTCCTTTGCACATCGGTGTTTCTATATTTCCCCATCTCATTGTTGACCTTGTCTGTCACCACCCCCACACCCACCCCTGTGTTTCCCGGCCATGTGTGTGACCCCTCCCCTCCCCTCTCCAGCTCCCCGCCCATTGCACAGGGCACGGGGGCTTTTCACCGTCTTCATGTCGGCGACGATCTCAAGGCTTTAGACGGAAGCTGGGGTAACAAGGGTACACAAAAGGCTGGAGAAACTCAGCGAGTGCAGCAGCATCTAAGGAGCGAAGGAGATAGGCGACGTTTCGGGCCACAATGGGCGCATGGGCCACAATCACCCGGACACTAGTTCCATCATACACACTGCGGGGCAATTTACAGATGACAATTAACATACACACCTGCACGTCTTTGGAATGTGGGAGGAAAAAGTCTTAAGTGGTCACTGGGAGCACGTGCAAACTCCGTACGGACAGCACCAGTCGTCAGGATTGAACTCGGGTCTCTGGCGCTGTGAGGCAGCAACTCTACTGCTGCGCCGCCAATGTGACATTCCAAGTTTTAGAATGAAGTTAGCCGCTTACAAATCCCATTCTCTGCCCAGCGTGGAGAATCATGAATTGTCAAGACACAAGGCACTGTAGATGTTGGTTCCTTTTTAAAAAATCACAAATTCAAAGTTATCTATTCAAGAATAATGTAGTGTGGTTCGTTGGATTTGTCCATACTCAACTTAAAATTGTCCATAATCTAGAACTTAAAGTTTTTTTTAAGCATTTAGTGAAACACTAACTCCCCCCCCCCCCCCCCCACCTTTCCCTCCGAACTCCAGTCCTGTCACGACCCCCTGGGAAACTGAAGGGAGCGACAATCAACTGCCACGGATATAAATAATGTCATACACAAGAAAGGGCAGATGCTGGTTGACAAAAAGTGAACATATGGGGCTGGAGAAATTTGGAAAAGTCATCCCGTCACCCATTCCTTCTCTCCAAAGATGCTGCCTGCCCACTGAGTTAAAGAGTTCCCACGGTAGACTCACGAATCACTAAGGTAAACACACGGGCCACTACGTTATTACAACGACTTTAAATGTTTCAATTTTTAACTTGAACAGTAAATTTGACTCATTGAAAACATCAAACATGTTTGATTTTTTTTACGAGTTAACAAGTTTCACGGGTACCTGCCGTTAGCGCCACGAGTCGCTAAGTTGCAAGCATGAGTTCCGATGTTCCCGCTACGTTGATTGTACGGGATTACCGCGAGTGAAAACTCAGGATACCTCGTGGGACAACTCGCACAGTGAGACAGGCCTTTAAGTATTGATTGAGTTATTCTTTCCAGCATTTAGCTTTGTTTCAAATTTCCAACATGCAGTATCGGAATAAATTTCCAACATGCCCCCCCCCACCCCAGTATAGGGAGTACTTAAAAACTCCTTAGTTTTTATTGGCTATAGACAGGAAAAACTGGCCTCAGTTGTAATATGTTTGAATGGGAAACAGTGCACCTTAAACAGCTGCAGTTTGTTAAGTCCATGTCATGGGATAGTTTGCTGTATTCAAATGGATGTTTTATGCTGCCTTTACCTTAGCAAAACCTCCCAAAGTGCTCATAAAAGGATGTGTTACTACTCCAAGCAAGCAAGCAAATGAATTGAGATACAAAGCAGACATAAGATTATCTCAGCACCTTTATTCCAGTGTACAGGAGACTGAAATTGTTTAAGGCATCAATTCAGGAGATACCGTGAAAAGATCAACGAGCAAATCAATGTCAGGACTTTAAAACCTAAGGCCATGGAACATTCCTGAAAAGATACAATGATCTCACTAAAGTGGCCAGAATAATATTGATATGGTTTTACTCTATGCTCACAATTTAACCACTTCCAGCTTCAATTTTGTCACCTCATATCATGCTCCTAACAATCACTATATTGTACCAGTAAAGCAAAACAAAACAAAAAGAAATACTCAGCACTTTAGCTAATATTTTTAGAGAAACAAAGCTAATTATTTAGATTGATGATCAATTATGGGAGCTGAGAAAGGTTGACAAATGATGAAACTAGAGACAAGGAAATTGGGTAACAGGAAAGTGGAAGTGAAAGTGTGATTATGTGGAAGTCATGAAAGACAAGGTTGGTAAATGGAGTTGATAATGAGATGAATAATGAAACAAAGAATAGGTATTTTTAAAATTGATGAACTGAATGTTGACCCCAGAAGGTTGTACATACCTGAACAATGAGGTGCTGCTCCTTGAACTTCCATTGAAATTCAATGAAATATTATACAAGACATATCAAATTGGAAAATTAAAACTGAGATAACTGCAAGCTTGTAGACTGAACAAAGGTGTTTGCTTACCATAGAAACATAGAAACATTGAAATTAGGTGCAGGAGTAGGCCATTCGCCCTTCGAGCCTGCACCGCCATTCATTATGATCATGGTTGATCATCCAGCTCAGTATCCCGTACCTGCCTTCTCTCCATACCCTCTGATCCCCTTAGCCACAAGGGCCACATCTAACTCCCTCTTAAATATAGCCAATGAACTGGCCTCAACTACCCTCTGTGGCAGAGAGTTCCAGAGACCCACCACTCTCTGTGTGAAAAAATTCCTTCTCATAGAAACATAGAAAATAGGTGCAGGAGTAGGCCATTCGGCCCTTCGAGCCTGCACCGCCATTCAATGTGATCATGGCTGATCATCCAACTCAGTATCCCGTACCTGCCTTCTCTCCATACCCCCTGATCCCTTTAGCCACAAGTGCCACATCTAACGCCCTCTTAAATATAGCCAATGAACTGGCCTCAACTACCTTCTGAGGCAGAGAATTCCAGAGACTCACCACTCTCTGTGTAAAGAATGTTTTCCTCATTTCGGTCCTAAAGGAATTCCCCCTTATCCTTAGACTGTGACCCCTTGTTCTGGACTCCCCCAACATTGGGAACAATCTTCCAGCATCTAGCTTGTCCAACCCCTTAAGAATTTTGTAAGTTTCTATAAGATCCCCCCTCAATCTTCTAAATTCCAGCGAGTACAAGCCGAGTCTATCCAATCTTTCCTCATATGAAAGTCCTGACATCCCAGGAATCAGTCTGGTGAATCTTCTCTGTACCCCCTCTATGACAAGGATGTCTTTCCTCAGATTTGGAGACCAAAACTGTACGCAATACTCCAGGTGTGGCCTCACCAAAACCCTGTACAACTGCAGTAGAACCTCCCTGCTCCTATACTCAAATCCTTTCGCTATGAATGCTAACATACCATTTGCTTTCTTCACTGCCTGCTGCACCTGCATGCCTACTTTCAATGACTGGTGTACCATGACACCCAGGTCTCGTTGCATCTCCCCCTTTCCTAATCTGCCACCATTCAGATAATAGTCTACCCTCATGTTTTTGCCACCAAAGTGGATAACCTCACATTTATCCACATTATACTGCATCTGCCATGCATCTGCCCATTCACTCAGCCTATCCAAATCACCCTGCAGCCTCCAAGCATCCTCCTCACACCTAACTATACCCCCCAGCTTGGTATCATCTGCAAATTTGGAGATGTTGCATTGAATTCCCTCGTCCAAATCATTAATATATATTGTAAATAGCTGGGGTCCCAGCACTGAGCCTTGCGGCACCCCACTAGTCACTCATCTCGGTCCTAAAGGATTTCCCCCTTATCCTTAAGCTGTGACCCCTTGTCCTGGACCTCCCCAACATCGGGAACAATCTTCCTGCATCTAGCCTGTCCAACCCCTTAAGAATTTTGTACGTTTCTATAAGATCCCCTCTCAATCTCCTAAATTCTAGAGACCGAGTCTATGCAGTCTTTGTTCATAAGACAGTCCTGACATCCCAGGAATCAGTCTGGTGAACCTTCTCTGCACTCCCTCTATGGCAATAATGTCCTTCCTCAGATTTGGAGACCAGAACTGCACGCGATACTCCAGGTGTGGCCTCACCAAGACCCTATACAACTGAAGCAGAATCTCCCTGTTCCTATACTCAAATCCTTTTGCTATGAAAGCTAACATACCATTCGCTTTCTTCACTGCCTGCTGTACCTGCATGCCTACTTTCAATGACTGGTGTACCATGACACCCAGGTCGCGCTGCATCTCCCCTTTTCCTAATCGGCCTCCATTTAGATAATAGTCTGTTTTCCTATTTTTGCCACCAAAGTGGATAACCTCACATTTATCCACATTATACTGCATCTGCCAAACATTTGCCCACTCACCCAGCCTATCCAAGTCACCTTGCAGTCTCCTAGCATCCTCCTCACAGCTAACACTGTCCCCCAGCTTAGTGTCATCCGCAAACTTGGAGATATTGCCTTCAATTCCCTCATCCAGATCATTTATGTATATTGTAAATAGCTGGGGTCCCAGCACTGAGCCTTGCGGTACCCCACTAGTCACTGCCTGCCATTGTGAAAACGACCCGTTTACTCCTACTCTTTGCTTCCTGTTTGCCAGCCAGTTCTCTATTCACATCAATACTGAACCCCCAATGCCATATGCTTTAAATCCCAATGCCATATGCTTTACCCTTTTTCATCATTGTAGGGATCACATTGTAAGAATGCGAAAGAGAAAGAAATACATGTAAACCATTCCCTCGTGTGGAAGGACTATTAAGATCATTGGACAATAGGAAGAGAAAAGATACAAAGCAAATGTTACATGTCATATATTGCACAGGAAAGCCCCAAGGGAAGGAGAGGGGTTGTTAGTAGTGTTGGTAGAATGGACGAGGAAATTGCAAATAGCAGATTCATTGGAACAGTGAAGGGAAAGTGCACCATATCCCGCTACTTATTTCTCTTCACAAATCATTAGTCCTAATTTCCATTCCTGCCTCTCCACGTGCTTCAACCAATGCCAGCAGCATTGCCGCCACCATATCCAATATATGCCATATTGTCTACCAACTGTTCCATCTGTATAGGCATATTTTTAATCCAGTTCTACTCAATCCATGCATCATAAGCCAGATAATATAAATAGGCCTCAATAATACTATGAAAACCAGTGGCTCTATCAGGTGACCCATTAATTGATGCTTCGAAGAAGCACATCCTTTTATACATTATGGTGTGGATGGGGAACAGGGAGTTTCAGTCTAGATTCCAGGGAAGACTGCAGTCAGACAATCACTTTTCTCTGACATAAGCTTCAAAGAAGCTAGATAAACTCTGATTTAAGCAATCCTCAAACTACATCTCTTAAAATCTAATTGGAGCCTGGTCCAAGAATGGACCATTGAGGTGAATTCCGGAGTTGAAGAGAGAATGTGCCCTTGAGATCAAGGCAGCAATTGACCAACCATGGCATTAATGAGCCCAGAAACTGAAATCAGTGGACAGCAGGTGGCCAACCCTTCAATGGTTGGAATCATACCTCACACAAAGGAACAAAATGTGTAAGAAAGAACTGCAGATGCTGGTTTAAATCGAAGGTAGACACAACATGCTGGAGTAACTCAGCGGGACAGGCAACATCTCTGGAGATTCTGAAGAAGGGGCTCGACCCAAAATGTCACCCATTCCTTCTCTCCAGAAATGCTGTTCTGTCCCACTGAGTTACTCCAGCAGTTTGTGTCTACCCCACACAAAGGAAGATGTTTGTGGTTGTTAGTTATCATCATTCCAGCCTTAGATCTTAGCTGTACAGGTTCTTCAGTTTCCTGTGCCAATCACGTTCCACTACTTCAGCAATATCCTTCTTTTCATCGCAAGGTCAAAATTTGAGATGTCTATACGAATGTACAATGTTCAGTTCCATTCATAACTCCACACCAGAGTACAAGACCTAACCAACATTCAGGCAAGACTTAATAAGTGGCAAGTAATTTTTGTACTGCAAAAGTCACAGACTATGATCATCTCCAAGAATAAAACGTCTAAACACCTGCCTTTGACATTCAAAAACATATCATTGCTGTGAACCCCACCGTCAACATCCCAAGGTCACATAATTGGTGTTCCATCCACTACCACCAGCCCATTTGATCGGTACCCAATCCACCATCCTAAACATTAATTTCCTTCACCACTGATGCTCAGTGGTTGTGGAATGTAGCTCCTATAAAATGTATTGCAGGCGAACCACAACCACACATAATAGAAAGCTCAGAATGGAGTTCTAGGTAATGCTCAGCCCATTAGTCGTTCCTGCCATTCCATCAGGATAGTACAATTTCTTTGCTTGTCTCCTGGGTATTGCAAAAATCATTGGCAAATCCTTAGATTTGGGAAATTAGCAAAACCTTAGCCATTACCTTAACTGACTGGGAAAGGCAGTGCTAAGGGGAAGGGGAGGTATTTCTATTATATGTACAAATACATTTTCTCAAAATCTGAATGGATAAGAAAATGCATCTGCAGGTTAAAGCATTAATGGAGACAAGGAAGATATTCAGGGAAGTGATAGTTAAAATGATAAAATGAACATATTTCTTTGAAATTATACATTATACAAAGGTCATTTTTGTGGTGTGGGGGACTGTGAATGCTCAGTAAATAAGTATTCCAGGTGCAAACAACAGATTGTTTTAGTCTTAAGGGGAAGACACTAAGGTAAACGTGTTGAGTTCACGTAAATTTTTAGCATTTCCCTACTGACTGACAAAGCAAACTCAAAGCCTACTTCTGCTCCCATTTGCTAGACTTCTGGAAACTTAACTTCATAATTTCTTACCAATAGCTCCTAAAGTGTTATTAATTTAGCACATATGCATTGATACACCTAAAAAAAATTAGCTTTGCATCCCATTTGCTGGCACCTATAATTTATCTTCTATCTAATAGTCATACAGCATGGAAACAGGTCGTTGCCCACACTGAAAATGTTACTCGAATTTCTGTAAGTAACTTTACTTTTTTTTAATTAAGCATATACATATGATTGGAAGGTGTGGTTACTGAATTGTTCTGGTCTACATCATAATTAAGACTTCATTACAGTGTACACATTGATATACATTTATTTTATCTGTAAGGTGCAGACAAATATATAATTTTGATCAGATGGTTGCATTTGGCAAACTTGGTTATTCCCAATGGCTAATATCAGTCCCATTTGGTTACATCTTATTCAATGTTATGTTTTAGCAATGAAAAATATGTGACTGAGACTAGGATGTTCAAAATATTTTCAGCAATCTGATCTCTTCTTCAGCTTACGAATTCTCTCTTGCCGAATAGTATCGCATTCCAAACCAGCTATTTCTGTCAGTCGCTGAATGAAAGCAGCTGATGCACCATGGAGAGGGTTATGGTAGTTCTGTACTGTATTAATAAAAAGTAAATGAATTATAATCACAGTAAAATTCTTAAAAGGCTCTATATTCATCTATCTTTGCAGCGTTAATGGATGTTTCCAGATACCGTAAAGGTAAATTTAAATGCAGCCTAATCAATGAAATGTGAGAATCATATAATAAAATAGCAGGATTAGAGTTTTAAATATGTAAATTACATAATGGTTAAATAAATCCATTATCATGTTATTGAATCCATTTGTATATTCCTTTCGTACATTTCTAATTGTATAGTAAAGTTAACATGTTTATACTTTGAATCTTACGAAAGTATTTGACCAATTCTTAACTGGGAATATAACGCTTTCGATAGGCTGTCCGACAAATTAAATAAGACTATAATTGCAACCAGGCTCAACTAATATTAACTAAATACCTTCAATACGTACATTTTCCAAGCACAATAAAAACTGATATAATTCTCATTTTTAGATAGAGTGGAATCCGCTTTTAATGATCACTGCTTCTACTCAGCAGTTTTAGAGAACAATATTTGTGACTGGGATGGCTGTCAGCCAAGTTGGGCCTTAGGACATCGTGATCTCAATTTGTTACGGTCTCCTCACTTGAATAATTAGCTTTAGCTTTCAAAAATGTCTTAGCTTTGCATTGGCAGTGGCGCTAATGAAAGTGCACAAAATTTAGCAGTAGTTTAAAGGAATGTTGTGCTTAAAGATAACAGACTGCAATTTGTGGCCAAATATTTTTTCAGTCCTTTTAAAGCTTAAAAATAAATTTTGAATATTTGAAAGGACACATACTCAGAGTATGTGGAGAGACCAAGTGGAATTGATTACATAGTTACATTTCTTTGCCTTGTGCCATTTCACTCCATTCAAATTTTTTTTCAAATATTTATCCCCTTCCTTTTAAAACTTATTATGGATTCTGCTTTCAAATCATTTTACTATATAGTATACATTTCTGGATAAATTAGATCAAATCCTACCATTGAAAGTTGTGAATTGAAGTCATAAACTCCATTCATGTGACTCATGACGCTGTTACCATGTTGTAAAAATATCTCAAGTTCAGGAATGTCTTTCAGAGAAATAAAATTGCTTTCGTACTCAAACTCTTGCAGAATGCTGCAAGGAATTTGTTGAAAAGGCTACTCATTTGTAAAGTTAAGCACAACAACAGTAGTACACAAATGTTGCGTTCGAAATAACATAAAATTACCGGCAGCTGGTAGTGTTTTGGAGTATTACACAACTCACCGTTTCAAAATAACATGCAAGTTACAGACATGTATCACATTTATTGCAACAGTTGATACTCAAATTAATCCAGAGCATGCTACAGAAATATTGCAACAGCTGACCATTTGGCAGAGCTTATTAAGGTAATAGGCACCCTATCAATTTTATAGCAAAATTTTTACTAATACACATATACCATAACTGATTCTTCTAAAATATATTCAATACTGAATAAATAGGCAAATATATTCACATTCAAAACATATATATAATAGGTTAATTGGCTCTGTAAATTGTCCCTAGTATGTTGTATAGAACTAGTGTACGGGTTATCGATCATTGGTCTCAGTGGTATCTCCAAGCTAAACGATACACACACATCTAAGGAAGAGATAAGTTTTCCAATTTCTCTGATATCAAAATCGCAAATACCTTTGCTACTTCCCATACATCAGTTGTAGGCACTGCTAATGCTGAGTGGTTATCTCTCCTGGAGTTTCCTACAGTATCTTATTTGGATTAACACCTGCTCTTCCATGGCTACATCCACAGGATTGTCCACTAAAACGTGTCTCTGACTGTTCTCAGTAACAACATGATAACAAGTGGCCCACATAAACCTCTCTATATCGGTCACTAATCCTTCCTACTTAATTCTTCAGGCTCCAAGCACATCCAGACAAATTCCAGGGCTCTTCTTCGACAACTGAACTTTCCCTGGAAGTCTGGGCATTCATCTGGTCTCTTGCCTCGAATTGTTTTATTGGTGTCTGAGGTAGGAATCATCTATTTTTTTTGATATTTGGACTGAGTTGTGATCTTGCTACATTGGATGCAAGCGGTAAATGTTGTGCATGGGGTTCAGAGTATTAGGCATTGTAAGAATCATTTTGCACAACAGTGCAAGGAAAATTTTCCAAAAACAACACAAATGTTGCATTTGCATTAACATAAAAACTACCGACAGCTAGATATCCTCTTGCCAAAAATCAACAATTAGACAGTAGAAAATTCAGCAAAACCCAACTCTGAAGAAGCGTAAGTGGTTTTGACTACATGTTATGTGTTAAGAAAACATCTACAAACAAAGAAACACCTAGTTGAAAGCAAGTCATAAAAATCACTACGTACCCTCCTTTGAATTGAGGAAAGCAATTTAATTATTTAAATCTATTCAGAAGAGGTTGATGGAAATGGTTGACATGCTCAGCGCAATGCATCCTTAGAAGATGCAAGCAATTTTTCTTAGCATGTCTGTCGTAGTATAACTGTTGCATAGATATTTGATACATTGTCATAAGATCTTTATTGCCCTCACCACTTCCTGCCACAGCTGTAATACGCCCCTTCCTTAGGGCATGTATCACTCATGTTGAAATGCCGTCTTCCTCTTCTCCTTAAGTTGTCTTTATATTGTCACAGTCTATGATTTATTATTGAATTGTGGATTTCCAGGTCAACCTGCAGAACTTAGAGTTCAGAACTTAGAGTTCATTAGTACACTTGCATTTTAACTATTTTCTGGACAATTATGGGTTTTGGGTCTCCTTGGCTACATGGTCTTCATATTCTTCAGTAGCATGCTGGTTTCCAGGTACCAAAAAGGTGAGCTCTCCATCAGGACTGGCCAAGAAAATGAAAGTGGAGTCAATCCATTTGCAAAAACAAAAGTTATAGATTATGCTCAGCCAAACTTGAGCGGAATTTGTCTCTAACAAAAAATACAGATGACTGAACAATGTAGCAACTGCAAGTGATCCCAAATGATTCCATTATTCTGTGCCAATATATTCCATCAAAAATCTAGTTACAAATTTGAACTGGAAATGGAGAAGATACCCTGGGAGGCTTACAAAATGTTCTACATTAGATAAGGTGGCAAAACATATAAAAGAAAAGTCTGATATAAAAAAGATTTTTCTGACTATTTGGAATGTCAATGCATTTTGCACTCAATAAAGATCTCAAAATTGTATGTTGTCATTTAAAGAACAAAAAAGCATTGAAAAATAAACGTAGAATGACCACATTTTTGGATTTGGTAAATCTTTCTAAATGACAGTGCTGACTGGAATAAGATTGTGGTGTTTCTAACACAGTAACATAATAATAGAAATAAGCTACTTACACTCATCGCATGGAAATGATATTGGACAACATAGTCCATTATGTGTCTTTGGGCTGAGTGAAATAAAAGAAGAAATGATTTAGAACAATTTTTGAGCAACAGGAAATTATTGGGAATCAAGTTTAATAAATATTTTTTGCTGAATCTTTCAAATGGCAGCAATGTTCAGAAAAGTGTTATAATTGTCTGCTTAAAAATAGCTGAAGAATTGCCAGATCACTCGTATAATTTAATAATATCAGGCTAACTGTTGATGAAAGTTGTAAATGGATGTTTCATCAAAAATAATAACATATTTATACCAATATATTAAAAATATATCATTTTTTGTAAATGACTTTGGACTTACATGGTTGTAAATCCATCTACGCAATATCAAATGTATTTGCTTCATGCGTAAGAAGTCTTTCAAAAACTTGTTGCATCATTTATTGGCTTGTGCTTTTTCCAAATGCCTGTTCCACAAGTCCCAGATAATCAGCTCCAAAAAATTTCCAGCTATCAATATCAGGTTGACAGGGTTGTAGTTGCCAGTTTGAGTTTCTCTCCTTTTTTAAGCAGTTGTACAACATTTCCATTCTATTGGATCCCCATTTGTGAGGATGATTGGAAGATTCTTTCCCTTTGTGTAATAAAATGCAACGCATCTAGGTCAATTGACTTTCTAACGTGAACTGTGAGCCTCAGTGGTCTGTCCTATCCTATAATCACAACTTCTTCTTTACAATGCATATCTGGAATCATCGCCTTTGCAGAAGCCAGATGCAAAACACATTGATTATATTAGTTGTGCCCTTGGCCTCTACAAGATGATTTCCTTTCTGATCCATAATCACCCCGACTCTTTATGTGACTAATCATACCATTTTATGCCCCATCTTTCCCACAACGTGAATGTGTACTGAGTCATCATCTTTGAATCCTTCTCTTGTTCTGTCTTGCCTATTAAGTTTTGATTCCAATCCACTTAGCCAGATCTCTAGTCAACCCACAAAGTTATTGCTTTTCTAATCAAGTAGTTCCATGCTTGATTATACCGCCTCATAATACAAAGTATTATGATAATTGTACCTCAAATACTTTCCCCACTGAAAATGCTCCAAAATACTTAGGTGGGGAAGAGAAGGGTGGAGAGTGGAACCAAATTTATCAGCAACTGCCGGCACCCATCATAGGTCGTTACATGTCGCTGAAAATTTTTAGCATGTTGAAAATCCAGCTGCGACCAGAACAAGGTACGACTCTTTGGGAGACTACTCACGACTATACAGGCTTCACCCCGTGACATGTCGCCAGGGTGTCGCCTGTATGGTCGTGAGTAGTCGCCCAAAGAGTCGTACCTTGTTCTGGTCGCAGCTGGATTTTCAAAGTGTCGAAAACTTTCGGCGACCTATGACGAGTGCCAACAGCCGCCGAAAAAGTCGCGTAAGTGGGACAGGCCCTTAAGGGTGCTGTAGTTCAGAAGACTAGCACTCCAGAAAACCCAAGCTCCAGTAAAATACTCTGGGGAAACAAAGCTCAGCGACAACAGTGACATCTAGCTGTTAAAGTGGAAACTGGCTGAAGAATGTCTGAATCTCAATTTCTTATTTTTACCCTTCCAACTCACAAGTGGAAAAAATACTCAACCTTTCATCATAACTCAAACCTTCCAGATCTGGTAACATCCTCATGAATCTATTTTGTATCCCTACCAGTTTAATGATATCCTTCCTATAGCAGGGTGACCAGAACTGGATGTAGAACTAGAAATGTGGCCTTATCGACATTTTGTACAGTTGTAACGTGATGTCCCAACTAGTGTAGTCAAAACCCTGACTGATGAGGCAAGTGCTAATCACCTTCTTAAGCACCCTGCCTGCCTGTGTCACCACCTTTATGGAACTATATACCTTCACCCCTTGGTCTCTCTAAACCACAAATTTCCCAAGTGCTCTGTCATTACTGTGTAAATCTTGCCCAGATTTGTCCTAACAAAATGCAACACTTCAGATTTTATCTGAATTAAACGATATCTGCCATTCCTCAGCCCACTGATCCAGTCAGTCATAGAGTTTTAGAGTCATACAGTGTGGAAACAGGCCAATCGGCCCAACTTGCCCACACCGGCCAACATGTCCCAGCTACATTACTTCTACCTGCCTCTTTGCCCCATTTCCCTACCAAACCTGTCTTATCCATGTACCTGTTTAACTGTTGCGATAGTCCTGCCTCAACTACCTCCTCTGGCAGCTCGTTCCATACACCCACAACCGTTTGTGTGAAAAGGTTACACCTCAGATTCATATTAAATCTTTTCCCCTTCACCTTAAACCTATGTCCTCCGGTCGTTGATCCCCCTACACTGGGCAAGAGGTTCTGTGCATCTACCCAATCTATTCCTCTCATGATTTTATACAGCTCTATGAGATCATCCCTCTTCTTCCTGTGCTCCCAGCCTACTCAACCTCTCCCTATAGCTCAGACCCTCGAGACCTGGAAACATCCCCGTACATCTGTCTATGTACCCTTTCCAGCTTGACAACATCTTTCTTATAAAATGGTGCCCTGAACTGAACACAATACACTAAATGCGGCCTCACCAATGTCTTATATAACTTCAACATGACCTCCCAACTGCTATACTCAATATTGTTAAAGAAGGAACTGCAGATGCTGGAAAATCGATGATACACAAAATGCTGGAGAAACTCAGCTGGTGCAGCAGCATCTATGGAGCGAAGGAGATAGGCGACGTTTCGGGCCGAAACGTTGCCCATCTCCTTCGCTCCTTAGATGCTGCTGCACCCGCTGAGTTTCTCCAGTATTTTGTGTACCTTCTATACTTAATACTCTGACTGATGAAGGCCAATGTGCCAAAAGCCTTTTTGACCACACTATCTACCTGTCACTCCATCTTCAAGGAACTATGAACCTGCACTACTAGGTCCTTCTGGTTTATAACACTCCCCAGAGCAATACCATTCATTGTGTAGGTCCTGCCCATGTTAGATTTCACATTTCTCTGTATTAAATTCCATCAACCATTCCTCAGCCCACCTGGCCAACTGATCAAGATCCTGCTGCAATTTTTAACAATTATCTTAATTATCTGCAACTTTTGTAACATCTGCAAACTTGCTAACCTTGCCATGTATGCTCTCATCAAAATCATTGATGACAAACAGTAACAGACCTGCACTGAACTCTGAGGCGCATCACTAGTCACAGTCCTCCAGTCCGAGAAGCAACCTTCCACCATCACGCTCTGCTTCCTTCCATGAAGCCAATTTTCTATCCATTCAGCCATCTCTCCTTGGATCCCATGCGATCCAACCTTCCAGAGCAGCCCACCATGTGCAACTTTGTCAAATGCTTTGTTGAAGTCCATATATTGTAATCATAGAAGTCCATATATTGTAATCATAGATTTTCTTCATGTCTACTTTAATTTTGTCATCCACAAATTTACCACCATCGGCATTCACATCCAAACAATTAATATAAATAATGAACAACAGTGGATCCAATATCAATCTTTGTGGTACATCATTAATTACAGGGCCTCAAGTCTTAAAATCAACCTTCTACCAGCACCATTTATTCGGTACCTTCATGAAAATTCTGAATACAATTGGCTAGCTCATCCTGGATCCGGCATGATCTCACATTCCTGACCAGCATACCATGCAGTACCTTGTCAAAGTCCATGTAAACAACATCCACTGCACTGCCCTCATCAATCTATGCGGGCACCTCTTCAAAAATATCAAATTGGAGACACAAAATTTCCCATACATAAAGTTTAATCATCCTTAATCAGACCATGCCTTTCCAAATGCACATAGATCCCATCTCTCAGAATCCCTTCTAATAGCTTACCCACCACTGGTGCAAGGCTCACTGGTCTGTGGTTCTCCAGGTTTTGCTTGCAGCAGTTCTCAAATAGAGGCACAATATTAACCACCTTCCAGTCTTCTGGCTCCTCACCCATGACTATTGATGGAGGAGGATGCGAGGAAGCTTAAGTGGCATAAAAATACCACCATTGGCTACTTAGGCCAAATAGTGCACTTTGCATATTCTCTGTAATAGCATATTGATTAAAAATAAGAAAATAACTTAAAATAGAGGAAAGACCAGCCACAGAAAGTATCAAGGGGTGTGGGGAGAAAGAATATGGTATTTAATTTGAATTGCCATAATGATATTCAATGGTGGAGTAGAATCAAGGGGCCAAATTACCTTTTTATAATCATAGTTTATTGTCATGTGCACCGAGGTACAGTGAAAAGCTTTTGTTGCGTGCTATCCAATCAGCAGGAAGACAAAACATGATTACAATCGAGCCATTTACTTCTGTATGTTTCTATGTTCTTTCTTTGGCACATATGTTTAATTCATTTGTAACTATTCTTACCTTAATGTGTGTAGCTCAGATGCAGCACATGTAGATTCCTTGAATAAATGTTGAAGACTTTTGGCCTTACACCCTTGAATTCCATTTGTTTGAGCCATTGTTGGTACTCTAACATCTCTGTCATTTCTTTTCATATCGGAGGAAAGAACTGAAAATGAAAGGAAACGGGTCTCTGTTGGTGAGAATCTAGAACACAGTATTCATAAGAGAGGAGGAATTCATTAGTTATTTTGTCACTAATTATTAAAACAATTGAAGTAATGAACAAAAGGGAGCAATATACAATATTACTTATATAGGGAGATCTGCTCTCCCTATATGTTCACCAATACTAACACACATGTTACAGACCACTCGGATCTATAATCCAGTCCGGGTTTTACCATATAGTCACCATTTAATACTAACGTTTCCAGACACCAGCGGGCAATCGAGATGCAGTTACAGTGATGTCAACATGATGTGTAATATTATTAAATGCCAATAAACTTGTTGGATCTTTACTTGGAGTACGTGTTAATAGCTCTACATGGTGTCAGAGTTTTCGGACCCATCTGCTCCTAGTTTATCGGGTTTTTTTTTTAATTCCCCAGTATTTTTTTTCTCCTTCCCACCTTATTATGGCTCAATCGTTTAAGAAGCTCGACCCCCTGGTTTTCGATGCTGACCTTAGCGAACGTTCTTGGTTCTTGGTTACTTGGTCCTCCAAAATATTCCAACTGGAATTTAAACTGGAGGTGGTGAAGGGAGTGGTTAAGCCAGAGAGGGTTTTTGGGAAGAAAGTGCCACTTTAAATTTAGTTGCATCTGGCTGGGCAACCGTGGTTTGTTGGAGATTATTCCATGCTTTAATAGTGCGTGGGAAGAACGTTGGCGGATTTTTGAAAGGGATTTAAATGTCTACATTCGGGCTGCCCACAGCGGAGCGCCTCCCGACCAGATAGCTGCTGTGCTTCTCAACGTCGCGGGCCCAGAAGCTATTCAATGAGCTGAGCGGTTCCACTATGCTCCAGCTGTGTTGGGCGACAACAATGAGGGGATCACCTCACAAGAGTCTATGGATGACCCAGTCTGTTTAATGAACAAGTGCAGACAACTGTGTGAACTTCTGACCAACACTGTTATGGAACGCAACAAATTCTATCAAAGAAACCAGCTCCCTGGCGAGCCTGTCGAGGCTTACATAAGTCCCATAAAGCACATTACCAGCCGGTGTCGTTTTGGAGACATATGTGACGAGCTTGTCCGCGACAGGTTGGTCAGTGGCATCTTGAATGACAAAGTGAAAAGTGAACTACTACAGAATGCTGATCTAACTCTCAACAGGGCAGAGAATATCTGCCACATTGCTGAAGCTACTGACTCTCATACCCGCCCCGCAGGGCCGGGTCCGCACTCATCGTACCATATGAGTGTTGCCAACCCGTTCTACTGTGCGCAACGCCTGCCACCAGAAGAGAGGCAGCCTAGCAGGGTTCTCGTTCAATATAATAATTGTGGTGGTTCACACACACTCCGCTGTCCGCGAGCAATGCCCACCCTACGGGAAGGTTTCTGTAAATGAAGAAACCACTTTATTCGGTGCTGTCGTGCCCGCAGAGATCATACAGAACCCAAACAGCAGGTAAATCTGCTCCAGCAAGATGGTTCCCACGGCGTGACCGATCAAGATCAAGCTGTGCCATCTCCTTGTGGGAATTTGTCGGAACCTGACATTTCCAGCCTAAACATGCATTCTCTATCTGAGATTTAATGTAAACTTCGTGATCCTGAAGTTACCTTTCGAATCAATAACATTACTGCTGTGGCAAAGATCGACTCTGGGGCTCACTGCAATGTTATGTCTCTGGCCGAGTTCGCCAGGGTCAGGAATGCAGAAGCTGTTGTAAATACCAAAGCCTCATTAATTCCTTTCGGAGGGGGAGATGTTCACCCAGTTGGTCGGGTTGACCTGCAGTGCCATCTAGTGACACGTGTGCACAAGCTGAACTTTTTCATTGTCCCAGGAAAAGTAACAACTTTACTCGGTATTGACCCATCAACCCAAGCAGCCACTTCTCCCTCACCCAGTCCCTGCCCTACCATGGTCCACACTGGCAACAGACATTTTTTAATGGCGCGGTAAACAATACCTGGTTCTGGTTGACTCGTACTCGGGCTGGTTTGAGATCAATCTGCTTCCCAGCCCCACTTCAGCAGGGGTGGTTCAAAAACTAACGCAACACTTTTCAATTCACGGGGCGCCCGTGAAACTCCTGTCTGATAATGGAAGCCAGTTCACCAGCCAGTGCTTCAAGAATTTTGCCCAACGATGGGACTTTCGTCACATTACCAGCAGTCTTGAATTCCCTCAATTGAACGGGCTGGCCAAGCGGGCAGTCCGGAGTGCCAAACAGGTGATGGAAAGATCTCATTCGGCAAAATCTGATGTTTACCTGAACTTGCTTAACTTAAGAAACATTGCCCACGACCGAGTGCTAGGGTCTCCTGCCCAACGCCTCATGTCAAGGCCGGCCCGTACCACGCTGCCCCTACCCAAGCATCTACTTCAGCCACAGGTTCGCAAGCCATCGGTAATTCAAGCACAATTTGAACATAAGCGCAAGATCCAGAAACACTCGTATGACAAAACAAGCATGCCACTCGAGCCGTTGGCAAGTAGTCAAGTTGGACGACTTCAAACTCTCAAGGGTCATGATCGCCTTGGTTTAATCCGCAACCCTGCACCAAAACCAATTCGTACATGGTCGATTCAAATGGAGGGACTTACCGGCGAAACCGTCAGCACCTTCTACCAGTGAAGGAACTGCAACCCATGATCCCGTATCCAGATGTTCCTGGACTGTGCCTCCGTATGACTGGTATTCTCCCTTCCCCGGCCCGGCGTATGTTTGTGTAGTCTGCGCCCAGCATGGATCCTGCCTTCTCGTCACCACGGTCGGTGGCCTGGTCTCCAGTCTCACCTCACCCGTCTCACGGATCTCCGATGTTCCAACAGCACCCGGTCTCACAGTTTTTGCCGGTGAAGGATGGCGATGCGAGCTTGTACCGTACACGTGTGGGTCGCATTTGCAAACCTACCCATAGATACGGGGATTATGCTTCATCTGCTCCTCCAGTGCTGAAGCGACTGCCTATTATTACTGACGCCGGTTAAACTTGATTACTGTACTCATATATATATATATTCGTAGTTACATTATTTTCTTACGGGGAAAGATGTAGATCTGCTCTACCTATATGTTCACCAATACTAACACACCACTCGGATCTATAATCCAGTCCGGGTTTAACCATATAGTCACCATTTAATACTAACATTTCCAGACACCAGCTGGCAGTCGATATGCAGCTACAGTGATGTCAACATGTTGTGTAACTTTATTATATGCCAATAAACTTGTTGGATCTTTACTTGAGTATGTGTTAATAACTCTACACTACTCAGGAGAAAAATCATCTACTCAAAACTTTGTGTTTTGGTCAAGTTCCTTCTCGCCATTGGGGCACTGACTGCGTTGCGCGGCCTTCTGGATTAGCAGCGTCGCCATTGCTGGCTTGTTTCCGAAGTAAACTTGAGGGATCGTACAAACTGCCTTGATGAACTAGGGAATTATTTACTTAAGTGTGAGTTTACATGTCGCCTATTGTGCAAGTCAGGGAATGTATGTACAGGTGTAGCTAGGGTCCCTATATACCATTGCGACCTCTTTGACCTGTAGAAAGTGGGAGGAATTGATGGAAGTTGCTGAAAGCAAGGACAGGTTTTGCCAAGCGGAAAAACTGATTTTGTGGAAAACTGATTGGTTCTTTATTCAAGAAAGAAATGGGGGGGCCCAAAGACCTCCCTAATGGGAGGTGGTGATGTATAGAGAGTGCACATGAAAGATAAAGATAAGCCTGTGGGGACTAGCAAACTGAAAGTTATGGAGAGCACAAAAGGTGTCCCTGATGCAAGTGGAATGCAATTGGACAAAGGGAAAAAGAATGCTGTCCAGAAATGAAGGAAGTCTTCTATGATATATTTGGTAGTTTATTTACTTGTTTTGAATGCCGTAACTCAGCTAGTGCTGAAGCATTACCAGTGGATGGTAACATCTCACTCCACATTGTGTCCTTCATTACATCAACTGCAGTAAATCAGGAAATTTATGGTTAATTCAGTCTGATGATTACAAAATAATACTATGAGGTGGTCTTGTTGATGCGTCATCATGCAACTATCTTCCAGAAGGCCTACAGGTCTGTTCTACACAATAAAGATCAGCCACTTAAAAAGGGCAAAACAAACTCATGCTATGTTATATAGGAAAGCACTGCAGATGCTGGTTTAAATCGAAGATAGACACAAAATGCTGGAGTAACTCAGCAGGACAGGCAACTATGTTGTTCCTTCTTCTACCTTGCAACCTTGGAAAATACAGTAGGATTAATCTCTAGCTCTAACAAATGCAAATTATTCCTGACAAATGACCCATCAATTATTCAACAGAAAACCTGGCCTGCAGTTACATGTTAAATATCAATCTGAGCCACTCAGCGGTCAGACAATATTACGTGTCGGGACTCTTCATCAGCCTGAAGAAGGGTCCTAACGCAAATTATTTCCTTCCTCAGATGTTCCCTGACCTGCTGCATTTCTCCAGCAGATTGTTTCCTTGATGCTCAAGATTCCAGCATCTGCAGTCCCTTGTGTCTCTCTGTAGTAAAACGTGATGTGTTATGATAATGAAATAAGAAACGTAGCCTTTTCTCGGGTATACCTCAGTATAACATTCTTTGTCTGGTGAATCTTTGCGTTCATACCACGAATGCTTCCAAGATCAGCACAGAATATCTCAAGTTTTGTCAAATACACTTGATACAGTTTTTTCATGCTTATCAAATTTGATCTTTGAACCAGCAGAGCGCTTTCTTCACTTTCACCTTTACAGCTTTACAACATTGCTGTCATTTTGATCCTTTCTCCAGTGTAGGCATAAAGAATAGTGAATGAGTTTCCATGTAACATCTGGCCAATTGCTGTTTAAATTCCAGTTCACATATCACTGGTACTTCAGCAAACTCTAGTTCTTACAAAAGATCATTGACCCAACTAGGAATTATATTTCTCTCTTCACATATGCTGTCTGCCTGCACATTATTTCCACCATTTTCTGTTTTTATTTCAAACAACATTAACACCTTTCTCCTTCAATTGTATGCAAGGTTCAGTAGAATTATCTTAGGGTGGGTACACAAGAGCCATCTAGGAAAACACCCTCCTAACCTAATTTATGCAAACAAAATCCTTTACAACTCTTCTCAATAGATTTCATATTGAATAGTTACCCCAGTTTGTCATGATCATCCTTGACAAAATGCTCCTTGGTATAATATTCATGGCAAACAGACACAGTCTGTTTGCTGTCATTCATTCTAACGATATGTGCCAGCACATCAACAACATCTTTTCATTTGGTAGTTATTTTACTCACAAAGAACTAGACCCTACCTTGAGTCTTTGCTCAATAATGTTCAAGGTATGAGATGGGAATTGGCTAGGATAGACTGGCAAATTATACTTAAAGGGTTGACAGTGGAGATGCAATGGCGAAGATTTAAAAACCGCATGGTTGAACTCCAGAAATTAGTCATGCCTGTCTAGCGAAAAAATAAAACTGGGAAGGCGGCTGAACCGTGGCTGAGGGAAGTCAAGGATAGTGTTAAAGCCAAGGAAGAGGCATATAAATTGGCCAGAAGAAGCGGCAAACCAGAGGATCGGGAGAAATTTAGAACTCAACAGAGGAGGATAAAGGGATTAATTAAGGGGAAAAAAGAGCATGAAAGAAAGCTTGGGGAAAAGATAAAAACTGACTGTAAAAGTTCCTATAGGCATGTAAAGAGGAAAAGATTAGTGAAGATGAATGTAGGTTCCTTACAGTCATAGACCCAAGAAAATTTATAAGGGAAACAAAGGAAATGGCAGTGCAGTTAAATGAGTACTTTGGTTCTGTCTTCACTAAGGAAGACAAGAACAATCTCCCGGAAATACTAGGGGACCGAGGATCTAGTAGGAGGGAGGAACTGAAAGGAATTCACATTAGTCAGAAAATAGTGTTAGGTAAACTGTTGGGACTGAAGGCAGATAAATCCCCCGGGCCAGATGGTCTGCTTCCTAGAGTACTGAAGGAGGTGGCCCTAGAAATCATTGGTGATCATTTTCCAATGGATCAGTTCCTGTGGACTGGAGGGTATCCACTGTAACTGCAATTTTAAAGGAGGGAGAGAGAAAACGGGGAATTATACACCAGTTAACCTTACATCAGTAGAGGGGAAGATGCTGGAGTCAATTATTACAGATGTTGTAGCAGTGCATTTGGAAAGCAGTGACAGGATCAGTCAAACTGGATGGTTTTATGAAGGGGAAATCATGCTTGACTAATCTTTTGGAATTTTTTGAGGATGTAACGAGTAGAATGGATAAGGGAGAGTTAGTGGATGTAGTGTATCTGGACTTTCAAAAAGTCTTTGACAAGTTGCCAACAAGAGATTAGTGTGCAAAATTAGAGCACATGGTATTGGGGGGTAGGGTATTGACATGGATAGAGAACTGGTTGGCAGAGAGGAAGCAAAGAGTAGGAATGAATGGGTCCTTTTCAGAATGGCAGGCAGTGATTAGTGGGGTGCCGCATGGCTCGGTGCTGGGACCGCAGCTATTTAAAATATATATTAATTATTTAGATGAAGGGATTACAAGTAACATCAGCAAATTTGCAGATGACACAAAGCTGGGTGGCAGTGTGAACTGTGAGGAGGATGCTATGAGAATGCAGGTTGACTTGGACAGGTTGGGTGAGTGGGCAGATGCAGTTTAATGTGGATAAATATGGAGTTATCCACTTTGGTGGCAAGAACAGGAAGGCAGATTATTATCTGAATGGTGTCAGATTAGGAAACGGGGAGGTGCAACGAGACATTATAGAAATTTATAGAAACTTACAAAATTCTTAAGGGGTTGGACAGGCTAGATGCAGGAAGATTATTCCCGATGTTAGGGAAGTCCAGAACAAGGGGTCACAGTCTAAGGATAAGGGGGAAGTCTTTTAGGACCGAGATGAGAAAAACATTTTTCACACAGAGAGTGGTGAATCTCTGGAATTTCATTTCGGAGTCACGTGAGTGACTTCGTGAAGAGCGCGCCGGCGCGCATGCTCGACATATCGTCGTAACGCGTTGCTGCGACGGCTGACGGAGGAGCGTGCTCCTCGCCAGCCCTTCATAAGGGAACCACGCAGGTAAGTATGCTACCTTAAATTGGTGGTTCTTGTTGTGTTTGCTTCACAGCAAGAACATGGATGGGAGTTTGAGAGGCCGGAGATCGGGAAGAAGTCGCCGGCCAGCAGTTCCGGAGCGAGAGTTGTCGGGGGTACCTGCAACGCAGACCGGAACGAGGGCGGAGATGTCGGTGAGCTCTGTCTTTTCAGGTCCGGACCCGCCCGCACACCACAGCTCGGAGGAGTTTGACGAGGAGGAGTGTGGTGTGCCGCCAGAGCAGGACGACCCTGCCATGGCAGTCCGGTCGTCAGCAGGCTTGCTGACGGCCTCGAGCAGACGGGTCCGTGCGGCTGCACGGCCCGCTTCACGAAGCCCCCTGCGCAGGGGAAGGGCCGGAGCCCAGACGCCTAACCCTGTCGGGGCTAAGGCTCTGCCTGCCGCTAAGGAGCGGTCAGGTTCCAGGACGGAACCCGGGGCAGCTGTGAGGTCCAGCCGTCGCCCCCCAACTTCCGACGCCGGGACGAGTCAGTTGGGGGTCCCGTCACGGTCGCCGAGCCCCCCATGGATGGGTGGGCGAGACCATGCGTCGGCAAGGTCCACGATGTGGGCAGCTGGCAAGCCTGCACGGGCCCAAGGTATCCAGGCTTCGGCTGGTGCCGACACTATGCCGCATCTGTCCTTAGAGGCAACGGCTTCCGCTCCCGCTACACGGAGGCGGTTGAACACGCCCGTGCAGGAATCGCGCAGTTTCGCCTCGGCGGCTGTCGACGACAACTACCGGCACCGGCAGGGCCTCGACGAGGTGCGGGCCGATGACAGGAGCCCCGGCCAATTTTCAGAGCTGGAGGACTCCGACCACCTGAGTGTTCAGGGTGAAGGGCGTATTGACCGTATAGAGCGGCTGCTGGAACGTCTCATCCAACATCAACAGGCATCCAGCAGCGACAGGCACAGGGCTTCATCACCAGCTTCATACACCAGCCTGGAGCAGCAGGACGAGGAGGCCGTGGGCGACCCCATCCCACCCCCGCCTGAATTACCGGCGGAGGACCTCCTCGATGTGGCCACCAAGTTTGCAGCCCCTCATTCCTTGGGGCTTCCTATCAATACAAAGCTGGCAGCCACTGTGGACTTCCTAAATAATCACCAGCTTCAGGAGGAAGTTCTATTACAAGCCATGAGCCGTCACAAGGCTCCATCAAACTGCAACTCCCTCAACGTGCCTGTGGTCAATACGCCGATATGGGGCAACATCAGTGCGGCTATCCGTCAGCAGGAGCTGAAGATTCAGCGGATCCTGAAACTCCTCACGGCCGGGATTACTGCCTTTGTGCGGTCGGTCGATGGAGAGGAGCTTAATTTGGACCAGGAGGATGCTCTGGCGCTTCTATGCGCTACTCAAAACGAAATTAACGGCTTTCGGAAAAATAGCATCCGCCCAGCGCTCAACCCCAAATTTGCAGGGTTGTGCAAACCACCGCCGCCGCCGCCCCGTCAGCTCTTTGGCGAAGACCTTTCCAAAAGGGTCAGAGAGCTTGATGAACAAGCCAAGACCGTGGGGCTCATGCGCTCTCAGAGTGCCCCCACGCCATCGAGCTCCAAAGCTTCGCTTGGCCGCTCACGAGGGTCTGCCAGCATGTCTACCAGGAATTACCCTCCAGGTCCAAACCGATATCAGCCACCCCAACCACAGGGGTCTTTTTTAGGACAGGCTCGGCAGAAGCCGAGATGGAAAATGAGGACGCCACGACCTCAAACCAACCCAGCACCTCTACGTCCACCCACTCGTGTCAGGGACCGCCGGTAACCACAGAGGTGAGGCGGTCTGGTTCTCTTTTTTCTCTTTGTTTAACTTCACATGTTGGTGGGCGTTTGCGGTTGTTTGCGGGTGCATGGGGTAATATTACCAGTGATGAGTATGTGTTACGGAATATTCAGGGCCATAGCATTGAGTTTATTAATGGGGACATCCCTCCGTCTCAGCATAGACCGGGTCGTATGTTTAAACTAACGGCTGCGGAACAGTCCGTAGGCTATAAGGAAATTTTAAGGTTGGAACAGAAAGGGGTCATAGAGAAAACGGTTCATGAGCCCGTTGAATTTGTTTCCAATATTTTTACCCGACCTAAGAAAGATGGAGGCTGTAGAGTCATTATTGATCTGACCACTCTGAATAACTTTGTAACATATACTCATTTTAAAATGGACACGTTTGAAACGGCCAAATCATTGATCTCACAAGGGTGCTTTATGGCATGTATTGATTTACAGGATGCGTACTATACCGTACCCATGCAAAAATATTACAGAAGGTTCTTAAAATTTATCTGGATGGACCAGCTGTGGCAATATAGGGCGTTGCCTAATGGGCTCACCACAGCCCCTCGATTATTTACTAAATTGGTGAAGCCAATTATGGCTTATTTAAGACAACGACATCATGTCGTGATGGCCTATTTAGATGATATTTTAATTATCAGACACACCTTGGAATCAGCTCAACAAGGGGTTGCAGCTGCGGTCAATTTGTTCCAACAGCTTGGGTTCATTGTTCATCCAGAAAAATCTAAGTTCTGCCCCACCCAGGTAATTAATTATCTGGGGTTCCAGGTGAATTCCATTAGCATGAGAGTCACCATACCAATTAACAAAGTTGAGGAGGTAACACAGGTGTGTACAGATTTACTCAATACTCGTATACCATCGATTCGTCACACAGCTACTGTCATTGGCAAGATTGTGGCTTTGTTTCCGGCAGCCCGGTATGGACCTCTGCATTATCAAAACTTGCAGAGAGCCAAGATTGCTGCGCTGCGGCGGCACGCTGGTCATTATGATCGATCAATACAGCTGCCGCCTGCAGCATTGGATGAGTTACGATGGTGGGTTTGCCACATTAGTAACTCGTTTAAAACTATTATTGAGGCGAAACCGATGATATACTTACAAACTGATGCGAGCTCTGATGGCTGGGGAGCTACGAATCAGCATTCTAGTTGTGGGGGCCGATGGGATACCCTTGAGAATACAATGTTGGTATCACAAGGGATCAACTATTTGGAGCTGCTTGCAGCGTTTCACGGACTTCGTGCATATTGTTCCAAGATCTTTGGAGCACATGTCCGGCTCCAAATAGACAACACCACAGCGGTGGTGTATTTAAATCACATGGGCGGTACCAGGTCAGTTTCATGTGATAAATTGGCTAATTCAATTTGGCTCTGGTGTGTCAAGAGAGACATTTGGATTTCAGCCACCTATTTGCCAGGTGAGCTTAATTTTGTGGCGGACGCCAGGTCACGCAAGTTCAATGATAATATTGAATGGATGTTACATCCTGAAATTTTTGCAAAAATCACAGCCAAATTTGGGAAACCGGATATTGACCTTTTTGCGTCCCGGTTGAACCATCAGGTACCAACCTACGTCTCGTGGGAACCAGATCCTGGGGCTATAGCGTTAGATGCATTCCCTCCGTTTTGCCTCATCAGTCGGGTATTACGAAAAATTCAGATGGATGGTGCCAAGGGCATCCTTATCATACCCGACTGGCCTACACAGCCGTGGTATCCGATGGTCTTTGACACGCTCAGTGAACCTTGGGTCCGTTTGCAGGGTAGCCCAGAATTAGTTACTCACCCTGTATCAGGGGAGCCACATCCCTGCCATGGCTATTTAAATTTGTTGGCTTGCAGATTCTGAATCGGCCTTTAGTTGGATACGGCCTTTCTACCCGGACCATGGATACCATTGCAGCGTCGTGCCGAGAGTCTACAAGGCGAAGATACCGCTCTCACATCAGGAAGTGGGAAGCCTTCTGCAGCCGCTCTCGCATCACGTACGATGCCGTGACTATAACCGACGTCCTGGAATTCCTCGCGGGGTTGCACCATGATGAACACTTAAGCTACAGTGCCATCAACAGCGCCAGGAGCGCTCTATCATTCTACCTCAATATTGAGGTGGGATCCAACAAGCTAGTGTCCAGGCTCATGCGGGGTATTTTCAATACGAATCCGCCTACACCACGCTACAATATCACCTGGGATGTCAGGGTAGTTTTAGCTCTGCTCAGGACGTGGTCCCCCATGGAAGGGCTCCAGCTGGACAAACTCACCATGAAGTTGGTGATGTTACTAGCGCTGACTTCAGCATAGAGGGTACAGACACTCCATAAACTACGTGTCGACAGAATGATGTCTACCCCCACAGAAGTAGTTTTCTTTGTTGACGAGCTACTAAAGCAGCATAGACCTGGGTGCACAGGGCTGCAGCTGAAGTTCCCGGCATACCCCGCAGATGCTAGGCTATGTTTAGCCTCCCACATCCGTTACTACGTCAAGGTGACGGCAAGCATCAGAGGAAAAGAGAGATACCTGCTTGTCACTCATAAGAGACCTCACCATCGAGTGACAACACAGACGATATCCAGGTGGCTTCGAGTCGTCTTGGGTAAGTCAGGTATCAACACTAATGTGTTCAAATCTCATTCCACCAGGGCTGCATCGACGTCGGCGGCGAGGGTCATGGAGGTGCCCATGGACCATATTCTCGCCACAGCAGGATGGGCTAATGAAGCGGTGTTCCAGCGTTTCTACAACCGGCCCGTCGCTGCGCCTCTACAGTTCGCAGAAGCCGTATTAGATGCGGGGCAAGAACGTGGAGATGTCCCCGAATAAGGGGTTTTGATTTGTTGTTAATAAATATGATTTGTTTTGCAGTATGGACTAGTCAGCACGTTATTCCTCCCATCCATCCCTGGTAGTGGTGTGACAGCATGGACGTGGTCCAGGGCGTGTCATCACAGAAGCTTTGAAGTCTTCACGAAGTCACTCACGTGACTCCGAAATGAAATAGTAAGATTGAACGAGAACTTACCAGTTCGAAGGTTGATCTTTATTTCATGAGGAGTCGAAGTGAGGGATTTCGTGCCCTCCTCGCCCAACCCTCAATCACCTTCATCTGGTAATCTTAGTCGTTTTCATTCTTACTATGTGAAGTCATTTCTTTTCATTGGTTTCTGTGATTCCACGCCGCTACTTTGAAGTATGTCGAGCATGCGCGCCGGCGGGCTCTTCACGAAATCCCTCACTTCGACTCCTCATGAAATAAAGATCAACCTTCGAACTGGTAAGTTCTCGTTCAATCTTACTATTCTCTGCCACAGAAGGTAGTTGAGGCCAGTTCATTGGCTATATTTAAGAGGGAGTTAGATGTGGCCCTTGTGGCTAAGGTGATCAGGGGGTATGGAGAGAAGGCAGGTACGGGATACTGATTTGGATGATCAGCCATGATCATATTGAATGGCGGTGCAGGCTCGAAGGGCCGAATGGCCTACTCCTGCACCTATTTTCTATGTTTCTATGTTTCTATGACCTGGGTGTGCTGAAAGTAAACATGCAGGTACAGCAGGCAGGAAAGAAAGCCAGCATGTTGGCCTTCATTGCGAGAGGATTTGAGTTTAGGAGCAAGGAGGTCCTACTGCAGTTGTCCAGGGCCCTCGTGAGGCCGTACCTGGAGTATTGTATGCAATTTTGGTCTCCTAATTTGAGGAAGGACATTATTGCTATGGAGGGAATGCAGTGTGGGTTCACCAGGTTAATTCCCGGGATGGCAGGACTGACATATGATGAAAGAATGGGTCAACTGGGCTTGTATTCTCTGGAATTTAGAAGGATGAGACCGGATTTTATAGAAACAAATAAATTTCTTAGTGGATTGGACAGGGTAGATGCAGGAAAAATGTGCCCGATGTTGGGGATGTCCAGAACCAGGGGTCACAGTTTAAGAATAAGGGGTAGAGGTCATTTAAGATTGAGATGAGGAAAAACATTTTCACCCAGAAAGTTATGAATCTGTGGAATTCTCTGCCACAGATGGCAGTGGAGACCAATTCACTGGATATTTTCAAGAGAGAGTTAGTTTTAGCTCTTAGGGATAAGTGAATCAAGAGATGAGGAGAAAAAGCTGGACCTCGTTATTGATTTTGGATGATCACCCATGATCATATTAAATGGTGCTGCTGGCTTGAAGGGCCAAGTGGCCTACTGCATCTATTTTCTATGTTTCTAAATGTTGTGCCTACTTGACGTCCACTTCCATTCCCTGAGAAAATATCAATGACCTGTTTGAAAATATAAGCTCCACGTGATGCAGCCTCCTCCAAATATGTATTTTCTATGAAATTATAATCCTACAACATTTTCTCTAAACCCATTTAAGATGCAATGTTCAGCAATCTATCTCAAATCTAACAGCAGGTTTCACATAGCTGATTCCAACTATTGAATTTACACATTATAATATGACTTGGTAATGGGGCACTCATGCAATTCAACTAATTTAACTATATTTTCATATATAATCTAATTTGGGCTCCCAAATCAGTTCTTCCAGCATTTTCTATTTTTGTTTCAGATTTCGGCATCTGCAGTTTTGTTTGTTTTCCAAACAAAACAGACTTTTCCATTTCCTTCTGCCATACATATTTTTAGTAAAAGAGTATTCATTTTTATCTGCATGTTCAGTCTGAAGGAATATGAAGTACCAGTTGTGGTCAGCTCTATGTGTGCTATCTGAATACAATCGATGTCAGCAAAAATAGAAACAATATTACTGAAAGTGCAGTAATCCATACTGCTCTTCAGCTGCAGACAAGAAAACGCATTAAAATCTCATAAAAAGTAAGGATTACTCTTGTCAAATCCTGTTCAGCCATATTTTATTCTCTGGCACCAATTCATATAATGCTTGCTTTAAGTTAAAAAGTGCTATGAATCTTTTCTTGATGCCATCTAACCACTAGAGGGAGCTGATGGCAATACAATCCAACTATTTTTAATTGATTAAAGAACACAGCATGGAAGCGGGCCATTCGACCCACTGAGTCCACGCCGAATATCTACCAGCCATTCACACTAGATCTATATTATTCCACTATCCCATCCATTCCCTACACACAAGGGGAAATTTACAATTAACTGATAAACATGCATGTTAATGGGATGTGGAAGGAAATCCGCCCGGTCATCGGGAGAACATGCACACAGACAGCATCTGAGGTCAGGATCAAATCCAGGTCTCTGGCACAGAGGCAGCAGGTCTACCAACTGTGCCACTGTCTGCCTTTAAAACAAACCCCGCCTCATAGAATCAGAGTCATAGATCAGGGCTGCACAACTAAGGAAACAGACCCCTTGGTCAACTTGCCATTGCTGATCAAGTTGTCTAACCAAGTCTAGTCAAACATGTCTGTACCTGACCCATATTCCTCCAAACATTTACTATCCACATAATTGTCTCCATTTCTATTAAATATTATAATTGTACATGTCTCTACCATTCCATCTGGTTCCATGTATGTACCACCCTCTGTGAAGAAAAGGTTGTCCCTCAGGTCCCTTTCAAATCTTACCCCCCTCACCTCCAAACTGTGCCCTATAGTTTTGATTCCCCTACACTGGGGAAAAGACTGGCTATTCACCTATTCTATGCCCCTCATGATTTTATATACCTCAACAAAGTCATCCTTCTGTTTCCACACTTCGGGGGGGGGGGGGGGGGAAGCACAGCCAATCCAGTCTCTCCTTATAATTGAAACCCTCCAGACCTGGTAATGTTAATCCTGGCTAAAACAGAGCAGCCATAGCACCAAAATTTAGTACAGACTCATGTATTGTTAGGCCATTTTGATCAAGTCTGATGTGCTCTGCAGAAATAAGACAAGCTTCTGAATGGTGCCAGTAAGTCTAGGCCCCAGGTCAGTGTTGCATATTCAACAGATGAATGGGATTTCTGCAGAGGACCCCCAAGGAAGTGTAAAATGCATGAAGTTGATTGGATTAATGCAAACTAAGTGTACATATTGTAAATAATGTTGCTAGACAGTTACCCTGCTGTTTGTTGATTGGTTAAAGTGTTGAGTCCCTGGCAGGTATGTTTGGATTCCAGGGTAAATGTTGCATTATTCAAGCTAAGCTAATGTCTTCTGGAAGCTTCTCCTGCAACAACGCAAGGGAGATTCATAGTGTTACGTTTCCTGCAGTTGCACAAAAATGCCAGGTGATGGGTTTGTTTGGCTGGGAAGAGATGTGTGAACCGAGGAGTTGCAATTTGATCCAAAACTGGCTGTGTGATAGGAAGCAGAGGGTGGCAGAAGGTACTGGGGTGTATGACAGGGATCACGCCGGGGACTCATGGTGTTTGTTGTATACATTAACAAACTGAACACAAGCATAGGAGATATGGTTTGTAAATTTGTAGACAACACAAAAGTTGTTGTTGATATTGAAGAGCAAATTCTTTGGTTGTGCAACAGGGAGAATGAATTGGGTGTACAGATACATAAATCTTTGCAAGTGGCAGGATATGTTGAGAGAGTGTTCAGTGCAGCATATGGGATATTAGTCAATAGACAATAGGTGCAGGAGTAGGCCATTCAGCCCTTTGAACCAGCACCACCATTTAATGTGATCATGGCTGATCATCCCCAATCAGTACTCCGTTCCTGCCTTCTCCCCATATCCCCTGACTCCGCTATCTTTAAGAGCCCTATCTAGCTCTCTCTTGAAAGTATCCAGAGAACCGGCTTCCACCGCCATTAGATGCAAATATTTCCACAGACTCACACCTCTCTGTGTGAAAAAGTGTTTCCTCATCTCCGTTCTAAATGGCTTACCCCTTATTCTTAAACTGTGGCTCCTGGTTCTGATTGCCCCAACAACGGGAACATATTTCCTGCCTCTAGCGTGTCCAAACCCTTAATAATCTTATATGTTTCAATAAGATTCCCTCTCATCCTTCTAAACGCCAGAGTACACAAGCACAGCTGCTCCATTCTCTCAGCATATGGCAGAGGGCCATAGACCCTCAGTAGTCGCTGCTACAGATGGCCCGATGTACAGGCAATGGAATACACTCTGCGGCTTGGAGGTCCCGAATCGGCACTTTCCTGCTGTAGTCCACGATTTCAGGATGTTATAGGTCGCAAGCCGGCAGTCGGAGCTCTTCTCCGGCGATCCCCGGCAAGGGATCCCAGGCTCCGGATGGTAAGTCCACTCCACGCCCGCGGCTAGAAGCTTGGCGGACCACAGTCCCAACACTGCCAAAGTCACCAGGCCAGCGATCAGAGCACTCTTCTCTGGCGACCCCCGACAAGGGTTCGCCTGCTCCACGATGGAAAGTCCACGCTGCGCCTGCTGCTGAAGCTCTGGGCCCGACTCCAGGAAAGGCCGCTGCAATCCATGGTGTTAGGCCGTGAGGGGGGCGACATGGAAAAAGTCACCTCTCCGTGGAGGAGGCGACCAAATGCAGTTTCCCCCTTACCCCTCCTCACCACCCCCCACATACGACATACCGAGAGGTACCCAAACTAACACTAGACACACCAAAAAACAACAAAAGTTGAAATGCCGAACATGCTTGGCAGGGCAGCCGTCTCGCAGCGCCCTCACCGACCCCAATTAGTCAAAATCTGCCCACCACACTTTAGTATGGACATAATGGTTATGAGATGATGCAAAACGATTTCTTGGAATGATTTATGGGATGAGTTTTAATTCACAGGGTGAAATTGGAGCAAAGTAGATTAAGAGTTCTGACAGAAGCGTATAATATTCTGAAAAGCCAATGGTTCAACAACACAATACAAATTCTGGGACAACAGGAAAATGTGAGGAAAAATGATGATTTGAAACTCAGTAGCTGCAAGGGCGGCAGGAACACAACAGAGCTTTCTGACATGATTATTCCTCCCAATTTTATGCTGCTTGCAGGAGCCATTTACGTTTATTGTTGGCATATCATAATATTTTGCTTAGATATATATTGCAGTATTATTTTGGACACTTGGGGGAGGTCATTAAAGGCACAGGGTGGTGTATATATAAGGGCATAGGGGACAGGAAGGGGCAGGCACAGGGAGGGAGCGCATACAGTTCTCACCAGACCAAGGACAGAGCAACCAGCTACAACTTGCATACAGAATTAGGAAAGCCTGGTACGTTCATCTCTTTGTTTGTATAACTACCTCAATAAACAACCAACTAAACTGGAAATAACGACTGGAAGATCTTTCTATTGGATCTGCGTAAGATCACTCCTACTGTACCTGTGTATTAATGGCAACTGGAAAAGAGGACACTGGAAAAGTTGAACATTTGCCATTACACTAAGTGAGAACTTGCTCTATGAGTGAAACTGGAGCTTGTGAATCATTCAAATGGAACAGGTATTGTTTTATTTCACAAACCTGACGCCGCCATCCCCATTCAACTGGACATTGTAGTGGCCATTTGGCTTGTTTTGGGTGTCATTAATGATGGCATGTGTCTTTAAATTTTAGACTGCCCGTTATATTGTGGGTGGGATTTATGACGTATTTTAGGGCATGTTTGGAACTAAGTTTCTTGCGCATAAGCTTAGTTTTTATTTAAGTTTTGGACTAGCATGGAGAAGGTATACCCTTTGACAATGCAGAGTATAACGGAGCAACGAGACATCTGCCGCTACAGACATTGTCGCCACCTGCGCTAATCTGACTGACGGAGATTGGAAACCCCGAAAGCCAACGCACAGGGAAAGTGGGTATGTATAGCATTAAGCTTTATTGGAGTAGCTATATATGATAAGCTGTATTGGAAAACGGCTACTATATTGGAGTTAAGGGTTTCGACCCGAAACGTTGCCCATTTCCTTCGCTCCATAGATGCTGCCTCAACCGCTGAGTTTCTCCAGCATTTTTGTCTACCTTCGATTTTCCAGCATCTGCTGTTCCTTCTTAAACTATATTGGAGTTGATTGACTGAATGCTATAATCTCACAACTATATCATCTGTTTGAAACATTGTGCCGTTGGCATACGGTTTTCACATCAATGAGTTTTAAAGGGATAGTGAACAAGCATGTCTGTTGTCAGATCTGATGCTGAGTCACAAGGTGGCGATGTTGGAAAGGATTCTGAAATGGAAAAAAGAGTTATTAAATCCACTGCCAAAGGCTTGGAAATGTTCATTGAAAATTGTCAGAAGGCAAGAAACTTGAGATGTTAACAAGTTAATGGAAATGCTAAAAGAGCTCATTAAATCAAAAGGAAAATACAAATGTACAATCTAACCTGGTTCAATTAATCAAGCTCTGTGATTAAGACAAAGAAAGTTACGACCGCCTGATAGTGAGCTTGAAAAGCAAAACCATCAGTTTCAACAAAAAATTGAAACTTTTAATGGTTTTATACAAGATGTAAAGGTGTAGTTATCTGATGTTGGACAGCAAATTACACACACCATTGCTGAAAGTGCCATATAATATTGTTGAAACCTCAAATGACATTGGACCTGATGACAATGTTTCAAATGCCTCAAAACCTAAACTAAGCTACAAATCTAGTTCTTCATCCTTCTGAATTTTGTAGTCGGCAGGGCAGTACTCTGCATATCGCCAGCTTGGACAATTTTACATTTTTATCAAGCCAATTAACCTACAAACCTGTACGTCTCTGGAGTGTGGGAGGAAACCGAAGATCTCGGAAACACTTAGATCACGGGGCGAACGTACAAACTCCATGCAGACAGCACCCGTAGTCGGGATCGAACCCGGATCTCTGGCGCTGCATTTTGCTGTAAGGCAGAAACTCTACCGCTGTGCCACCGTGCATCTTCAATGTCCTCTGCTCGCATTAAAGCTCTGGCAGAAAAGGCTGCTCTCATGGAACGGGTAGCCACCCTGAAGAAAAGACAAGAGCTTGAGGCACAAGAAGAACAATTGAAAAGAAAGAAAGAACAGCTGGAGCTAGAGACTGAGCTGGCAGCCAATGCAAAGATCAATGTATTTGAGTCCATGAGATCAAGAAGCAGCTCTAGAATATATGATGAGCTCTTATTTGAGAAAAGGAACTGCTCAAAATGAAACATCAGCCAAATTAAATCCACATGCAAATGAATATTTACCTGATCAAGTGCAACAGGTTGTTAGACCAAAATAAACAACTCATGGACTATCTGTTAGAGCTCATGATGTGACCCATCTAACTCAATACTCTCTTCAAAGGCAAAATGTACAGACACATATGCAAAAGGGTGTGCAGGGTCATGTTCGCAGTACCCCTCCTGTACTGAAAGATGGAAACCAAGGTGATATCTGTAACCTAATTCAGAGGCAAAATTACATCACGGATCTTCTGGCTCAACAAAATCTCTCTACTACTTTACCACCAAGAGACATTCCCGTTTATGATGGTGATCCTTTGCAGTATGAAATTTTCATCAGGGCATTTGAGTGAGGAGTGGAAAGAAGGACGAATGATTACCGTGACTGCTTGCATTTTCTAGACCAATACACATGGTTGGCCCTGCTGCTGCTGCCAATTGAATATCAATTGTAAACCTAGAGAACCTACTGGTCAAACAATACAATCACTTCAGTGAAAGAACCAGCAATGAAACAGAGGAAATGTCCAGAGAAGTTGTAGAATTCTTGGATACTGTGAAACTCTCAGCAAAGATGACAGATGGACAATATTGTCCAGACTTACCTTTCAAACAAGAAAATGTCAGCATGCCAAATAACCGTTGCATTGCAGAGCGGCTCATCCAGAGCCTGAAACGCAAGTTTGGCAAGAATGAGAAATTTCATGATGAATATACATCTTTCCTCAGAGAAATGAGTCAAGTCAAGTTTACTCATCACATTCACATACGAGATATGCAGTGAAATGAAAAGTGGCAATGCTCGCGAACTGTGCTCGCGATGCTCGCGAAATGATTGACAAAAGTAATGCTGAAATGGTACCAGTGGACCAGCTGAATCGAAGTGATGGAGAACTCTGGTACATCCCTCATCACGGGGTGTATCACTCAAGGAAAGGAACCTTAAGGGTGGTCTTTGACTGTGGTGCAGTCTTCAAAGAACATCATTTAACTGCTACAGGGTTCAGACCTTACCAACTCACTCATTGAAGTTCTCATCAGACAAGAACTGGTTGCTTTGATGGCTGACATCAAAGCAATTATAATAATAATACTTTATTGTCATTGTAAATACATACAACAAAATACATACAATGAAACATACAATGTTTCATCAGGTCAAGGTATCAGTAAAGCATATTGACCATCTGCGATTCCTGTGGTGGCCCGAAGGTGATGTGCACCAAGATCTTGTTGGATACCGGATGAATGTACTTCTTTTTGGAGCCGTGTCGTTACCAAGTTGTGCAAACCTTGCATTAAGGAAAACTGCTGAAGACAACAAAGCTCACTTTCCAGCAGAGGTGACAAACACAGTAAAGAACAACTTCTAGGGTTACACAAAAAGCTGGAGAAACTCAGCGGGTGCAGCAGCATCTAAGGGGCGAAGGAGAGGAGAACTTCTTCAAAGTAGGCATACCTTGAGGAGATATCGCAGTGGAGTAGACAAAGTGTTAAAGAAGGAACTGCAGATGCTGGAGAATCGAGGGTTAAGTTCTATGTAGATGATTGCTTAAAGTTCAAGTTCAAGTTTACATTTATTGTCACTGTACCAATTGGTACAGCGAGATTTGGGTTGCCATACAGCCATACAAATAAAAATAACACAACACACGATAGAATTTAACATGAACATCCCCACACAGCGGAATCAATGTTTCCCACTGTGGGGGAAGACAATAAAAGTTCAGTCACCCGTGGTCGAGGCCTATTGAGGGCTCCGCAGTGCCGCAATGGCGGCCCGATGTTTCAGGCCCCCTTTCCGGATGATGGAACTCCGGCATCGGAGTAACATTCTCAGCAGCTTGGAGTTCTGAATCGGCCGCTTCCTACCGGAGACCACGGCTTCCGAAGACCACATGCCGAGCTGGGCGGAGCTCCACACGGCAATCCTCGCCGAAAGATCCTGGAAGCTCCGCAGACTACAGCTCCACGGTGTTGAAGTCGGCCGTCTCAGCACTCCAGAGCTCCAACACGGTGACCCATGTAAGGCATCCGCGATGGTACTTCAGTGCTGCGCTGCCACTGAAGCTGAAGCTCTGGCCGGTCTCCGGCAGGAAAAACCACGCCAATCCAGATGGTAGGCCGCGAGGAGGGGGCGAAGATGCGGCTCGGAGGAAAGACACATTCCTCGACCCAGTAGTGACTAAGAAAACAGTTTCAACCACCCCCCACATAAAAAGACTGAAAGATCTCTGAAACAAATCTTTTTGACGGACTAAAAGGTTTAAAAAGGATGAAAGGACGAACAGCTGCGGGCAGGGCAGTCATACACACCGGCGCCACCCACTGAAAATCCATGCCTTCGGAACAGGAAGCAGTTCAAATGGTAAGAGACCTGACTGTCCTCTGCCAAATGGGAGGATTCATGCTATCAAAGTGGATCAGCAACAGCCGTGCTGTATTGGCATCCATTCCACAAGAAAACAGAACTAAGGTGACCAGGGAGCTGGACTTAGACAAAGACAAAGATAATCTGCCAATGGAAAGAGCACTGGGATTGCACTGGTGCGTTGAAACGGATGTGTTCAATTTCAGAATTGCTGCACAGTAACGACCATACACAAGATGGGGCATCTTGTCCGTGGTCGGCTTTATATAAGACCCTTTAGGATTTCTAGCTAGTGGCTGACCTACATTTTTGGGGCCCTGAAGCTTGAACTGTTATGGAGGCCCCTTCGCAACCAGCAACGAGGTCTGGGTAACCACTGTTATCTTCTTCAATGGGGTTGTTCCACGGCAGATCACCACAAATTTTAATTTCTGTCATAAATGTTAAGTGTTTTAAAGTATTTATAATTATTTCATATTAAATATATTTAGAAATGTGGAATTGTGGAAATGTGTCAGACTCGATAACAATCAGCACCTCAGTGCTCAGAACAATCAGTGCTCAGCCCCCTGCTGTACTCACTCTATACTCATGACTGCGTAGCCGGTCATAGTGCGAACTCCATCGTCAAGTTCGCTGACGACACCACTGTTGTGGGACGTATCACTGATGGGGATGAGTCAGAGTATAGAAGAGAGATCGAGCGACTGTCCATATGGTGCCTGCACAATAACCTGGCCCCCAACACCAGCAAAACCAAGGAACTGATGGACTTTGGAAGAAGTAGGATGGGGACCCACAGTCCTGTTTATATCAACGGGTCGATGGTTGAAAGGATCAAGAGCTTCAAATTCCTGGGCGTGCACATCTGTGAAGATCTTTCCTGGTCCGAGAACACAGATGCAATTATTAAGAAAGCTCATCAGCGCCTCTACTTCCTGAGAAGATTACGGAGAGTCGGTCTGTCAAGGAGGACTCTCTCTAACTTCTACAGGTGCACAATAGAGAGCTTGCTGACCGGTTGCATCGTGGCTTGGTTCGGCAACTTGAGCGCCCTGGAGAGGAAAAGACTACAAAAAGTAGTAAACACTGCCCAGTCCATCATCGGCTCTGACCTTCCTTCCATCGAGGGGATCTATCACAGTCACTGCCTGAAAAAGGCTGGCAGCATCATCAAGGACCCACACCACCCTGGCCACATCTCCCTGCTACCTTCGGGTAGAAGGTACAGGTGCCTGAGGCCTGCAACGACCCGGTTCAGGAACAGCTACTTCCCCACAGCCATCAGGCTATTAAACTTGGCTCGGACAAAATTCTGAACATTAATACCCCTTTATTTGTTATTTGCACTTTATCAATTATTCATTCATGTGTGTATTTACGTATTTAATTGTAGTCAATGCCTACTATGTTCTGTTGTGCTATGCAAAGAAAGAATTTCATTGTCCTGTCAGGGACACATAACAATAAACTCTTTTGACTTTTGACTCTGACTTTGAATGAAACACCCTTAATTTGAACTTTTTTTGTTTACGGCTAGCCTACATGATACATTAATAACCGTTTAATTCTTATTTCAACTATTATTTTGTATTGAATTACACTTTTTTTTTAAACCCCTTTTCATACAGTAAACCCAAAATTTTCAAGCAATTCAAGCATGATATTCACCTCCAGAAAAAAAGTATTGGCCTACCCCTTATTCTTAAACTGTAGCCCCTGGTTCAGGACTCTCCCAGCATTGGAAACATGTTTCCTGCCTCTAGCGTGTCCAATCCCTTAATAATCTTATATGTTTCAATAAATGGCCTCATACAACTAAAAAAATCTTTACAAGAAATATGTTACCTGAAATGTCTCTTTGCCTAGCACTGAGATGAGAAAAAACGTTTTCATCAAGAGTTGTGAATTTGTGGAATTCTCTGGCACAGAAGGCAGTGTTCTCGTCTCCTTCAGCAGCACCTCTGTCTCCTTTCCTGAGCTCAGACACCCACCTCTCTCACCTCACCTACGCTCACTTCCCCTCACCTACACACCTACACCTCGACGATACCTCACTACCAAACTTCTCCTCATACCTAAACCTAATCCTTCTCACACCTTCTCAAACCACTATCAAACTACTCCTCACACCCACACCTAATCTGCGCCTCGACTAATCGCCGCCACTCTCCCGCTCCCGCTATTTATAGCCCCCCCCCCCCCGGCCGTTGGCGGCACCTCACGTGAGCGGATCGGCTCAAACCAGGGGGGCGGGGCCGATAATGGAGAACGGCGCAGGCGCATTGCCCGAGATAGCCGGTGGGAGGGGAGGGGAGGGGAGGGGTGCACACGCGCTGACATCAAGCCCCTCCCCACAGGAACAGAAGTGAGGCGGCAATTATGTGTGACATGGGATGTTTAGTCGAAGCGAGGTTTAGTGAGTTGAGGTTTAAGTGTGATGTGAAGTTTAGTTGAGGCAAGGGGTTTAGTCGAAGTGAAAAATCAGATTGATTTCTAGGAAAACAAAAAAATCGGAATTCCGATTTAAATCGGAAGAATATCTGGACAAAAGTCGCTTCTGGGGCCCCTCCAGGATTAGGGGCCTTGAAGCATAAGCTTCATTAGTTTCACAGTAGATCCATCCCTGGTTCTAGCACCATTTACTCTGCCATCCAAGCTGATTATGCAGGAGCTCTGTAAGAAAAGACATGGGTGGGATGGAAACATACCCCAAACCTTCTCTCGGCGATGGACAGGATGGTTAGCAAATCTCAACAAGATGACGGAGTTTAAAGTGGACCGGTGCACGAAGCCCACAAGCTTTGGTCAAATCAGATATGCACAACTGCACCACTTTTCAGACGCCAGCGAAAGTGGCCACGGTACTGTTTCATATCTAAGACTGGAAGATGATAACAAATAAGTGCATGTTGCATTCATAATGGGAAAATCCAGAGTGGCACCATTAAAACAAATGATGATTCCCAGAATGGAGCTTAGGCTGCAGTCCTAGCTGTCAGAGTTGACACAATGCTGCAAAAATAGTTACAGCTTCAACTGGACAAATCCATCTTCTGGACCAATAGCACAACAGTGCTTAAGTACATACCTTTTTTTTTGAAAATGTGTAAAGGAAAAGGGGGGATGGTGTAATGTATATAGCTCCTTTTATTATTTATTGGTAATTGTTTTGTTTTTGTAATTGGCATTTATGTTTATTGTTGGCATATATTATTTTGCTTGGATATATCTTGCAGTATTATTTTGTAAGGTCATAGGGGACAGGAAGCGGCAGGCACAGGGAGGGAGTGCATACAGTTCTTACCAGACCAGGAGCAGAGCAACCAGCTACAACTTGCATGCAGAATTAGGAAAGCCTGGTACGTTCATCTCTTTGTTTGTACAACTACCTCAATAAACAACAAACTAAACTGGAAATAACGACTGGAAGATCTTTCTATTGGATCTGCGTAAGATCACTCCTACTGTACCTGTGTATTAATGGCAACTGGAAAAGAGGACACTGGAAAAGTTGAACATTTGCCATTACACTAAGTGAGAACTTGCTCTATGAGTGAAACTGGAGCTTGTGAATGATTCAAATGGAACAGGTATTGTTTTATTTCACAAACCTGACGCCGCCATCCCCATTCAACTGGACATTGTAGTGGCCATTTGGCTTGTTTTGGGTGTCATTAATGATGGCATGTGTCTTTAAATTTTAGACTGCCCGTAATATATTGTGGGTGGGATTTATGATGTATTTTAGGGCATGTTTGGAACTAAGTTTCTTGCGCATAAGCTTAGTTTTTATTTAAGTTTTGGACTAGCATGGGGAAGGTATACCCTTTGACAATGCAGAGTGTAACGGAGCAACGAGACATCTGCCGCTACAGACATTGTCGCCACCTGTGAATATGAAGTGGATAACTTCATACTCATCCACATTAAACTGCATCTGCCCACTCATCCAACCTGTCCAAGTCATCCTGCAGTCTCATAGCATCCTCCTCACAGTTCACACTGTCACCCAGCTTTGTGTCATCTGCAAATTTGCTAATGTTACTTGTAATCCCTTCATCTAAATCATTAATATATATTTTAAATAGCTGCGGTCCCAGCACCAATCCTTCCGGTACCCCGCTAGTCACTACCTGCCATTCTGAAAGGGACCCGTTAATCCCTACTCTTTGTTTCCGGTCTGGCAACCAATTTTCTATCCACGTCAGCATTCTATCCCCAATATCATGTGCCCTAATTTTGCCCACTAATCTCCTATGTCAAATTATCAAATGCTTTCTGAAAGTCCAGGTACACTACATCCACTGGCTCTCCCTTGTCCATTTTTCTAGTTACATCCTCAAAAAATTCCAGAAGATTAGTCAAGCATGATTTCCCCTCCGTAAATCCATGCTGACTCAGACCGATTCTGTTACCGCTATCCAAATATGCCGCTATTTCATCTTTTAGGATTGACTCCAGCATCATCCCCACCACCGATGTCAGGCTAACTGGTCTATTATTCCCTGTTTTCTCTCTCCCATCTTTCTTAAAAAGTGGGATAACATTGGCTACCCTCCTATCCACAGGAACTGATCCTGAATCTATAGAACTTTGGAAAATGATCACGAATGCATCCACGATTTCTAAACTTTTAATATGGATAAATGTGTGGTTATCCACTTTGGTGGCAAAAACAAGGAGGCAGATTATTATCTGAATGGTGTCAGATTAGAAAAAGGGGAGGTGCAACAAGACCTGGGTGTCCTGGTACATCAGTCACTGAAAGTAAGCATGCAGGTACAGCAGGCAGTGAAGAAAGCAAATGGCACATTGGCCTTCATAGCGAGAGAATTTGAGTATAATAGCAAGAGGTCCTACTGCAGTTGTACAGGACCCTGGTGAGACCACACCTGGAGTATTGTGTGCAGTTTTGGTCTCCTAATTTGAGGAAGGAAATTTTTGCTATTGAGGGAGTGCAGCGTAGGTTCACCAGGTTAATTCCCAGGATGGCGGTACTGACATATGATGAAAGAATTGATCGACTAGGCCTACATTCACTGGAATTTAGAAGGTTAAGAGAGGATCTTATAGAAACATATAAAATTCTTAAGGGATTGGACAGGCTAAATGCAGGAAAAATATTCCCAATGTTGGGGGAGTCCAGAACCATGGGTCACAGTTTATGAATAAGGGGTGGGCCATTTAGCACTGAGAGGAGGAAAAACGTTTTCATCCAGAGAGTTGTGAATCTGTGTAATTCTCTACCACAGAAGGCAGTGGAGGCCAATTCACTGGATGTATTCAAGAGTTAGATATAGCTCTTAGGGCTAACGGAATCGAGGGATATTGGAAGAGAGCAGGAACGGGGTTCTGATTTTGAATGATCAGCCATGATCATATTGAATTCTCGCTCGAAGGGCCTACTCCTGCAAATATTTTCTATGTTTCTCTTATTCTTATTCTCTTGTTTAAGAAAGAACTGCAGAGGCTGGAAAAATCGAAGATAGACAAAAATGCTGGAGAATCTCAGCGGGTGAGGCAGCAACTATGGAGCGAAGGAATAGGTGATGTTTCGGGTCGAGACCCTTCTTCAGAATTATTTTCTTATTCTGTTAATTTTTAGATGCATTTCCTGTCCAATATCCACTAGTTTTGACAAAGGATTGAACTAAAATGTTCACACCTGTTCTCACCCAAACATTCTCAAAGTCATCCAGTGCAGAAGCAGGCCATTCAGTCTGCCACATCATTGCTGTCTATCAAGCACCCATTTACACTAATGCCATTTTGTTCTCTCTACTTTCCCCATCAATTCCCTCCTGAATTCTACTATCCACCTACATGATGGACAATGTGCGAGGAAACTGAAGACCCAAGCAACCACTGGGAGAATATGCAAACTCCATGCAGACAGCACCAGAGGTTTTGATTGAATCGGAGACAGTTTACCAGTTATTCTCCCTCTATCTACGTTCAACCTATGAACCAGTACTCTGACAAAAAATCAAGTGAGAATGGCAAGGGCACAGGATACATTATGGGTGGGAAAACTAATTGATTGATCAAACAGGACATTCAGAGACAAAGCTGCCACACTGGCTCAACATCAGATGGTAAATGTCCAAATATGGGGAATAAAACCTTTTGATCCTTTTCATCAATTTATCTGTTGCAGATCATTGTAGAGACATGGGCCCATCATCTCACCAGAGAAGCCTTCCATTTTATTTTGTAATATTTCTACACTGCTAAATAGAATGGATTCAGAACAAATCCAACAGCTCAAAAGTGGCCATCTATGAAGCATTACACGTCATTGGTTCCAACAATTATATTTAATCTCTATCTGTAGTCTCATATCTGAAAATATTCCTCATTAACTTCAATAAAAAGAAAGGAAATCAATGTTTATCTTTCAATGGCAAGTGTATCCTTGACCTCTATGCATGCATCTGCAATTTCAGCTTTTCTGCTGGACTTGATGTAATGTAATAAAGTGTAATGAAAGCAGAGAGCATTAAAACAGAAAAGGAATGCAGTGTGTAATAAAATGGTAGCTCACAATCACCTTAACAGCAAATTAAGGAAAGACAAAAAAAAAAATTGCCTTGCCAGCAATGCTCTCAGTCCTAAAGTAATTATAAATCAAAACCAAAATGTTGCTATAAATATGCACTTTAACTCTATCCACCTCACTTGATTTTCAAACAGATGTGGAGAACAATTTTTTTAACACTTTGCAAACGTAATCTCGAATACTCAACCAAATTAGCTTTTCATGTGAGATTAATAAAACTATTGCTCCTTGTGTGAAAATGTATTTCCCGATTTCACTTGATTCTTCTGAAAGACAGAGCTATAATTCTGACAAATCCTTCTTGTACTGGATCTTCCCACCAGAAAAAAAATGGTCGAATATACTCGATTTAATACTTTTTTCCCCCTCATTTAAAAAAAAATGGTGATTTGGTTCATCGCCCTTCAACTCAAAAATACAATGGCACTGTTTAAATGCTGCCAGACAAATGTTACTTTATCTATGAGTATTTCATTTAACAGTGGAGTCAAGATTTTATGTGTACAGAATTTAAAAATATACATATTCAAATTTACATTGCTAAAGATTACAGACAAAATTCAAGAGATGATTCAAGTATTTAAAGTTCAAATTACCTTTACTCCCACCAAGTCCTGCACTGGTTTTCTTGCTCCAGTCAAATGGAAACTGATCTTTTGAGAACTCTTCAAATAAACCGGTGGGGAGCAATCTTTGTTTTGGGCTTCGACTTGTGCATTCTTGCCTTTCTTTTGAACTGAAAAAAAGGAAATGCTACCCTATGTTAATCAGCAGTGTTAAACAATAAAGTAAATTTTGGACAAAGTAAAGTTAATCCTTTTCAATCTAATTCCTGTACGGTCAGAGATATTAACAAAAAAGGCACTAATAACAATTCTAGATAAGAAAAATCATTGTCAAACTGCAAAAACGTAATGGTTTTGCAAGAATCGGCAGAAGTCTACTCCCATAATTTGGTTTTGCACAACGAGGAATACAATATCCCTGTCAATATCCAGCCAAACGCAGACCTAATGAGGCTGTTGGTTTCACAGATTTATATAGTGTATATCTGATGTCAATTGCAGCTGAAATGCTATGCCTTGTATCATATTTCTGAACATTTCTCACAAAAACATAATTTTCCCATTTTCAATTTCTCTGCCATCTTCTCCACTTGTAATAAGCCACAATCACATACACTATATGCCAGTAAAATAAAAGCTCTTCACTGTATATTAACTATTGGTATAGCTTTCCAGTCCTTTGGCTGCTTTCAAAACATTTATTAAACTAAATGAAAACAATATTTCATCTATACGTTTGCCAACAATTGCTTCCTCTTCATCTCAAACCAGGGCAGGACTTGCACGATAAATGGCAGAGCCCTGGAAAACATATATGAGGCGGAAGGGTGGCCTTGTTGAAGCGTACAAGATCAAATGGGGCATGGATGAAGTGAATGCTCACAATCTTTTCCCCAGGGCACAGGATTCTAAAACTAGAGAGCATAAGCTTAGGCTGAGCAGGGAGTGATTTTAGAGGGACCCACAGAACAACCTTTTCCTCTCATAAAGTAGTCCAGATCTGTAAGGAGCTGCCAGAGGAAGCTGTAGATGTGGATATAAGTACAACTTTCAAATGGCATTTGGACAGAAAGGGAGTGGAGGGATATGGGCAAAGTAGAACTTGCCCAGAATGCCAATTTGCTTGGCATGCACAAGGTGGGCAAAATACCCTGTTTTCATACTGTGTAGCCATATGACTCAGCATTCAATGAACCTCACTTTGAGGGCTTCCTAATGCTCAAATATTGTTTTAACTGGCAATCTTTTGATATCAATCCACCTTGCCAGATTTCTTTCTAATTCACAAAAAGCCCCTCATTTAATTGCTCTAAACTTCAACTATTGTAATTATTGTTTCTCAACTGCTCTTCCAATGATCCCCAACTCAATGCCTAGAACTGGTCTAGCACTGCTTCTATCCTTCTTGACTTGGCAATATGTGTGTTTTTACAATACTGGGTACAAAAAGTGTGACATCATACATAAAACTGAAGTTCACAAATAAATTATTTCAACATGATTCAGATTAATCAAAAACCCTCCCAGCGGCAGTACATGACAGGGAGAGATAGTTTATGAAGTTTGAGAAAATTTCAATGAACAAAATCCCTTGTTTTGCATGCGTTTTTTTACACTTTATGTTTGGTGTCCACCATAACAACTGTTACATGAAATTTAGAAAGTCATTTTTTTCTAAAGCATGAGAGCTGATTTCTTCACTTTTGCTGTTTTTCAACATACAAATATACTTTCTAGCTATAAACATGGAGTATGTGATCAACTGAGCAATATGCCTGTTATCTACTGAAACATGTGTTACGAGCATTACACCGTGTCCAAGGGTGGACACCAAAATGAAAGTAGCTCCTGTTTCTTCTAGTATTTCTTTTTTTGTCATTTCTTTCTCATGTTTTGAATAAACTTTATGGAAGTAATTGTCCATACATAATAAGAGACTGCAGGTACATAATTTGATGGAAATATAGCTACTGCAGAATGCTGGTGTTACTCATGTGATGGTGGACACAAAAATATTCACTAATTTTGGCATGCAGCAGCTTTTACAGAATCTTGATATTAAGGTTATTTTCTTCTCATAATTTCATTATCTATTGAGTTCTTCAAACTAGAACATTTTCAATCTCCTTGGGAAGTTCTTTGGTCTTAATTTACCATTGTGGTGTAACCGGGGTTACTTTAAAATAGGGTTACACCAAGAGTAACCATCATTACACTCTTTGAAATATGGCCATTCAGAGCACTTAATGCCAAATTCATCAAAAGTTTTGCTTAATATTGTGAAACATGCATCTCTGCAAAGCAACAAACTTGAAAATGTTTTGAATTATAATGAAATTAATGTAGAAATTGCCTATTTAATTGTGTCAAAACATGTCACATTTTTGGTGTCCTAAACATTGATATTTTTGAGATATAAACTGGTTGAATCAGGAAATTCATTTAATTCCTAACTTGATTTTATCTCTACTATCTCTTGCACATATGAGTAACAATCCCTGAAAAAAATAACACCATACTACTTGTGGAGATATGACATTTTTAATGTTCTGTGCTGTAATGCATTTCGTTGTCTCTGTACTGTACACTGACAATGACAATTAAAATTGAATCTGAATCTGAATCTGAAATCTCTCCAGTATTGTAAAAATACACATTTACCAAAATAAAAAAATTCATGTGTCCTATTCAGATTACTTTTGAAATCTATCTGAGAATATGCAGCCATGTTCATTAAGCTGCCGTTGTTACACCATCCTCTTGTAAATTAGCTTTCTACATTTCATTAATTGGTAACCATTTGTAAGTATGAAGAAAATCTTGAATTCTATTAAAAAAAATCTTAGAACCTCAGGGTATTATCCTATTTAAACTTATTTTGCCCAATACTGCTTTCCTTCACCTAACCCTCGACATCATCCTAACCATTATTTCCTTCCCTATCACATTTTCTAATATTTGTAGCTATAACATATTTAGTTGTCCATTCCTCCACTTTATAACACACATGCATTCCATGTTGCTATTAGTACCAGCAGCTCAATAAATTTATGTCCTATTCTGCGTTTAAGCACATGGTCTGCAAATCTTCCTGGGCCTACATATAAACATTGGGAATAAATAGTCAATTGGCCCTATGTGCCTCCTCTGCCATCCAATAAGATTACAGCTATTTCTTTTATCTCACTAGTTTCATAATATTTGACAAAAACACTAATACTCCAATAATCTATATCCAATTATTCAGAAATGACAATGGCTCAACAGTCAGCTCAGTTATTAGTACAGTAAGTAGGGAATTTGGAGTGTATATGGAATGTGCAGCTGAAAAGAAATTCTGGACTGAGGAATGAGTGTGCGCCAAAGGCCTAATCAGGAATATTGGCAGGTTTGCAAATAGTGCAAGGAGCGCTTTAGTTTAGTTTAGTGTGGATATACAGTGTGGAAACAGGCTCTTTGTCCAACGATCACCTGTATACTAGTTATCCGAGTTTTGCATCCTACACACTAACGGCAATTTACAGAACCCAATTAACCTTCAAACCCTGGTCTCTTGCGCTACTGCTGCATCACGGTGCCGCCCTTGTGTGCTTATATGTTTCAACTTTTTTCTGATCATCTGAGACAGGCAAGCTGCAACTCATCGGATTCTATCTCCCATGTCCTTTAAACTCAGCAGACTCACTGGAAAATTTATTATACTACTTTGTAATATGAAACAAAAAATAAAAATGTTTTTCGATATGAATAAGAGTAACATCCAAATGTCCAGAAAAATCTGTTATTCCAGCACCACAAAAGTCCAAAGGATGACAGATTATCCGAGTTTTACTATGCATTGATGAGTTTCAGAGCACAAGAAAGAGACTATGAGCCTGATGCCAAACCATCAGGATTTTCAATGTCAAGGAGAACATTTTTGTAGTTTTACTATACGTTGTACCACGATGGCTGCCTCGCCAATGGTCTGTCTTCGTCTTTTCCTTCTTTGTGTTTTTAGTTTGTTGTAAAATGTATGTTTTAGTTTATCTTTAGTTTTGTATTATGTGGGGGGCGGGGGAAAGTTTTCTTATCTCTTTCCTCGACGGAGATGCAACTTTTTCCATATCGTATCTCCATCCACACTGCGGCCTAACATCGTGGAGTTGGCGGCCTCTTGTTTGGGACTTCTGGAGCTCCAAAACCACGGAGCCAGCAGACTTTAAGATCTCGGAGCGGGCGATCCCTTTGCCAGGGGTCAGCCTTTGGTGCTCCAACCTACGGGAGCTGCGAACTTTAACATCGTGGAGTTCGCTGTCCCTGGGTACTCCAAGCCGCAGGAGTTTTCGACCGCCCCGAAGCGGGACCTCGATCGCCGGCTGCGGATGGTTCGAGTCCCCCAACCACAGGAGGAATGGGAGGAAGAAGATAAGACTTTATTGCCTTCCATCACAGTGGTGAATGTGGAGGAGCCACTGTGGTGGATGTTTATGTCAATTTTTATGTAGTTGTGTGTCTTGTTGCTTTTTTGTTATGACTGTATGGCAAACTAAATTCCTCGTATGATATAAAACATACTTGGCTAATAAATTATGATTATGATTATTATGATGTATTAATTCTTTAAATATTAGATATTTCTTGTTTATTGTCAAATCGCAAATCATATACGTCAACACTTTATGCCTTCGTAGCTTGCTTTATTCAGATTCGACTCCCTGGTTTCAGATGGAACTAAATCACTACTAATCAATTATGGCTACTATTCCCTTAAGGCCTTTAGTTATCAGGTCAATTAATCCTTTCTCACTACACAATATTACATCAAAAATAACTTATTCCATCTTTGGATGCTCAGCATATTGATCTAAATCTTTAATACACAACATGAATTCATGCTCCACAATATAATAGTCCCCCAAAATTACATGCACCTCTAACTTTCTTATTTTCCACGTCTATTCCCTACTATATATTTCAGCGATGTTTGATTCTTCCAATCCTCATTACTACTGTATTCTGTTAAATACATTTACATCCCTTCCCACAGACACCACCCTGCAGGAACATTGGCACCATCCAAAAACATTTATCTTGTATGGGTTTAAATAGCCCAGGAACATAAGCCTTACTTCCTGCATCATCTCTCCATTAACACATTATCCTATTTCATCTTGCTGTCCCTGTGCACGCAAACATGTAGCCCTGAGAACAAACCAGAGATTACAACTCTCCAAGTTTTACTTATTAATCCCAGCCTTGATCATGAAACGGTCTGCAAGACCTCAATTCTGTTTCATGTGCTCATTAATTAGTTACACTGATTGACGCCAAAGCCAATTTTGTATTATATAAAAAGAAAGTAATCGCCTACATCATTTACATCAAGCGAGAACATCAAAAAATCTTGATTCTGTTAGTCCCGGTTCTTGCCACTTGTTTTCTGACTTCCACCAATTTAATTTCAATGTAGGTGGGTAGATTGCTATTAATTTTACTAAACATAATCTTCTTCAAAAAGTTTTTAATTCAAATAAATTAATGGACAGTTCTCAAACTAACTTTTTCAGCCTATCAAAAGATTATATAGTGGATCTTGCCAATTTTAAATTGACTCTTGAACAATGCAATTGCCTTGACAATTTATGAATGCTGATTGAATCCCATAACTTTTTTTTGTCTTATAGGCTATTGCTTTTAGGTGCGTACCTTATTATTTTAATTACATTCAGTCCTAGTTCAAAATCATGTGGAATTTTGATTGTGTTCACCGGGTTTTTTAAATCATGAATTTCATTTATTGAGTTGTGAAAAATAGCAAGCAAATATTTTTTTTCCAGAAAGGAAGTGATTTGTTTGGGTAAGTTAGATCTATGTAATATCCTACACAATAACTCTCAACATAGGTGCTAGCAAGGATGTGGCCTCAAGACCCCGACAATATTCCTTATACACTCACACAGAGCATTGGCTTAATGGAAGGAAGCAGAAGGTGATGGTGGAAGGTTGTTTTTCGAACTGGAGGCCAGTGACTAGTGGTGCTCTTCAGGGATCAGTGCTGGGCCATTGCTGTTTGTAGTTTATATTAATGATTTGGATGAGAATGTATTAAGCATGATTAGTAAGTTTGCGGATGACACTAAAGTGAGTAGCGAAGATGCTTATCAAAAGTTACAACATGATCTTGATCAGCTGGGCAAGTAGGTTGAAGAATGATGAAAAGGAGTTTAATGAAGATAAGTGTGAGGTGTTGCATTGGGGGAAGTCAACCCAGGATAGGACCTTCATGGTGAATGGCAGGACCCTGGGGATTGTTGTGCAGCAGAGTATCTAGGAGTACTGGTGCATTGTTCCCTGAAAGTACATTCGGTAGATTAGCCTTCATTAGTCAGGATATTGAATATAGAAGTTGGGATGTTATATGTTATGTTTCAATTGTTCAGAACATTGGTGGAGCAGCATTAGGTGTATTGTGTTCAGTTTTGGTCACTCTGCTATTGGAAGGCTGCCATTGAGCTGTAAAGAGTGCAGAGAAGACTTATAAGGATTTTGCCATGGCTATAGGGGTTAAGTTATAGGGAGAGATTAGGCAGGCTGGGACTTTATTCCTTGGAACACAAGAGGCCGAGGGATGCTTGCAGAGGTATATAACATCACAAGGGGAATAGGCAGGGTGAATGCACAGAGTCTTTACATCATGGACATAAAGTGTTGGAGTTATTCAGCAGGTCAGGCAGCATCTCAGGAGAACATGGATAGGTGATGTTTTAGGTCAAGAACCTTCTTCAGACTGAACCCATGGTAGATTATTTTACCCATGGTAAGGGAATTAAAAACCAGAGGACATGTGTTTAAGTTGAGAGGGGAAAATTTTATAAGGAACCCGAGGGGCAACATTTTCTACACACATGTACCATAGGTCGAGCTGCCAGAGGAGCTGATGGAGGCAGGGACTGTAACAACATTCAAAAGACAATTGGACAGATACATGGATAGGGAGGGTTTAGATGGATATGGGCCAAATGTGAGCAAGTGGGACTCGCATACACTGGGCATCTTGGTCAGCATTGGCAAATCCTGCCATAGGGCCTGGTTCCGTGTTATATGGCCCTATCACTCTATGATTGTGCAGTCAAAATCAGCTTGATCTCCAACTTCATTTGCAAGCGACACCACTGTAGTGCGCCAGATCATGAACAATGATAAGACGGAGTACAGAAAGGAGATAGAGAACTTAGTAACATGGTGTCAGGATCTCACTCTCTCCCTTAATGTCAGCAAGATGATAGAGCTAGTTATCAAATTCAGAAATAATTGTGCCCCAATCAGCATCAATGGTGCAAAAAGTGGAAATAGTTGAGAGCTTCAAGTTCCTTGGCGTAAATATTACCAACAATTTGTCATAGACCAACCCCATTCAAGAGACAAGCAATAAGGCACACCAACACCCCTACTTTCTCAGGACACTGAAGAAATTTGTCATGTCTCCACTGATTCTTACAAACCTCTACAGGTGCACCATACAGTAGATAGCATACTGTTGAAGTTGAATCACAGTTTGGCTTGGGAACACCTCTGTCCAAAACCACAAGAAATTGCAGTTGTGGAAGTAGTCCATTCCATCACACAGGCCAACCTCCCCACCAGTGACTCCACCTTCACGTCATTCAGCCTTGGGAAACCAATCAATGTATTCAAAGGCCTTTCGCACAATACTGAGAACTATATTCTGCACTCTGTATCTTTTCCCTCACTTATCTATTGTACTTGAGATTGGCTTGATTAGTATTATAGGTTAGCAGGTAGACATAAGTGCTGGAGAAACTCAGCGGGTGCAGCAGCATCTATGGAGCGAAGGAAATGGCAACGTCTTGGGCTGAAACCCTTCTTCTAATAGGATAGCATACAAAACAACACTTTTCACTGTATGTGCAGGAGGAAACTGTAGATGCTGGTTTACACTAAAGTTTATATAAAATGTTGGAGTAACTTTTCACTGTATCTTGGCAAAACTAAACCTACTTTTGCTTAGCACCAAGTGCAAACTTGGGGCAGATTAATTTTCTGTGCTTTGCCGTTTTGTCAGTTCAAACCTCTGGAGATTGCTCAGCTGAAAGGGGGATGTGCAATGCAAGATACTTTAGAGCCATGAACTAGTGTTACTAATTAATAATTATTTTCTTGGGAATAGCATTTTCACAGCTGCATTATGGTATTTACAATTTCAAGGTATTGAGACAAGCCTCTCTTCTCTGAAACCATGTTGGAAGTTTATAATAATGCACTATAGATGTAATCGTACATGCTATCTTCTAACTTTTCCAACAACACCTCTGTAAATGAGGTTCCTCCCTCAACTTTGTCCAACATCTGTCTCTAGACCTCTTCCCTCGACTCTGTCCAGGGACCCCGACAGACGTTTTAGGTTAGGCAGAGGTTCACAAACCTCCTCCCACCTCATCTGCTGTATCCATTGCTCGAGGTGTGGACTCTTATACATCGGCAAGACTAAACGTAGACTGGCCGATCATTTCATTGAACACCTTCGCTCAGTCTGCCTGAACCTACCTGATCTCCAGGTTGCCAAATACTTTAACTCCCCTTCCCATTTCCATTTCCACACACCTTTCTGTCCTTGCCCTCCTTCATTGTCAGAGTGATGCCAAATGCAAATTGGAGTAACAGCATCTCATATTTCGCTTGGGCATCTTACAACCAATGGTATGAATATTGATTACTCTAACTTCAAGTAACCCATGCATTCCCTCTCTCTCGATCCCTCCCCCAATCAAGTTGTAGTAGCTTCAAAGTCATCTTGTTGAGTCTCATTGTCTGTACTCGTTCTCATTTAACAAACAGTTACAGTGCCCTCCATAATGTTTGGGACAAAGACTCATCGTTTATTAATTTACCTCTGTACTCCACAATTCAAGATTTGTAATAGAAAAAAATCACATGTGGTTAAAGTGCACATTGTCAGATTTTAATAAAAGCCATTTTTATACATTTTGCATTCACCATGTAAAAATTACAGCTGTGTTTATACATAGTCCCCCCCCCCCCCATTTCTGGACACCATAATGTTTGGGACACATGGCTTCACAGATGTTTGTAATTACTCAGGTGTGTTTAATTGCCTCCTTAATGCAGGTAAAGTTTCTCCAGTCTTTCCATCACCTCTGGAAACTTTTATTGCTGTTTATCAGCATAAGGACCAAAGTTGTGCTAATGAAAGTCAAAGAGCTATTATGAGACTGAGAAACAAGAATAAAACTGTTAGAGACATCAGCCAAACCTTAGGCTTACCAAAACCAACTGTTTGGAACATCATTAAGAAGAAAGAGAGCACTGGTGAGCTTACTAAGCGCAAAGGGACTGGCGCAGGCCAAGGAAGACCTCCACAGCTGATGACAGAAGAACTTTCTCTGTAATGACGAAAAATCCCCAAACACCAGTCCAACAGATCAGAAACACTCTTTAGGTGTGGATTTGTCAATGACCACTGTCTGCAGAAGAGAACAGAAATACAGAGGCTACATTGCAAGATGCAAACCATTGGTTAGCTGCAAAAATAGAATGACCAGGTTACAGTTTGCCAAGAAGTACTTAAAAAAGCAACCACAGCTCTGGAAAAAGGTCTTGTGGACTGTTGAGACGAAGGTTAACTTATATCATTATAACTTATAATGCCATTATGGCGATGCAGAGTGGTAAAACCCCTGGCCCTGACGGCTACCCATTAGAATTTTATAAGAAATTTAAGGATAAGCTCACACCTGTTCTTTTAGAAATGTTTGAAGAATCTTTGAAAAAAGGTTCATTACCCCTCACTCTTTCACAGGCTTCTATTTCACTTCTTCTCAAAAAAGACAAGGATCCGACTCAATGTGGATCATATCGCCCCATCTCACTTATGAATGTAGATGTAAAAATTTTGGCGAAGGCGCTGGCTTGCCGTTTAGAATGCCAACTTCACAAAATAATCTCAGAAGATCAAACAGGTTTCATTAAAAATCGTCATTCCTTTTCTAATATCCGCCGATTGGCCAGCGTGGTCTATTCACTCAGTGCTTCTCCATGCCCAGAGGCTGTTATCTCTTTGGACGCGTAGAAGGCATTTGATCGAGTGGAGTAGCCATATTTGTTCAGAGTCTTGGAGAGATTTGGATTTGGCAAAATATTTGTAGCCTGGGTTAAGCTATTATATCATTCACCCTTAGCATGTGTACAGACCAATTATTTGCGATCTGATTATTTTCAATTAACACGTGGCACTCGTCAAGGCTGCCCATTATCTCAGCTTCTTTTTGCGATTGCAATTGAGCCTCTCTCTATTACACTTAGGTCAACTAAATTATTCCAGGGCATTAGGAGAGGAAACAGGGAACATCGTGTGTCTCTATAGCCAGTAGCCCTGCAATTGTGTCCTTGTTGGATCAGTTTGGGACTTTTTCCGGCTATAAACTAAACCTCCAAAAAAGCAAATGCTTTCCCATGAACTTAGCCCTACAGATCCAACAGGAAGCCCTGCCCTTTCCCATATCTCAAGAAGGGTTTGTATATTTAGGAATACACATCACCCACTTTTTCACATCCCTGTTTGCAGCTAACTACATGCCTCAAGTTAGCCAAATGAAGGCTGACTTTGAGAGATGGCGTAGTCTGCCACTCACTATGGCTGGGAGAGTGCAGTCAGTGAAGATGACTGTACTTCCCAGATTTCTTTACTTGTTCCAATGTTTGCCGGTTTTCCTACCCAAGTCATTTTTTAATTCAGTTAACCAATCTATAACCTCCTTTATATGGGGTAACAAGGTTCCAAGGGTCAATAAGTGCACTCTCCAAAGAGGTCGTGAAGTAGGTGGACTGGGCCTTCCTAGCTTTATTAATTATTACTGGGCATCCAATATCCAAAAGATATTATTCTGGCTCCACCGACCAGATACAGACTGGTGTCTGCTTGAATCACAATCCTGTTACTCCTCATCTCTCCCAGCTTTAGTATACTCCTCCCTGCCATTGAAACCCTCTAGATTTACATCCAACCCTGTCATACTATCAACCATCAAAATTTTTAACCAATTTCGTTGCCATTATAAGCTTACATCAGCTTCAGTTCTGGGTCCCATTCACAGTAACCATTTATTCCCCCCCTCTACACTTGACTCAACCTTTCAACAGTGGGGTTTGAATGGTCTTATGTCCTTTAAGGATTTATACACTAACAACATATTTGATAGTTTCGACTACCTACACAAAAAACATGGCCTCCCACATAATCATTTCTTTAAATATCTTCAGGTTCGCCACTTTGTCATGAAACAATTTCCTTCTTTTCCTGATCTCCCTCCTGTCACAGTGTTGGATAAACTCACTCTTACCTTTGCAAATAAAGGACTGATCTCTGCAGTATATTCTCGATTGATGTATTTAGGAGATCAAAACCTGAACAAAGTTAAAGCTAGGTGGGAGGATGGCTTTGGTATGGATCTGTCTGAGGAATGCTGGACAGAAGCGCTGAAAAAAGTCCACTCCTCGTCATCATGTGCTAGATTGGGGCTCACACAATTTAAAGTTTTACACAGGGTTCATTTAAGCAAAGCCAGGCTTGCTAACATATATCCAGGGACGAACGCTGGCTGTGACAGGTGCTTGTTCTCTCCAGCCAATCTAGCTCATGCATTCTGGTCTTGCCCCAAACTTGTTAACTACTGGGCAGTGGTTTTTAAAACCATCAGTGAAGTCCTTGGGATGACAGTGAGACCTTGCCCACTTGTAGCTGTATTTGGTGTAACAGATAAAACCTTGGGTTTAAATACAACCCAGTCTGATATCATTACATTTACATCACTTTTGGCCCGTAGGAGAATCTTGCTGGTCTGGAAATCTAACACTCCTCCATCTGCCGCTGCTTGGCTGGAATACGTCATGTTTTTTTTAAGGTTAGAAAAGATTAAATTCACATTGAGGGGGTCTGTGAAAAAGTTTTATTTGAAATGGGAACCCTTTTTATCATACTTTGAGGGTCTAAAGGAACTACCTATTGACTGAGGGCACTTGACATTAAGTGGGGAGCTGTCTTTATTCTGTTTTGTTACTTTATTATTGTTAAAAAGTGCATTTGATTTTGTGATATATTTGGATTGTGAAAAAATAAGCTGCCAAGGGATGTTTAGGGAGGGTGGGTGAGGGTTATTTTGTTTATATTATTATTATTATTATTATTTATAAAAAACAAAATGGAGGAAAATGTAATGCCATACATCAGATGTACTGTGATTTTTTTTCTCCCTCCAATAAAAAAATATTAATTAAAAAAAAACTTATATCAGAGTGATGGCAAGAGCAAAGTATGGAGGAGAGAATGAACTGCCCAAGATCCAAAGCATACCACCTCATCTGTGAAACACGGTTGTGGGGGTGTTATGGCCTGGGCATGTATGGCTGTAGAAGGAACTGGCTCACTTATCTTCATTGATGATAAAACTGCTGATGGTAGTAGCATAATGAATTCTGAAGTGTATAGACACATCCCATCTGCTCAAGTTCAAACAAATGCCTCAAAACTCATTGGTCGGCGGTTCATTCTACAGCAAGACAATGATCCCAAACATACTGCCAAAGCAACAAAGGAATTTTTCAAAGCTAAAAAATAGTCAATTCTTGAGTGGACAAGTCAATCACCCAATCTGAACCCAATTAAGCATGCCTTATATATGAAGGGGACTGAAGCATAAGCTATAGATTGGATGCAATACGGGCCTGGCAGAGCAAAACCAGAGAAGACACCCAGCAGCTGGTGATGTCCATGAATCACAGACTTCAAGCAGTCACTGCAAGCAAAGGATATGCAACAAAATTCTAAACATGACTACTTTCATTTACATTACATTGCTGTGTCCCAAACATTATGGTGCCCTGAAATGGGGGGACTATGTATAAACACAGCTTTAATTTTTACATGGTGAAACCAAAATGTATAAAAGTGGCCTTTATTAAAATCTGACAATGTGCACTTTAACCACATGTGATTTTTTTCTATTACAAATCTCAAATTGTGGAGTACAGAGGCAAATAAAAGGTCTTTGTCCCAAACCTTATGGAGGGCACTGTAACAATGGCCTGTTTCCTTTATCGTTGTTACTTTTTAATTCATTTCTTCTATATCTCTCTCTACATCATCATATATATCTTGTTTCCCTTTCCCCTGACTTTCAGTCTGAAGAAGGTTCTTGCCCCAAAACGTCACCTATTCCTTTTCTCCTGAGATGCTGCCTGACCGGCTGAGTTACTTAGCTTTTTGTGTCTGTCTTAGTCTGCAGAAGGGTCTCAACCCGAAACATCACCCATTCCTTCTCTCCAGATCTGCTGCCTGTCCCTCTGAGTTACTCCAGCTCTTCGTGTCTATCTTAAGCTAACCTTTTCCAGATTCAAACTTTTAATTTTTCAAACATTCATAGGAACAGTTTCCAACAACTATAAACTATAGGCATTGAAAGTTTACATCAGATACCTCTCTAGATCAGTGGAATGTCAGCTATTTAACCTGTGATCACTGTGATCAAACTTGTTTTAACCATCTTCAAGAATTAGAGAGGTTTCTCATTATTCTCTTCAATTATCATTTGTTCATTAACATTTTTGCTTCATGAATTAAATTACATGATTATAAGTAGGAGGTGAAGGAGAAGTCATTATGCCCATGAACGCAACTATTTTTCCATACTTTTAATAACTGTTTCTTGCAATTGGATACAGGACTCGATTTCAGCATTGAAGATGGAAGTACACTGAGCTTCTACTTCATCCTACCGATTCCTCAACAAGCAACCATACTCGCAGATAGAAACAAAAAGCTGGAGTAACTTAGCGGGACAGTCACCATCTCTGGAGATAAGGAATGGGTGTCGCAACTGGTTCCGATAGAGGTATGGAACTTTACTCTGATTGTGTTCATTTTAAATGATATAAATCTCTTCATTTTTGGTTGATGCTGTATTTATTTAAAAGCCCCCCCACAGGAACCCCATCACCAGCCCATGATGAGAAAAGCAGCATTGTCAGCTGTTCCTAAGAAATCCTTGGTCAATCAAAACAGTTTTACAAATTCCAAAATGAATTTTTAAAAGTACAGGAATACGGTCTCCACAGTAATGCTTTAAAATGTGATTATTTTTTCCACCACAGAGACGGAGGAACTCAAAACCAGAATATAACCAATTTATTTTCAACCCTTATGCATATCATACATATTGGAATGTATTTTGGGATAAATAGAATAAGTATCTTCAACTTCTAAATCCAGTGGAAGTTCAAATTTGTACTTTATTTAAAGTATTTTGGTTGGACCAAATCAACAAATTCAGGACATAGATCAAAACAGATTAATTCCAATATAATGCAGGAGTTAAAAATTACATTGAATAAGATTAATTCCAGCCATTGCAGGAGAGTTCAACTTCTACTTACTTCCCTCAGTACGCTACAAGCATATATTTTGTTACTGGTTTTAATTACTCAGCCTCTTCTTCATGTAAATCTAACCCAAATAATCATTAAAAATGTTACTGCAAAGGCCATGTGGAAAATTGACATTATTTTAACAATATTTATCAACTCAATTCTTCATAGATCACTGGTTCTTCATCTCAAACATGTTTAATCCCAACCACTTGCAAAATGCTGGAGAAGTCATGTGCCTTAAATTAAAATACCTATGATATATTGATGCTATATATTTCAAATTATGCTAGCAGTTAACAAAAGCGTTGCTAGTCAACTGGTCAATAAGTAACTGATTACTTTAAATCCCAGCGTGCAACCCAAATAGTTTCAGCAGGTAACAGAACAGTAATTTTAAATACAATAGTCGTCACCCTTTCTTCTTTTACTTTAACTGAAAGATGGGCAGATACATAAAGCATGAAATACAAAGAAAGGCAGAGATCAAGAAAGGGGAGAGAGGTGTCAGAGATAGACCAGGTAAATTTGTGGGCTCTCCGTCTCTCCCCCACCCTAGTTCTCCAACTAATTTCACTGTCCTCATTAATTTTACTGATTGTATGCCTTGTTGTCACCTTTCCCTCAGCTAATAAACCATTCTACATTTCCTAGACCATTGTCTGCTTTGATCTGTCATTTTCACACCTTACCCTTCCATATCTCTAGTCTCCCTCTACCCTAACTCTCAGTCTGAAGAAGGGTCTCAACCTAAAACGTCACCCATTCCTTCTCTCCACAGATGCTGCCTGTCCCGCTGAGTTACTCCAGCATTTTGTGTCTATCTTATGAGGAGATGAGTTCAGTGGGACAGGAGCAGTGGGAAACAATGCGTCTCCTGTCTGTGGATTTTGGGAAGGAGATAGAAGCAAGCAAGCAATGTGGGGCTGGGGGACGATAAGATTGGAGGCTGTGGAGGAGTGATCATCAGAGATCATGAGATTAGAAACAGCCTGTGATATGATGGTGTGGTGTTCTTCTGTGGGTCATGGGCAAAGAGTAAGTATGAGGATGTGCCCGAGAGCTGGCGTCTCGCCTCAGCATAGTGGAGGCCAGCCTGCCAGGCAACAACAGCACCTCCCTTGTTGGCAGTTCTAATAACAATCCTGGGATTGTTGCTGACTGAGCAGAGGGCAGTGCATTCAGAGGGGGTGAGATTGGGTAAAGGTTACAGAGAAGTCAAGGCAATTGATGTTGTGTTGGCAATTGGAAATAAAATGGTCTAGAGAGGGTAGAAGAAAGGCAGAGTTCACAAGGAGGGGAGTGGATGTATGAAACAGAAGAGACGATTGAAGAAGAGTTCTAGATCATGGAGTTCGGAACTGGTTGAGGTGTGGGCATGGGGGTACAAAGGTAAGGACTCATATGGGTATGTTAGCTCAATAGGGTACTCAATAGGGTATGTTAGCATTCATAGCAAAACGATTTGAGTATAGGAGCAGGGAGGTTCTTCTGCAGTTGTACAGGGTTTTGGTGAGGCCACACCTGGAGTACTGCGTACAGTTTTGGTCTCCAAATCTGAGGAAAGACATCCTTGCCATAGAGGGGGTACAGAGAAGATTAACCAGACTGATTCCTGGGATGTCAGGACTTTCATATGAGGAAAGATTGGATAGACTCGGCTTGTACTCGCTGGAATTTAGAAGATTGAGGGGGGATCTTATAGAAATTTACAAAATTCTTAAGGGGTTGGACAAGCTAGATGCTGGAAGATTGTTCCCAATGTTGGGGGAGTCCAGAACAAGAGGTCACAGTCTAAGGATAAGGGGGAATTCCTTTAGGACCAAGATGAGGAAAACATTCTTTACACAGAGAGTGGTGAGTCTCTGGAATTCTCTGCCACAGAAGGTAGTTGAGGCCAATTCATTGGCTATATTTAAGAGGGCGTTAGATGTGGCACTTGTGGCTAAAGGGATCAGGGGGTATGGAGAGAAGGCAGGTAAGGGATACTGAGTTGGATGATCAGCCATGATCACATTGAATGGCAGTGCAGGCTCGAAGGACTGAATGGCCTACTCCTGCACCTATTTTTCTATGTTTCTGTTTCTATGACTCTGTTGAGGTCTGACCGTTCTGCATCTGGGAGAGGTCTGACCTGTGATGACATGTGAATAATGACGTGATGTTTTAACCATACATACCTGGAAGTTTTTAAGTTCAATGCCCGCTGTTTCAAGCTAATACTGTATTCCCCAGCTTGGCTTGAGGAAGGAGAAAGTTAATGTAAACTTTACAATTCCGAGCTGTGCAATGAATCTTGCTGAAAAGTGTATGCATGGCTCAGAGGGAATAGAGCGAGGAAGTAATTAGTGTGAAGAAAACACACCAGCACAAACCTGTTTGAGTAATCAGCTATAAATTAAGGCCAATATCAGTCACCACGTTATTTAATCGCTGTAAAGAGAGTAGCCACTTGGGAATATTTAGGTTACCGCCCTTCCGTTGGGCAAATCATTGGTCTTGGCCTCTGATGATGAAGCAAATGTTAAGGGTCCACGCCAGTTACAGCAGAGAAGAACTGGCGGTATCTACTTCCACCATTCTCCCCACTTACTTTGGCAGCCGTTCGATATCGGATACTTCCTCGTGTCTGTATGATCCCCTGTCGCTGTCCCGTACTAACTTGGTTTTGTGCCTGGATGAGGACAGAAATCCTGGCTCGGGGCAATGGTCAGAGACCAGGCCGGGGTACAGGGGTGAAAGGGAGGCAGTCTGACCCCCAACTTTATAAACACGATGGGATGCAGTGGCTGGACCGTGTCGCCAATATTCAGAGACCTCTTCCAGGAGCTGGTAGTCATCATCCTCTTCGTCGTCGTCCTCCACCTCCAGCCACGACATTGAGTGTCCTCATTTACGCGGAACGACCAATAAACGGACGGCGGGGTGGGCGGGCGCGCGCGCGCGGCCTGCTCGGGCCCATTGTGCTCCGCGAGCCCGGCCGTTATAACCCCCCGCGCCCCCTCCCCCTCAGCCCCGGCCGTCTCCCGGCAACGGCCCGGCGGGTGTTCCAACCGAGGCGAGGACACAAAAGCTTTGCTCCTCAAAACTACCTCGGAACGCTGGTATTGGTGGAGGAGGCCAACTCCTTACGGTGCTCATCACTTCGTAATCAAAGACACTCTTATAATCAGTTCAAAGTAATTTAATTATTAGTTTTTTTTTCATTGACGAGCGCTCGATTCGATGCGAATAAACTTCTAAAGTTGCGTCACATATTTTACAGCCCTAAAGGCTAAACTCGAATACTGTGAAGATCTTTTTGCAACAAAACTTCAGTTCAAATTGGACACTAAATGTAGCGAGGGAAGTAAAAGCTTTATTCCGATCAAAAATACATTCGTAGACAAAAAAAAGGCTAAAAATTGGGAAATACGGGTTATCTGTGATTGTGTGTAATGCTGAAATGGTTTCCAGCGATAGAGACAAGGCAATCGAATAACTTCATTCCGCACACTGGATCATAATTTTAAACTATGCTTACAAATGTTTTTTTTTGGTACTTGGTAGAAAGCACGAGTTATTTTTTTAAATTATGTTCACATATTTAAGAAATTTGTGCAACCAGAAAAAGACAAAGAAAGCAATGCTTTCAAATAAAAGTTTAAGTTAAGGCCAGCGATTGAGGTTGTTTGAGAAATGAAAACCATATGCACCTCTATTTGTGCCCTAAAAAATGGTGTAAAGTCAACTCATGGAGTTAATATTAAACCTCAGCATCTCATTCAAGCTTCACCTTTGGCATTCAACAATTCTGGTTTATTAAGTCGATTACCTAGTTAACTACCTAGAAATTCCCAAAGACTAGATATTTTGGCCAGTATTGATCAGATATTAGAGTGGAAATTGTCATTTACCATTATTTGGAATTGTCAATGGTTCAAAGGTTATTTTATTATCATGTGTACCAAGGCACAGTGAATTTCTTTTTTGCATACAGATCAGTAAGATTGTCATACACAAGTACAATCTCTGATTAAGTGGCAAATGCATAGAAACAGCCCACTGAGTATGTGCTAGCTTTGACAGGGCTTTTGCACCATTTTCAAAGCCCTAGCTGCAGATGGCACTAAAGGCCTCTTGACCCCATCTGGACCATTAGCAAACAATCATCCTTCTCCTCACCCAGCCTTCAGCATTTGTGCTCCGGGGGGGGGGGGAGGGAGCACATCCCGCAGCTGACCTCGAGGGTGCAGAAGGGCAGGCACCCAGTTCTCCCTGTCAAACGGCCACCACTGATAAGTCTTGGACCCACTCCAGTAGGGCACCCTGGTTGTGCGACAGATGAGTCAGGACTGCTGACTGATATGGCAGCGGCGTGTACCCCATCGGGAGCTTTCCCTTTTAAAACACAGTAAAATTAGACTGCATCTCTATTGACCAAAGTATTTTTAAATATCCCCATTAACTTGGATTGTTCAAGCCTATTACTGTTATTTACTACAATTTATCCTTTAAGACAAATTTAAGAAAAAGCAAGCTTTCATTTGCATGCTGCTTCTCCATGCATTACAAATCTTGAGTGATGACAATGCTTTGAAAGACTTGTTCTCTATCTCAAAGATCTGACCAACCTTTAAGTTGTACAAACCAATAAGCATGAAGACAAGCTGAAAATGCATGCTTTGTTATTTTAAAAATATTTTATTTACTGGAGTATATAACCTAGTACCTTCACTTTCGTAGTGATTCAAGCGTGTGGTCAACTTTTGAAATGGTTCATAAATCTACAAACATATGTAGAACGAGCCAATTCCAAAATCTCAATCCGCCATCCTTTATAATTCAAATAAGTTTGTTATCTGGTTGGGCATAGCGCAAAGGAGACTCCTAAAATTTCAAAACATTTACTGCATTTACAAATAAGAATCTAGGACAAAAGATCATTGCAAATTTTTTTTTATTCAACAGACATGGTAGAAATTTGACAGGCGGCATACCTAGAAGGGAAGAGAAGCAAAAATTAGAAAATTCACATTAAATAAATCACCCAATTTAGCAACAGTATTTCCTGGACTTTAGAGAGAAAATGGGCAACATTCCATCTGGCAAAGATCGAGAAAAGTTCCACGGTTCAGTCAAGCTATTAGATATAAGGTACACACCACTACTATAATTTCCTTATTTTCCTCCACAGACACTCTAACTTGCCTTGAAGACAACACAACTAACCACAACAAGCTGTCAAACCCCTTCAGGATGTCATTAATATCAAATATTCCCCCCATCTCTATCCTACAATTAAATATAAATGTATTTAATGCTTTATTTTAACCTGCAGAGGAAGTCAATTGAGCCAAAAGCACCATGAATGTATTAATCCCTGACACACTACAACTTTACATGTTTTTTAATGCACAGCTAATCATAATCATAATCACATTTTATTAGCCAAGTAAGTTTTGCAACATACAAGAAATCTCTATATACTTATGTTTTCTTTGGTAAGATAAATCCCACGTCAAAATATCTTAGTTGTATTAGATTTATTAACTGGAAAAAATCTAAGGGCAATAAGCTAATTTATATTTAAAGTACTAATTGATAAAAAAAAGTTTAAATAATTGTTAGCTTCAAAAGGAACCTCCTAATAAAATTAATTCAGACATGAATACCATTTTCTTGCCAACCAAGCTTTTGAATAAGCTAAAAAGTACTGTACCAGATGTTTTTTTGTAATGTAATAGGATCAGAAACATTGTTCTGTGGCTATGGAAACTGCAGAATATACTACACATTACCAAGATAAGTCGATCAAAAATCATTTTGGAAGAATGCAATCACCCAACCAGACTAATAATTCTGAAAGGCAGACAGTGGGAAGACACAATGGGGATAAATCCAATGATATTGCTGCCTGTGCAAAAACTAGTATTTTGGACACTTCAAATGAAATTAAATTATAAAAATGGATATTAACCTCAGCCCCTCCAGCCCAATTAAATATGCAGCCAGGCAAAGTTATCCTTTTTATTCTCTGCCATGACAGCTTATTACACAAAGTTTAGCTTTCAGTTTATTTAATCACAAAACTATCGGTTACTTTGAGGTTTTTTTTATGTCAAACTAGAAGAGCAAGTTTTTGTTCAGTCTTCTATATATTCTAACCAAGCTTTTCAGGTTTTACTGTAAGCTCTGAGCTGCTGGTAAGTATTTTAAAGCTATATTTACTAGGGTGCCAAGAAATTAAAAATTCTCTCAATTAATCATGATAAACATTTAATCATGATTAAATCGAAATACAAGTTTTGAATTGTAGTTCTGAAGAGTTATAGAATACCAAAGTTCCTAAATTATCTAAAGGACCAGTCCATATTTTGCTGAAATCACAGAAGAAACTGGCTCTACCCTCAGCCTGCACTTTCTATCAATCTTACAACTGTCACAATCTTTGTATCTCCAACTACATCACTGAGCAGGCCATTTGGTTAACCACCTGATGATTTAGTTAAGCTCAATGTGAGCTAAAGATATTTTTTGTATTAAGATACTGCAAGGGGATGGAACAATGAGTCCGTGTAGCCTGGGCCTGGCCCAAGCTAAGTTTAGCCAACTGTTGTTACACTCCACTTTCCCTGGACGTAGCTGACCAATTGGATTTAGATAAATCAACAAAATGATGCGAGTCAAGACTGCCTTATGCCTAGGTTGAGCTGTGAACACAAAACTAATATTCTTGTGTCGAGCAAATTTTTCCAAAACTGCCGCCCAAGCCAGAGGCTGGAAAGCAGATAGTGAATGAAGCAAATGCCAATGCTTCCAATTAAAGGAGTTCAATTGGAAAATAACAAACCATGTATCCAATCCAGCCTTTGTTGCACCTACCACTCCCTTTTCTCTTCACTATCTTTTTTTGAGGGGGTTATGCTCAGGTTGTGTGCAACAAATCAAACTAGTGCGCTGACTAGAAATAGGTTATGGAATAAACAGCACTTCAATTTTGTAAACATTATTGGGATATAATTGACATTATGAATTAAAGGCATTAATTTGCAATTGATTAATTTCCATCTAAATAAGTTTTCAAAAACCTACTAATATGGTAATAGTAACTATATAGGTGCCAAATTCGTGCCCTTTTTGCTCAGATTTCAAGAGCACTACTATCTAATTGATTATGTTCTTGACAGATGTTGATAAGAGAGTGAACCAACTTAATAAAGGTGTAATCATTTAGTTTACAACTAAAAATAATGAACTCTTTCAAAATAAGTATCTATTGCTTCATGAAATTCCATAAAGTTTATGCCAATAGAGCTCTATGTATGTATAAGATGTAAATGTTATGTACCTTATAAATAACAATTTATTTAGGTACATAAAATGTTGTTAATTTCACCAATTGCAAGATATATTTATACAAAATCAAATGTTTCTATTATCACGCATTCACCTAGTTCTAAACCCAATAATGCTATTAAACATCCACAAAAAACACAGCATACCTTAGTTCATACACCTAATCATCCTGTTGATTTGGTCTTCTCTGTTACCAGCATCACCACCCTCAACAAAGTGTGTTGTCTTTTTGTTCATGCCACCACGTGGTGAAGACAATTTAAAGGGCCACAAGAAATTGTTGGCCATCTTGAAGTTCTTCCCCACTGTGTAGACCTCGTGAATCAGATCTTCAATACAAATGATGCCAACCCTTCCTGAAAAGTAAATAATTAATTAGCAACAACTCATTTTGAAACATATACCAACTTCAAAATTAAGTCTTCCAGAACACACTTCTTGCAGTGTCACAAAAGCAGGCAAACAGACACTCGGGTAAAGAATATAATACAAAGGAACTGCAGATGTAGCTTTATACTAAAGACAGACAAAATGCTGGATTAATATTGGGTAAAGGGCCTGTCCCACTTACGTGTCCTTAGCACGCAAATTACGCGACCTCGTCTGCGCATTGAGGCGCACGGGCATCGTATGGCCACGCAGGGCTGGTCCCACTGAGAAGCGAGGAGGGGCATGTAGTTGTGCGCGATATCACGCAGCGCTCCGAAATTTTGCAGCAAACAAAATCTTCACGCGCCAACGGCCTGTCGCGTAACTGACGGCCCAAATGGGACAGGCCCAAGACCCTGGCGCGATGCAATATCTCACCCCCAACAGCAGTAGAAGCAGGCAAACGATCACCTCTCGGCCTGGGGCTCACGGCCGCTGCAGTCCAGATCAGCCCCCACTTCTACTCCCATAGCGGGGCCAAGAAAATTGAAGATAGATACAAAATGCTGGAGTAACTCAGACTGAAGAGTCTCGACACAAAATGTCACCCATTCCTTCTCTCCAGAGATGCCACCGGAAACTCCTGCATTTTGTATCCATCTTCAAACGACGTCACGCGTTCCACTTGAAATCGCGTGCGACCTTCGCATGACTGTCGCGCCTCAATGCGACCACGAGGTCGCGGAATTAGCGTGCCAAGGACACGCGTGGGACAGGGGCTTTAGGCAGCATCTCTGGAAGAAATTACCAGGTGACAAGTCCCAACCCGAAACGCCACCTATTTTCTCCAGAGATGCTGCCTGACCCACTTAGTTACTCCAGCATTGTGTGTATCGCTTGGCTAATGTATTGCTTGCTGTCATTCTGATAATTGGGACTCCACCTAGTGTGCATCACAAGAACAAATTTCCCACACTTTCCCAGCAGTGACGCTGCTGAACCTGAAACAATTGATTAAGTTAGTACATAAGTGTAATTTCTACACCTAAAATGCATTTAAATATATTAATATTTCATGTTTTGGCTTTAAGTTTCACATAGCTTTTTAAAAGTGTCAATTAACATTGTTAATATTTTAATTAATTTTTAAGTCATTGAATTATTGTCGGTGTTTCTGAGACATTCAGCTTCTTGATGTTTTCCCCTATCACCAATGTTGAAACATGGTTTTGTATTAAGAGTTACAGATTTAATTGGAATCACTGCTATTCGCCACAAATTGCACAAACAGGACTTTATGATATAAAACAGATGACTACAATGTGGACATAGAACTATTAAGTTTTTATAAATCACACCATTAAAACATTTAAGGTTTGACCCGATCAGATAGACTACACGTCTCAAATATTAGACAATACTTCTTACAACCTGCCCTCCAACCACAGGAAAAGTAACACCTGTCACTATACCTTCTTCCTCACATCTATCTAGCTACCCCAACAGTCCATCCAGATAATAGACGTCCAGCTGCATCTCTTCAACTTCATCTACTGCATTCTGTGTTCATAATGTGGTCTCCTTTAAATTGGCAGGACCAAGCATAGACTAGGTGATCTTTGCGCCAAACACTTGCACTCTATCTGCCATGGCCTGTTGGATCGTTTTTAACCATTTAAACTCCTTTTCCCCATGCGGACCTTTTTAACTGCTTTTCCCATGTCTGTCCTGGGCCACCTCCATTGTAAGTGTCATTTGCAAGTAAATTGGAGGAATAGTATCTCATATTCCGCTTTGGCAGCTTGCAACCCAACAGTATGAACATTGAATTTTCCAATTTCAGCTAACTAACCTACTAACAACTCCCCCACCCCCCTTCCCTATGCCCCACCTGGATTTGCACCTACTTCTCCCCTTCCCCAGATGCTTTCCACACACATTCCTTCTTCTGGCTTCACAATTTGCAGCTCTTCCATACTTTCTCACACTTATTGTCTCTCCATCGCTGGCCTATGTCCAACTATCTACTTATTAAAACCCCCTCCTCGCCTGCATCCAGCTATCATAGGCTTAGACCTACTTTCCCAGCTTTCTCCCATCAGTCAACCTGAAGAGTTGTGACCCAAAACATCACCTATCCATATTTTGCATACATAGTATCTGACCCGGAGTTACACCAGCACTTTGTGCTTTTTTTTGTAAACCAGCATCTACAGTACCATGCGTCTCCAGACAGTACTGGTGAATATTCATGAACAATTCAGAGGATGATCAAAATATAATCAAGTTCTCAATGCATTCAAATTAATCCCCCATTAGGACTCTTATGAGGGAAATCTGGCATAACATATTGCCAACTGATAATCTTTTCAAAATCTGCAGAATGGAGAACGGTTACGAGGTTGAGTAACAGCAACAGGCAACTGTGACTGTCTGAATATCACCACAGGCAACAAGTTAAAAGAGAGCAATCTCAAATAGTAACACACCTCTACCAGATGAGCTCAATAGTTTTTACATCCATTACAAGCAAGTAAAAGTTTCACCAAATCATCCCCCACCCACATCCTTCACTAAGTCTGTCATACATCTCGGAGGCAGAAATTATATACGTTTTCACATGGGTAACTCTTGGAGAGCTTCCAGCCTGGGTGAAGTCCAAGGATGAGTTCTGAAATCTCATGTTAATCAACTGGCCACTCTTCACCAACACATTCAACCTAATGGGCCTGAAAAACCGGCAACTGGAACGGCGACTGTCAGAGTAGAACACGCGCACACACACACCGCTTCCTTCACCAGCCCATTATGCAGTCGGAGGACGAGCAAGCGGGGGGAGCACTGAGTGAAATTCACACGGTGCAAAGCCAAGGTGATACAATGAACAGGAAAGTTGGCGCTATAATTAAGACAGCTAAAGCTCAGTGTACGGTAAGTCCTTTAAAAGAGGGGGGGGGGGGGGGGGGAAGGAGTGGAGACAAGAAGCCAGAGATACACGGCTGTGAAGCTCGGCAGACATTAACATTACCGGTCGGTTATCCTTGGTTCTAAAAACTACTGCTCACGTATTTTCCCCCTATGAGCCAATTGAAACCGGTAAGCACCGGCTACAACCTACGACAATCTTTGACCTCCTGGTGACCCACCTACAGCACGAGAATTCTCGCTGCTCGCCATGGCAGCTTAATTCTGGTTGCCGCTAATTTTTCAACATGTTGAAAAATTTACGGGGACCATAATGAGGCCGCGAATGCGGGAACTCCTCACGACCACGAATGCGACAACCACCCGCGAACATGTGGCGACCGCATAGTCGCCTAAAAAGTCTAAGTGGGACAGACCCATTAGTTCAAACAGCCAACTACAAAATAAACCTCCATATTCCAGTCCCCAAGAAAAGTAGTTACCTGTCTCAGTGACTACCACCCAGTAGTTTGAACATCAACCGTTACGACCTAATTTGAAATATATGTTTTGGCCGTTCACCCACAGTTACATTGACTACACCGGCACCCACCCAGTCTCTTGCAAAGATGCTATCCTTTACTCTCAATTTCAGTCTGTCACATCTTCTCCCAAGACGAGGTCTTACGCACTAGGCAGTCTGACAATGTCCTCATTCTACAGAAGATGTGGCTTTCCCCCCTTCGGATGTAACCCTCACCCATTTCTCCTGTTCCTCACAGATCTGCTTCCGCTCCTCCCAGTCCTCACATTTCACACCACCACCCGTCGCATCCAATAAACTATCCCCAAATATTACCACGACCGTTAATGGGATCCCACCTCCAAACACATTATCCCTTTTCTTATCCCTTTCTGCGAACTCCCATGGTTCACTCATCCCTCCACACCCAATTCACCCCCTCCCCAACCACTTTCTACTGCAACATTTCCCTTACATTTATGCAGACATCACACTTTAATGTGAAATGAAGATTCACTTGTGTCTTTTCAATCTCCAGTAATAACTCCCTACGCCATTTTCTCATTCTCCTGCTAAAAAGCATAAGAATCTCACAAGTCTCGGTCTAAACATAGACAAGGGACCTGAAGCACAAACATAATTTCCAAGCTTTGAAATTAAGTTAGCATTCAATTAATGGTAAGGTTAATATCAAAGAGAATTTGGAAAAAAATCCAAATTGTAAAGTGATTCTGGTTGAACAATTCTCACTCAGGATATTTCTGTAGCACTCTTAGTAATATTGAAAATAGATGAATGCAGTAGATAGCTTGTGCCATATAAAATAAATGTATAATGTACAATTACATGTGGCAAAATCCATCCTTAACTAGAACATGCCTGTTCATCCTTATCCTTGAACTGGACTACCAAGAACATTCTACATTAACACATGCCGCCCACCATAAATGTTGGAGAGATGGTAACCATTACACATTGTCGATCATCATTCTTCATCAAACGTGTTCCACTTTTTACAAGCCATATTATAAATATGAGGGAACACACTGTATCTCCTGAAAGAATGTGGTTTCTTTTACATCAAAGTAGTTTAAGGCTATCAAGGACAAAGCACCTTCATTAATTAGCACCCCATCAAGTATTCATTCTGTCCACTACTGCCACAATGTGTACTTGCAAATAAATACTGTCATTTTTCTAATCTGCTCCTGTTACCTGGAAAGAGAATGGCAAAAACACCACTCCAAGTCAAACAAAGCAGAGATTATTTTTATTGGACATAATGTTCAACCCAGACATTCTGAGCCAAAGGGCCCGTTTCCATGCTGCTCAATGTTCAAAACAACCGTATTTGAACATATATCAATGTTCCTTCATCCATCAGGATTACACGAAGTCCCTACATTACCAGATCAATGTAGGTATGTTACAAAACATACCTACTTTAGCGGTGCTGCAGTTCTTTGCGCGAATTTGGCGCCTTTTAAGGGGGAGGGCGGGGTTAATGTGCGGTTTTCCCATGCCATCCGGAGTAATATTTTGTCGGAGTGCGAGCTATTTCTGGAGATTCGTTCCGACTACCGGTAAGTTCTTTTTTTTTTTTTTTTATTTTTTTTTATAAATCGCCCGACTATTTCTGCGCTGCAGTAAAATACAAATTAGCTCCTAATGCCGTGAACGCTAACCAATTTTACGTAGGGGACAGGTAAAGGAAAGCTGTTTTTAGTTGACTTTAATCAATATTTCATGTTGCGAAACGGGGATTTAGTCCCCATACGAACCGGCAGAAGTTTTCCTGCCGATATTGGGTTTAAATTCACCGCAACGTTCCAATCCATCGCGTTCCAGAAAATCCCACTCGCAAGCTGTTTAAAATGCCCATTCATTTACAGGAATTAAACGCTGAATTCCTTCAATTTGGCCTATAAATTAATGACAATTAGATTTAAAAATCAAGTTATATTGTGAATTCTTGTGTGAATGTTATTTGGCCACTTCGGCTTTAAAAAAACATGTTAATATTTTCTTAAGAAATGGATAGATGTTTAGATCTAGTAATTGAATTTTGTAATTAGCTACAAATGGGTAACTAATTATATTTTTTAATTTCAGGTCATCCATGTAAGATTGTTTCATATTAGTTTCAGAATGCTTCAATCTATAATAACTGAAAATTTCTTTCAGTTCTCTTAATTTTTAAGAAAGTCATGGGCTGTTGACTGTCCTCGATCACAACTTTTATGTTAAGTCAATGGAAAGGCAATGGGGAACAAGATGCTAATTTCCGAGTATGAAAATGGCCATAACTTTTTTAATACTGAAGATATGAAAGTGAATTAGGTGTCAAAATAAACTTCTTTGTATGCTTTATCTGATGGGATAAATTGCAGACTTAATTTTCTAAATCTCAAAATTTTGTAACATTTCTAATCAATGATCAGTGGTTTGTGCAGCACCATGTCAGCATCTCTGAAACAATAAATCTTGGCTTCTAGCAATGTTCCCAAGATATGTATGAATAAACAAAAATTGTATTCACTCAATAAAAGGTAAAATGTGCTGGAGTTGCTCAGCAAATCATGTGACATTTCGTGCCAGGACCCAAAACGCTACCCATCCATGTTCTCTGGGGACACTGCCTGGCCCACTGAGGTAGTCCAGAACTTTGTGACTTTTTTTTAAACCAGCATCTGGAATTCTTTGTTTCTCCATTCACTCAATAGTTGTGACAAAAGCTTTGGTATAATTTCTTTACCCACACCCTGTTTGGAAAAATTGGGTAGAAGTCAAGCAATAACACCAACAAAAGTATATAATGAGTAATATGTGCTCTATTTTGTATGATTGGAAGAAAACATGCACCCAGTGTCAGTTAAAAGAACAAACTTACCAAGCTGCTTTTCGATCAAGGAATTATCAGTGAGTGCAATGCGCTGATGCCTGATCTTGCCAAAGCCACGTTTGTAGATCAATTCACGGACAGACTTCAGATTTGGGTAGCTAGGAAAGTAATAGAGCAAGAACCATTGTGCTTAAAGAAAGTCACTGATTCATAAAATACATAAATGTAATTGCACAAACACTATTCCAAAGGCAGATAATTTTACAGTTAAAATCTGGTAATAGTAAGTTAACTACTACTCCCCACACTATCCCTCAGCAGTCACAGAGAGGCAGCTCGGACCCAAGGCTGCAAGTTGTCCAACTATAGTAATTTTTTATTATGGAACATATATCAGAGTTCTAGGCATCAGTTGTTTGAAGCTCAGTAACACATGTAGAGGTCTCAACAGTCTCCAACTTAAACCAAATCATTGGAAAGAACTTGACACAAAATCCCGACGCGTTTGTTTTTAACACTAATTGTTGTCATCAAAAAAGATTTTCCAGTAATTGAACAAAACCAATAAAAAGTTTCATTCATATACAGTGAATATTAGACAGATATCAGATGACAGATTTACTTCATATTTCAGCATAAACAAAATTATATAATTGCAAACTATTTTCCAATCACTTACCCCCATGCAATATATGGCTCTGCAATACGGAGCATGTTGATTGATGCTTTATTCAATTTCACAAACACTCCATTGAAGATCTGACGCAGTCGAAGGAGCTGAAGCACCTTGCGCACTTTCGGGCTAACACCATTGATGCTGTAAAGCCACAAGCAGAAATTAACACCAAGAAACATATCATTTGTTTTCAATTGGTAAAGTTCTTAAAGATACAAATTAGCATTTTAATTGAATAGACTAAAATGTATTCACCAGCGCCAATAATTGACTACTAATACTCACCCCCTAATACGGATCACAAATGCCAGCCTGGGTTCAGCAGGGACATAGTAATTGTTGGCTTTGCGAGCCATTCTGGAAAGACGGATCTCACTTCGGTACATTTGCCTATACTCCTTGTGATAACTCTCAGCTCTTTTGTAGATTAGTTTCCTCGTCTGCCTTTTTAGCTGGAAACCAAGATAGCAAGTAGTAAATTTACATTTTTGACATTGCACTCAACTTGGAATTTAAGTTATGAATGCAAATAAGCTGCCTGAACAAACAATGATAGTAAACAAAACACAAAAAGCTGTAGCTATTGAGAGGGTCAGACAGAATCAGGGGTTGGAATGGACAGGTAACGTTTTGGATCAACACTCATCTTTGCCAGGTTTCCTATTTGTATCCCCTATTCCTATCAGACTGACAAAAGGGCCCTGACCCAAAACATTGCCTGTCCATTCCCTCCCCACAAACTGCACGGCCCACTGAATTCAGACACCAAGCCAGGGAACAAAATACATTGTTTTTAAGGAACATTAAATGCATACTGAAATATAACAAGATCAAGATGGAATCAAATAATATTTTTTTCTTCAAATGTCACTGAAATCCATATTTTAAGGAGGGAGGTGGTGGAGTTGATAGAACATACAAAAAACAGCCACAGGTTAAAAGTAATGGTGAAAGGGTTAGAGGTCTTTTTTCTTCAACTAAATGGTGAAGTTAGGTAAGGGGGAGGTACAGCGAGACCTGGGTGTCCTTGTACACCGGTCACTGAAAGTTGGCGTGTAGGTACAGCAGACAGTGAAGAAAGCTAATGGAATGTTGGCCTTCATAACAAGAGGATTTCAGTATAGGAGGAAAGAGGTTCTTCTGCAGTTGTATAGGGCTCTGGTAAGACACCAACTGGAGTATTGCGTACAGTTTTGGTCTCCTAATTTGAGGAAGGACATCCTTGTGATTGAGGCTGTGCAGCGTAGGTTCACAAGATTGATCCCTGGGATTGGGGGGGGGGGGGGGGGGGGGGGCGGACTGTCATATGAGGAAAGATTGAAAAGACCAGGCTTGTATTCACTGGGGTTTAGATGGATGTGGGGGGAATCTTATAGAAACATATAAAATTATAAAAGGACTGGACAAGCTAGATGCAGGAAAAATGTTCCCAATGTTGGGCGAGTCCAGAACCAGGGGTCACATTCTTAGAATAAAGGGGAGGCCATTTAAGACTGAGGTCAGAAAAAACATTTTCACCCAGAGAGTGGTGAATTCGTGGAATTCCCTGCCACAATGAAGGGCAGTGGAGGCCAAATCACTGGATGGATTTAAGAGAGAGTTAGAGCTCTAGGGGCCAGTGGAATCAAGGGATATGGGGAGAAGGCAGGCACGAGTTATTGATTGGGGACGATCAGCCATGATCACAATGAATGGCAGTGCTAGCTCGAAGGGCCGAATTGCCACCTCCTGCACCTATTTTCTATGGTGAGCCGGGTCTGCAAATCACCGCCAAAACACTTGTAAATACTCACAACATTGAAAAAGTGCTTAGAGGAGAACTTGATGTACCGTAAGCTATACGGTCTATGCTTTGGATAGGAATGGTTGAGGGAGATATGGGCCAAATGAGTAGCTTAGATGGGGTTTCTTGGTCAAAAGTTAAGATGATACACCTGTTTCCCTGCTGCATGACACTGACTTAAACCAAGAATTTGGAAATAGGATATTGCTCTGAATAATGGCCAAATATTGTATTGTATGCCGAGTTTCTAATAGTGAACCAAGACATGGGGAACCTAGAGTCGAAAGAATGGTTCCGACCCAATACATCATCATAAATCTGAAGAAGGGTCTCGACCCGAAACGTCGCCTATCTCCTTCGCTCCTTAGATGCTGCTGCACCCGCTGAGTTTCTCCAGCTTTTTGTGTAACCCACATCATCATAAATGCTCTGTTGCCTGCTGAGTTTCTCCAGCACATTACTCATGATTCCAGCATCTGTAGCCATGTGTCTTCATTCAAATTATTACATTTATCTGACCATATACAAATTATTTTAAAGGACAGGCCTGGTAAACTTTAACAATGTGTTGCATCGTCAATGATTATCATCAGTGATCAATGATTATCATCAGTGAAAATGACTTTTCAGCTCATCTTTTTTTTGTCAATTCCATTGAAGAAATTGGTTGTCCATTGATCACAGGCAAATCAATGAAAATAACTTTATGATTTTCCACATTATACTATTTCTGATTCCTGACACTACCTTTCCCATGAAAAGTCATTTTTTTAACAAAAAAAACATTTCAAGAATATTCTAATTGTTAAAATAACCGTTAATGTTTCCAAAAATACATGGGATGATTAAACTAAATGTTTAGATGAAGGCTTTCCCCCTTCAGTCAGTCAACTTGTAGAAACAAGGAACTGCAGATGTGTTGGAAGGAATTGCAGATGCTGGTTTACACCGAAAATAAAAACAAAATGCTGGAGTAACTCAGCGGGACAGGCAGCAACTCCGGATAACATGGATAGATGACGTTTCAGGTCGGGACCCTTCTTAAGATCATTTCTCTCCACAGATGCTGCCTGACCTGTTGAGCTCTTGCACTAGCTTTTTTTTTGCTCTAGATACCAACATCTCGTGGCACTTCACCATACGCGAGATTAAAACACAAACAGTAACCTGCACGGCAAACGACTCCTACCTTCTTCTCTGCCACCAAACGCTTGATCCGTTTGGCCTTCATGGCTGCAAACGCCTGGCGTTTTTTCAAGAGGCTTTCCGGGACAGGTGGTACCTTCTTTTCTCTGATCGGTGAAAAAACAAACACGCATGGAGTAGTTAGAATTGTTATCACACTTACATCTCTGAACCCCATATAGGCAGTAATACGTTATAGGCCACGACAGCCGAAAGTAGACCGAATCAGACACATTTTAATGTTACATCGACTAGGCCCCAGTCTGACGGCGAAGACAACGAATGCTTACCCGCAAATATAAATTTTGTTGACAAGTATATTTTAATTATTATTATTCAGCCCACAACGCGAGTGCTGTTAGTGAATGGACGCAACAAGGCGGCCTCACATCAAGCAAGGGGAAGTGGGGTGTTGCATCGCCAACAATTTACACCGCATAACAATTAAAAGTTAAAAAAATATATATATATAATGCACGATGGTTGATCGCTTGAGGATATCCCGCAGTGGAAGGACGCGAGTGGTTGGGATTAATGGGTGGATGGGCTCGGATTGGAACCGCACTCACTTGGTGTCCGCCATCGTCGCCAACGTTCGCCGGGGAGAGAGAGAGAGAAGGGCGCATGCGCCGGGCGCTCGAAGCCCGCACCCGGGAACCTGTCTGTTTCATTGCCTGAACCGTGGAGGGGAGGGGAGGGGAGGGGAGGGGAGGGGAGGGGAGGGGGGGTTCGATAGAGACGCTTAATAATTTTTAACGCGTTTTATTAAACCAGCGTGAATAATAATTCAAGTGGAGACAGATGTGAGGGGATACAGCGCCAGTCGACCAAATACAAGTGGTTAGTCTGAAGAGGGGTCTCGACCCGAAACGTCGCCCATTCCTTGTTTCTTTCCAGAGATGCCGCCTGTCCCGCTGAGTTACTCCACCATTTTGTGTCTGTCTTCGGTGTCAACCCGCGTCTGCACTTCCTTCCCACACGGGAGTGGGCGCCTTGTATGTTGTTGGCGGGGTCCTGGGCGCCGGCCATGCAGGCTCCATATTTAAAGGGTGAGGCGGAGCTGAAGATGTTCAGAGTGGCAGCGGTCGGGGGAGGAGGGGGAGGAGGAGGAGGAGGAGAGAGGAATAAAAAAAAAGCGAGTGTGTGTGTACGGCGCTCTCGGCCCACGGCTCTGACAGGCAGCCGGCTCCCGCATCCCCTCCCACTCCCACTCTCACTCTCACGGCCGCTTCTCCCGGCGCAAGAGCCCGCTTTCCCTCCGGACGCCAGCCATGAATATCGTAGCCGAGTTTTTCCTTGTCACCCTCAAAGTGCTGTGGGCTTTCGTGCTGGCCGCGGCGCGATGGGTGATCAAGCCCAAGGAGAAGAGCGTTTGCGATCAGGTGTGCCTGATCACGGGGGCGGGCGGCGGGCTCGGCAGGCTCTTCGCCCTGGAGTTCGCCCGGAGGAAAGCCATCCTGGTGCTGTGGGACATCAACCAGGAAAGCAACGAGGAGACGGCCGACAAGGTCCGGCAGCTGGGCGTCCGGGTCCACACTTACACTTGCGACGTGAGCAAAAGGAGCAGCGTGTACAGGACGGCCGAGCTGGTGCGGAGAGAGATCGGCGACGTGACGGTGCTGGTCAATAACGCAGGTGTAGTGTCCGGGCACCATCTTCTCGAATGTCCCGATGAACTTATCGAGAGGACCATGATGGTCAACTGCCACGCACACTTTTGGGTAAGTTTGAGGCTGAGGATTACGAGGTTTGTACTTGATTGAAGGGGGGAGATTGCTAAACAATTAGTTCTGTTCAAATTGTCATTTTATTAAAAAAATACCTTTTCTCCTTCTCTTTTAAGTTCTAACTACTAGTAATTGACATAACCACTGTCGATTATCTGTTGCGTTCTTTCTGATGAACAAATTATTCCCACCCGCAATCACTACTGATTGTGTTTTGAAGTCATGGGTAATACAGGTATATTCTGAATTTCAATAGCTTTTATAGTTTTGCTAAAATGCTATGTTTTGCACATACTGTCACTGATTCGTTGGAACAGTTATTTCGTAAAATGCCTAAGAGATTGCAAAGTAAATCACTGCATTGCAGTAATAACCCACTCCAGAAGCTTGGACTCAATTCGAAGGAAAATAAATCTGAAACGGATCAGTCTATATAAAACGAGTGTACGCATTCCTAACAGTCATTCAATGCTGACTTTCCTGCTAAAGTTATGTTACTGTGCAGTTTTTCATTATTTCGGTATCGTATTTGCTGTTCCAAATCGGGTTAGTTGTATTTCCCATTGTTATGTATGAATCCTAGCGGTTTCCTTATCTTTAATGAATGGCCTCTGGTGTTGAAATGTTGCGGAACCCACCGTAAATGAACGCAAGCCTTCGCATCGCAGATAACGTTTTATTACGAACGGCCACACGTGCTTACAAACATGTCCAGTACGGTGACGTCTGAAAACAAATTGGTTAATAGTATTTTAATATTTTGAAATAAATATTACATTACTTAAGGCAAAATGTACAAATCCAGGTTTTAAGGTGGTGAGGTACTTGGTGGTTGCGTCTATTTGTTGAACATTGGATGGCCTTCCATTATACTGTCTTTTCATATTTGTAAACATATTTTGCATTTTGTAAGCCCTGAAATTTGTCTACTTGATTTTTTAATATTTTGAGCAACTAAGTAACCTGTCAATGTAGCTTTATACTAATTGATCTTTAGATATAGGACTAGGCTAAACGTTTTTAGTGTATTAGGTTGGATTATGTTGTTTTTCTAAGGCAAACATCATCCTCTTAATCCTTGACCAATCTGAGCTTTTTACTTTAGCATTTTAAATGACAGCAGAACCAAAATTAGTTGAGATGGGTTGTTTTGTATTTAACAACTTGAAATACTTAATCACATTATAAGATAACAAATGTTGTAGATATTTTGCACCTCGATTTTCACTTCAATAAAGCTTCTAGTGATCACCACAAAGGAGCAAGTTGTTTCTCCCTTTCTAGTAACTCGCGTGAACAATCTCAGCCCTTTCATTTGAATTAAACTTTATGCTAATAATGCATTTGGAGTAGAAAACATCTTATTTTTGAACTGTCTGGAGAAGGGAACCAACCCGAAACATCGTGCACTCTTTTTCTCCAGAGATGTTGCCTGACCTGCTGAGTTACTCAAGCATTTTGTGTCTATCTTCCTTATTTTTATATCCTACTCCAGTCAGGCTTTGACATTTCCTTGCCATAAGCTTTCTTGTGTGGTGATAACATGAAAATGGTCTATTTTGTAGAAGTTGCATCTCCTCCTATCTTGAATTAGTTGTTCCATATAATTTGCATGTAGTTGAATGACAGGTTAGACAATTGTAGTTCAAATTAGTGCCTCTATTCTTGCACAATGGGTTGGATTCTGCCTTGTCAATTTGTTTCTTGAAAAAATTCTGTGTAATAGTGTTGTCAGGACAACCCCAGGCTGAGGAAATTGATGGTGCCTTGATTTGTTGCAGGCCTGTTTTATAATGACTGATTTGATTCTTTTAAGTTGAAGACAATTAAATAACCTGTAGTTAAAATAACCATGCACCGACGATTTAAAGGGCGGTCACAGTGGCGCAGTGGTAGGGTTGCTGCCTTACAGCGAATGCAGTGCCGGAGACCCGGGTCCAATCCCAACTACAGGTACTGCCTGTACGGAGTTTGTACGTTCTCCCCGTGACCTGCGTTGGTTTTCTCTGAGATCTTCGGTTTTCTCCCACACTCAAGGTGTACAGGTTTGTAGGTTAATTGGCTTGGTAAATGTAAAAATTGTCCCTAGTGGGTGTAGGATAGTGTTAATGTGCGGGGATCGTTGGTCGGTGCGGGCCGAAGGGCCTGTTTCCGCGCTGTATCTCTGAACTAAACTATTCTGCCAGTTAAATTTTCCCAGCAAGTCTGTACTAGCCTTTGTTAATTTCATCTATAATGAAATGATATTTATTTTTTTATACTACATGATCAGGAATGCTTCATTATTTCTTCAAGGGAATAATTTCATTACTATTCATCCTCCGCAGTTATGAACGAAAGAACTGCCTATGATGACAAATTTCTATGGATTATTGAGACATTGCACCTGTAGATGGTGTAAGCATCTTGCATAACTAAGAGTAGAAGAACATCTGTATTATGTAATGACATCAATATGAACAAAGATATTCAAGTATTAATTTTAACCTTTAAATGTGACTTGCATTGTGGGACAATTTATAGTGAAATTAATGACTAATTATTTAAAACTAGCATTTAGTAAATCCACCCAGCAATTTAAACAAAACAACTGGGAAGTGGTGGTGATTGGGACAGCTAACAAAGGTTAGATTGTAAAGATAATGACATTGAAGCAGAAGAATATTATATTGGAAAATGAAAATACGAGAGACTGAAAATCTGGCACTAAGAGGGGGAAAAAATTGGAAGTATTCAGTGGATTGGGCAGCTTCAGTTGAAAGAGAAAACGGTTACGTTTCAGGTCAATGGCACCTTCATCTGACCAACAGTCTGTGATACATGCTGTATCCACTTTTAACAGATGCTGCTCGGCCAGTGTGTTTCCAAATCAGTATGGCATTAAGGCATGAGAATAATCTCCAAAATAATTCACTAGTAATTTGACCATGTAGCAAATTGGAATACTTTTTGGGAAAAGTGAAAATTACTCGCTGAACAGTTTCAGTGCTAATATAATTATTTGGAACGTGTTATACCATGTTGACATACATCACTATCTCAGTAATTGTCTCCCATCTCTATTATTGATTATAACACCATTGATTGTGTAGAATGCATTTGGAACTAGAACATGGCTAAGCCCTAGATAGACACTCAGCGGGGCAGGCAGCATTTCTGGAGAAAAGGAATGGGTGATGTTTCTGGTCGATACCCTTATTCAGACACTGCTCTGAAATGTGACCTATCCTATCTAAGAGTACGAGCATATTGAATGAATGAAGAGAATCCTGACGTTCATTTGTATTTTTTTGCATATGGAAAGAGTGCTGACTTTACAGCACCTGTTGCATAGGTGGTGCTGTTATAACTGAAGAGTTGAATATCTCAGTGTGATTATTTAGGTTTATGCAACTACATGGCTCCGCCACTGAGTGGCAGTATTGCAATTTTTCCCAATGCAGGGAAACTCAGACCCAACTCTGAAACATGAGGCAAACTGTTGCACTTCTGGATATTTCCAGCATTCCTTCATTCCCCAACCCCTACCTTTGCTTCAAGAAGCATCAGCCATGGTCCTGCGTGATCTGGATGCTGCGTCTTTCGTGTTCAGAGACCTTTTTTTAAAAAAAAATTCTTAATGATTCCACAGGCAGTTGAATTCAGCAGTGGAATGAACTGACAAATTTATGCATCTTCAGAAACTCCAAATTAATGTTTATGGTTGTGCTGGTGACTTCCTGCCATTATCCACTGCCTCATTTCCTGTTCTTCAGAATGTTTTCCTTCCACGTGCTTTCTAATATGCACCTATAGAAGTTCATAATCAACACACCAAATCTCCTCTTCTGAGGAAGTAGAGGTGCTGTTGGGCATTGATTTCACCAATGTGCTGGGCCCAGGACTGATCTTCAGAGATATGCACGTCCAGGAACATGCAATTGTCGACCCTCTCCACCACCAACCCATCGATGAAATTGGGTCTTGCAGTGAAGGCCAACAGAAAGTTTATCTTCCTATTTGCTGCAGTTTTACATTGGTTTCTGTTAAGTGTACAAGGACATTGACTTTTTGTGTATGAGCATTTGAATAACTAATGCTATTTAAATAATTCTCTAACTTTTAAAGTTTTTATAGATTTGGTATAATTATACAAGGTTTATTGCTTCTGCAATGTATTTGTCTAACCACCTTGAAGCCTAAGGTTAATTGGCTTGGTATAATTGTAAATTGCCCCCAGTGTGTGTGCAAGATAGTGTTAATGTACTGGGGTCACTGGGCCTGGTTCCACGCTGTATCAATAAACTAAATATCCAGGCCTACTGGATCTCCCAGTTGATAACCCTTTTAACTTTCCCTCTCCTTCCAACACTGACCCGTTTGTTCTGGGCCTCCTCCATTTCCCGAGTATGGCCACGTGCAAACTGGAGGAAATGCACCTTGTATTCCGCTTGGGTAGTTCATATGAACATTGAATTCAATCATATGAACATTGAATTATCCAGCTTTAAGTAACCTCTCACAACCACTCCTCCCTGGATATCCACCAATTTCTCCCCTCCACTGCCTGACCTGATTTTGTATCTGTTTCCAGTCCATTAAGTGGCTTGAAATAAATTATTTGCTTCGTATAGACTCCTGTATGCAGATTTTTCCTTATCACATCCAGTTCAGTTGTTTTGTATTGTTTTCAGTACTTTAGAGCATCTAAAGTGATAAAACTGAACTCTTTGATAGTATTCACTTCAGTGGTATTATATTTTGAAAATATAAGAAATGTTTTCTTATTTGAAAGCATGCCTTCATATCCCATGAAAGATTTTAATATATTGTCCATTGCATGTTCAGATTTTTGCAAGCCGTTTAAATTTTGCCACCTCTTCGGGTATCTTGTCTTATTTTTAATTGTTTTCTTTGCAACCGACTCAAAGAAGAAGGTCAATCTCAGATGTCGTTCTGCCAGTATCTGACGCAGGTCACAGCTGGTCGGGTCGGTTCAGCCAGGTCCTGGGGACTGCACTGGGGGGCGTCGTCACACTCCAGTAGGTGGGACATTGTCTGTACTGCTCCACAGCTGCATGTGTCTTCTGCCTGGTAGTTCCATGCTTTCATAAGTGCTTTGCACCTCCCCTGCTCCACTCATGATCTGTTGAGGGTCTTTCAGGTTGGCCATAGGAGGTCGTGCCCACTGGCGAGGCATTCAGTCGGAGTGATTCCTCTCTCCATCCAGTCGTGGGCTCGTGTGTTGATCTGGTTCCATTCATCTTTCCAGATGTTGGTCCTTGCTGTTTCTTTGGTTGTCTGGAGAGGTGGGACTGTCTACAAGAAACTGGCTCTGGATTTCTGTCAGGGTGGAGGTGCTGTGTGTCTGTGCAGGGGGTGCCTGGTATCGATCTCCTGTGCTTACCGCTCGTCTTGGGCGACGATGGATCGTCTGATATTGGGGGGCAATACCAGCTAGTTCTTTGACCTATGCTCAATTCATTATTTTTCAGTTTTCTGCAAACCTTGTTAAACTCTCCTACCTCTTTAAAACTATAATATTAACTGTGGTTACTTCCTGTATTATCTGTCTATCACTGACTGAAACTGCAAGCAACTTTCATTCCACCTGTCCAATTGGGTTGGATCCTAAATTCCTCAAGACAGTGTCTTTTCACTCACCAGATTCTTTGACTCTTGTTTTGCTGCATTTTATTCTCTCACTTTTTTTACCCAACTTCCCAGCAAATGTCTATCTTCAATCTGGAATGGTAATCCATTTCTTATCAAATCAAAGCTTTTTTGCACTTGTATGTCTGACAAAGCTGATTTGGCTGTTTGTGATCAATTTTGGCTGTGCCACCTTGAAGTTGTCAGTTTTTTGTTCATCTGTTTGCCCACTTGCAAGGATTGTTCATAACCTTTTCTCCATTTCCTCAAATTATTTACATTTCATTCATGGTCGCCTCCAGCATCCAGCCCACCAATTTCTTGCCTTCACCCGCTCCTCTCAGAAAATAAATCTTGATTTTGAAATTTGTTTCTGCTCTTAATTTTTGTGTTGCTGGAAGAGCAGCAGTCTTCGCAATTTGGTATGATATCTTGCTATAATGGAAAGTAGATGAATAATATAAACCAACGTGAAAGTATGTATTTTGCAATACAGGGAACATTGTTTGATCAGTCTTTGGAAAATGATCGTGAGGTACTTTTCTCTGCACATAGTTTAAAGCCAAGGGCACATTTATTCAACTTGATGACCAATGGAAATTAAGATTTGTGGCTTGTGTTTACACATGGGAGGGGGGGAGGGAGAAGAAAAACATCAATCTACTCTAATTTAAATTCTTGTCTGTATTCTCTTGATCTTGGATAGTCGTCGTGGCTATCCCTCGAGGTCGAGGATGATGGTCTACGATCTGTTTTTATGGACTCTCAGGTGGCTTATGAGTCCAATCCTGGCTTTGAAAGTTCTTCAACATTCAGGACAAGTAATTCCAGATGGCAGATCGGACTTTGGTTGTTGCTGCCTCTCTTTCCGTTTTCTTCTCTTTTCTTCTAATTCTGCGCATTTCTTGGCTTTGAAGATCGCTGTTCCTTCTTGGATGATGGTTCGACAGAGTTTCCTGTCTTTGACATTGGTTTCCCAATTGTTGATGTCGATTTCACATTTCTTCAAATGGCTTTTAAGGTGTCTTTGAATCTCTTCTTTTGTTTGCCTCTTTTCCGTTTGGCTTCTTTAAGCTGGGAGTAGAAGGTTTGTTTTGGTACACGCTTGTCTTCCATCCAAACAACATCTTAGTTGGTTCTTGATGACGGAGGCTTCGATGCTTGATGTTTTTGCTTCATCAGCACGCTGACGTTGGTTCTTCTGTCTTCCCAGCTGATATTTAAGCTGCTTCGAAGACATCGTTGATGAAACTTTTCAAGTGTTTTCAAATGGTGTCGGTATGTTGTCTAGGTTTCTGATGTATACAAGAGCATTGGAATCACCACTGCCTTGTACACTAACATTTTGGTGTCTGTTCGGATGTCACGATTTTGAAAGACTCTTGTTCGAAGACGTCCAAAAGCTGTTCCAGCACACTTAAGATGATGTTGGGTCTCGTCATCAAGGTCGACATTGGGGGAGAGATTACTTCTGAGGTACAGAAAGTGATCCACATTTTCCAGGGTTTCGTCATTGAAGTGACAGTTCTTTCCAATTTGTCTCCGTTGGTGACGATTGGTAGATAACCTGAGTCTTCTTGGAGTTGATGTTAAGTCCAAGTTTCGTTTATGCACTGTTGAAGGCAGTCGGGATCTGTTGCAGATGGTTTTCTGAGAGAGCTGCAACACAGTTGTCGTCTACGAATTGGAACCCGATGAGGGAGCTAACAGATGTCTTAGTTTTGGACTTGTGACGGGCAAGATTGAAAAGTCTGCCATGTGTTCTGTAGACTATTTCGATTCCTGGGGATAGGTCGTCCTGGATGATGTTGATGGTTGTCGCAATGAAGAAGGTGAACAGTGTTGGGGCAATCACACATCTCTGTTTCACTCCTGATACGACTTGAAACGGCTCGCGGTGCTGTTGCTGGCCATGACTGTGGCAAGCATGTCATCGTGCAGGAGTATCGGGGTTCGAATATACTTTTCAGGACATCCATAGGATGTCCCATAAGAGTTCCCTTGATACCGAGTTGAAGGCCTTAGTAAGGTCAATGAATGCCATGTACAAAGGTTGACGACGAGTTGTTCGCAACATTTTTCTTGTAGTTGATGCATTGTGAAGATCATGTCGGCTGTTCAACATGTTGGTCTAAAACCGGCTTGTGGGTCTTCTTGGCTAAAGGTTTGAGTCGGCTGTTCATGATGCGGGCGAGGACCTTGCCTGCTGTTGCTAATAGGGAAATTCCATAATAGTTTCTGCAATCAGATCGATCGCTTTTCCTTTTGTAGATGGTAAAGATTGCTGAGTCTCTAAAGTCTCCTGGTACGTCTTCATTTATCCAGATCTGGATGAGAAGTTGATGCAGTTGGTAATGGAGCAGGTTACCTCCAATTTTGTAGACCTCGGCTGGTATTCATGGAGTCCAGCTGCCTTGTTGTTTTTCAAGGTTTTGATGGCTTGACTTCAAGTGATGGTATTCTGCTTAGGGAGTCGAAACAGGCTGCTTTGGAATGTTGTTGATCACATTCCTGTCAAAGGAGGCGGTTTGATTTAGATCTTCAAAATGCTTCCTCCATCTAGAATTGATGTCAGCATTGCTCTTCAGGATGGTTGACCCATCTTTGTTTGTGAAAGGGGCTTGACCGTGAGTGGATGGACCAAAAATGTCTTTGATGGTGTTGAAAAAGCCTCGAGTATCGTTGGTGTCTGCTAGTTGTTGGATTTCCTCGGCTTTCTCCCTCCACCATTGGTTTTTCAGGTTTTGGGTGCACTTCTGGACGGCAGTCTTGCATTCCTGATAGCACTTCCTTTTCGTAGCCGACTGTTGGTCATTTTGTAGGGTGATGAAAGCTTTTCCCTTTTCATCGATGAGTTGTTGGCTATAATGGAATTTAGATGAATAATATAAACCAACGTGGAAGTATGTATTTTGCAATACAGGGAACATTGTTTGATCAGTCTTTGGAAATTGATCTGGAGGTACTTTTCTCTGCACATAGTTTAAAGCCAAGGGCACATTTAGTCAACTTGAGGACCAATCAAAGTGAAGATTTGTGGCGCATGTTTACATGTATGGGGGAGGGAGAAAAAAACATCAATCTACTGTAATTTAAATTCTTGTCTGTATTCTCTGGATCTTGGATAGTAAGTTACTTGCTGTAGGGCTTATAGAGAAGTGTTGATAGATGTGAATTTTTCAAGATCAGAAATGAAACGTGGACATTCCAGTGTGTTTTGCTAATAGAAACCAACTTATCAAAAATCTGCTTGGAGAATAATAGAGTGATTGAGAAAATAACAAAGACCCTTTATGTTCAACTAAATAATAGTTAATTCCTTCAGTATACAGGATTTGAATGTTTGATTTACAATAACAAATTTCGGAATTTTTTTAAAGCGAGAAATATTCTAAATAAAAAGAGCAATTATATCTTTGATGCCAACTTAGCACAGAAGATTGGAAGCGGAGCTGGTAAGGCCGTATCTGTAGAAAGAGAAACTTAAATATTTTGTATTTGAAGATCTTTCATCAGAAGCAAGATGTGTTGGTGGTGGACTCTTATTGAAGGTGGCAGAAATTGCAAAAGATCCGCTGAATAGAAGATGTTGGGGTGAACACATGCAGTTCATCGGAGGAGAGAGGGGTCAAGGGATTTGAATGATGATTGATTGGAAGGCATAGAAGATGTCCAGTCCCTGCAGGAAGCAAGATAGGAAGATACATAGCTGAGATTACTTCAGTAGTTGAGTTTGCCATTGAGCTATCACCTGAGGTGGAGGAAATGCGAAACGGATGAGATTAGTCAGATTGGTAATGAAGTGAGGAATAGGGTGAAAATTGGCAGCAAAAGTAACCAAATTTTGGTTGAATGCAGGAAGGAGCACCACAGTCAATGTAGGGAAGTCCAGTTCAGGACTAAATTAGAACTATTTCAAGTACCCTGTATAAAGATGGTTGTCATTTGGAGCCCATGCAAATTCCCATCGCTGCACCTTATTAAAAATTCTCTCCAGATCAATGTGGCTGTTCCCTGTTTTTCCAAATTTGACCAGTCATTTCAAGTGAAGCACTGATTTCCTTGCACATTTACTGATCTGGTCTATTCCACTTGGTGCTTGCAATCCGATCTACTTTATATTGGGGAAAAACATGGGTTCCTGCTTTGTGGAGTATTTGCATTCAATAACTAAGGATCAAAGTAAGCTTGAGCAGCAGCACCCACTGTCTGGGCATGTCACAGCCTTCTAGATGCTATATTGAATTCAACAACTTAGAAACATAGAAATTAGGTGCAGGAGTAGGCCATTTGGCCCTTCGAGCCTGCACCGCCATTCAATATGATCATGGCTGATCATCCAACTCAGTATCCCGTACCTGCCTTCTCTCCATACCCTCTGATCCCCTTAGCCACAAGGGCCACATCTAACTCCCTCTTAAATATAGCCAATGAACTGGCCTCAACTACCCTCTGTGGCAGAGAGTTCCAGAGACCCACCCCTCTCTGTGTGAAAAAAGTCCTTCTCATCTCGGTCCTAAAGGATTTCCCCCTTATCCTTAAGCTGTGACCCCTTGTCCTGGACCTCCCCAACATCGGGAACAATCTTCCTGAATCTAGTCTGTCCAACCCCTTAAGAATTTTGTAAGTTTCTATAAGGTCCCCTCTCAATCTCCTAAATTCTAGAGAGTATAAACCGAGTCTATCCAGTCTTTCTTCATAAAGGAATCGGTCTGGTGAACCTTCTCTGCACTCCCTCTATGGCAATAATGTCCTTCCTCAGATTTGGAGACCAGAACTGTACGCAATACTCCAGGTGTGGTCTCACCAAGACCCTATACAACTGAAGTAGAAGCTCCCTGCTCCTATACTCAAATCCTTTTGCTATGAAAGCTAACATACCATTCGCTTTCTTCACTGCCTTAAGGTGACTTTATCTGTTTGTGGCATAATTTATGTGTAGGAAGGATAGAAAGAATGAGGTCTTGACCAGAAACGTCACCCACTCGTTCTCTCCAGCGATACTGCCTGTCCCGCTGAGTTACTCCAGCATTTTGTGTCTATCTTCTTGTAACATTTATCTGTTTGTAGCCTGTTCTAATGTGGTCATCCATCTGAAATACTCTTTTGGTACCGCTTGAGCTGATAGTTTCCTACAGCTCGGAATGCTGCATCCTTTTTTGTTCTCTTTACCTCTCTTGTCGACCAGGCCAGCTGGATTTGTTGATAGCTTTATCCTTTCAGATTTTTTAAAGTTTTCTCTGTTTGATCCTTTAAATATAAAGCTGATTTATTTGGTTCTGAGGAAAGGTCATTGACCTGAAACGTTGGCTATTATTTATTTTTCCACATTATGTTGCCCTGAAATTGGGGGGAGGGGGGGGTGGACTATGTACAAACACAGCTGTAATTTCTACAAGGTGAAACCAAAATGTATAAAAATGGGCTTTAATAAAACCAATGTGCACTTTAAACACATGGGATTTTTTCTATTACAAATCTCAAATTGTGGAATACAGAGGCAAACAAATAAATGATGGGTCTTTGTCCCAAACATTATGGAGGGCACTGTATATTTTCTAATTTAAGCACAGCTTTGCCCTGTTCCCTTCGATGAAGATGCCTTTCGTCATTGCTTCAAAGCACTTTAGGACTTGATCCATCCTAGTCATAGTTTTTAGGATTGCGCTGTTTTGGATGAAATGTCAAATCATTTGCCCTCTGTAGAAGTTTAAAAATTACATGGCATGATTTTTACCATGGCAATATTTATACCCCCTTCAAAAAAAATCAATGTCTAGCTAATATTTCACAACTATTTTGAAGACTTACCAATTTGCAGTCAAGAAGGTACTTTATACGGAGACTCCGACCAGCAGGAAAATCAGACTGTTTCTATAAGACGTGGTCTGCATTTATAAATCTATTACAGGGATAAGGTGCAAGAATACCTCAAAGTACCGGTGTCGGGTCTTGGTAAGGGGGGAAGAAAAACTGTCGAGTTGGTAGATTCCTTTTGCGAGATGTTTATAATAAAGTAACTGGCTTTTTTTCCTTTCTCTATTTTTTCCCCTCTTTTTCTTTCCTCTCCTGGGTCTATCTCTTAATTCCCGTTTCTAACTCTTCAAGGGTTTCCTTTCCCTCTGTCACGCTTTGGCACTTTCACATCTCTTTTTCACTTTTCTACTTTCAATGCTGCAATTTTTCTCTCTATTCTCAAGCCTTAAAATAAAAATAAAAATTAAGGGGTACAATGACTGTAATACAATACAAGGGATGTACACTGATGTAACTTACAGTACCGCTAATAAATAAAGATATTTTAAAAAAAGAAAGTACTTATACCAGAGCAGTTATTCTGCATATGTACTTTGGTAAAATAAAATGTAATGGAGGGACCTGATGTCTTGGGTGGGGTGGGGGGTCCTGTAAATATATTTGGAGATGTACATGGTGGTGCTGTACATTTTCCACATTCTCCAAATTAAATCTAAATGTATATGTGTGCTCTGAATTGGCTCATCCTGTTTGGGATTATAATTGTTTCATCTCCTGCTGATAGGTAATGCACATTGGAACAAACCAGGTTTCAGATTCTTAACGTTCTTGTACGGGGCACCACTTCACTGCATCCCATGTCCCAAATCCACAAAGATTATGGGTCTTAGTGGATAAGGATTGTCCACTAAATATCCAGCAAGATTTGTTTAAATTCCAAGTTTGCTCTATCCAGTGTAGTTAACTTTTACTTAAATTCAAACTTCACTTAATATTTGAACTGAAGGCCTTGATTGGCTGTGAGCAAATACATATCATATATTTTTGTGTACTAAAGGTTTTCTAACTATCTTTTTGTATATCATGCCCAATCTTGAAAGTTGTGGAGAAAATAGTCCCAAGGAGGATTTTAAAATTCAAACTGGTGTTACAAGTAATTTGCCATAGTCTCTTTAGAAATGACCACTCTGCAAGCATCACACACTGGTTATTCAAACCACGGAATAACTTTTGTGGCTAAATATGTGTTATAAAATACTAAAGGCACAATTCTGAGGCAAATGTTATTCTTGGGCTCAGTACCATTGAGTGATTTGGATAAAAGCCATCTGTTGTCATTGAACTAATAAAAATGGACAAAGAAGCTGGAAAAGGGAAATCTGGTTCCAGAGCTTCAAATAAATCTGTTTAGCATTCTGCTTTAATAGTGATTGTGTAAATCTGTGCAATAATCCATCCTTTTGAAAGTTACAATAAACAGACTGAAAACTGCAGCCAGAATTTCAAATGGGCCCTTTATTACAAAAGATTAAGAGGATTATCCAATGTCACAGTTCCCTTGATCATTCTCCCATCTTGAAGCTGACCAAAAGATCTTGAAGCTAATCAGACTTGGAAATGTTGTATTCATTTGTAGAATTCCTTTAATTTTAGCTTTTCAAAAAAAAGTCAAAAATTTGGGAGTAAATTTAACCATGTTAAATTTTATGGGGATCTATTTGGCTTTAAAAAAAAATAGCTAAACGTTAAAATATGGAATTGGTGATTTTCTGTGGTTTGTGTTGATTTCCAGCTATCACATCTTGCCACTATGCAACTAACTTTGACTCTAAAATATGACATACTTCAATAAAATTATTATTGCTTGGATAGCTTGGGATTTATAGAATCTGTCCAGCACTTAAAAAATAAATAACTAAAAGCAGAAAGCTTGGGCTAGCAGAATTAGCTGATGCCAGCTTTAAAGCTTGAGTAACTGGTCCTGTACCCTGACCCAATAAGTGTTTCTCACGGAACAGGGACATTATGTAATGGAATTGTGCTTGTAGGTCAACATTGTCAGGTTCAAGATGGATAAAAACAAAAATATTCATGTTTGCAACTAAAAGGGCTGAGTTAATAGATGAAGAGATTTTGTTGAAAAGACGTGTGAAAGGAGAGAATATAAATTATGTTATTTTTGAGTAAATTCAAAAATAAAAGTAGGCCATTGGCCATAAAGCCAAATCAATATTCATGTGAAGCCTTAAGGATTGTATACATCTTAAACCATTTGTATAAGCATAGCAACCTGTGGGAGGTGGTGTCCCTTCTCGGGCTTAAAGTAGACACAAGGTATAAACCGTGTTTATTTTAGGCTGAAGATATTGCCTGTGACATTTTACTTCTCCCTACCAATATCCCACTTCTACTTTTCTCCACTCCCTCCACCTCAAATTACACTAATAGGTGGATTCAATCCTTGTTTTCCCCCCATTTCTTTAAATGTACCTTTGGGTTTGTGCCATCTTGATGACCAAACACAATTTGGTTTGAACTTGATCAACTATGATAATGATAGCATTTTGGGCCAAATTACTTGTACATGTTTTTCTTTGATTTAGAAGGATTTTCCTTTGATATTTAAATTTTTAATTAGAGAATTCAATTGAGGAAGTTAAGACTGCAAATATCTAAATTAAGAAGCATAAATTCTTCATGGCATATCCTCCAGTTTCTTCCACATCAAGCAATTAATTAATGTTTGAATTAAAGCATTTAATACACTCTGAATTTTACGTAATATATTTAGAAAATACCAAGTACAACATTTAAATGCAGCTCACTTTGAGTAAGATTCAACTACATTGACTCGTAACTTTGATCATTTTAAGCTATTCTTGTATAAACTAGTTTATAGAAAAAATAAAAACCAACCGTTACATTTTATAGAACATTGTGTACAGACAGGGATTTTATCAACAGTTTGGTTATGATTCCAAATAAAAATTAAAGACTAAACAATATGTTCTTAGATGCATTGATTGAACAATGTGGTTCAAAATCTATAGATATGAGATTTGTCGCATTCTCTGGTCTTGTGTTTTAAATATTAAATGGTTCATAACACCATACCACCATAATAAATATGTAATCGTTTCAGATTTATTTGTAAGATGCTGCTGCTGAATTGCTGTTGTCTTCCATGTCAGCTGGAAGAAGATGGCATATTACCTCCCATCTTATGTCAGACTTTCTAACAAGTGATCAAATAGTTTGCATTCTGCCTCTGTGCTTTGCCCCAACTGTTAATGTGGGTTTTATTTTTGCCTGTCAGGATATTGATTTTAATGGCAATTTCCTGTTAGCTTGTGTAAACAGCAGTGTAAGATTATTTGGAGATTCTTTTCGGACTGTTTATCTTTTCTACAAAACTCTAGACATTTTAAGAATGTTAAGTGGGGAATTCCCAAATGTTTTGTGAAGCACTATAGCCAAACAGAATAAATACTAATTTTCTTTACCCTGGTTGAATCTTACTGCAAATAGTGTTTTAAAAAACTTTAAATTGTCAGAATGCAATGAACATTCTAAATTTATTTACAGTAATATCCAGCTATTCACTCGGGCCAAAACTATGTTTATATTACTTGCAATAGAACAAGCGTCTTCTAACCACCACAGTAGGATTTGATTTGCATCTTTCCTGGTAAATACTTCCTGCTATGGTATGGCACCAGTAACCTGCAGACAATTGACTTAAAACCTTCATTAGAGTTGTACATCACAAACACCTGCAGGAATTCCATTCTGTGTCTTGCTCATTTAAGTACCCGTTCAGGTGCCTTTGACAGCTGATTCCAGATACTAGTTTGTGATACTAGTTCCAACATTATGTGAATTAAATATTTGCTCCTGATATTTCTTTATACCTCCCTCATCTTAAATATAACTTTCATGCCGACCAAGATGACAACCTGAGCTGGTCCCATTTTCCCATACCCCTCAAACTTTTACTATCCACCTCTAAAGGTCTATTTTTTTTTAAAGCTATTTGAGATGCCGTAATTATTGCCACACCAAGTTAATCATTTCCCCTACATGGCATGAGGAGAGGCAAGACTGCATTCACCCTATCTATGCCTGATGGGTTTTTTTTTACACCTTCAAAAATGAAAAATATCACCAGCAATTTGTCCCAGACCAAGCCGACGTGGCCAAGAAAGCACACCAAGGCCTCTACTTCATTAGAAGGCTTGGGAAGTTCGGCATATCCTCACCAACTTCTACAGATAAACCGTAGGAAGCTTTTTATTGGGATGCATCACAGCTTGTTTGGGAACGGCTCCAAGACTGCAAGAAATTGCAGAGAATTGTGGATGTAGCCCAGACCATCGCACAAACCAACCTGCCTTCCATTGACTTCATCTACACTTCACGCTGCCTTAGCAAGGCTGCCAGCATAATCAAGGACAAGTCTCACCTGGTCACGGCCTCTTCTATCCTCTCCCATCAGTCAAGAGATATAACTTTTTAAAACTTGTATCTCCATATTCAGAGACTGGTTCTTCCTAGCTGTTATCAGGCAACTGAATGGCACTCTCATCAGCTAGAATGCAGCCCATCTACCTCTTTGGAGATCTTTGAACTTTCTTAAATCAGACTTCAATATTATATCTTACACTGTGTATTCTTTTTCTGTGCATTGCAGGTGGCTTGATTGTATACATGTATAGTCTTTGACTGGATAGTTTTTCCTGAAACCTCTGTACATGTGACAATAATAAATTAAGCTAAAACCCCTTGCCTGTCTGATCCAAGGCTTAAAGCTCCCCAACCTCTCCCTATCCCTCAGCCCCTCTGGTCCTGACACCACCCTCACAAATCTTCCTCTGCACTCTTTGCAGCTTAATGGCACCTTTTCTATAGCAGTGACCAGAAATGAATAGAATAATTAGTGTGACCTCACCAACATCTTGTACTACTGCCATAACATCTCAATGTCGAAACTCAATTTTCTGATGGCCTGCGTGCCAAAAATCTTTAGTCTTATCTCCCTGCACTGCCACTTTCGGGGAACTATGTACTTGTATTCCTAGATCGCTCTGTTTTAACAACATTCCCCAGAGCCCTGCCATTCAGACTGAAGGTGCTGCCATGATTTGACTTCCCAAAATGCAACTTTTCATACCTAACTGAATTAAACTCCATTAGCCCAGCTGATCAAGATTCCAATTATCTACAATGATTGATTATCTACAAATCGGACTATTTTAGTGCCATCTTCAAACTTGTTAATCATGCCTTGTCTGTCCTCATCCAATTTGTTGATTATAGATGACAAATGGCAATGGGGCCCAACACTGATCCCGAAGGCACACCATGAATTACAGACTTCAGGTTTGAGGAAAAACCATCCACCATCATTCTCTGCTTCCTACCATAAAGCCAATTTTGTATCTAGTTAGCTGGTTCTCCCTAGATCTCATGAGATGCAAGCTTCCAGAGCAGCCTAACATGTGGAACCTTCACAAAGGCCGTGGAGATCATATTGACTACATCTATGCCCCGGCTTCTTAGTTACTTCTTCAAAAATGTCCATCAAATTCATGAAACGTGATCTCCCACACAAAACCATGCTGATCATTTCAAATCAATCCTTGTCTTTCCAAATGCCTCTATCTCTTATACCTCAATTCTCTCCAGTAACTTTCCTACCATAAATGTCCTGCTTACTAGTCTATGGTTCCCAAGTGTTTTTATGCAGCCCTTCTTAATATAGAAGTTCAACATTAGCCAATCTTCTGGTACATCGCCTGTGTCTAACACTGAATTATACATTAGTCAGAATTCCTGCAACTTCTTCATTAGCTTCCCACAGTATCCTTGGATCTATCTGACCAGGCCTGTGAGATCTATCTACTTTCCATATGCATCCTTTCTTCTTACTGGAGCCTCTATCAATTGTCTACTTTGGGTTTTCTAATCTTGTCAACCTTGCTCTACAGTCTATCATAAACATGTTTTTCATGATTTCTCCTCCTCTCCCTTTATAACAAAAGCCCTACCATTTATCGGGCAATTCTTCAACCTGCTAATGGCCTTGCTCAATCAACCTTTGCTAGTTGTGTAATGCTACCAAAATTGGCCTTGTTCCAATGAGGACTTTAATTTGTGAACCAGTCCTATCTTTTTTTAATTTATAAACTGGAACATATGGTCCCAAAAGGTCCCTCACTGAGAGTTCAGTACTTGCTCAGTCATTTTGCAATAAGTTGTCCACTCTATTTATATTTACATATTGTGTGAGAACTTCCAGTGCAGAAGAATAACATCAACCCAAACTGTTATCTGTCCCCGCACCTCCCCTTATGAATCATTCAGCTAGTTTTGCACGATCAATCAGTATGCCCCATTTGCTTGCCTGAGACCAAACTCTCAAAAAATGCTAACTGCCTATTTTATCAGAGTAGGCAGCTTCCTGGAGAAGAAAATGTGGGGTCTTTTGAAAGTCTAATTGGATGAGTAGAAAATCTGTCGTATGGGAATTCCTGACACAAATTTTAAACTGCCAGTGGAATATTCCTCGAGCACAGGTGCATGTGGTGGTCGAGCACATGACAACCCACCCCTTGGAAATGTTTCTCTTGTCATCTGATCTTGCATGAGACTGGTAATGTGGCCTCGGGTGATTACTGAGATCACCCTCGACTCCCAAAGGATAGCCATGAATAATTATTTAAAAGTTGGCTACTTTGCAAATTTTTATATATGTATTTGTAAACTGTGAAATAGTTTGATTAGATTTTTTAATGCTTTTAATTTATCAATTCTTGATACTGAGAAGCAGATCCGCATCATGTTTCTACTGTAGAGTTATGAATAACAAAGTACTTTCAAATGAAATTTTGCAATAGCAGTGGAAACAGAATTTGGGCCAATCTTTTTTTTGTTTTACTTTGATCCTTGTACAAACGTATGAAAACATCTGTTACATTTGCCTTTGACGTTAATGTGCCTCTGTTTAAAATTATAAGCTGCATATCTTGGGCAAAGGATAAATATTTTTAGTTTTACTTCATTGTATTTGGGTGGTATTGAATAGAAGTGTAGGAAATAAAAGTACAGTAGACCCTCATTGTAATGGAACATGGGAGGGGAATGTTGTCCGTTATTGCCAATTGTCTGTTATAACCCAGTAAGATTTATCATTGTAGCTATCTGAAACAAAGGACTGCAGATGCTGGTTTATTCAAAAAGAGTTGAAGTAACTCAGCAGGTCGGGCAGCATCTATGGAGAGCATGGACAGGTAATATTGGGACCCTTCTTAAGACAGATTCAGTTACTCCAGCACTTTGGGTGAGGGGACAGGACAGATTGGTTATTTGGGGGGGGGGGGGGGGGGTGACGGAGAAGGAGGGGATAGAGATCTGGGTCAAGATTAGTGGAAGCAAACAGCAGGCAATGGAAACTGATAGGAAATGTTGGGTGTGGGATCGAATGTGGGATGATGGTGCCTGATGGTTGGAGTGTGTGAGCGATGGGGAAGAAGACTGCTGCAAAGCTCCTGTGCTATGGCCTCCTGGAACTTCTGGTATCCATTTCAATTCCCATTCCTGCTAAGTGTGTGTCATTGGCCTCCTTCACTGCCAGGGTGAGGTCAAGTGCAAAGTAGAGTAAGAGCACTTAATTTACTGCCATAGTAGTTTACATTCCGACAGCATAAATTTAATTCACTAATTTGGGATAATCTGATCCACATTGGTTTCTCTATCCACCCAAAACTTCCCCTTTTACCCAGCTTCTTTCCCATCTGACTCCATCCATCAATCTGCCCCTCCTTATGTGTATCCTATTCTTTGCCGGCTCTTGTTCACTTCCTCATCTCTAAACTAGCTATCTCCCCTCCACTTCTTCAGTCCAGAGGAAGGATGACTACCAGAAGCATTGACTGTCCATTGCCCTCCACAGTTGCAGCAGGATCCGCTTAAATCCTCCAGCAGTTTGTTTTATTGCTCCAAATTCCAGTATCTGCAGATGTTTTAATGTGTGCATTGTATATATATATATATTGTGGTTGCAGGAACAATTTTTTTCCACTCGATACTACTTTCTTTCAGCTTATTGTATGAATACTTTCCCTGATTAATGTGTTAACTAAATCAACTTAATTGTGTTGAAGTCTAAAGAAGGGTCTCGACCCGAAACGTCACATATTCCTTTGGTCCATAGATGCTGCCTCACCCGCTGAGCTTCTCCAGCATTTTTGGCTATCATCGTGTTGAATTATTATATATTTTTTAACTTGATGTTAATTGACGATTGAATTATTTCCAGAAGGCATTACATTTGAAAGGCAATGCCCATGTTGTGCATTAATTGGAGCTGGTATCTATTGGTACTGCTTTGGAGGGGTTGGCATGATCTCTGCTGCTTTTTTTTTTCCCCCCTTAAAAGCCATTTAAAACCACTAAATGCAAGCAATTAAACATTTTATTCCATTTGTTTAATTGGTAGAAGATTAAAATGGTAAACACCTATAATTTTCTGGAAGTGTACTGATCAGCAATGTAATATACTTTTCTTCGTGTACTTTGTTACTTTCAGAATTTTTTGATTAGAATATTACACACCAGATTTCATCAAATACAATGGTGAAATGTTGCTGCAACATGAACATAGTTTAGATCTCTTTTTCCAAAACTTTGATCCAATTGTAATGCAGAATTGTAATTGTTGGACTTAATCCAATGATCTGTTTTTGTGAATGCTGAGGCTGGCACGGGATGAATTAGTCTGCAGAAGAGCGTTTAGAACTTTTATGCTTTTAATACCTGTGCCATATTAATACCTGTGCCAGATGTAGAAGTAGCTTTTTGCAGTTCAGAATTGCCAGCTTGTGTATAAACAACAAGGAACACTTGGCACAGAGCCTTCATTTTTTAGATGAAAGCCGATGGATAAAGTACAGTAATCCTGGAGATGGAGAGATCGGTTTAGCTGACCCAGTTCTCTTACAATTGATTATTTGTTTTGGGGAGCCATTTGACAAGATGCCATATGACAGAGAGAAAATGCCATGCTGATGGCACAACACTTGTGAGTAATTCAGTTTGCCAGTCTGATATTTGTTTTGAATGACCAGCGCACAGTCAGTTGTCAATATGTTCAATAATTCTCCATGTATCATGCATGGAAATATGCCACTGTTTAAAACAATGCAATAACCATAAAGACCCTCTACTGATCATCAAGAACTGTTAACTTTAAAAATACATATTATTACATCACAAAATTTAAAGCATGTACAAACATTCTCTGTTTCTGTTGTAAATTGTAATATTAGATGTCAGCACAAGTTACAAGTAGCTATTCTCTTAATATTGTTCTGCTGTCAGATTACCTTTTATTGGAATTGGCTTGAGTTCCAGAACTATGAAGTTGGCAAACCTATACTTCAAAGATAACCACGTCAATACAAAGCATTGTGGGATTAAATACTGATCATGCTTATTAAAGAAATAATTAAAAAAACAAAATTTTCATTAAATAAGAAACTTGGAGGAATCTGAATTCCATTAGAACAGTCCATATATTTCATGCAGCATCTTCTGACTGGCTTGGAGGCACATTTGGTGCTATACATACTTCTACCTTGACAGCACAAATGCAGCTTTGTGGTGGCAAACAAAAGAAATTCAAGCAATTGGAATTAGTTTGAATCAAAATCCGACTGGCTTGATGGTATTGCAGGGAGTACTAATCAAACTCAAAGAGGAGGGAGGGGATGGTGGAGAGAAAGCACTGAAATTTGATACTTCAGCTCCAGACTCCCTGACCGTGCCACTTAAATGCTACCTTATTTCATAAAGGAATATAATCACTTCTCCACTCCTTTGGGGGGCCTGAGTTCAGCAGTCCAGGTGAATCTGTCCATGGGCATAAAATCAAAGCAGCAGCTCCAGTCTTGTTGAATGGAGGAAAAATGGCTGTAAAGGAGCAAGGTACATGTTTGGTAATGTGGTCATGATCTATGTAGTCATACCACAATTGGGGCCCTTTTGACCCCTAATTGCACACTAATTCCAATTGTATTTTCCGCATTTTTGTCAACTAGCTGCAGATTCCACCACTGACAATTTAATCGTTATTTAACCTGCACATCTTCGATGAGAGGAAACTCACATGGTCACAGGGAGAATGTGCAAACTCAAAATGGGCAGTAGGTGAGATTCAAGGGCATAATTGAGCCTGGATCTCTGGAACTAAGTTGGTGGTTATATTAGTTGTACCAACATTGTTCATCAAACTTGCAATGGGCTTTATCGTGGTCTTCCCCTCCTGTTGCAAAGATCTACGTAGGATGCTGAATTTAAGTGACAGCTTGGGATCACTTCTATAGACTGAACATGGCTCTCTGTAAGGTGATTGCCAAATGTGCATTTGGTTACCCCAGTATAAGGAAGACTGCATTGAACTAGATTTGTAGTGCCAATGAATCATTGCTTCGCCTAAAAGAACTGTTTAGACCACTGAATGGCAAGAAGTGAATGGATGAAAGATAGAACGTTGGACCCCTGGTAGTTGCATGGAGAAAGTGCCATAAGATGAGTTCTCTGAAGGGACAAGAGTAGACAAACAGAATAATTACCAAAAATATCTAAACATAGAAAATAGGTGCAGGAGTAGGCCATTCGGCCCTTAAAGGGGAGGGAAATGTCTAGTGGTGGAATCTCATTGGAACTGGCAGAAAGTGCAAAAGCTCAATTGAATGAAATCTAGTGCAGTGGAAGGCCAGCACTAGAAGAAATATTGCTCTTTGTGAGAAGGGATAGGAGTGAAAGTGTGTAGAAATGGATAAGATTTGCTCAAGGGATCTGTTGGCTATGGCAGAGGGCAAGCCACAATTCAGAAAAGAGGACATTTTGGAGCCACAGTCTTGCATAAGCACATGTGACAGAGATAAACGGGAGAATGGATGGTGCACTTACAAGAAGTGATGAGAGGATGTACAATCAGTATAGCTGTGGGCTTGCAATGCCTGTTGCTAGCTTATTCTTGATGAGGGTGGGAAGATCCAGAAAGGTAAGGAGAGAGTTGTATGGAACAATTTCCTTGAATTGTACATTATCTAAGGTGAGTACTTGCATAGGCCCTAGCTGCACCTGTCTTTTTGTGGTTTGCACGGCATAGTCTTTGTTTCAGCCCTACTTACACTTGTTTTGCTTTGACTAGAATGGTATGTGGGTGGTTTAAAGAAAACATGGCTTTTGTTTCTGTGGATTGCCTGAGGTTTTTTTTTTCCCACATTACATCACTTGCATGTCTAAAAACAGCCACTTGAGTTTTGGGATTCTAATTATGTGTTCCTACACCACCTGTTATCCATGCCTGCCTTTCCTCTGTCTGATAAGCTCTAGTGAATTATTTGATTCTGATTGTCCCATTTGATATGTGGCTAGCTTGTGGGTAATTTAAGAAGAGGGCAAAGTTTTCCTTATCACATGCACTTTGCAATGGGGTAGACAACATGTTCTCGATAATCCTATGTAATTAACCTGATTTGTGTAGGAAAGAACTGCAGATGCTGGTTTACACTGAAGATAGACACAAAATGCTGGAGTAATTCAGTGGGACTGGCAGCATCTCTGGAGAGAAGAAATGGATGATGTTTCAGGTGAAGTGAAGATTTGACATTTCTGGGGGTGTGGGAGTCAACCCAACTTGCAACTTTAGGCTGTGCACGCCATACGCAAGAAGAAGACATTTCTGGGGAAAATATCAATAAGTTTATTTAAACTAAGTCCTTTGGCCACTTAAATGTTTTATACTTTTACAAATTAAAACAACTGTGTGTTCTAATATTACTGCTGTCTTTGTGTCATTAATATTCAAACGAGCCAAGATAGTTAAGGAAAGGCCAGATCCTGGAGATAACTATATCCAAGTAATTGTATAAAGGTGATCTTGCATGAACTTGCACGTCTCCTCCCTCGTGGCCTAACATCGAGGAATGGTGCGGCCTTTCCCGGAGAAGCGCCCAGAGCGTCAGCTACGGGCGCAGCGCGGACTCTCGTCATGGAGCGGGCGAGCCCTCGCCGGGAGTGAGCACTCTGTTCGCTGGCCCGCGGCAGCCTGAAGCCGAGGTCTGCGGAACTACAGCTAGCGCAGCGTCCGCAGCCTGGGATCCCTCATTGGAGACCCAGGAGGAGAAGAGCTCCGACCGCGGGAGCAGCGGGGACTTACCATTCGGAGCGGTGTCCCTCGCCGGGGACCCCTGGAGAGGGGTTACGACCGCCGGCCCTGCAGTCTGTGGTGCTTCTGGCTGCAGCGCGGCGGGGACTTTAGATCTTCGACCGCCGGCCTGCGGTCTACACCAGCTTGAAGCCGTGGTCTCCGGTGGGGAGGCACCGACTTACCTGGACTTTACCTTGCCTACACATCTGGACGCCCACAGCAGCAGCGGCTGCGGAGGGGTGAGGTCCCAACCACGGGGGAAATGGAGGAGGCCTGGCCAACTTTTGTGCCTACCACCACAGTGATGAATGCTGTGGTGGATGTTTGTGTTAAATTTTTATTGTGTTTTTTCATTGTACCGCTGCTGGCAAATTCATTTCACTTGCACTTTATGTGCAAGTGATGAATAAAACTGATATTGATTGAACTTTGAGGACTTCTGATGTACATAACTACCTTGTTCATTTCGCAAAACTTAATGAGATTTACAATCGGCCACAATGTAACTGGTGAGCTGGAGCGTTGCTATCTGATGCAAATCTCAAACTAATAATAAATCCAGACACAAGTAGTAATACGGTCATTAATAAATGCATTTGCTGTGTTTTTTGGGGGTAAAAGTGGCGGATTTTCAAAAGGAAAGCAGAAAGACAATCTATTATTGCTTCTAATTGATTGCTTTAATGACAGTCGCAAGGTTCACGAAATACAGGATGCAAGGCCAGAAGAAAGAGTAGGCGAGATGACTACATACATATGCTCTGCTATTAAATAACATGTTGCTGATTTATTTTTCCTCTGTGCCCAATCCTAATCTCTCGTTATTTCAAGAACTGTTTTCTATGAATTGAATCATTGCAACAATAAATGCAGAACTACAAAAAATAATATTCCTCATTTGTAACTTTGAAAGCGACTAGTGTCCTGCCTTACCTAGATCCTTAATGCTTAACTCCCGAGCAGGAGAAACGACTGTTCAGAATTATATTTTAATGAGTTCTCTTAACTTGAATGTAGGCTCGTTTTCTTTAGTTTCTTTTTTTTTTCTTGAATAAGCCCCTTATCCCAATGAAATTTTTTTTGCAGCATTGTCTGTGAGGAGACCAGAACCGTACAGTTTGTGTGTTCTCGTCAAAACTGTACATGTTTGCAACCGTTCAATAGTTTACTGAGAATAGGCAGTTAGTCGTTGAAAAATTGGGCATATCAGACTGGAGTTTGGGTGAGATGACTTGGAATATGCAAGATCCTGCGGCTTGGTTTCTGCAGGGTGGATATGGAGAGGATACTACCTCCGTGGAAGAATTGTGAAGTGGGGGTTATTCCTTAAAAATAAGAGAACCATTTTGATGTAGGTACAGTCTTTTCCAAGCGTCAAGAGTCTCTGGCAAACTTCCTCCAATATTTTGAAGGGAAAGGGAGGTGCTTGATAAGCAAGGGGTTACAATGGGCAAATAGGAATGGAGTTTAGGTTGGCTGTAAGCCACAACTTTATTAAATGCTGGATTAGACTCTATTTGCTGAGTGGCCAATTGCTCATTTTGTATGTTGAGTTTCCTTGCTCCTGGACTCCAATTCCCAACTAGCAATAAGGGTTGGTTTATTTGCTGTATTTGAATGACTGCTTTGTTTCATGAAGATACCCCCAGGCTTTTTTGGAAATCAGTATCATCGTGAAGCACAAAACTGCAGAATCTGAAAATGCGAAATAAGTGAAAAATCATTGGAAAATTATAATTCACGCAGCAACTGTGAAATGTCATTGACCTGAAACTGAATTTCTTCACGGATGCTGTCTGATCTCATTGATCCCAGCATTTCCTGTTTCTTATTGCACCATTTACCATTCTTTTCCCTTTTAAATTCAATATTCTTTTGCTTTCTTTGTATTCTTGTCACCCACTCACTTTTTTTCAAAGAACATCCTCTTTACAACTTGTTCTCCAGTTTGCATTGTTAACAAGTTATTTTAGTCTGTCATTAATATTAATTTGTAAATGGCTAAGCTCCAGCAGTTGTACAGATGCACACCACCATGAGCTACAATTTACCAAACTTGTGGTAATTTATTTCAACTTTGTTTTCTGTCACTTGTTAGTATCCTTGTACCGAGAGGCCTTGCCTGACGCACATTTTTTTCCCTTGTGTGGCAATGCAAATATGTGGTATCTATTAACTTTGCTCAACTTAATATTAGCTCAGATAAATGATGCCAGGGCCACATCAATGGCTAGTAAATTCTTAAAGTAAAGAAACAGCACTGATGGCAAACTATCTAATTCAGAGGGAAAATATATTTGCTCCAATAGAGTATCTGCAAATTATCTAATAATTTACAATTCAAATGTGCAAAATCAATAAATTTTGAAGTACAGACAGTCCCTGGGTTACACAAGATTTATATCTCTATATAACTAAAAGTCTTCAGTTATTTGTGCCCATGATGTGTCTCTGTGTGTCAATCTGGTTAATTCCTATCTTCTTCCAAACGCTAAGACACAGCCGTCCCATTTTCACACATCCTATTCACATTTTCCCCGTGGTGGCGATAAACATCTTCCCGTCACATTTCCACTTATTTCTGAAGTTACAGCATTTTAAATGTACCCAAAACCAAGTTTTTAACTGGAAAATCTTTCACCCCGCTTCCAAAGTGACATCACAATGCCCCGCAATGGGGGGGGGGGGGGGGGGGGGGTTGGGCACCAGCTTCAAGTGACGTTGGGGGAGGGCTGCATTTAAATAGGGGGTTATATGGAAGGTCATAATGTCAAAGGGCTTGACGCACTGAGTCGCTCAAGTCTTCTGCGGTACCACATGCAACACGTATGTTCTTGCCTGGTAAAAACCGCCAACATCACTCACTGCTGCTCACGGACAGAGAGAAGATACAAATGTTTTTCGTGACTGACTTGCGAAAGAGCAGGGTGCCAGCGGATTGAGGGCAAGTCCCAGCCCGGGGCTGGAGGGTGACAGCGCTCTGAACCCGAGCACCAAGGGGCACTCGGTGTAAGTGGCCCGGATCCTTCGGGACAGCCCCCACTCTCCCCCGGGGTCAGCACTGTCCGGCCACAGCTGCCCTCCACCCCGTCTCTCCCTGTGCAGCGGCACTGTGACTGGCTGTGGGTCGGCATCGCCCACACACCGGGGTGGAGCGGGGCCGCAGCTCCGGGCAGCGGACACACGGGGATACAAAACCCGACAATGTCCCCGTCAGCTGCAGCATACTTTGGGACAGTCTGGTCCCTCCGCCCACACAGATCACTGACCGCTCTGCACTGGCACCGGACCCCTACCACCACACCAAGGTGATTCACCCCCACCCCCCCGGACCGCAACCCACACACAGGGTGATCCACGACCCCCACACGGGGTGATTCACCAGACCCACACCCCATACAGGATGATTCACCCCCCGACCCCTGCATTATTTCACTGTGCCAAGGATCGGGGAGGGAGAGGAGAGAGAAAGTGGTGGAATATTGCATTGGGGAAACGGGTCAGTTATGGAAAATTGTGTTGGGGGAGCAGACCCAACGGGTCTGCACTTGGTCTAGTTCCTAATAAGATTCTGCCAGCCAATTTTAAGTCTGAATTTTTTTTAATTACTACCCATGATGTATTGCTCTACACAAGCTTATTAAATTTTCATCAAATATTCATACTAACACTGTCCATAATTAAACTAACGGGTGAAACATTACTGTTAAAATGTTCCATACCAATTCTCACAAACGCCTTGCGTTTGATTGCAGTAAGTCAGGTCATCCATATCCAGATGGTCCCTTGTACATCATGATAGTGATAAATCCCTTGTCAAGAGGAGTCCAAATGCAGATCTGGGCCAGAATGTTGACTATCCCTATCTTCTGACAGATGCTGCATGACTAAAGTTCCATTTTATTTAATCTTGCAATAAATCTCAATGTAGCTGACCACTGTGTAAATAACGACTTGCAAATTGTGTGATGCATTATACATTTTAGCCCCTAAATTTATCAATCAAAAAAACTCCTCTGGGATATTTCAACACAGACTTGTTAAAGTGTGATGCAGACTGCTTTCTGCCTTCTGCTCTCTTTTGGAATGTGAAATGATTTAACCAGCTGAGGAAAGATGATGCTGATTAATCTTAAATCGCATTCTTGGTGAGAACAGTGGATTTGTCACTTACGGACAAATAGTGCACTTGTCAATGTGACTCACTGTCAGTATTTGTCAGAAGTGTGGAAAAACAAAGCCTTTATTAGAGCAGTAAATCATTATTTCCCACGGTCACATAGTTCTGTTTATGCAATGACAGTCTTAATGAGTCCTTCAGGCTCTTTCATTTTATGACTGAGCATCATTTAGGAATTTTAATGAATAAATGTGACACTTGGGCTAGGATATCAATGCTAAACAATATTCCTTTTGTTTCAATACACCTGTACTATGGATTCTTTATCTTTCTTATTTAAACTTGCTCCAAGTTTGCTGCTGAATTACAATGAGGCTATTGCATTTGTGGTGCCATTAGGTATGTTAATTTATTTGTACCTACCACTTCTGCAGTTCACTTAATTAGCCAAGAGGGTATTTGTTGTGTTATTAAGAATTGCATGTGTCTGCAGTAATATCTGTACAATTGGTTTCCCCACTGAGTCTTGACCATGTGGTTCCAGATTAGGCCAAAGAAATAAGACGTTGTGAACCAAAATATCATCTATCCATGTTCTCCAGAGGTGCTGCCCAACCGGCTGAGTTATTCCAGCAATTTGTCGCTTCAGTAAATGGACATCTGTCATTCCTTGTGTCTAAATAACAAGATAATTGTAAGTTGCTATCATGGATATTAAATGCTCATTGCTGCACCAAGAATTTGAGAAGCTCTTTACTCCAGGAAATAGCAGAATGTGAATCTAGGCAAGTTTGCTGCAAATGTACGAATCCTTGGTCTGCAGCAGTGGTGCCTGATGTATCTATTGAGCCTTGCTCTCCTTGATCAGGAAGGGTATAATTTCTCCTTGATAGTAGCTAACCCCAAGGTAGAGCTTCAGGATGGTGCCATTTTCCCAGAGCTTATATAATTGTTTAATGTTAAATCCATCTTTTCTGCCACCTTTTTCATTTGAAGGAGTATATTGTTGCCTATGTTTCCCAGCAGTTGAGGCATACAGAACCCAGTTTAGAAGATAAAATTCTGCATCAATCTTAAATGGTAAAGATACATACATACTGAAAAGTAGCATGATTACGCTGATGAGATTCTGAGCTTTACCTGGTATGGTCTGTTTAGGTCGACCAGGTCCCTGCTTTATTGTAGCTTGCCTCCATTGGCTTGGGCTATCACCAACAGAGCCATTGCCAGAAAGAGAGCCACTGGAGAACAGCACTTCCTGAAGAGACTTGAGCAGATGTTTTAAACTTTTTTATCATTTGAAGAGAAACTTGGCCATTGTGTATCCACTCCTTCCCAAAGTTGAACATTAGTCTCAAAATGAGGGGCGTATTTATCTACTTTGTTTTAAATACTTAAATGTTCTTGATTCAACCATCATTCTTATTTAATTTGCACGACAGACTCCAACCAATCTTGGCATTAAAATTTGTTTTGTGGAAACGGTTGAATGTAGACTAGTGGTGTGCCTCACGGTTCGGTGCTGGGCCCATTTGTCATCTACATCAATGATTTGGATGAGAACATACAGGGCAAGATTAGCAAGTTTGCTGATATGAAAGTGAGTGGTTTTGCAGATAGTGAAGATGGTTGTGAAAGATTGCAGCAGGATCTGGATCGATTGGCCAAGTGGGCTGTGGAATGATTGATGGAATTTAATATAGAGAAGTGTGAGGGGTTGCATTTTGGGACGTCTAACAAGGGTAGGACCTACACCGTAAATGGTAGGCCTCTGGGGAGTGTTGTAGAGCAGAGGGATCTAGGGGTGCAGTTGCTTGGTTCCTTGAAGGTTGAGTCTCAAATAGGTAAGGTGGTCAAAAAGGCTTTTGGCCCATTGGCCTTCAACAGTCAGAGTATTACGTATAGAAGTTGGGAGGTCATGTTGCAGTTGTATAAGATGTCGTGAGATAGCATTTAGAATAATGTTTAAGTAAGAACTGCAGGTGCTGGAAAAATCGGAGGTAGACAAAAATGCTGGGAAACTCAACGGGTGAGGCAGCAACTATGGAGCGAAGGATTAAAGGATTAGGCAAGGTTTCGGGTCGAGACCCTTTTTCATACTAATGTGGGGGGGGAGAAAGGAAGAGGCGCCGACAGTAGAGTGGGAGAGCTGGGAAGGAGGGAGAAAGCAAGGACTACCTGAAATTGGAGGTCAATGTTCATACCGCTGGGGGGAAACTACCCAAGCGAAATAGGAGGTGGTGCACCTCCAATTTGCAGTGGGACTCACTTTGGTCATGCTGGAGGCCCAGGACAGAAAGGTCGAATTCGGAATGGGAGGGGGAGTTGAAGTGCTGAGCCACTGGGAGATCAGGTTGGTTAATGCGAACTGAGCGGAGGTGTTGGGCGAAGCAATCGCCAAGCCTGAGCTTGGTCTCACCGATGTAGAGCAGTTGACACCTAGAACAGCGGATGCAATAGGTGAGATTGGAGGAGGTATAGGTGAACCTCTGCCTCACCTGGAAATACTATTGGAGGAAGTGGAGGTGAACCTCTGCCTCGCCTGGAAAGACCAGAATATTATGTTCAGTTCTGGGCACCATGTTTTGGAAAGATATTGTCAAGCTTGAAAGGGTTCAGAAAATATTTACAAGGATGTTGCCAGGACTAGAGGGTGTGAGCGAAAGGGAGAGGTTGAGTAGGCTGGGTATCTATTCCTTAGAGCGCAGGAGGATGAGGGGTGTTCTTATAGAGGTATACAAAATCGTGAGAGGAATAGATTGGGAAGATGCACAGAGTCTCTTGCCCAGAGTAGGGGAATCGAGGACATAGGTTCAAGGTGAAGCAGAAAACATTTAGTAGGAATCGGGGGTAACTTTTCCACACAGAGGGTGTATGGAACAAGCTGCCATAGGAGGTAGGTGAGGTTGGGACTATCCCATCATTTAAGAAGCAGTTGAACAGGTACATGGACAGTCTGAAGAAGGGTTTCATCTATCCATGTTCTCCAGAGGTGCTGCCGCATTGCCTATTTCCTTCACTCCATAGATGCTGCCACACCCGTTTTGATATATAACCATGTAATCTACGTACTTAAAGAGTTAGTTTCTGATATTTGTAACCTGCATTTACATATTTTTAAAACAAAACTAGCATGAGTGTGGCTCATATCATGAGATACGCTGACTATCTTCCATTAGAATACAGCAATAACCCAACTACTGATTTATAACCATGATTCTTGCAATACTGAGTATTTTAATTGCACATGGTCAAAGTCTGCTCCAACAACCAGAATAATAAGCCCCCTCTGTAACCAGCTTGTGTTATTGGGTGCAGGTAACAATATTGAGTGATTTGGATGGCGGTGGAAAGGAAGGGCTTGTGACTTTTTTTGCAGGATTCCTGATTTGGTTTTCAAGAACTTTATACAATAGCATTTTACCTTCAACTTTCCCACCCTTGTTGGTGCTTTGAATATGTAACTAATTTCTTTGATCGTCACTTCATTTCTTTCAATGTCTGCAGATAATTTAGTGTTTTCCTATATGCTAGATTATTTTTTTCAGTATACGAGATGCTCTGTGCCCTCTGCTCTTCAGATGGAAGTATGTCAAGATGTCACTTCCCATTTCAACCAGATTTAAATAACATTTATAGGAAGGCGATATACATTTGCTTGCAACCTTTAGTTTAATAACTGGTGCAGTACCCTCACAGATGCCAGTGACGCTAATATGCACTGCATTGGTTGGCTGTATTTGGGGGGGGGGGGGGGGAGAGAGAGGGTAGGGGATGGAATTAAGCTTTCCATTAAAGGATTAGCTTCAGACATCTCTAACGGGACTGGTGCAGTCTGAAATGAGCTGAGGAGTACATGCAATGATGTACGAGATCAGCACCATCAATATAAATGCTTGTGTCTTTCCACTCTGCTGACTGATATTCGCAGGGGGGCAGATAAATATCATGGTGCACATTTGCTGGTGGGTGGATCCTGTGGTGCTACTAATGCTCCAGATGTATGCATAGATCAAGGAACCCTTGGGTACTGCTGCTCCAATTAATTGTTTCCATTGCTTTTCCTGCTTGGCATGGTCTATGCCAGTGCTTCAAAAAAACTGGTGAATAGTTTAGCACATTGATTTTAATGGCAGTGGAGCTGGAAATTTGATGGGGTTTTTTCTCTCTACCTATGGTTTTCTAATTTCAAGGTAGCAGGATATTTCCCAAATTTACTGTAATATAACCTTTTAGGGAAGACCAGACAAGCTAGTGCAGACACTTGCTGTCAGGATAGGCAAGGCAGGCACTGCCTACCCTGACTAAAATTATAACATAGTAATAACTAAATATAAATAATAAAGGCATGGGAGAATTATGCCTATGTAAGAGATCGATCTCTTAGGTAGGCATAATTCTCCGTGCCTTTCATCCGCAGCGCTTGTAACACGGGAAGCTCTGTGCAGCCCACGTGCCGTCAGCGCTGCTTCAAGCGTCAATTTCAAGCGGGGCTGAAGGCAGCAGAAATTCTGCCTTTGCTGCACTGCGCATCCGCATCAGTCTACTGCGCATGCGCAGCGCAAGTTTCTTGGCGGGGTTTTCAAATATGGTTTGTCAATATTTTAAGTGTATCTTAGGTAACAAAGAGAGAAGAATTGAGTTTGTGTACCAATAATGTGGTAAGTACATTTTGTGTTTATGTTTTTAAATACTGTATTTCCCGGGGTGTGGGGAGAGCTCCTTTCACATCGCTTGGGGAGTCTGGCCCGGGGTAAAGTTGCGGGAAGGGCACGAATGTTATGAATGTGGGGATTGGGATAATGCCACTTGCACGGAGGCGTGGAATGCCACCGCATTGAGGCCGGGGGGGGGGGGGGGGGGGGAAGAGAAGTAGCTCGATGGCTGAACAGCCGCCGGGCCGAACAGTGGAACCGGCCGCCACCTTTGCTCCTTCTGCCGGTCCCCGCTCACCTTTGGCAGCTCTCCGTCTAAAAACCTCTCTCCTGCCGCTCGCTGGCCTCACTCATGTCCTTAAATTCCGACAGCGTGATTGAGGTTACTCGGCTGTGGGAATTTAAGGATTTGCAGGAAGCCGCTGACATGAGCGAAGTCGGCGAACGGCAGGTGACGGGTGTTCCGACGGAGAGCACTGCGAAAGGTGAGCGGGCCGGCAGAAGGCGCTGAAGTGGCGGCCAGTTCTGCTGTCTGGTCCCGGTGGCCGCTCGTAGCTCCCCGAGCTGCTTCTATCCCCAGCTACAATGCGTGGCTTCGCGCCCGGAGAGCTGCGGTAGCGGTGAGTGAGTTACTGGCATTATCCCTGACACCCTCCTTCTCAACACTCATGCCCTCCCCACAACTTTACCCCTGGCACAGACTCTCCACACGCTGTGAAAGGAACTGTTCCCCCAATTGGTTTAGGACTAGGAAGCCTAGGAAGGGCAAATTGAAATGTCACTGGTTTTTATTTATTTATTTAACGGACCGAACAATCTGAGGACTGAGCGTAATTACTCACGGCACGTGCCTGAGCTAGTGGGATCATACATTTATAAATGGCAACACTGGAGGATCGCCGTAGGCAACTGTTGAACTGTAAATTTACTTCACTTTGGATGGGAGGGTGCCGGATATTCAGAACTGAGCAACAGACAATGTTGTGGTGATGTTTTGAGCATGCATGTGACATATACATGTCAGTACACATGCACAACTTTTTAAATATATCTGGATTTGGAAGAGCAAGCTACTGGAGAGAATTATACCAAATATGGCAAGTTGATATGGGGTGGTATTGTGAGCTTTTGTCGGGGAGAGTTATAGAAAGTTATGTTAGTGGGATACTAATATATTAAATCACATACTCCATGATTTTTTTTTAGCTAGTTTACCAAGGAAAAAAAGTGCAGTAATCAAAGCACGAAAGGGTAGGATGGGGCTGAAGCCCAGTGTTTAGACGCTAGAATGGTTTTATTATTCTAATAGAATGATTTTCCAAACACCACTGGTAATTAAACTTTTTTCCCACTCCTAGTTTTCTTTACATTTTTAGGATGTTCAAAAAGTTGAATAAAATAAACACTTAAGAAATTTGTTAATTTGTGTTTTTTTGCTCATGTGACCAAATAAATTATGTATAAAATTATACACAAGGGAGAATAAGATGAAAATTACCAAAAACTTAAAAGTTTAGTCGACAGTGAATGAAATTTTGTAATAAAGACTCAAAGGTGAATGACACTGAAATAGTTTAAGAAGCACTGGTCTATGCAAGAAGGGTAACCGTCTGTTCGCAGGTGGAATCAAGCAGTGCTTCAGACTACAGCTTCAGCCTCTTGAGTACTTTTAGCTAAGTTAAATTTGGCTGTGCAAGCATGAAGATAACATAGAAACATGAGGCCATGTTGTGTCATAATGGAAAGCTTTGCCTTGTAATTTTGATAGTGTTGCTTGCGTTCTCTAGACTTTGACAAAATATTAAAGTTGAATACTAAGGTTCCCATAATGACAGCAAAATGTTGATGAAGGAAATTATTACCTGCAGCATTTTGTGTATAATCAACTTTCTCTTGTATGCTTCCCTTGTATGGTGTTCCTTTTTGGTCGGAGTGTTACCTTTTTGGTAACCCTCTCTATAGCTGAACTTCCATATTAAGAGCCTCCACATGTTCCTGGTATTGCAGTCTTGATGTGAACTGTTAAAAGTCTGAAGAAGGGTCTCGACCCGAAACGTCACCCATTCCTTCTCTCCAGGGGTGCTGCCTGTTCATTTGTTACTCCAGCATTTTGTGTCATTTGTTAAAAGCACCACTTGGCTTCCAATAACGTGCTATTTACTGGTGGACGAGTGGTCAGCAGAATATTTCATATTAGAATGGATGTTTTTTTTGCCAAATTAGAACAGTGTTTGTCATTTTTTAAACATGACGGATTAAATATCAGCAATTGATTATTAAAACTGCACCATTTCCTGATACTCTTTGCCAGGGGATTGTTTCCCTTTCTAATTTGACAATGATATTGCCTTAGAGGACCCACTTATTTATCTGGGATGTTGACCACGGCCTTGTAACCCCACTCCCCCGTAACAAAATCCCCTAAAATCTCCTTGTCCAAAGTATCCACGTTGGGGCATGTGCATTAGAGCATATAATTTTGTCATTCACTAATTCTCCTTAGTTATTGAAGTTTTGGACCAAATCCTTGATCATGAAGCTTCTTCCATGACTATTTTAGACTTCTATTTTGCCCTTATAGAAGGTGGTGCACCTATTCCCTTACTCTTAAAGCTGGCCACTGTTTGCCCATCGTTTCTGTTAGGCAGCAGTGTATATTAGTGATGTAGAGATTTGTCACTGATATTGTCTGATATAGTGCAGGCTTTCTACCATGAAATTTGGCACCTAGAATAAAAGATGTCTGTATTTCTTGATATGAGGTAGCCATCGCCTACTGGCTGCCAAACATGTTTTAGAGATCTAGATTGGGTATTAAGAGGAAACGAGACAACTGATGATCCTGAGGTACGTCGGGATTTCAAAACTGAGTTGTGAACATAATATGGGAGTAGAAGCTTTATCAAAATTAGTTGTTGGAAGTAGTCTTGAGAGGTTTTGAGGATCCAGCAATTTGTTGCTTAGCAGTTGAAGACTTGAGGTGTCGGGTGAAATTATCATAAAATCAAATGAACGCGAGGCCTAAATTTTAAAAATATGCTATTGTGCAGGTTTATGGGGCAAATGATAGGAATGTGGCTGTGGAGTAATTTGCTAACTGAACTTGTAGAGGTCTGAATTCGTAATAATTGATGTTTTATAGATTAGGTGGAAGAATGAGCATGTCTTATTAGAATTGTTGGGCATGGATTAAGTTTCAGTTACACGTGAGCCAGGGAATGGTGGAAAAGGCACAATGTTAATGAGAACTATATGGTATTGATCATATTTGACCAAGATGAACATGCCAACATCAGTTATGGGCACATTTCAGTTGCAATTTCAATTACTAATGCTGTACCTCACTTTATCACCTGTTTTTCTTTCGGTGCAGCAATACTAGGAATTGTTCGAATGCTACGACAAATTGAAGTAGGAAATGAGTTGAAACATTGCCCATTTCCTTCGCTCGATAGATGCTGTCTCACCCGCTGAGTTTCTCCAGCATTTTTGTCTACCTAGTCAGAATTAATTGTTGCTGCAGTAGCAGGCTAAATGTAACAAATCATGTTATGCCTGTAAATCTGCAAATGAACAAGCCCCACCCGCGGATAGTGAAACCTGAAGATATGGCATTGCTGGAAATTCATTAGAACAGTCAATACTTCATTAGAACACATACTTACTGAGAAAGGATGGTGAAAGCTTGATAATGGCAAATCTTAGTGGCATTACATGGGAGAGAAAAATGCTCGGATTGAAATGCAAAACATTGCAGATGGTAGAAATCCTTGGGTGGGAATTAAAGTGAGTACTATTGGAAATGACTAGGGCGTTTGGCATCAACTAGCTCATTTTGATAAAATGAAGACTTCATTTTTTATGTAATTGAATTTGAGATCCAGGGTTTATGTCATGTTGGAAGTTGAAGCGGGTTTGCAGCAGTGCAAGAAGTTGATTAATAAACGTGAGGATTTTAAATTGACAGCTGACTGTGCAAAACTTCCCAAACTCAGTTTTTTAAGTTTCAAATTTCAATCTTTATCATTTTTATTAGACTTAATAGCAAAACCAAAGTCTATTAATTTGAAGTAACTCGCTTAAAATTCAATGTACTTGAAGCGGTTCCTCTCATGAATGGAGCTGCTGAATGAAATTGCTGAATCCATGCCAGAAGGTTCATGCTCCCATGAGGACTCCAGCACAGTAGTTGGCAAGTCCACTGAACATGGTCAGGAAGTTTGGGACTTTTCGATTTGTGCATCATTGTGTGGGAGTCCTGAGTTTCATGACTTATTAAGTTATTAAGGGAATTGAGTTTCATGAAGTAACACTGTAAATTCAACTGGTTTGTTATGGAGAAGTGCCTGATATCATACCTTGATATTTATATAGTGTGATTGCTACCTCTGCCTACACCCTGTTATGCCAATCAAACTGTATCGTTGGCTGCTTTTCTTTACACAGGCTGTTTGTATAATTCTTGACATTTTTACAATTTTTGTGCCCTTGCCAAGCTATTAACTAATCGTACATGCCAGCAGTGTTATCCTTAACACAATACAGTTTAGTGTCCAATTTTTATAGTGCATTATTTAAAACTTGGTTCAAGCTTAAAATTTCGTCTCGCTGTTAAATCCTGAAATCAATTCTTTCGACCTTCAGAATTTTTTTTTGATGCACAGTAATCTTTTGCAAAATGCACCTAAAATGTGTTCAGCAACTAACTGCCTTTCCTTCCCACCACTGCTGCACCCCCACCTTGATTCTTCCTGCTAAATTCTGAGGAGCTGTTTTGGAATGTTTGTGCAACTGTTCTCTGTAGGGATGTGCTGTGGACTTGGTTTGCTTAATGTTGACTTGGTATAATTGATCAATACCATCATGGGAAATATATTGGGATGCCAATGATGGGAGTTTGGTTAATGAATTTTGGCATATACTTTTGCTGTTTCCTTCAAATGTAATGACAATAAGATGGTGAGGCATATGATTAACCATTCAAAATGGATGTTATTGAGGAAAATGTGTTCCATCAAATACTGGTTTTCCCACCTGAAGGAAATTGCTCAAGAAAACTTCTCAGTTTTAACCATTACTGTAAAATGCAGACTATGCTATTGTGAAGAATGATTGAGTGCCTTTCTAATCATCAGCATTGATCATATGGAAGTTTTTAAAAAATTGCCTCAAAAAATAAATTCGGCATCACTTGTTCTGTTTTCAGTTGGCCCTAATGGTTGAACTTTTTTTTTAATGCTTAATTTCCTAGTCCAGTTTGTGGAGGATCTATTAATTTCTGACTTCTTCTTTACAGACCACCAAGGCATTTCTTCCGAAGATGCTGGAAATGAACCATGGCCATATTGTAACAGTGGCAAGTTCCCTTGGGCTATTCAGCACTGCTGGTGTTGAGGTTTGTTTACTTTAAACTATCTTGCAAAAATATTTTTTATTTTACAGAAGGTAAAATGCATTAAGGTGTGATCATTTTTAAGGATTAGAATTAAATGCATTGTCTTAATCTCTGAGCAGTTGCTCTAAATTTTCTAGGCAAAATACTAGTATATCCTCAAAAATGAGGATGCAACTAGCTGATATTAAGTCTAGCTGTTTACAGTTCTATTGTTCTATTTTTGAGCAGGTGGAAAAATTGTTTCCCTTTTTTTTGTTTAATTTCTTTTATTAGAAGTAATCAATTTACAATAGTGTAAACATTATACAAACATCAACTTAATTCCATATTTTTTTAAATAACCCGTTGAAAGTTATTATCTTCTATTTTTTTAGGAAATAAAGGTAAAGAGAGAGTAGTTTTAAATCAATAAGAGGGTGATTAAATAATAATTTGATTATATAAAAGAGAAAAAGAAAATAGAGAAAGTAAAAAAGGTTAACAAAAAGTGAAAAGATATTATATATATATATATATATATAAATGAAAATCAACAAAATATATTGTATCTAAAACTATTACAAATAATAATATCAATGAAGATATGCCTATAAATCCTAGTATAAGAATATGTTATTCTCATCAAGTCCCGCAGGGTACCCGTCAAGCTGTGATGTCAAGAACAGCTACTTCTCTAGATACTGTATATATGGAGACCATATTTGTTCGAAGGTATTATATTTGTCCAATAGGACAAATCTGATTCTTTCTAATTGTAACGTCTCCAACATTTCTGCTGCCCACATTTTAATTGTGGGGGTTAATGTTCCCTTCCAAAATTTCAATATGATTTTTTTCCCTATTATCAAACAGTATTCAAAGAAATTTCTTTGATTTACTGTAAGTACCGAATTTGAATCCAAAATTCCAAGTATTAATAACTTTGGGTCTGGATCCAATCTAATTTTAAGAACCTCAGAAATAACCTTAAAAATTTATGTCCAGTAATGATGCAATTTGGGACATGTAGCAAAACTGTGTTAAATTTGCTTCTAAATTCTTACATTTATCACAAATTGAAGAGAGATTGGGAAAGATACTATTTAATTTAGTTTTTGAATAATGTAATCTATATAATACTTTGAATTGTATCAATGTATGTCTGGCATTTAACGAACACCGATGTATTTGCTGTAAACTTTCTTCCCAATTTTCTTTTGTTATGGATAAACCAATTTCATTCTCCCATGCTTGACGATATGTTTCAGTTGTTGGATTCTCCTTATCCAAAATTATGTTATATATATATATATATATAGGCTATTAATTTTTCTGTATTTGGGTGCAAATTAAACAAATCATCTAATAATCCTGGTACTTTATTTTTATAATCTTGTGTGTTGGATTTTATATAATCTCTAATTTGTAAGTACCTAAACAAGTGTTGCGGAGACAATCCGTAGATATCTTGTAACTCTTGGAATAAAAGAAATTTTCCTTTTCTATAAAGGTGCTCTATCCTTTTAATTCCTAAATCATCCCATTGTCTAAACCCTCCATCCAATATAGAGGGTTTAAATAATGGGTTATTCGTTATTGGTAGCCCGAGTGAGAGATTATCTAGCTGTAAAGTCTTAACTATTTGTTTCCAAATACGTCTATTATTATAAATTATAGGGTTGTCCCTATAAATTTTTTTTTGTTCTTCCTTTGGGGCAAAGAGAATCGAGCCTACATTATAAGGTAAACAATCTTCCTTTTCCATCTTTAACCACATTGGTTCATGATCCATATTTACCCAGTTTCCCTTTTAGCTGTATTTCAAGGACTACAACATCATGGGGCATTGGCAGCAATGAAGAGTTTACCTCTTTTTGCATGACCATGCCTTAAATGTACTTCAACGTTGCTGTAATTGAGTTTTATGGATTTGCAATTGTATGTTCAATTGGTTTCTGGTCCCATATTTCCAAAATTAATGCCAATTGTGGTTGACACAACCTTATCTAATATTCTCATTGTCTGCATCTGGTCACGTTTTAACTTCTTGCTTCCCCATTCTTTGCATTGATTTCTTTACAGCTATTCTCTTGTGTGCATAGTTCTTGAAACCATTTATAATGGTGCCATACTGGAATAATTAATGTTGCTTAAGCAAAAAAATTGAAAGTGGCCAAACGTGTGAGCAATATGTTTGTATGCATGCTAACTTGTTTCCACTACCCCACCCTGCCAAAAACTTCATTTTATCAGAGATTTGTTTTTTTTAAAAAACATGTCACCACATTCTTGGATTTCTCTCAATTAAGCCAAATCACAGTTTGACTGATCTAAAAGTTGTGATTGACAGCCGCTTGTAATTAAAAAAAAAAATTAAGATTGCTGTCACTGAAACTGTTTCTACTCCTATGCAAGTACCATGTTACAGTGCCATTTAATTAATATTGTGGTGTAAAGCAGGGCAGTCCTAGCATTCCTTTTGCCATTAAATAGAAAACTATATTTCCATTTAATGGTAAAAATAGTTTTCTATTCATGGCAAAAGGAGTGCAAGAGTACAATATAATCTAAAGTAAAATGACTGCAAAGAACTTTGAGACTTTTTTTTAAACTTTAAGACCAAAACCCCGTTTTGATCTTCTTCAAAGAGGTTTTGAAGAAGGGTTTTGGCCCAAAACTTTGCCTATCTCCTTCGCTCCTTAGATGCTGCTGCACCCACTGAGTTTCTCCAGCCTTTTGTGCTCCCCCCCCCCCCCCCCCCCCCCCTTTTGATCTTGCTGGCCTTACTATTTTGGAAATGTGGATGTCAATCGTGGGCAATTGATGTTAGCCTTGTTATGTGTGGTGAGCCATTCCCTTAAACAGTTGAAGTCTTTATAGTGAAGGGACTCGCTCTGTGCTATCCGATAGGGAATTCCAGGACAATGACAATGAATAAACAAGTGACATATTTCCAGGATGGTATGGTGCATTATTTTGAGGAATATGCAGGTTGTGATATACCCACAGTTCTTATTCTTTGTAGAATTGTTCATGGGGCATTGCTGTTTGGAGTAGCCTGAGGTGCCTCTATCTGATAGTACACACTGCACCCACTCACTACTGGTATTGGCATAAATTAATTTTTTGGGTAGTAGATGGCTTCAAATCTGCCGAGTTTGCCCTTGACTCGTACTCGCAGCATGGTCATAGCAGGCCGAGATGCTAGTCATAGGTACTCGTGGCATCAAGTAGGTTGGGGCGTTTTTTCTAGCATGATGAAAAATGTCCACGAGTAAAAAAGTTGTGAATTAAGTCGTGAAAGTGGGACAGGCCCTTAACTCCTTATCATTATATACATTTATCACATCTCTCCTTATTATGCTCTCCAAGGAAACAATCCCCCCCCTAATCGCTCCATGTAACTATTACTCTAGTTCCTCATCTCGGGAACCATTCTTCAGTCATTCATGGGGCCCCTTTTCATGCCTTTGCATTGTTCTTAAGAGGCCATCTGAAATGAGCATCCTTTCGATAAATCAAGTTTCACTGTACCTTAATTGGTACACGTGATAATAAAATACCCATTGAACCTTTTTTACTTCCATGGATACTGCTTAATCGACTGATTTCTTCCTGCAGTTTTTAAAAATTCCAGATTCCAGCATCAGTCGTCTCTTGTCTAAACACATTAATAAAGTTCATTAATAAGATTCAATGGCAAGCAGGAGGATGCTTCTAAAGATCTGAGGGACCTGGACCAACTTGTGAACAGTGCTACAGGGAGCAATTGGGTGTATGCTTTGCCAGGGAGACTTCATGAGTGCAGTCTTTGTTTGAATTTGAGCATATGTATGCATTGTACGCTTTGCCCTATGTATCATCCTATGAGTTGATGCAAGTGTTTAGTCCTTGATTGACATTGCAGCGGTTTCCACCTGGAAGCTAGTCATGATTGACAAAGGGAGTTGGAGCAAATGCGAAGTTGCATTTGTGGTCCCAAAATGCCCCAAGTATTCAATAGCTATAAAGCTCTCTTTCGGTGGATCGAGGTTAATTTTAAACCTCAAAACAAAATTCTGTAAGTGCTTCAAGTTAGGCCACATCTCTGAAAATAGACGACTAACTTTTCGGGAGTCAAAAAAAATCTTTGTCAGAACCAGAAAATTAGTTTTAAATTGACAGGTGGAATGAATAGGACACACAATATCTGTGGGAAATACCGGAATTCATGAGGTGATTCTATATATGGAGGTCAATTATTTTCTCCCCTACGTGACCCATTTATATTCATAAATGCAGACTGGAGCTGTTGCTGGGACCTGAACCTGGAGAAAATGCTTGAAATGTCCAACGAATCAGATGGACTCTGACAAGAAACTTAATATTTTAGATAAATATTCTTGCAGCAGACTGGATGTTCTGATACAAACGAGGAAAATGAAGAGCTTGCTCTTGTTGAATTCAATATTGATTCTCAAAAACTGCAGCATGTCTAAATAGAGGATGAAGTTGTTTCTTAAGATTTGTTGGAACAGTGTAGGAGGTCCCGTAGATGAATGAATGTATGGTGCAGAGTTCAAATGACAGGCAATTAAACACTCAATGTATGGACTAAAAGGAGTCTCTGTGAGCACTCGCCCAATCTGCAATTGGTTTTGCAAATGTAGTGGGGACCCCATTGTGAGCACTGGATGCAGTTCACAAAATTGAAAGAAGTGCACGCCTGGACAGTGAGAAAGGACAAAATGAGCAGCAGGTGTTGCATCTCCTATGGTTACATGGGGGAATAGTTGATGGTCATGGAACAGTAGTCCAGGTAGTCATAAAGGGACATTGTCCCCTAGGAATTATGGAAAGGAAAGGGAAGCTGTCTAGTGGAATCTTGTTGATTAAAACTGTGATGGATATTCTCTTGTAAAGAATTTGGGTGAGTGGCAATAATTCAGATGGCTTTGGCTGAAGAACTACCCCTATGAAGAACTATGTTTTGCTGGTGGGAACAAAGGTCCCATGGAGAATGAAAATTCTGCAAAAAAAAGTCCTTTAGCAGTGTATGGTAAGATGCTGGAGACGAATGGAAAAAAAACTGCTGGAAACTGGGTTAATCTGGTATTCAGTGTGGCAGTGCTTCTCCCTACCCTGTTTGGCTGAATTATGCTCTGGATATACCTTTTTGTGCAGAGTTGAATTTTGGTCATGGTTATGCTGTTTGAGCTTTAAGGGTCCCGACCTGACCCGATGATATACTTCAGAGATGCTACGTGACCCGCTGACTTAGTCCAGCACATGGTGTTGCATTTAAATTTTCAACCATTTCCCAAATAGACTAAGTTAATTCAGTTGTACAGTGCTTGGGTAAATTCTTGTTATTTTTCTCAGTTCTGTTTACAAATGGACAATAGAGGAACATGCAAAGATTAAAGGGCCTGTCCCACTTGCGTGTCCTTGGCACGCAAATTACGCGACCCCGTGGTCGAGTTGAGGCATATGGGCGTCGTATGGCCCCGCTGGGCTGGTCCCACTTAGAAGCGCGGAGGGGTATGTAGTCGTGCGCGACATCACGCGGAGCTCCGATATTTTTGTAGTGAACAAAATCTTTGCGCGTCAACGGCCTATCGCAGAACTGACGGCCAAAGTGGGACAGGCCCCAGACGCTGGTGTGACGCAACGTCTCGCCTTCAGAAGCAGGCAAACGATCGCCGAGCTCGGCCTGGGGCTCACGGCCGTTGCGGTCCGGATCCGCCCCCACTTCTACTCCCAGAGCGGGGCCAAGAAAATTGAAGATAGACACAAAATGCTGGAGTAACTCAGCGAGACCAGCAGCATCTCTGGAGAGACGCAATGGGTGACATTTCGGGTCAAGACCCTTCTTTCAGACAGAAGAAGTCACCCATTCCTTCTCTGCAGAGATGCTGCCGGTCCCGCTGAGTTACTCCAGCTTTGTGTCCATCTTCAAATGACATCACATGCTCCAGACGGCTGTGCGTAGGCATGTAATCGCACCGGACCATCGCGGCTCAACGCGACCACGAGGTCACCTAATTTGTATGCCAAGATACGTAAGTGGGACAGGCCCTTAAGATGGCAGAGAAAAAACATCACTTCCCCATCCTGACTCTTCCACTTGTCCACGATCAACTTAATTTTATTACTTCTGCTAAGTGCTAGCTTGTTAAGGTTTTTTTTGTCCCATTTCACTTGCATCCTTTCATCCCTTTGTCTCAAGATCTGATCAGTGATGGTGCTTGGAATTTGAAATAATTCTCTGTAGAATCTTTTGCGTCCCACTAGAATATTAGCATCCGTCTCCTAGAACTTGTGGAGGCCCATTGCTAATAACTTGTGTTGACACATCTGTTGACCATGAACCAAGCATGAACTAGTGTTTTTGGTTGAGCATACTAGTTGAGATGCAAAATGTTCTGACTTTTTCATTATTATGCCATTTAGGATTACTGTGCAAGCAAATTTGGAGCAATAGGATTTCACGAATCCTTAAGCCATGAGTTGAAGGCAACTGACAAAGATGGGATCAAGATGACACTAGTCTGCCCCTATTTGGTGGATACAGGCATGTTCCGTGGCTGCAGAATAAGGTGAGATAGTTGAATTATTCAGTTTAAGTTTGAATTTGTAGATTAGTGCAGTGGTATGGGGTTTAGTTGAGAATTGGAAACAGAACATTAACTGTAGAGAAATTATGGTGAGGTACTTTCCCCAATGTAAGCATTTTAATGTAAAACTTGCCTAAAGCTGGTTTTAAAAACAAGGTCCTAGATGGTTTTTTTTATGGAACACTCCAATAATCTAGCAGATTTTTTCATCTTTGGATGTTACTCCTGTTAGTACTCCAATACTTTTAATTCACTTTATTGGATATTGCACAGTATGTTTCAATGAACATGGTGAATTGAAAGGGAGCACAGCGAACACCAAATGATCCAGGTGCCAAAATATCAGCATGGCCAAATAGTCCAGTAAAACTCATAATCTGTAATGGGCCTGTCCCACTTAGGCGACTCTTTAGGTGATTGCCAGGGACTACTTTTAATGGAATTCACCTACGACACCTGGCGACAACCTACGATAACACCCACGTCAACCTACGGCAGCAAAAATTGTCGCCACTGTCGCCAAAAAATTCTCAACATGTTGAAAATTTTTCGGCAGTCGCTTGTCGTCGCCCAAATAAATCACCTAAGTGGGACAGGCCCATAACTTAACTATCAAACATTCTTCCCGCTATGGAAGTGAATAATAAGTTTAGAGTCAACACTACTGAACTGGAAATGTACAAGCATCACAATATAACTCTAAATGTGCAACTCTTTGAATAACAAAGGGTTATTAACATGGTTTTGCTAATGTTCAGAATAGTTAGATGACTGTTGAATTCTGAATGGATCTTTTGCTAGTAATCTACTGTTGACATTTCCTTGCCAATTGGGTGGTTTTGCCCATTGAGTTGCTTTTAAAATGTGTGCCAGCCAACATCTTGTATTGCTGTGTTAATGTGTTGTTTATGTTATAAGAGGATCTATTATTCTAAGATATATATGTGGTTTTGACTTCAAAGACTAAACACTGCCAGCTGGAATGCATTATAGAAGGGTTTTTTTTTCAGATTTGGGCACTTTGTCTGAATTATTTGTCTGAAATCGATGCATTTTGCATGCAATAAATTATTTGAAGTGTAGTTCTTATCTTCCAGATTAAATCCTTTTTGTATAGTAAGGTTTCATTAAACAGTTAAAAAGATGAATGGTTGCTTAATCTCTCAAATTTGTGAGGTGAATATTGGCCAACACTTGAGAATTAAGTTGTAGTTGAAAACTAGTTTCCCATGATGTATTGATAATTATATGCCATTTACTTGGAGGTTAAAAGCATTTGATTACTAAAGCCAAGATTGCTACACTTGTGCAGTTACACAATACTACTTCAGGCCACAAAAGTGTAATGGGGGGGAAAAGGACTGGTTTTCAAAATTGAATTTCTGACATGGTATGTGTGCACCAGCATCAGACGGTGCTTGATTTGTGATCAATTTAGCTGCAAGTCCAAAGTGATAAATAAGTAAACTAAACCCAAGGATTAAGCTGTGTATAAAATATTTGTAGTTCCAGGAACCAGGTACTTTCACTTTGTTCATGGTAATTACTCATAGACAAATAGTGGCCTGATGCTAGCAACATCAGGTGTTTTAACAGAAAGTTAAATGTTACTCACCAAGAAAATTTGCATGCACTAAAATTTCTGGGGGAATTTTCTACTAAACTGTAAACATTCTTGACCTTTTCAAAGCCCTTTGAAACTGCATTAGTCATTGGAATCCAAGGTCAACTTTTTGTCTACAGATTTATATTGGCCTTTGTTCATGGGAATTTTTTACCAATTATCATTTTATCACCGAGTTAAACTTGCTGCCTTTCTGTTAAAACACCTGATGTTGCTAGCATCGGGCCACTTTTTTTCTTAGACCCTTCCTTTTATACCTTGTGTAGATCTTGTGTGGATTTTAAAATAAAATTTCTTGCTAGGGCAACTATAGTAGGATGTGGCCATTAACAATTTTAGGTGTGGAGGAGAGTGGGGTACGAAGGCCTGTAGTATTTCTACCTCCAGTTCAGAACCACTGCGAATATTACTGTTTTATCTGTAAAACCTTTAGTGAAATTGTATTTTTGATCGCAGAATTTGTGATGCTTGTGGTCTATTTATTGAAATCTAGTCTGACTAATTTGGTGCTTTCGTCTTTATAATAGTTTATAAAAAAACTTTTTTTGCCCCCAACTTTTTTTCTGATTGGGAAAATCTGTGCAAGTCAAACTTTGAATCTAGGCTGGTATGAAATAGAGCTTGTTAAAACGGGCAGATCATATTTACGGCAGATGAGGTAGAGAAGTGGTTGGATCAACGCTTGCTGTTTGTTTTGGACTCCTTCAATCTCTCTCCTCACTTTTTGTGTATAAAGTTTCAGGTGGTATCTTCTCTACCTATGACACCATGTTTGTGTGCAAGGTAATGGAATTATACAGGATAACCTCCCTATAAAAACTATGCCAGTTCATTAATACTTCATTGACATGCTTTTTTTGTAATGCACTATTGACAGAAATGAATTTTGAGATTAATCTTTGTATAAAAATCAAAAGGACTTCTAAAACTTTTACCTTGCAGGAAAGAATTTGAGCCCTTCCTTCCGCCTTTGAAACCAGAGTACTGTGTGAAAGAAGCGATGAGAGCCATACTCACAGACCAACCAATGATTTGTACACCTCGAATAATGTATACTGTAACATTCATGAAGAGGTAAGTGGATAAGGATTTAAACATTAGATTAATTATCCAGCAATGTGGAAGAGTGTTTTTAGACATTTTGACTGTATGAAACACTTCAATGTGAAAGTAAACATTTTAACAAACTTTTATAGCTTGAACCCTCTTAAACTTAATGGTACTTTCCAAGGCAATGCAAATAATGTCATTTTCTCTCCCTTCTGAGTTCTGATGAAGGGCCTTTGATTTGAAGCTAGTTTTTATTTCAGCAAATGCTGCTTCACCTGGTTAATGTTTTGATTGCCATTAATTTCAATGTTTGTTTCATTGAAAAGATATATCAAACATGACTATTTTCAATTCCTGATCAATTGCAGACTTGGTGTCATGGTGATGTTCGTGGTCTTTTTGATCGTTTTGAAGTAGATGCTCCTTTTTAAAATGTGCTACCACTTAAAGTTACTCAATTGTAAATCCCCATGTACAATCTAAATGTTAAATCTGCCATTTAAGCAAGAAAGAATGGAAAACAAACCAAACACTTGTCTTAGCAGTACATATTTACAAATGCTTGCCTTGAGCAGTGAATGAAGTATGTTGGCCTATTATTTAGAATTTGTTTGCATACCAACATGTCAGTTGTGATTGGCTTTGAATTGTTGATTTCCTAAACTGTTTATTGTACTTGAATGACAAAGTATCTGCCTGCTATTTTGAAACTGACACTTTGAAAATAGCCATCTTCCGAATAGTTTCACATTCCCAGTGTGACCTTATTGGTGGTAGGAATTGGTTAAGGAAGCGCAGTGCAATTTTAGAACCTATGTGTCAGAATAATATGCTGCTTTGCTAGATAATTTAAACGCTGTATCTTTAAACAGCCCAATATACTTGCGTTGTACACCTTTCTTTAAACTACAATCACTTTTGCATCTTGCATTAATGTATACTTGAATGTCTTTGCATCACTTGAATCGTTGTAGATGTTCCTCGAACTGCAGGGCCGGTAATGAATAGTATTCAATACAACGTAGTCCCATGATCATTTTACCCAAACTGCCTTCTATTGTGCAACATTAGATCCTTTATCATTGAAATTCAAAAGATAATTGCATTACTTTTATGGCCAGATTCCTGTTAAGACCTAATGCCACAAGTTTCTGTCCACTTGTGTTCTGTTTCTTATTAATACCTTGGATGCAGTTGGGGCTTTCAAAAGGGCACATTTGTATTTCTGCTGTTAAGTTGTCATGTGTACAACATTGGGTGAGAGTTGAGAGTGAGAAATTGCGAGGGAACGTAGCGACTGCGGGGGGGGGGGGGGGGGGAGAGAGGAGAGGGTGTCGGAGGAGGGCGCTTTTGCATTTTTCAGCTTGAAATTGTGCAATCTGGTGAATACTGTAGCGAGTCTTCTAACTTACACTTGAAAGCAACATTTATGCTTTAAATTGGATTAGGTATGAATAAGGTTAGGCTAAATTACATTCCTAAGTATATTCCACAGTTGAGCTAGGCTCTGATCAACAGGTGCAGCACATGAATGACCTTGGTATATTCATGTATGGAAATCAGATTATAATTCATGCTGTTATATGTGTGTATATATAATGTATATGTGTGTGTATATGTATATATGTGTGTGTATAATCATATAACCATATAACAATTACAGCACGGAAACAGGCCATCTCGGCCCTTCAAGTCCGTGCCGAACAACTTTTTTCCCTTAGTCCCACCTGCCTGCACTCATACCATAACCCTCCATACCCTTCTCATCCATATGCCTATCCAATTTATTTTTAAATGATACCAATGAACCTGCCGCCACCACTTCCACTGGAAGCTCATTCCACACCGCTACCACTCTCTGAGTAAAGAAGTTCCCCCTCATGTTACCCCTAAACCTCTGTCCCTTAATTCTAAAGTCATGTCCTCGTGTTTGAGTCCTCCCTATTCTCAAAGGGAAAAGCTTGTCCACATTAACTCTGTCTATCCCTCTCATCATTTTAAAGACCTCTATCAAGTCCCCCCTTAACCTTCTGCGCTCCAGAGAATAAAGACCTAACTTATTTAACCTATCTCTGTAACTTAGCTGTTGAAACCCAGGCAACATTCTAGTAAATCTCCTCTGTACCCTCTCTATTTTGTTGACATCCTTCCTATAATTGGGCGACCAAAATTGTACACCATACTCCAGATTTGGTCTCACCAACGCCTTGTACAATTTTAACATTATATCCCAGCTTCTATACTCAATGCTCTGATTTATAAAGGCTAGCATACCAAAAGCTTTCTTTACCACCCTATCTATATGAGATTCCACCTTCAAGGAACTATGCACGGTTATTCCCAGATCCCTCTGTTCAACTGTATTCTTCAATTCCCTACCGTTTACCATGTAAGTCCTATTTTGATTTGTCCTGCCAAGGTGTAGCACCTCACATTTATCAGCATTAAACTCCATCTGCCATCTTTCAGCCCATTTTTCCAACTGGCCTAAATCACTCTGTAGTGTGTATGTATATGAAAAAAACAGAAACGAGGCAAGAGTCAGACTTCCATCACTGTTCTGCACAAATAAATCAATCAACCGTACCCTTTGACTATAGAAACAAGACAAAAATAATGCCACATATTCCATCATATATGGTTCAATGAAATTAAGATATATATGTAAAACATATATGGAAACAGGCCCTTCAGCCCACCAAGTCCACACCGGCCAGCAATCGACCATACACTAGTTCCATCCTACATGCCAGGGACAATTTACAGAAGCCAATTAACCTACAAACCTGCACTTCGTTCGGATGTGTGAGAAACTGGAATATCCTGAGAAAACCCGTGGCCATAGGGAAAATGTACAAATTCTGTACAGACAGCACCCATAGTCAGGATCAAATCAAGTCAGTGTGTGTTAGGTTGTGTGTGTGTGTGTATCAGTGAAGCGGGGACAACATCCGGAGTGAGCGGAGGCTTTGCAATGCCCTGGAAGCGTTTCTGTCTTTCCCTAGGTCTTGAATCGCATATCCTGGGAAAAAGACTATGCATTTATCTTTATTATTTTGCTTTATTTTGAATTTCCAGCACCTGCAGATTTTGGTTCCATGAATGTCAAATGTACTGCAGTTTGCCATTTTAAATAGTGTGCTTAACAGTTTAAGACAATTAAATTGCTCGTTCTTTAAGGTAAACCCGCCGACAGAAAACTATTCCCATTGGTGAGTGTGGAGGAGAACTGGAAGCCTTGAGCGAGTTGAATTGTCCGTGACTTTATTTATATTTTAAAAATTTGAGCGTGAGAAATTTGTGATCAGCGTGAGAATTTCATGAAATGCGTGAGTCTCACGCTCAATGCGTGACAATTGGCAGCATTGTGAAGTGCAGTGAAAAACATTGTTTTGCATGCTAACCAATCAAATTGGATAATAACATACATGAATACATTCCAGCCAAAATCAAGTACAATAGGTAGAGTGAATGTGGAATATTAGTTCTAATCTTTAAAGGCTATTGTCCTGTGCTGCATATAACTGAGAGGAATAGGTTATCTTTTGAACATTGAGCACTTCAGTATAGTTTATTCTCTCAATTGCAACTGTCATGCCTTTTATTCTATTATCCAAACAATCCTTGATTTGTTTGTTTCTTGAATTGTCCATAAGTAGGTTTTAACAGCTTTAAGCAGTGATCTTCCTGCAGAAGTGGTGGAGGCAGGATCGATTTTAACATTTAAAAGTAAAGTGGATAGGTATATGGATGGGAAGGGAATGGAGGGGTATGGTCTGAGTGCAGGTAGATGGGACTAGGGGAAAATAAATGGTCGGCACAGACTGGAAGGGCCGAGAAGGCCTGTTTCCGTGCTGTAATTGTTATATGGTTATTTGCAAGCTTCGCATTTTTTTTTCTGATTATGGACTGCTGTCTATCAGATCTATGCATGTGCTGCCTTAGATTTAATTTTAAATTATATCCTATTTGTAAAATAAAGGTCTGCTTTCCTCCTGGGGAGAGAAAGTTGGGTTTTTGATTGTAGACTTAAGGGCCTGTCCCATCAGCATGCGATTGCATGCGTTTAGCGCGAGGAAACATGGTCCCTTGAGGCGTACGGCCTCGCGGGGCCGGTTCCATTTTGAACCGCGGAGGCATATGGAGTTGTGCGGGGCTGGTCCCGTATGGCTCAAGCAACCACGTTGGGTCGCGCTCGCCGCATGCAGTTGCATGCTGGTGGGACAGGCCCTTTATGTTCACTTTCCAGCACGCTTTGATTTATGATCTGCTCTCACCATTTTCTTGCACTAATTTTTTTAAATCCTGCTTTTTGCACCTTATTTTCTCTTCTATATTATTTTTAATATCATTGTTCCCACTTTCAATTAATCCCTTTGGTACAAGAGTAAATCTGACTAGTTTGGTACCTGGTGCATATTTATTCTGAATAACTATTCTGGCAGAAAACTTACTGTCTTTTAGAAACCTACAGTGTCCTCCATATTGTTTGGAACAAAGACCCATCATTTATTTATTGCCTCTGTACTCCACAATTTGAGATTTGTAATAGGAAAAATCATATGTGGTTAGAGCGCACATTGTCAGATTTTAATAAAGGCCATTTTTATACATTTGGTTTCACCATGAAGAAATGACAGCAATGTTTATACATAGTCCCCCCCCCCCATTTCACGGCACCATTATGCTTGGGACACAGCAATGTCGTGTAAATGAAAGTAGACTTGTTTAGTATTTTGTTGCATATCCTTTGCATCCAATGGCTGCTTGAAGTCTGCAATTCACAGACATCACCAGTTGCTGGGTGTCTTCTCTGACTATGCTCTGCCAGGCCTGCACATCAGCCACCTTTAGCTTCTGCTTGTTTTGGGGGTTGGTCCCCTTCTGTTTTCTCTTCAGCATGTAAAAGGCATGCTCAATTGGGTTCAGATCAGTGATTGACTTGGCCACTCAAGAATTGACCATTTTTTAGCATTGAAAAACATTAGTATTGAAAAATACAGAGGCAAATATATAAATGATGGATCTTTGTCCCAAACATTATTGAGGGCACTGAAGTTGTATATCATAATACTGGTACTTGCATTATTCAAATTTTTAAATTTTGGCCAAGCTTCAAGTTTAGTATGAAGGGTTTAAGGTGCAAGTGGAATATTGCCTCATTTATAATAATGTTCTTCTTTCCATTTCAGCATTATGCCGTGGGAAGCTGTTGTGTGCATGTACCGTTTCTTGGGTGCAGACAAGTGCATGTATCCATTTATTGCGGAGAGAAAACAGGCTTTGAACAACAACGAGGCCAAAAATGAAATCTAAAGCAAAACTGATCACTGCATCCATTTGGACTCCTTGCAAGTGAATGCAATGTTTAGCTCGTCAACATCTCCATACAATTGAGAATGACAAGCATTTGCAGTGATTGGTTGTTTGAACTTTGCAAAATGGCTGTGAAACTTCAGTTTTCTATGATCACTGTGGATAAAATGGTTGCTGTACCATGTATTAAGTCACATGATAAATGTATTATGCATTATGCCAATCTTTTTAATGTTTCTAGTGATTAGACTTGTACATGTTAATGTCAACGGAGCAAAGCAAGATTTTGATAAGTTTAACATTTTACTTTTTATTCATCAATGCCATTGTGTTTTGGTGTTAGAGCTGTATTATACATTGTGTTTGACTAGCGATTTGGGTAAATGCAGTACTTTAGAATATTCCAGATATATCTTTTTAAATAGTAAATGCACTGTAATTATTGATAACTTCTCTTGGTCCACCTGAAGTACTCCTGTTATTCCATGACTATCTCAATTATAGCGTTGTTACTTAAAGCACTGCAAATTTCTCCAAATTTGACATTTGCAGAGCAGATGTGCTCTTGTTCAATACGCTGAACACTTTTTTAGGAAAATCTTATTGGTGTGCCTTTTTTAATCCATTTTAATTGTTGTCCTATTTTCAGTGGATTAGTGGTCCATTTTTTAAAAAAAGCCTGAAATTTCTACCTCCTTTGTATATCTATTTGTAGAAAACCTAAATTTAACATCAGAAATTATAATGTCTTTGTGCATCTTGTGTCACTACTTTTATATGAAGACCAATGTCTGTAGCTTTTTGGTAATGTAGCTGATTGTAAAAGTTTTTAATTAAAATGTGATTGTTAGATGCATAAAATGTTGAAATTTTGTGGTGCTTGATAACTGAAATATTAAGAGTCTCATGCTTAATGCTCTCAATCATGCGCATAGGTTGGGTGATGTGCAGATTCATTATTTTGGACATTTAACATTTTTAATGAAATCTGTTTGTTTTTTAAGAGGACTCGGGTACCCAAATATATTGCAAGACTCCACCCATGAAAGAAAAGTCTTCTTTATTAATCAAATCTTGGATCAATTTTCTCATCTTTAGTATTATTTTACATTGCAGATTTTCTGTAAGATTACCAAATGTCTCCCCTCATTCTTTGATCTAGCCTATGGGATATTTTCACATGTTTACATGAGATGGTAAAACCTAGTGTAGACTACATTTCTTGCTATTTGTTTCCTCTTTGTAACCATTATAGAGAGAAATACTCTGTCACCTGTGACTCTGCCAAGACAGCATGACCTTCCTTTAGTGAATTTGTCGCTTATTGTACTTTGATGGAATACCTTTAGTTGGAAACTTGGTTACAATAAAATACATTGCCAAGAAAAGAAATTGTCATCATTGTTGCAACAAAAAAGTTTAAAGTCATAAAATTTGACAATGTAGAATAATTCAGTCTTTGAGAGAGAATGAGATTATGGTGCAAATGCTAGAAGAAAAAAAAACTCTGCTCTCGTTCACTTTCAAGGCTGATAAATGATGCAGTAGGGAAATGGGCCAGAAATTGCAAGCTGTACTTTACTGCCCTCATTTTACTACCCCAAATGCTCTGATAGATCCTTAATGCATCTCCTTGCAAAATATGTTTTGATTTGTTTAATCCTTCCATACATTAAATATTATGTGGCTGGTCTTATTTCCTCAAGGTCGGAGAACTGCCTCTTCCAGATTATTCATTGTTAATATTAGCATTATTAAATAATTCAAAACATTTTTTTAAGTAAATACTAATTAGAATTAATTAACATGTGGGTTTATCACAACTGGTCCCTTTATTAATATTAACAGTTATTATTGCTATGTCTATACCTGGAGAAGAAGTCAAATTATCCACATCAGTTTGTGATCCACTCGGGACTGTAAATTTCTGGTAGTGCGATGTAAATGTGAAAACATGCAAACATCCACTCTGTCCTTTTGAGCCTGCTCCACTATTGAACAAGATCATAGCTAATCTCATACCTCAACACTTTTCCTGCTCTGTCTCCATTTCCCAGAATGTATCTTCATAACCATAAGTTTATTTTTCAAATGTAATCAGTGCCTCTCCAGTTACCTCGGATAATGCATTCCAGAGATTAGCCACAATCTGAAGAAATATCCCTTTCATTATAAACAGCTGACATCTCCTTCTGAGACTATTTCAAAACTTCCCAATCTCGAAAGAGATCACCAAGCACTCAAATTTGCGTGCCTTCACCATTCTTCTACTCTCCCCCGTAAACTTAACTTCTCTAATCTTTACCTCCTGCTGAGATTTTACTGTTTTCTCTCTATAGCAAGTACTTCCTTGTACATTAGTCCACATGAGGTCTCACTCATGCCGATAATAATTGGAGTAGGACCTCATCATTCTCAAGCTATCAGCGATGCAAATAGTATGACTATTTGCATTTCTAAATTGCTTCTGTACCTGCAAGCCAGCTTTCAATGGCCTGTAGTCAAGGACACTTTTATCACTTCTCAATCCTTTGCCTTGTCTTTTAAAAGTTAGCTTTTTTTTTGGTCCATTGCATCTCAATCACTAATGTTCTCACTGAGGTTTTTTTTAAATTTGGCTGTAATATACAAAGCAGTCACACAAAAGGATATTTTTTTTACCCTGTGGAGGCTTTGCTATTATCCAAATCTGTCCACTCCATGCTTTGTTCCATTGATCAAAAATATACCTTGCCGCCTTTACCCTCAATTTAAGCATCAGGTTATCAATGGTCAGCCAAAATATGCCCTTCTGGATGGCTGACACAGTTGAAGGCATAAGATATTTAGAATTGCAATGGATTAGTTTAGAGATACTGTGCAGAAACAGGCCCTTCTGCCCACCAAGTCCATGCCGTCCAGCAGTCCCCGCAAACTAACACTATCCTACATGCACTAGGGCCAATTTAAAATTATTCCAAGCCAATTAATCTACAAACCTGTACGTCTTTAAAGTGTGGGACGAAACCAGAGATCCTGGAGAAAACCGACACTGGTTACTCTGTACATATGAGCACCCATAGTCAGGATAGAGCCTGGGCGCTGTAAGGCAGCAACTCTACCACTGTGATACCGTTGCAGTAAGTTGCCAACACATTCTCTGATATCCAAAGTCTGTCTGTCTTTTGAATTGCTTCTGTCTTGACACTTTAGAAAATCTTGGAAATGGGGGGGGCTTGCACGTTCTGCCCTTGTGGGGAAGCCTGAAGAGAAGAAAATCTTTTACATTTGCTGATGTGTGGATTCGTTCTGTCTTTGGCCATAGAAGCTATCAAACATTTCAAAGTCATATTCTGGTATCAAATAATGCTCTTGGTCTGTTGCATGTTACTATAAATCGTACTATACCCATCCAAAGGGAACAGAGTTCTGTTCTCCACAGCTGGCAGTTCAGCATTCCATTTAACTTATGCAATTTACTTCTCATGACTTCTGACAGGGATCCGTTCCCACCACTATCAACTAAGATAAATGCACTTCCCCTGTCCAGTACATGGCAATACACCAGCAAATGCCTGTCAAGAAGTTCAAGGTTTCTGTATTCAATTTTTCTGATCCAAATGGTGGGAAGTGATAGAATTGTGTGTTAAGTTATTTTGCAGCAGTGTAAATAATGACATTTGAGTTTCTAACCTTATTTCGATATAATGCATTTGTGGCTTAATCCTTAAAGATTTTTATCATTTTAATCTATGTTGCAGAAACAAAGTGGAATTCATCAGTCCATATCTAAATGTGTTAATCCAACTTTAGTCTATAATGATTGAAAGGGTACTGTAGGTGAGTCTGTGCATGAATGTTACAGGTTTAGTTTGGAGTTACTTCTGAAATTGGCAAAAGTTGCCAAAATGAATTGATAACTGAATATTGTTTGAGTTTTCTGACGTTTACTCAACTGTTTTCATTTAGTACTGCTTGCAGGAGTTCTGTCTCGTTAGTGGTATTCTTGATGAAGTTGGTGTGTGCCTGTAATACAAAAAGGATTTCAGCAAATCAGTTTTATATTGTATTAACCCTACTGTTGAATACAGCTTAAACTGTACAACCAACTCGCCTAGATCTTGTATACACAATTTCATGCCCATCCCCCAAAATGAAAATGGATGTTTCAACTTGTGAACACTTGTTATCATAGTTAAGCCTTTGCAATCTTGTGGTAATTAGAAACATCGACTGAACATTTTAAAAAAAAAGTAATGAATGGTTATACCATTTCCGAAACGATTGTAGCCATTAGTTCAGTTAACTTGACCGCACTTCCCTTTCCAAAATGTTTAATGATTTTGCTTGAAGTTTCCATTTCTCTCGTCCCTCCACATTTTATTACTAAAAATCTGTTTTATTTAAAATACTTATCTTGTTTGCATTCAATTTGTATCTTCCTTGGATTACATTTTCACCTTGCATTGAATTAAATTATTTAAATATAGGTGAATCAATGCCACTTGGATGTTTTGCAAAATATCATTGCTATCGATAGCATAATTGTGTGGCTGTTTATTATTTGTGTTTTTGGTCCCAACTTTACTCCAGCCTACATATTGCATACCCAAGACCAGTTGAAATGTATTGAACTGAAAACCACAGTTTGGTTTTTAACCCCTCCCCCACCCTACCCTCAATATGTAAAAAGCATTATGGTGGCAACTTTATAGATGATTGGTAAATGCTATAAGATTGTATAGAATTATGAACATAAATAAATCTAACTTGTAACCACTTTGGAATCCTTTTTGTAATTCAATGTTTGATATTGCAGTGTAAGCATTGAAATACAGAAGGCTTGGAAGTACTTCCAAGATGTCTTAAAACATTGAGTCCCTGTACCTTTTGTATTGATCTCAAAATCCCTGTGTTAAAGTCAACTTAATTCTCTTGGACAATGAACAAATCCAATAAAACAAACCTTGCATTTTTTTCAATAACTGACTTTTCTAGTATTTCTTGAACAATGTATTAGAATTAAGAACATGACTCATATCTGCTTCATTTAGTTTAGAGATATAGCATGGAAACGGGCCCTTCGGCCCACCGAGTTCATGCCAGCCAGCGATCCCCACACATTAACTCTATCCTACATGCACTAGGGATAATTTTACAATTATACCAAGCCAATTTGTCTACAAACCTGTACATCTTTGGAGTTTGGGAAGAAGCCAGAGATCCTGGAGGAAGCCCACACAGGTCACAGGGAGAATGTACAAACTCTGTACAGACAAGCACTCATGGTTGGGATCAAGCCCAGGTCCCTGGCACTGTAAGGGAGGAACTCTACCACTGTGCCACCGTGCTGTTGCAACCCGTGTGAAAGGACATAACCTGTTGATCTGTTTCAGGTTAATAATGACTTGGTATTTTGGATTCAGAACTGTATCATTCTGGCTGTAGGTTACTGACCCATGGAGCTCTGTATGTATTGATACCATGCCGTCTGTGAGATTTGGATTAAAATGTAAAACAGTAAATTTGCAGATGGCGCAAAAATTGATGGAGTCTCAGGCACTGAAGTAGACCGTTAAACGATACCGCAGGATATAGAACAGTTATAGATACGGACAAGGAAAGGGCAGGTGGACTTTAATCCAAGCAAGAGTGAAGTGTTGTATCAGGAAGGGTACGTGTCTGTGCACTGCAAGGAATTAATGTGCATCTGGGTATACTGCCTCATTACAGCAGCTGCATCGAAAGGCTGCATGATATAGCTGAGCTAATGGAGAGTTTGGAGCCACAGTGATTCTTTGGTTGAGCTGTGCCAGATGAGTTGAGGCCTTGGCGGATGGCCACTGATAGGCACTTTCAGCCATCAAAACAAGTGCTTATCAGAATAGTTGAGGGTTGCAATAACTGCAGTATTCTTGGGAAGCCTGCATCCAGCAGTCCCATCAAGACTGTGATACTTGAGCTATTGATGTACATTCCCCCAACTCCCATCCCTATTCCACCACGACTACCAGTTAAGGGATAGTGGTTCAAGCTTCTCTGGCACATTGTCATGTCACCTTGTACTATCAAGTGCTGTGGGGTGGGGGGGTCTCAGTTTCTTTCCCAAATTCTCTTCACTTCATTGCTAATCATTTTTTTGTTTATCCCATACCCCACACAATATTCCTTTCTAAACACAAAAGTGCTTGGTAGTCATGCAGTTGTCCTGACCTCCTTAGAAGCAGCCTTTTCATTATTTTATATATGTTTCTAAGTATTAGAAACATAGAAAATAGGTGCAGAAGGAGGCCATTCGGCCCTTCAAGCCCTCCGTTATAGATTCTTGGTAAAGCCCTTGAAGATGGTGGTAAGTTCTGGAGCTGCAGCAAACCATTTTGGTTGAAGATATTCCTACCTTACTATGAAGAAGAGTGATAGCGTACAACTTGGAGCTGATGTTCTCAGATTCGTAAGGCTCTTGCCGTTGGAGGTAAAGTTCATATGTTTGGGGGATGTTAAAATAACCTAGAAAATGAAGTAGGGTACATTGTGTGGGTGGTACATGCCACAGTTATGTAGTAGTTTTTGAGGAAATAATCGTTCGACTAGAATACTAGATAGTTGGGTTACCCATCACGCAGGCTGCTTTGTTCCTGTTCGATGTTTTTTGTTTGCTTCCAAGAAGGAATTACTTGACAATAAATTGTTTTGGATGTAATTTTTGTCCCTTTATCAGTATGAAAACAGAAGGTGGCATTTTCTTTCCGTGATCTGCCATCTTAGAAGGAAAGATGCACTCTTTACTTGTGTTCATTGGACAACATTCTTGAGAAAATCATGACTGAGCAAGAATCCTTTAGCTAAATCTGGTAGAAAATATTTTGGAGCCTTTATAATGTGTAGTATGTTTTTTGTATAGCCTGCGGATGTTGCAGTTCACTTGTATGCCAGATAAACCATTTCACATTGCCCAAAACCCTTGTTTCTCTTTAATGTCCCATTATTTCCCTGCATTATTTCATTACCCTTGCTGGAGTTTGAAGGTGTGTGTGTATAACTATCAGCACCTTTCCGTCATTACTCGAGGAGTGATATTTTCCTTATGAAAAAATTATCCACAATGGTTTGGAAGATAATAGGAACACCTGAACATCTTATGGGATTTGACGTAAGAATAGACCACCCTCTGCAAACTAATGGTGAAATAGTGCTGACTACCCGTATAAATGTTTGTCTCATGCTTAAGCGTAACTGTTTAAGTCTGTACTAATCTTGCTTCAGCCAACTTGGCATAATTGATTTCTAATGCCTGTAATGAATTTTAAACGTCAACAAGCACTTAAGTATGATCTTATAATTGCTTCATAGCACGAGTGTGTTTTATTGGAACTATCAGAACCAATGAGGCCCAATCCTTATGATGCTGTGCTGGTGAACCAAATACAATCCATCGTTTGCCCCCTTGCTTTATACTTGCTGGAGCTGCTCTTCAAGCAAAATCACGTTCATTTAACTAAAACTACTGACCTCCAAGGGAGAGGATGTGGTTTGGATGTGTTTATTCCTCGGTCGTTTTAATATAATTTTTTTTTTATTGGAATTCTATAAATAAAGCTTGTTTTCAAATGTGTCTGTATAGTTCAGGAACCTCAGTCTGAAGCTTGGTTGTCATTTGCAAACTGAGCAGTGTAGTTGTGAATTATTCAGCTCATTTGTGTCAGTGAGATTGCTGAGAGTTCAATGTCGGGAGTCACAAAGATAGTGCATGAAATGGGGCAATCCTGGTCAATATTTTGATTCTGTAATATGTAATGTCACACATTGGCTGTTGTCTTCTTGCATAATTTAATTGCACTGATGCTTGGAGATTTTTTTTCCCCAAATTCCTCTTCAATTGGACTGGGCTTTTCCTTGGAGGAATGCCGCCAAAGTTCTGCAAGTGTTTGTCCTGGCTCATTTAGCAATTTCTACACTTTGAAAAGCATTGGCTTAAAAAAAAACCCCAACTCTAAATGCCATGGAGATGTATTATCCCCTCCCCTTAATCCATATTGAAAACTCTAGGACTTTAAACATAAGGAAACAAAATGGTCATCTTAATGTCTCTACAGATTCTACTAGTAGTGATATGCAACTAGCAGGCAAAGTTTTCCCACTGTTTCAATAATAAAATAATAATACATTTTATTTATAGGGAGCCTTTCAGGACTCTCAATGCCACCTTACAATTAACACAAGCATAAAACAAAAACAACATACACAGCAACAATACATAATTCGGAGAGAGCAGCGGCAGCCAATCACGCCAGCGTTCACTCTCGCCTCCAGCAGCCATGTTATCTGAGCCATCTGCAGCACACCAATAAAAATAAAACACAACAGTAAAGAATTTAACATAAAACATTAAAAGCATCCCCCCACAATGGTTCCCACTGTGGGGGAAGGCACAAAGTCCAGTCCCCATCCCCATCTCCACCCTAAGTAGTCGGGCCTATTGAGGCCTCCACAGCCGCCACTGCGGAGGCCCGATGTTCCCGGCTGTACTCCGGCGTCAGTAGACCCTCTCAGCGGCTTGGGGTGCCAGGAACAGTGGCCTCCTTACCGGAGACTGCGGCTTCCAAGCCAACAGGCCGTGCTGTACGGAGCTCCACGCACTGGCGATCTCGGCGAGAGATCCCAGGCTCCACAAGTGTAATCCCAGGTGAGATCCCAGGCTCCACAACTGGCCGCTCCCCAGACCCGCGGCTCCGCGATGTTTTTCTCGGCGGCCGCAGCATACTGGAGTTCCAGCGCGGCGACCCAGGCAAGGCATCGCCCGCTCCGCGATAGCGCTTTAGCGCTGCGTCGCCTCCGAAGCCGAGGTTCTGGCCAGGTCCCCTCAGGAAACGCCGCTCCAGGCCCGCTGGTAGGCCGCGAGGACGGGTCGAAGTTGCTGCTCGAGGAAAGCTGCTTCTCCAACCAGGTAGGGACTTGAGAAAGCAGTTTCCCCCTTCCCCCCCCCCCCCCCACCACCCCCCACACATAAAAAGATTAGACTCCCAACTAACACTTTAACATACTAAAAATAAAGAAAAGAAGTGAAAAAACGGACAGCTGCAGGACTGGCAGCCGTACAGGACAGCGCCCCCTCGGATCTATGGTTGTTAATTCAATAGCAGCACCTTTCAACTGTCCAAACCCACCAAGAACCAACCAATCCCGTCTACTAATACTCTCCTCCGCCTCGCGGAGCTGGCCCTTACCCTCAACAACTTTTCCTTTGACTCCTCCCATTTCCTCCAAATCCAAGGCGTAGCTATGGGCACGCGCATGGGCCCCAGCTATGCCTGCCTCTTTGTAGGGCACGTCAAACAATCCTTGTTCGAGGCGTACCCTGACCCTATACCTGAACTCTACCTCCGCTACATTGACGACTGCATTGGTGTTATCTCCTGCACCCATGCAGAACTCACTGACCATCCATTTGACCACTAACTTCCATCCGGCACTCAAATTCACCTCAACCATTTCCGTCATCTCCCGACCATTCCTAGACCTCATTATTGCAGGAAACAGACAACTGACCGACATCTACTACAAACCCACTGACTCCCATGACTCTCTGGACTACACTTCATCCCACCCTGGTTCCTGTAAGGACTCTATCCCCTACTCCCAATTCCTCTGTCTACGCTGCATCTGCACCCAGAATGAGGTGTTTCAAAGCAGAGCATCGGAGATATCCTCATTCTTTAGGGAATGGGGGTTCCCCTCTTCAACTATAGATGAGGCTCTCACCAGAGTCTCCTCTATATCCTGTAGCTCTACTCTCACTCCCCATCTCTTCCCCCCCCCCCCCCCCCCACTTGTAACAAGGACAGAGTCCCCCTTGTCCTTACCTTCCACCCTACAGATAATCCTCCGACATCTAACAGATAATCCTCTGACATTTTCGCCACATCCAGCAGGATCCCACCACTGGCCACATCTTCCCATCTCCTCCCCTTTCGGCTTTCCGCAGTGACCGCGCTCTCTGTAATTCCCTGGTCATTTCGGCCCTTCCCACCCCCTCCCAAGGTACCTTTCCTTGCTACCGCAGGAACTGCTACACTTGTCGCTTTACATCCCCCCTTGACTCCATTCAAGGACCAGGTGAGGCAGAGGTTCACCTGCACCTCCTCCAACCTCATCTATTGCATCCACTGTTCTAGGTGTCAACTGCTCTACGTTGGTGAGACTATGCACAGGCTTGGCGATCGCTTTGCCCAACACCTCCGCACAGTTCGCATTTAGCAACCTGATCTCCCGGTGGCTCAGCACTTCAACTCCCCCTCCCATTCCAAATCCGACCTTTCTGTCCTGGACCTCCTCAATGGCCAGAGTGAGTCCCGCTGCAAATTGGAGGAGCAGCACCTCATATTTTGCTTGGGTGGACACCCAACAAATCTCCGGAAAGGTCTAATGAACCATGGTGGCCTAAACATCCATCAGGCGAGAATGAAATGCTTGGAGAAGGAGAAAGAGGTGCAGCGCACAGGCCTTGAACCTGGTGAGACGCAGGAGGAGCCCGGCCGGGAGTCACCCCGCAGAGCCCATTCCCTCCATGCACTAGAGTCTCCCAACCCCTGCAGAGTAGTTATTAAGATGGCTGATCCGTGGGCGGTTGCTGCTGGGACGCAAGTCGGGGCCTGATCAACCCCGGCTGGGTGGCCTGGGCGAGGGTGTCTGATGTTGTGAGACCCGAACCACCCGATGGCCCCAGGTCACATCACTGACGATGCGTCCCAGCGCATCTAGAAGATGTATATTTTTCACACCCCAGCGGTATGAACATTGACGTCTCCAATTTCAGGTAGTCCTTGCTGTCTCCCTCCTTCCCCTCCCCTTCCCAGCTCTCCCACAGCCTATTGTCTCCTTCTCTTCCTTTTTTTTCTGCCCGCCCCCCCCCCCCCAACATTAGTCTGAAGAAGGGTCTTGACCCAAAACATCACCTATTCCTTCATTCCATAAATTCTGACTCAATGGCTGAGTTTCTCCAGCATTTTTGTCTACCTTTTATTTTTCCAGCATCTGCAGTTCTTTCTTAAACCCACCAACACCGTATTTTTGAATGGAAATACCACATGACGGAAGCAATGAGTCTTGCAAACTGCTCAGGCAGTGATGGGGACTCTCTTGCATGCCTCCCATGCTAAAATGTGTCCCTTTTATGCACAGCATGTTGCAATGGCTGGTGCAGTACTTCATTTCCTTTACTTTTTAAAACAATATTTTTATTAGAAGCATGTATACAAATAATAGTAAGCGACAATTTAATTACAGAGTTCTTACATAGCTTTTTTTTTGAATTTTTGTTCAAAAGAATAAAGATAAAGAGAGAAAAAGATAAGTGAAACTATAATCTAATAAAGAGAAAAAGAAGATGAAAAAAGAAATTACAAATAACAAAATTGTGGAGATAGATCCAGAAGATGTTAAGTGTAACTATTCATCCAATTCCAAACTCAGGGTTCAACACTGATCTTGTGTTAAACCAATTCACTTTTTCAAGAATTCAATAAATGGAGACCATATTCTAACAAATAATTCTGGTTTGTCTATTAAGACAAATCTTATTTTTTCCAAATGCAAGGTCTCAGTCATTTCCGTAATGCACATTTTAATTGTGGGGGCTGCTGGTTTTATCCAAAATTTAAGTATTCATTTTTTCGCAGTTATTAGGCTGTAATCATGAAAGTGTCTCTGACTTATCGTAAAGTTTGTACTATGTTCTGATAATCCTAATATTATTAATTTTGGATCTGGGTCCAGTTGGTTATTGATGACTTCAGAAATACTTTTAAAAATGTCCGCCCAAAAATTTTGAATTTTTATACAAGTTACAAAGGTATGAGTTAAGTTGGCTTCTTAAAATTGACATCTATCACAAAGAGGGGAAATATTTGGAAAAATCCTATTGAATTTTGTCTTCGAATAATGTAATCTATATAGTATTTTAAATTGTATCAAGGAGTGTCTAGCATTTAACGAACAGTGGTTTATATATTGTAAGCTTTCATCCCATGTGTCTTTTATTATGGGATGTATATTATATTTAGCACTTAGGTATCACAACACACTTGGGTATCACAGTGCAATACTTACAGTACAGAACCTCTGACTGGATTGGGCTTCTACCTAGCAATCTTTGAAAGGAACTCTTCCCCTTCCATGTAGTTTTTAATCACAACATGTTGCCAATTTGTGCAGTTATGACTAATGCAAACACTTGCCAGTTAACAGAGCAGTAATGGCTCATTGCAATGGTTCATTAGCAGAACTGAACACTTAACATCTAAACTATGTGAATGTTATTCTTGAAAGCAATTATTCTAAGCTGATTTTACTGGTACTATTGCATAATGGATAAACTCATGCCTCTCTCATCCCTGAAGAATACAGAATATGCAAATACTGCAACCTGTATTCCAGTGGCAGAGTCTAGACAACAGCTGGGTGGGTCATGGTTGGTTTGGTGAGGAGGAACAAGCCATGAATTGTTTTTCACTTGCACATTTGGCTAAAATACTTGCAACTAAAATGTAAAACTTTACATCATTATTTTTAAAATGACTTTTAGTTGGTATTACCTCCTAAATCTTTTTTCATTTGCTCCCCATTTATATTAACATGGACTCTGGTATTTGACTGTGTCTGACATTGGTAAATGGGCTCAAGAGTGGCGCTGTCTATTGAGGTTATTACAGCAGAAGTCTCTCTACTGCAGATGACCATTCAGTCAGGATATGGGAGAGAGAGGAGGGAGATAGCAGCTTCTATCATATCCAACAAGAGATGAGAGAGATCGGAGGCTCTTCACAGTCCGTCAACACATGGAGCATGGGCTGGCAATCTCCCACAACATTGTATACTTGCCATGCAAGTAGAGTTTATTTGTCATATGCACCAACTACAATGAAAATCTTGCTTACAGCAGTGTCACGGGCATGTAGTCTCAAACGATGCACAAGAACAAATTCTATATAAATTGCATACAAATGCAGGGAAAAAAAGACACAATAGTCCACGACACAATTAGAAAACAAGTCCCCAGTGTTCCACTGCTGAGGTCAGATGGAGGTCAAGGTGCAACCCTGAGCTCCTCGTTTCAGTGTAGAGCAGCTTGATCTATCATCTCCAACAACATCCCTTCCGAGCAGTGATCGCACATTGCCTGAGTGGGTCCACTTCTGCTCTATCTAATTATTATTTTTATTGGTAATGTTGCAACTGATCCAGCGATATTCATTGTTTTGTTTCAAAACAGACTCCAGAAAAATAATTATTTTCCCCTTTCAAAAGGCTTTAGTGGAGGATGCTGTAGCTATGGAGTGATGAGATCATTTTAACCTTTCCATAATTGCATAAATGTCAGCAGAATGTTAAACTCTCAGTGAGGTCCCAGGCACAACAGAGAACAGCAACAGGGAAAGCATAGGTTTGAGTCCAATTCTTGATACTGGGGTGCTGCCTATAGTGCATCCCCTCTCTTTTCCCCCTCCCCTCCCAACCTTTTGAGCTCTGATTACATTAATGCTTTTCATCTGGGAATGCATTCCATCCAGAGTGCTAATGAGACCACTGGTATAATTCTTTGGAGGAGTAGAAAAATAAACTTTAAATTAGATTAGGTCTATTTTATTATTAACCTTGCATAGGAGCAGACGATAAAAATCCTGTTGTAAAGTGCACTTTATAGCCAAATACTTTAAAAAATATATTTGACAACAACAGTAACCACAGCAGCCATTTTACTCTGTGCAAATCCCCAGATCAAACAAGATGATACAGTAAATACTGAATTTATGTCTTCCTGCTGTTAACTAACCATGCCAACTTATAGTTAGTCCTGAGATAACTTTTGCAGCACTTTGCTGACACTTCTGCAATCACGGGAAGGTTAAAGGCATTCTTTCATAAATTGTGTTTTTAAGAACAGCTAGATGAAGTACGAACAGCATGCTTCATTGTCGAATGTGCTTTCTGTTAGTTGAGACTAATGTCTCATCTAACAGAAAGCACATTTGACAATGAAGCATGCTGTTAGTATTAACTACTCTTTGTTAAGAATATACAAAGAATAGGTTGGTCAACCAACCCTAACCAATGATCACGTTGACTAGATTTACTGGACTCATCTTACCCTCTAGAGAAGTGAAGTAAGGAGTGCAAGGTGATGGTGGCTCCCATCTTGCCATTGATCAGATCTTTTAACTTTCTGCATCAGAGGTCATCCAGGTCTTCAACTCAAGGAGTGAAATTATCTATTTTGATTTCAGTAAGAATTCTGGGAGTTGCCAACACGGCTTCCATCCAAAACCCTGAGCTTTTCATCAACTGCAACAGTTTCCACTTCCTTAATGTTCAGTTGATTGTTAATCAGGAGAAACAATTCTCAATGATCAATATGATGTTTGCTGGCAGCACCCCATGATTGTTTATCTTGAGGGTCTTCATACTGCTGAGATTTTCAGTCTGGAAGGATACATCCTGGGTACATTTGGGATCCATGGAGGTGTCAACAGTCTAGGCTTCAATCACAGAGATACCAGCAGCATTGTGAAAATCTCATTGGTCTCCTCAAGATGAGATTCCGGCACATTGCTGCCTCTTGAAGTGTGTGTTCAGCAGGTGCAGAGACATCACAGTGGTGCGCTGTAGACTGCAGCCAGTGCCGGTATCAGAGCAAGATCGGAAAGGAGAGCATGAATCCTGATGGCCAGGTTGAAATGCCTGAAGATCTGCTGCAGGATGCTCAAAGGCAACCATGAAATGTTCCATTCAAAATCAATGTCTTCCACTTCTACTGGGTGAAAAAGGGAAGGATAATAGTAAGATTAAACGAGAACTTACCTTCTCTTTATTTTATGAGGAGTTACGATGAGGGATTACATGAAGAAGCCCCGCCTGGCGCTTGATCGGTATACTTCAAAGCAGCGGCATGAAAAACACAGAACCAATAGCCGGAGTAAGATAGTAAGGCTCAACATAGACTAGAACTACCAGATGATCATTTATATTATGAGGGCTGGGAGCGGAGGGCACGTAATCCCTCATCGAACTCCTCATAAAATAAAGATCAAACTTCAAACAGGTAAGTTCTCGTTTAATCGTACTATTTTACTTCGGAGTCACGTGAGTGACTACGTGAAGATTTTAAAGCTCTGTGTTTTTTATGTCGTAGATTCATTCCATACAACACTCTGTTTAGTCAATACAGTAGTGAGTAAATAATATGTTTAAAAACATTGTTTCAATTTATGTAATAAGTCTTTTAATCATAAAAAGAACCATTTTTTAATAATAACTCCTCTATCCCAGGGGAAAAATTTTACAACAAAAGTGATAATGATATCAAATGATAACATAAATCAATAATATAAATTGATAATATAAAACAAAGCAAGCATTTAAAGCAAACCCAACACTGTGTGTCCAAATCCTGGCACCGTGCCAACAGGTTTATCGTAGAACTTAGAAAAAGTTTCTTCTTTACACCACCCTGCGGCCTCTAAAATTTGATCGAGTGGTACGTCCTGTACCTTCGCCGCGGACGCAGCTGCAGCCCTAGTGGAGTGAAACTTAAACACATCAGTGTCCACTCCTGCTAAATCCAAAACCTGTTCTAACCATCTAGAAATGGTTTGAACTACAACTTTTATATGTGGTTTTTTGTCTGTTATCAGTAACGCGGTCTCAACACCTCAGAGATTTTTGGTTACTTCAATATATTTGGTTAAATGCTTAACTACACACAATGTTTCATCGACAGGATATGCTTTAAACATTACCTTGGTTCCAGTTTTTCCTGGTCTGCTTTGTTTGATCAGATCATAAACATAAAACACAATGTTATCTGAAGCCACATGCATGCAATCTAACCGTAACAATTGCAAAGTTTGTACTCTTTGAGCTGACACTAATGCCATTACATTACTACCTTGAATGTTAACCTTTGCAAAGACATTGAAGTAATTGGAGTCCATTGCCTAAGCAAAGTGAGAACAATGCTAACATCCCAAATTTCTGTATATCTGGGCTTGGGAGGATTTTTATTAAAAATTCCTTTCATGAACCGGGATATTAATGGGTGAGACCCAATTGTATCTCGATCAGAATTTTTTCCTAAATAGGACGACAAAGCACTACGAGCACTATTAGCGGGACTACAACTTAAGTGCTCATTAAAATGCAACCCAGCAAGGAACTCCAGTACATTTGATATGTTCACAGTATGCTAAGATATCTTTGACTGTCTACAGAAGACTTCCCATTTCTTTATATGCGACATATTGTTTTTTAGTGCTATTTCTCCAAGCTGCAGCTATAACATCCATGGTCCTATCCGACAGTCCAAGCTCTTGCAATGGTCTGGTCAGAACCTGCAGATTAACAAATTCATATGATCATGCAATGGATGAATTTCTTTTGTTACTGGTTGTATCAACAATTGTTGCAACTAGGAATTGTCATACATGGTTCAACAATCATTTTAAGCATCAACGGGAACCATGTCTGTGTAGGCCAATTTGGCCCCACCAAAATGCCCTTGGCAGCATCTTGCGCTATTTCTTGAGACATTGCCCAATCAGACAGAATGGGGGAAAAGCATAAAAGAACGTATTCCCCCAGTGTAGCGAGAAAGCATTCACCGCTACTGCCCCTGGATTGTGTTCCCAAGACACGTATTTGGGCAATTAGTGATTTAATCTAGATGCAAACAGATCAATGTCCGGTACTCCAACCGACTGACAATATTTTTTAAAATTTGTGGATTTAACATCCATTCTGTACTGTCTTTAAATTGTCATGATCTTTTGTCTGCCACAATATTGTCTCTCCCTGGGAGATAAATAGCTGAAACCCGAATATTCTTACCGATACACCAATGCCACATCTGGTTAACCAGATGATCACATGATAATGATCTTACTCCACCCATGTGATTGATATATGCCACAGCTGTGGTATTGTCTACTTATAACCATATAACAATTACAGCACGGAAACAGGCCTTCTCGGCCCTTCCAGTCTGTGCTGACCGTTTATTTTCCCCTAATCCCATCTACCTGCACTCAGACCATACCCCTCCATTCCCTTCCCGTCCATATACCTATCCACTTTACTTTTAAATGTTAAAATCGATCCTGCCTCCACCACTTCTGCTGGAAGATCATTCCGCACAGCCACCACTCTCTGAGTAAAGAAGTTCCCCCTTATGTTACCCCTAAACTTCTGTCCCTTAATTCTCATGACATGCCTGTCATACTTGTAATTGGACATGCAAATCCTTCATAGTAGAACAATAAGCTTTTAATCCATAAAATGCTCCCAGTGACTCCAGATAATTTATACCATATGTTTGGAGAAATAAATCCTCTTGGACAGTCCATCTGCCCCCACAGCTGGTATCATTATCTGTAGCACCCCATCCGAGAGAACTTGCATCAGTTTGCAAAATCACTGCTGGCTGCTGAACCGAAATGTTTTAACAGCTTGTGGAACATTCTCAATCCACCAATGCAATTCTAATAAAGCTTCCTTTGGCAATTGCATGGGCCTATCAAAATGACCTGCTCGTTGTATAAGCGCTTGTGTTTTTGCCCTATTGACATTTTGGTAATGCAGTGGACCAAATTCTACTGCAGGGAATGCTGCTACTAACTTACCAATAACCTGAGCAACTTCTCGGATGGAGGGATAAGGTTTGTCAATAAGGCACCGACATGCATTTGTAATATCAACAATCTTGTCTATTGGTAAAGTTACTAACATGGTAACTGAATTAATCACAAACCCCAAATATTCAATAGTTTGGGATGGCTGTAACTTAGATTTTGTTGGATGAATCAGGAAACCTAGCCTTTCAAACAGGCTTGTAGTCGCCGAGACTGATTTTTCAGCTGACTCCTGATTAGCATTGAGAATTAAAATGTCATCTAGATAAGCCATAACGATGTATTTTTGTGCCCTTAGCAGTGCAAGTGCTGGTTTCAACAATTAGTGAACCTAGGAGCTGAGCTTAATCCATTAGGTAATGCTTTGTACTACCATCCAATTAAATTTCAATATCTGCGAAAGTGACGCTGAATTGGTACTGAATAATATGCATCCTTCCAATCTATTGTAGCCACGTAACAATCTGTTGATACCAGCTGTATTGCAATGTTGAATGTATTCATTTTAAAATGTTTATACTGGACAAATGTATTTAAAATGTGTGAGGTCTCAATTGATTCTACAACCCCCATCTTTCTTTGGTCTGGGAAAAATATTTGATACAAATTGTTGTGGATCCTCACTTGATTTCTCGATAACTCCTTTTTTACACCAATTCTTAACTTCTTTATCAATTTGAATTTTTTCAAATACAGAAAACACCAAATACGATTAGGCTTATTCTGTCCTGGTGGATCAATACCTTCTACAAAATCAATGGTAGATCCTAAGACAGTATCTAATATAACACGGTCAGATGTTATACAGTCCCATTTATCATAAAACATTTGTAGACTACCACCAATCTGAGGTTCATCCAAAGATTCTTCTGTAATAGGATAAAGTTTTTGTACCTCTCCAACCTGGTGGTCTCCTTCTCCCAACATATGGGTGAACAATCGGCTGTGCTGGTTGGTAATATTTCCTTACCATACTCCTGCCTCAGCTTGTTCCAGCTCCAAATCAAAATCCCCTTCTTGTTTGACCGGCCCTTCTTTGGCCAGATGAAGGGTTTCATGAGGTCAATAGTCTTTGCTTCTTTATCAATCTCTTTATTTATTTAAACAGATTTTCTCCGAACAAATAACCAGGAGCTTGAACATTGCTTGATCTGCACAAACCTGCAAATCTTGGATGTAAAATAGGCCGAATGGCAATCTTCCTCATTCAATTAATCTCAAAAATTGAGTTGCAGAACAATGCCAACATATCCTTCTGAACTTTGGTCATTTCACAATCTTCCACTTGCCTTCCAAAAGCAGTGATCCCAGCCGAAATCATATTTTCCTGCGCCCGCATCATTGATGACATTGGCGCCCAAATAGCCGGATTTACCGTAAGTGCCTTCAGTGAGGTATAATAATTCTGCTGTATCAACCATAACAGCTTCTTGAAGCTGGTGAGAGACCAAATAATTTATGTTGGCCGCCAGGTTTTCTTCCATGGCCTCACCGCCTCCTCCAGGTATAGAAAACTTTGTGCCACATCAGACACACCTGGAGAAATATTTTTGTATTGTGGTGGGTACTCATGACTGAAATCACCACCTTCAGGATCAGTCACATGCAGCCCTGGTACTCCTGAGACTTTGCTCAAGGACTTACTCCAGCCCAATCCCGGGCTCGGGAGTTTCAAATTCCCATTCAAACTATCACCATATTCATGATATGGAACCCCCTCAGGGGCTGCCTGGGAATATTCTGGGTTTTTTAGACCCTTGGTTGATTGTTGTCTGGATCATTTTCCATTTGATCCATTCTAAGCCATAAGGCTTTTCTATCTGGAGGACTTTCATTATCAGATTCATCAGAAACCACGGGCCTCTCAGATTTTCTTTTACATTTTTTAGGCACTGGATTTTCCTCCGTGGCTTCTGCTTATGGAGCAACCAAAGGCTCACTAACGGGTATTTCAACGGCCACCGGCATCGGAACCAGCTCCGTAATAATCTGCTATCCCGACTGTTTTTCTTCTCCTCCCCGGGACGCACGTTTTACCCACGATTTTTTAGGAGCTTTCTCCATTTTTATTTTTAAACTTTTCCTGGTCTTTACCCACCAGCCTTACGGAGTTTGAAAAGCCCTGGAAGTAAAAATAATTTACTTACCTGCGGGCCTGTTCCTTACCGCTGGTGGAGCTGCGCTCTGCAGCTCTTCTCCTTACGAAAGCGTCGACGTAATGCCGATCAAATGCCAGGCGGGGCTTCTTCACGTAGTCACTCACGTGACTCCGAAGTAAAATCTGCATGTTATAAGGGATTTCCTCACAAAGAGATGTTTTCAAAGGAGGGCAAAACATGGTTTTGCACTGCAAGCAATAAACCCCCCTCCATAACCCAGTCCTCCTTACCCATAAAGGACATTAGTCATCAGCCAGAGTGGCCAAAATGCATACCATTCCATTACATCTTGTTACTTATATCCACCACATATAATACTCACATCAATGAATGAAACCCTTATCTTGTTACTGAAATGGCCTGATACATTCATATTGGTTTACTGTAGGAAGTAACTGCTGAGGCTGGATTACACAGCAGACACAAAATGCTGGAGTAACTCAGCGGGACAGGCAACATCTATAGATTGAAGGAATGGGTGACGTTTTGGGTGGATACCCTTCTTCAGACTCCTTTGTTTCTTCAGTTACTCCAGTATTTTGTGTCTAATATTGGTTTATTGTCTGTATATCCTGATGCATGGGGTTCTGTGCTCAGAAAATTATAACTTTTGACTCTTCTTCAGAGCAGCTCCATTTCAGGTTTAAACCTGGACGATGGTCTTGATGATGATGACATTCCAGTATCGTAGCCAAAGCAGCAGAAAATAACGTGACTTGCAATGGATCACATTGGGAAATGTATTGATTGGCTAACATTTGAAGAAAAAGAAGTCCGCACTCAATTAATCAATGGGACCATGTAAATCAAGGGAGTTCGATTTCACACCGTCACAATAATGGTGTAAATTGGAGCACAATTTCAAGGTACACTACAGAGAGAATGTCTTTGGGGTAGAAGCAACATATTTCACTTATCTCACAATAACTGGCTGTGGGTGTTGGAGTGTCACACTTTCTATACAAATAGTTATTTTTTGAGTAACTCTTTCTCATTTGTTCCTAATATTTTTAAATCCTGAGCAATGACATTTCTAGAGAATATACAGCACAGAAACTTAATAATCATGTTCACTTACATTCACATCCACTTTATTAACATAGATAATAAACAACAGTGGACCCAGAGATTGCCATCATCAATGTTTAACAATCATCTTCTTCTTCTTGCGCATGGTATGCACAGTCTAAAGCTGTAGGACAACTTGTTCTATTTGATCTTATTTGATTGTGCACACCAGGTTGATTGCATTCGTTGAAACAGGGCACACCATGTGAAGGTTGCAATCTTCCACCCCTTTAACAATCATGAGGAAACAGAATTCAATGTTGCATTAGAAATGTTACACAATCATTACCGGATAACCTCGCCACTGTGGGCTTAGTAAATATATTTTATAATCATGTGCAAAACATTAGCATAACTACAATTTGTACAGACTCATTCCTGCTGTCGTTTTTCCTTGGCCTAACCTAGGTGTCATTGGCCTAACCTACCTGAGCATGACTTCATAAATTCATGTGATAGGAGCAGAATTAGGCCATTCGGCTCATTAACTCAACTCCACCATGCAATCATGCCTGATCTATCTCTCCCTCTCAACCCCATTCTCTTGCCTTCTCCCCGTAGCCCCTGACTTTTCTCATATTGAGCTGTATTGATAGTGCGTCTCTGCTCCAACAGAAGTGAGACAAGCTCCCATGTGCCCTATTTCTGTTCAAGCTTGTCATCTCTACACTCCTGCAGGATGGCAATCTGATGGCTCATCTTTCCGTCTGTGTAGAACCACTTATATTAGTATTCCTTGCTCTTGGGGCTGTTGAGTTGCTCATGGCTTGCATACCCTTGTCAACTGAAAGCAGCAATTTGCTTCCAAATAGTATTGTACGGCTCAGTGGGAACAGTGATCTGCCACATATAGTCCGTTCAGTGAGGAACACAAGCTGCTCTTTGTAGTAATTCACTATTCCTTCAATCTGTTGCAGTGTGGCAGAGACAGGAAGCTCCTGCAGCAGACTGATTGATTGGAAACAAGAACATTTTGCCTGGCTTCTGTCTCTGCTTCCACAGAACTGTCACCTGAACCGCAGGAGAATAATCTTGCCGGTGTGCTATGGAGTATGTCCAATTTATGTATTACATTTAATAGTATCATATTATTGAAGCAAAATGCTGAGGTAAATGCAGCAAGCAGCTCCCCATATTGCCTAGTTATGTACTGGTCATGTTATTAATCCCTATGTTTCAATGAGAACATTTTTTATAAAGCATATTAATAATAACTTTATAATTTTTAGAACCATTTATTCTAAAGCAAGGTTTTCTATCTCAATGTCCCAAAGTAATGAAAATTGTAATGAAATAAAGACACAAGAACAAATTAATCATGAACTGATGTGGTTTTACTGCATTTGAGCAATTATTAATCCAAAAATAACCAAGGTTCAAACTTCTGTCCAATGATCATAGCTTTTCCAACATACATCATGTTTTAAACACGCTTGCCATTATACTGTACATGTTGACCTTGCTTTTCTCCAAGATTACTATATCCTGATCCAAATGCAGTTATTAAAAACACTCAGTTGATGCAGACAGTGGGTTGTACAACACACAGAATGGGTGTAAATGTATTTCACAGAACAGAGGTGCAAAGGATACAAAATGCTACTGCTTGGCACGTCACCTCAAACGTCTGTGCTAGTATTGAAAATCAAACACCATAACTGCCTTCCTGGAGTATAATGTCAAAACTATACTGATCAGCGCTAACATCATCAGTTCATGTATCAATAAGCATTTTGTGTGATTCAGTTTTACCTCCGTACACAACTCGAGTAACAGTCTGTATCTTAATCATATATATGCATATAGAATGATAAATGCTTATATCAGCATAAAAAGATAAGCTGAATGACTGTATATGAAGACAACAACTACAACTCTCATTGCACTTCTACTAATTAACTTTAAATGCTGAAGCATCATAAAAATCAGAAACTAAATTTGCACTGTGAAAGGTTGATAGTTAATGAAACAATAGTGAGTATTTATAGCCAGTGGTGATGTATTTGTCTTATCACTTAAAAAAAAAAACACTTTTCACTAAAAATTGATAAACAAGCTTAGCAGCATGATAGCAAATCTACTGCTAACAGGCAACCAATACAAGTATTTATTTTTCTTTGTAAAGGGGAATCTATACATTCTGCTCATTTTTCTTGAGATTAATGGTACCATGCATTTATTCACTTGCATTCTATTAGTGTTGTCTTCACATAGATTCATATAATGGCATTGTTCGTTTCCTCATACACATACACCCTATTGCGTGTTGACAGCTTTATAAGGACACAGTGGCAGCCGTGGGTGCTACAGGCTCCATGACGACAGCCTTTGAATCCTTGCAGTCCTGAGCTGGGCCTGAGTTAGCCTGTTTATTGTCAGTTTTTTGGATCAGATGTTTGACTTGTCTGCGAAGACGAATTGACCCACATTAGTTTAAAAACCTGAGCCCGACAATATTAATGTGTTTGAACAGATTACAAGACATTTAATTGAGAACCATTTCTCCATATTTAAAAAATGAACACAATACAATTAAAATATAGTTAAGATAGTATAAATTGTGTCAGCTGTGGTTCAAATTGCAGAACACCAAGGGTCGAACTCCAACCAGAAAACAACGACTAGGAGAGTCCTGGTCAATATTTGTCAGGTGACTGATTTAAAAACAAAATTGTGTACAATGGCGGAGCAAATCATTTTGTCATTGTCCCATCACACCAAAAGTCAGATGCAACAAGTTCCAACCTATTTGTTACAACAAGCTGGGAATAGTATATATTTTTAAATACAATGTTCTTCTTCTGAAACTGGGCTCAAGCAATGAGCCACGGGTAGGAGGGGTTTGGATCAATCCCTTAACTTGCTGCCGCCAGCAACTTTAACATCTATCTTGAGTATGTGTTGGCAGGTGTGGTGTTGGAATGGTTCAACCTGATACATGTGTGGAAGGAGACTAAATAATATATTTTCATATTTTCTTACAAGATAGGTGGTTCAATTTAGCCCATTGAGTCAATGTCAGTTCTTAAAAAGGATGGGGGAGGGGGGAGTAGTTGGAAAGGGATTGTGATGGGAGTGAGATTAAGCAGAGAGGCCGACATGGAGATGATAGGTGGAAAACGTTAGCAGCAGTAAAATAAATGGGGAAGGAATGGACAAACAATTTTAATGGAAGGGGAGATGCAAGGTACAGCTAAACAGGTTGGAGGATGAGCTGGAAATTGTTTGTATTTGGATGAAACAGGAGATGTGGACACGGCCCAAGACTCAATTTTATTTTCACTTCCTTTATGACTCCCCCAAATCAGACCTGCAGTTTTAAGACCATGTCATCCCAAGCATACCTAATGACAGGCAACCCAAGAAGAAACTTTCCCTGCTCCAAATGGGCTATTGCATGGGACTGACATCAAATCTGATGCATTGAAGTCACGAGGGTGACTCACGGCAGTACGTACCAGGAAAAAAATCCTGAATAATGCAGCACCATCTGGGAATTGTCATCACCATACATCACTCATTGAAAAATCATTTTCCAATCGCCTTACATGGAAGAAAAAGCATATGACATTGAACGTTTAAGTAACTATCTGGACATTTACTATACTATTCATGACACTTACTGTACACTGGCTGATTAATTCCCTGCGGCAGATTGGTGACTGCACGTTAAAAATATTGCACTAGTTGTAGACGGATTTGGACATCCAGACGCTAAGATCCTATGCTTTTTTAAAACATTTTGTTAAAAGAATCTCTATTCAGTGGATTATTTCTTTGATCTTAACAAATTATTAAGATCTCTAATCTCGTCAGGCGCCTCTCATCGGCACGGGCACATCAAAATTTGGAAGGTATTACGATTCTTGTTAAATGCAAGGAAAAAGAAAAGCACACTGTACACCATTTTTTGAAGTCTTATTGCAGCATTTAAAAAGGTCTCCATTAATTGTGCTGGTACAATCGCTGCAGAAAATGATTGGTGTAGCCATTTCCAAAAACATCAAATTCCAGATATTGTCATAGAATCATACAACAAGGAATCAGGCCCTTTAGCGCTACTTGTCGATGTTGTCCCAAGATACCCCCCCATCTAATCTACTCACATTTGACTACATTTCATCCATATATCCCTCTAAAGCATCACTTATCCATGCTCCTGTCCAAGTGTCTTTTAAATTGTTGTTATAGTACCTGCCTCAACTACCTCCTCTGGCAGCTCATTCCATATACCCACCAATTGAAAATGTTTCCCTCAGTTCTTATCATTTGATCCACATTTTTACTACACATTTTCATTTGCTATCATCTTTTCTTGTAGGTTCTAGCAATTGATCTATAAGATTGATTAATGATTATATCACCATAAAAGATAAGCTGAATAACTGGAGATGAAGACAGCTACAACCCTCATAACATTGCCACAGGTTCACTTTAAATGCTGAAGTATCATAAAAAGTGGAAACTAAATCTATATCAAGGAAAATGGTCGTTAATGAAAATAGTATTTATAGCCTCTGATTTGTATTATCGTTTAAAATCGCTTTTCACTAAAATATGTAAAGCTCAGCAGCATGATAGCAAATCTATTGCTAACCGTCAACCAACACTAGTATTTTTCGTTACAAAGGGGAATCTATACAGTCTGCTCAATTCCTTTGAGATTAATGATACCATTAATTTATTAACTTGCATTCCATTCATGTTACAGATTCATATAATGGTATTGGTCATTTCCTCATACACATACACCCTATGACAACTTTATAAGAATACAGTTGCAGTCATAGGTTCTACAGGATCGTTGCCAACAAGCTTTGAATTCTTGCACTCCTGAGCTGTAGAGCTCGAGTGAGCTGACCGATTTATATGAATGGAAAAGCATTAAATATTGTCTGTGATTCTAAAATTACAAAATAGATATGTAGTATAGGAGCAGTATTGCCGCCATGGTCTTATGGACAGGCAACATTAAAAAACCGGCTGCCTCCCGCACCACTAAAACTGCACGACAACACACTACAATCTCAGAAAACCATGGTTAAAAAATATTTGGGAACACGAAGAAAATAATTGTATGTTGTGTAATTGGGCTGATTTAATCAATATAGAGTGCTACAGCATGGAAACAGGCCCTTCTGCCCAACTTGCCCCCACCAAGCAACATGTCCCATCTACACTAGTCCCATCTGCCTGCGTTTGGCCCATATCTTACTAAACCTATCCTATCCATGTACCTATCTAAATGTTTATTAAACATTGCAATAGTGTCGGCCTCAACTACCTCCTCCGGCAGCTGTTCCATACATCCACCACCCTTTGTGAAAATTGTTATCCCTCAGGTTCCTACTAAATCTTTCCCCCACTCACCTTAAACCTATGCCCTCTGGTTCTCGATTCCCCTCTTCTGGGCAAGAGACTCTGTGCGTTTACCCGATTTATTCCTCGCATAATTTTGTACATCACCCCTCATCCACCTGCTCTCCTATTGATATGCTTTCAGATCTTTGATCCATCTACTGAACAAAGCAAGTAATTTAGAAAGTACTCATAAATCAGTTTCTTTTGGGAAGGAAAATATGAGGGCCATCTCATTTTATTTCTCGTATTTTCCTGATCCATCAATAATTCCCGTCTTTTGTATCTGGAGGGTGAGCTATATTAATGAAATATATATGAAATTCTGCTCCCAGGATGAGGTGTTCCACACCAGGGCATCGGAAATGTCCTCATTCTTCAGGCAACGGGGGTTCCCTTCCCCTACTATAGATGAGGCTCGCACCAGGGTCTCTTCCATACCCCGTAACACTGCTCTCTCTCCCCATCCCCCCCACTCGTAATAAGGGCAGAGTCCCCCTAGTCCTCACCTTTCACCCCACTAGCCATCACATACAACAAATAGTCCTCCGTCAGTTTCGCCACCTCCAACGTGACCCCACCACTCGCCACATCTTCCCATCTCCCCCCCGTCTGCTTTCCGCAAAGACCGCTCCCTCCGTAACTCTCTGGTCAATTCGTCCCTTCCCTCCCGCACTAACCCCTCCCTGGGCACTTTCCCTTGCAACCGCAAGAGATGCTACACTTGTCCCTTTACCTCCCTCCTTGACTCCATTCAAGGACACAAGCAGTCGTCCCAGGTGCGACAGAGGTTCACCTGCATCACCTCCAACCTCATCTAATGAATCCGCATCCGCATCCTCATCTACTCAACAAGTGTAAGCTTGGCGATCATTTCGCCGAACACCTACGCTCGGTCCACATTAACCAACCTGATCTCCCGGTGGCTCAGCACTTCAACTCCCCCTCCCATTCCGAATCCGACCTTTCTGTCCTGGGCCTCCTCCATGGCCAGAGTGAGCACCACCGGAAATTGTAGGAGCAGCACCTCATATTTTGCACCCCAATGGCATAAACATTGACTTCTCCAATTTCCGGCAGTCCTTGCTGTCTCCTCCCCTTCTCAGCTCTCCTCCTCTTCCTTTCTCCTTTCTTCTCCCCCCCCCCCCACCCCACATCAGTCTGAAGAAGGGATTCAGCCCGAAACGTTGCCTATTTCCTTCGCTCCATAGATGCTGCTGCACCCGCTGAGTTTCTCCAGCACTTTTGTCTACCTTCAAAAATAAGCTGATGGCCCTAGAGGATGGAGGATCCAGGTAGACTGAAAAAAAAAGATTGTATTTTAAAGTCTGAACTGAAAAATTATTTCACTTCACAGGGATGTGCCTTTTTTGCTGCGTTCATTGACAAATACTTATACTGCCCTTTGGGAAAGCATTTGGTTGAGAGTCTTCCATAAAGATTTACGGGCAGTGACTGGACAGATAAAAGAGGAAGTTCAAGGAACTATGAAAATTATTAAGTAAAGAGAAATGCGTACAATGAATCCAGCAAGAGAGATTCTGACATCAATGCCCCAGGAAAACCATAAATCTTCACCTGCACTCAGGTAATTTAAAAGGTTATTCATAAATTCATAGGAAACTCGCCATCTGGGTAAACCACAGAAATGTAACCAAGGAAATAATAGAATGATTCACAGGAACAGCTCCACCCTTCTTGGCCTTTAAATGGTGCAAAACCTCAGCTGTGATCACATAACAAAGAGAGATGTGGTGCAATGTTAGAAGAGGATCCACTACCAATAGAATTCTTAACAGAGGTAGTGCTAGGTTGAAGTAGATTCAATGCAAGGGAGTACAATAATACCTTGATTAGCACCTTGACTAGAAAATAGAGTGCTAAACGAAACAGCGCTCTATGGGGTCATTGTAACTGCATTTGGTTATCCACCCAAATGCAAAGCATATCATCTATGTTCTCAAAAGAATGTTCTGTGAATGAGTCACTTTCTTTTTTTATAACCTTGAGGTCGTCATGGCAGAAGCTTTTATCTTAACTGGAATATTACGAATAGTTATAATCATTGATAAAATAAGGCTCCAAAATGAATGGGCGTTATAGAGAAGCTGCACTATGCGGGATGGCACTAAACAAAGTATTAATGTACAAGGGTGGGGGGGAGGAATGTAAAGCAAGCTATCTGAATAAAATAACTTAAAAAGTAAAGCAGTCAAGTTGAACACAATTAACATGGTATGTTTGCAGTTGGAATTTACAGACATTAAAGAATAAAGGGATGATTATTGATGAGGAGCCAGAGTTTTACATGCACAAGGTTGTACGTATTACTGCTTAATGCAGGGTGGTGTTAAATTTGAGATCTTTGAGCTGACACAAAGATGTGTTGACACCATCCTGTCATGCGGCATATTTTTTATTTAATGTCTGATAAGCACGCTTCAATGATGCAGAATGAGGTGGAGGCTGACTAAGCAATGGTGGTGGGCAAGACATGTATGACTCTTTGCAGGTTGGTGTATGTTGATGGAAAGTGAAGAGGAAGGGGAGAATGGGAGAATAGGGAAAAACGGTAGGGCATTTAGATATAAATTGGAGACAAATTTGTATTAATTCTGAATTCAGGGAATGCTCTTTTAGCATTGCTCATTTTTTTCTCTGTTTTTTCCTCCACCTCCTTCTGATATACTTGTCTGAAGATATTCTGTCCTCTCCAGATAGTGATTCCAATGCTTCATTCTGTTCATTCTGATGGTATAGGGTTATAACCTGAAAAAAGAGATCAACCATGTATTATAGAGATGAAAATAAATCTCATCATGGTCTAGATAGATACTTTTTGAAGTTATACAGTGGGATTTCGAGACCCTGGCGATCAATATTGAACAGGCTTCCGAATAGCTGGACCACACTTTTGGCAGTATCATTCCTAGGGTGCATTGGTCATGTTTTAAGCAGTACCAATTGTCTCCAACCAGCAAGATGTTATGTCTCCTTTGAGATACAAAGGCATTGAAGGTAGATTGCCACTGGATGAAGACAACATGGTAACTGCCTGGGTATCTTATGCAATAAATCCGAAGCAACGTCTTGTGTTCGCACATGAACTACATGAAATGGAAGTGTTGGACAACCTAAACAACCTCAAAGTGCCTTGTATGCAACGGTGTTTCAAATATCTACCTAATATTAGTGTTTCCATTAGTGTGGCCCTCAGCAACCAGTTATATTATTATAGCTCTCACATATTTACATTTGAAATATGACCGTAATCTTTTATATCAAGCAATCACAAAAAGGTATAACGGAATTAAAGATTCTCTCCTTCAAATGGTGCCATCCTCAAAAAGATGTCAAGACTTTCTAAAATGGGTAACCTGGAGAAACTGAAATGGATAACAGCTTCTCACCATTTCCTTCATTCTCCTTTTCCAGAAACTCAATGGTGCTCATAATATCATAGAATGATACAGCATTGGAGACACACAACTTGCCTTTGCTCTTTGATAGAACCATTCATACTTGATCTTTCCCTGATCTTTGCCTTCAGTATTTATTCGTCCCCATTTGCACGTTACTGTTAAATCCAGCCCTGCTTTCCAGATCGTAATATCTATCTTACTTCTTGTTTTTTGTAAATCAGCTCACATCGACGTCCTTCAGTTGCTATCCCTCTAGCTACTGAAAACAGCTAATCTTTATTTACCCGAACTAAGCCCTTCCATTTAACAATAACATTACAAAATGTTTCTTATTCTTAATTTTTAAAGCCCTGAAATGATGTATAGTTTTCTGATATTCTTTTCTTCACTGGTGAAGTTGTTATCTCTTTATCTTTAAATACGGGAAGTTTTTAACTTCAAATAAATGCATTAAATATGCATGGACTGTTAACTTACCACCTTAGGATACTAATTTTGAACATAATCTCTAGCATGTCAATTGTTTATCACAGTAAACAATTTGCTTAGATACATTTTTTTTTTAAATTCGTGGTTATTTTTATATTTCTAATTCAAATCTTTCCATAACGGCTACCGGCATTTCAGATGCAAAATGATCAGTTCCTTATGACTTTTTACATTTGTTCCTTCTCTCTTCTAATGCAATATTAGAAACATATTTTTGAAATGGGTATGTTAGGATGTGTATGGCACCATTCGAGGTCCAAAAATTAAAGCCATTAAATATATTTAACATACAGTAACTTCTTTAATTCTGGCAATGGTGGTAGTTGTGCTAAGCACAGTTTATTCAAAAACAGCAATGAGATAGGTAACAATATAATCTATTTTGTTTTGTGTTGTATTTGACAAAAGTTAAATGTTGCCAAGGACACAAAGAGAATTCCAGGGTTCGTTATTGTGTTATGAGATCTTTTAAATATGTATGGTTACATATGGCAAACAGGGCCTCAATTTAATGACTCATTTAAAAGATGGCCCCTTCCACAGCGTAACAGTCCAAAGAACTGCAATGAATTGTCACATTAGATTAGATGTTCATATTCCGTTAGTAAAGCCAAGCAGTTACGGTTCAATTCTAATTGCTCTTGAGAAGGTGGTGAGAAACTGCCTTCTAAAGTTGCTGCAGTTCTTCTGTGGAAGACATTCCCAGACTGATGTTAGGTAGAAAGTTGCAGACATTAAATCTCAAAATGGTAAAGAAACAACAATATATTTCCTGAAGGGTGTGACTTGGAGTGGAATGTACAGTTAGTGGTGTTCCCATACACTTGTTCCCTTTGTTTTCCTTGGTGGTAGAAGTCATGGATTTGGAAGAAGCCATTGAAATAACCTAGGCAAGTAAATGGAGGATGTAAGTCATAAAACTGAGCCTTGATTATAGATGAATGGTTTTAATTACTTGTTAAGATAGATTGTAATATCATGATAAATAAACATTACCATAATTTATTTGGCTATAAATTGTTGTTGAAGCAGTTTCTGGATGGAACATTATTAACGTTATACTGTTTATAATATATATTTGTTTATATATTTGTCTACTGTTTTAAATTGACAATTAGTGCTCAACAAAGCGAGACATTTGTCTTGGTCTGCTAACATAAAGGAAGAAATTTAGTAGAGTTGTACAGTACCGATATAAACCTTTCTGCCCATTGTGTCCACACTGACCTTTTTGACCTTCTACATTACTCCCGTACACTCACAATTAAATCCATATCCTTCTATTTCTCATAGGTAGTGGTTGTCTCTCACTTCACCAACTGCTCTGGCAGTGAATCCCAGGTATGAAACACTCTCTGTACAAACACATTTCTCCTCAAATCTCTTCATTTAGCTTTAAACCCATGCCCTCTTGTTTTTGTTATCCCTACTATGGGAAAATAGTTCTGACCATCAACCCTATCTGTGCTTCCTACATCGTTTTATACCTCTCCAGCTGCCTTCACTTCTGGGTAATCAAACCCAGTCTATCTAATCTCTCTCCATAATGAAACTCCTCCAAGCAATGTCCTGGTGAATCTCCTCTGCATTCACTTCAATACAACAAAATACTTCCTATAGAATGGTGATCAGAATTACACACAATACTCCACGTGTGGTCAAATCAATGTTTCATAAAGAAGTTGCAACCTGGTGATCTGTCCTGGGCCTCCTCCGTTGCCAGAGTGAGCCCCACCAGAAACTAGAGGAGCAGCACCTCATATTCTGCTTGGGCAGTCTGCATCCCAGTGGCCTGAACATTGACTTCACCAATTACCGGTAGCCCTTGCTGTCTCCTCCTCTTCTCAGCTCTCCCTCTTCCCTCTGGCTCCTCCTCTTCCTTTCTTCTTCCCGCCCCCCCCCCCCCCCCCCCCACCCTGCATCAGTCTGAAGAAGGGGTTCGGCCCAAAACGTTGCCTATTTCCTTCGCTCCATAGATGCTGCTGCACCCGCTGAGTTTCTCCAGCACGTTTGTCTATCTTCAATTTTCCAGCATCTGCAGCTCCTTCTTAAACACTTAAGAACTTTTACATTCTATGCCCTGATCTATGAAACCAAGCATGCCATATGCGTTCTTCACAATCCTATCTATGGTGCCACTTTCAAGGAACTACAGAGTTGAACCCCAAGACCCCTCTGTTCGTAAGCATTCCTTAGCATCCCACCATTTACTGCATATGTTCTACTCCTATTTGACTTCTCAAAGTGAGTCATGTTGCACTAACTAGTCAGGATTAAATTCAATCTGCCAATGCTTCGCCATGCTTTCCGTTTAATCTATAACCTGCTGTAGCATTAGACAACTCTCTTTGCTATCCACAACTTCACCCACTTTTGCGTTTTCAGCAAACTTAATTATTCCTCCTATCTTCACAACAAGGATCACAGCACTGATCCCTGATGTATGCCACTGGTCACAGATTTCCAATCAGAAAATCGTCTTTCTACCACTACTTTCAGTCTTCTATCACCAATACTATTTTGGATGCAAGTTAGTCACCTCGGATTCATATGCCAAACCCTTCTGGACAAGGCTATCATGCAGGACCATGTCAAATGCCTTACTATAGTCATACTATAAAATCTACAATCCTGCCCTCATCAATCTTCTTAGTTACTCCCTCAAAAAACTCAATCAAATTAGGGAGGCAGGATTTACCGAAGCACAAAGCTATCGTCCTGATCAATCCATCTTTCGAAATATACATAAATCTAATCCCAAAGGATTTTGTACAAAAATGTCCCTACCACTGAATAAGGCTAAGCAGCCTGTAGTTACCAGGCCTATCCCTGAAGATAGATACAAAATGCTGGAATAACTCAGCGGGACAGGCATCATCTCTGGAGAGAAGGAATGGATGACGATTCGGGTTGAGCTCCTTCTTCAGACTAATCCAGGCTTATCCCTATTGCCGATCTTAAATAAACTAGCTATCCTCCAGTCTGACCAGCACTGAACTTCACGACCTCACGATATCTCAAAATGACAATGAGGCATTTTATGAAGTGCAGCCAGAGTTGCATGAAAAATGGTAGACAGGTTGCACACAGATATGCCAAATAAAGCAATGTACAGTTGACCATACGATTTGTTTTAGTTGATGCTAATGAGGGATGAATATTGCTAGGACACCAGAGATAACGCCCCTGCTTTTCTTTGGAATACTACCATGGGATTATTTATATCCACTTGAGAGTAGTCCAAAGATAGACACAAAAAGCGGGAGTAACTCAACGGGTCAGACAGCATCTCTGGAGAAAAGGAATAGGTGACGTTTCGGGTTGAGATCCTTCTCCAGAATAGTCCAACACAAGGCCAGGCGGCCACAGAAAGCAGCAAGCTGTGCATGTTTCCCTCACTAGCGATACCTGCAGCATCAATTTGGCCCTAAAGCTAGCTCCTGCCCCATTGTGCTTGGGTTTTTTTTGTTGAAATTGGCAAACGCACCCCAGATGTGCTTTGACAGTGCCTGAACCACCTGCCCAGGTTAACTGACTGTCGGAACTGACGCAAGTCTCCGCATATCTGTGAATGACATATTTAAACACTGAAAAAGTGTTCAAAAACCATTAAAGAGTGGATTTATTAAAAGTGTAATTTTTAAATAAAAAGACATAAAGTCTGGACGTACAAACAAGGAACTGCAGATGCTGGTTTATACAAAAGAACACAAGTACTGGAGTAACTCAGCGGGTCGGGCAGCATCTCTGGAAAACATGGGCAGGTTATATTTTTAGTTGGGACCCTTCTTTAGACTATGAAAAGTTAAAAAATAATAACATAAAAAGATTATTATTGGGAACATACCAGAGTATTTTGGAGAGAACCAGAGAGTTGGTTCTCTCCAAAACTGACGAGCGTTGCTAAACTTACACAAGATCAGTGCTGGGAACCCCTATGACAAGCCCAATATCGGAATGCAATTGAGTTGGAGCAGCGGTATGATTCCAGTTAGTTTAGAATTTCTGTGTTCATATTCACTGAGCTACACAAAGTCATATTTTGACACAGGATAACCACAAGCTTGGCCAGACGATAGGTTTTAGGGATTATTGTACAGATTGGGAAATGGAAAGATTAGTTGCAGTAACTTCAGCGGAAAGGACGTCAGCAGATTAAGCTGCGACTGCTAATAGTGATTTTTTTGTTTAAGGGTCTTCACCTTCTGACTTAGGCAAGATTGCAACTGAATGAAACACAGCTGACACCAACACCATCATCAAAGTACAATCTGAGAAACCACAAGGTTTGTTTAGTGCTATCATATAATTGTACAGATTGAATGTGCTAAGTACTTAGTTATCTAAATTCTCTTCTAATTAGGCTGCATTCAAATAGTTTAATCGATCTGCATCCCATGTTAATATTATCTATTTATAGCCTTATTCAGTCCAAAAAATGAAGGGTTTAGCTGAGTTTTAATGTACTTACATTTCAATGGATCCATTTTCTATCTTGATTGCACCTTCCACTGGGTCAAGTCCTCGTTCAGACAGCTGTTTCAAGGCATTTAAAGCCGCCTGAGGAAGCACAAGCAAATCTGTTTAAGTTTCACGGGCAGTTTCAAGGTTCATATATTGCCAGTCATTTTTTTTTCTCATTCATTTCTTAAAAGCCACAGATCTTATAATTAATATATAATTTGGAATACACCTATTTAACGATATTAAATAGATATCCATTCATTCCAAGTAAAGTTAAAATTTGGGATTGTTATACTAATTGTAATTAATATAACCTTTTAAGATGCGAGCCATTAAAAGAACTGAGCATTTCCTTCTGTGGAATCCAGTCCTCAATAGATTACTTAAAACAGTATAACGTTGAGTGAGAAAGCTGTTTAGACCAATGTTTGTGCAAGAACTATTTTGGAATATGTGTCTGAATGGGAAAGAACAATAAATACCTCAGCTCATGTATCACTCAAATATAATTGACTAATGCACTTAGCAACCCTCCCCTTCTGCCCCTTATAAACTTCAAGGCATCCAAAACTGTCAGGCCATGTCCAAACTCACAACCAGTGCAGTCCATTCGCCAGCTCAGTGCTAGCTGCCCTGTCATGGCATTTAATTATGCAATATCTCTGTCTTCTACCTGTTCAAATCTCTTGTAGGTCCCACCACTCCCGAGATCCATAACGTTCTCCAAACTTTTCATTGCAAACTTTAATCACCTCACCATTAACAACTATACATTTAGCTCTAAAGGACTGAGCCACTGGAATTTGTTTGCTGAATCTGTCTAGCTCTCTTTCCTCATTCAAGGTAATGTTGAAAACTACCTCATTGGCTAAGCTTGTACTCTTCTACCCGAATGTGTGGATCAGTCTCAAATATTTTAGTTTTAGTTTAGTTTATTGTCGCGTGTACTGACGTAGGTGTTATGCTATGTTAAAGATGCCATACAAATAACTTTCACCCGTCTCAGCAGTCGCATACAGCACATAATCCTCTGACATTTTCAGCACCTCCAATGGGATCCCACCACTAGCCACATCTTCCCATCTCCACCACTTTCCGCTTTGCAGAGACCGTTGCCTTGCCAACTCTCTGGTTAATTCATCCCTTCCCACCTAAACCAATCCCTCTCCAGGTACTTTCCCCTACAACCGCAGGAGATGCAACACCTGTCCCTATACCTCCTCCCTCGATTCCATACAAGAACCTCGATAGTCCTTTCAGGTTAGGCAGCAATTCACTTGCACCTCCTCCAACTTCATCTACTGTATCTGCTGTTCCAGGTGTGGATTCCTATATATCAGCGAGACCAAGTGCAGCTTCGGCAATCATTTCCTTTGCTCAGTCGCCTAGGTCTACGCAATCTCACGGTTGCTAAACACTTTGACTCTCTCTCCCATTCGCACACTGACATTTCTGTCCTGGGCCTCCTCCATTGTCAGAGTGAGGCTCCATGCAAATTGGTGGAACAGTATTTCATATTTCACTTGGGCAGTTTACAACCCAGCGGTATGAATATTGATTTCACTAACGAAGTAACATTTGCTTTCCCTCTCTCTCTGTCCTTCTCCCACCCTAATTATCCGACTAGTTTCACTGTCCTCCTGATTAATTTTACTGATATTCTACTGATTTTATGCTTCGTTGTCAGCTAACAATGAACCATTCAACATTTTTTTCATCATCGTCTGCTTTGATCTGTCATTTTCACCTTACCCTTCCATAACTCTAGTCTCCTTCTCCCCTGCCTCTCAGTCTGAAGAAGAGTCTCAACCCGAAATGTCACCCATTCTTTTCTCCAGAGATGCTGCCTGTCCCGGTGAGTTACTCCAGCATTTTGTGTCCATCTTCCAAATAAATACAATTTGTTGCCATTGTGTTTATAAAATGTATGGAAAATAGTGACTTTCCTTTCTATGTTCATGACAGAACAGTTTGCTTTACAACACAGCACACTGTTATATGAAATTAGGAGCTGAAGTGAAGAAAGTGAAGAAGGGTCTCGACCCAAAACGTCACCCATTCCTTCTCTCCAGAGATGCTGCCTGACCCGCTGAGTTACTCCAGCATTTTGTGTCTATCTATGGTTTAAACCAGCGTCTGCAGTTCCTTCATACACAGTGTAAATTCTAATGCAGAGAAATGTGAGGTTGCATTTTGGAAAGTTTGACATGGGCAGGACTTGTGCAATGAATGGTAGGCCTCTGGGGAGTGTTGTAGTGCAGAGGGATCTGGGAGTGCAGGTGCATAGTTCCTTGAAGGTAGTGTCACAGGTAGATAGGGTGGTCAAAAAGGCTTTTGGCACATTGGCCTTCATTGGAGTATTGGGTATATAATTTGGGAGGTCATGTTGCAGTTATATAAGACATTGATGAGGCCGCATTTAGAGTATTGTATTCAGTTCTATGTACTATGTTTCAGGAAAGATATTGCCAAGTTGGAAAGGGTACAAAGAAGATTTACGAGGATGTTGCCAGGACTAGATGGTCTGAGTTATAGGGAGTGGTTGAGCAGACCAGGACTCTATTTTTTGAAGCGCAGTAGGGTGTTTCCACACTGTATGACTCTCTGATGGAGGGTCAACTTTTCAAACACCTTGGTCAACATGAACAACAGGAAGTTGTGGCGTGCCTTCTTTGTTTTCTATCTTTCCCACGCTCTACACTCCCTTCTGTCCTGGAAATGTTCCAGTCATCTTTCCATTTTCTCATGCTCGCATGACATGGCTGAAATTTCCTCAACCGGCATATTTTCACCACTTTCCAGATTTATAAAATCTCATTCCAAAAGCCCCTTGGCTGTTTTCTTACGAGAGTAGTTGGCTATCTGTGCAGTACTCGACGTTCATTTATGTCTCTTTGCCCTGATTAGCCCTATGAAGCAGGGTCTCCTATCAGCAATGTCACAGCTCTGATGTGGTGTTTACTTGCTGCGTAAATTCAGCATTTATGTTGTAAGTGAAAGATTAGTGGGTGAGAGAGACAGAAATAAATGTCGCTAATAAATGGGCGCAGTTTCACCAGGTGTCGTCTCACAGAAACCTAGACTCTGCCCATCAAATGAACGAAGGGAGAACTGGACAATACCAATGCACGATACCCTCCTTTTATGGTGTAAGAAAAACAAAGCCACAGGGATAGGAAAAGTATTTGTAAATAGAGCTCATCATTCGTTGACAGAATCTATTGTTAACAAACATTTCCTTTGCAATTTACAATAGATACCACATAAAGGGATTTCTAAATATACTAAGCTCTATGGAACAGAGGAGGTTAGTGAGCAAGAGCGTTTTAATGTGGGTCCTTTTGAGGAGTTTTACAATACAATCTTTTGTGAATGGTTTCTTTGCAGATAAATCAATGAAGTCATCAACTCCATTCTTCTTATACTGTCACTACTTCAGGCAACCCTAAAAACAAAGGTTCTTTCAGACACTGAAAGAATGTTGTGCCACAAATCACTACTGATATTAGTCCATGATGAGTCAGCAGAAACACAACTCGAGTGGGGTAGCGTAAGAATGCTCTGTTTTTGATCCCCACCTGGATACCCATTCAAGAAGCAACAAACACATCAAACCAAGATATATTTTGGAGCTACAAGCAGCTCAAAGACCTGAACATAAAACCTCTTAAGGTTTGACAGCCAATTCAAAGGTTGTCCTTTTGAAAAGATTTTCAATTACCACCATCCAAAAGCCAGCTACTGCAAGAGTTCTACACTTGAAACAGAAACAAAAATGATTGCAAATGCTCGTTAGATCTTGCGGAACCTGTAGAGAAAGAGAACTCTGATGAAGTATGAGCTAAATGTTAATTTCTTTACTCTCTCCGCAGATGCTGCCTAACCTGTATCCCAAGGAATTTTTTAAACTTTATTCCAATTTTTTTTAATTTTATAAAAGTTAATAACAGTTTCCCAATCCAATGTACTTTGCAATCATTATCCAACTAAGGATTCAGCAAGTATTAACTTAAGCAATTAAATGAAAAAAAAAAATTGTCATTGTTAATTAATATTTTTTAAAAGCTCTACAAAAGCTTAAAAATGGAAGGGCCGGATAATCACTGTTCGTGAAATATATTATTTTTTAATCCACATTACAGGGGCATTGATTTTGCCGAAGCTGGCATCACATGGTGTATCCTATTAGCTAGAGTTATTCACTCAACCTTCATTTGTTTTTTGCCATCTAATTGCCAGTGATTGGAGCTGATTCTTCCACAATAGGAGCAATGGATGGATCCCCACCCTTGTGAATAACACAACCAACAGTGTACTTCAGTCAGCAATATTTAAGGATTGAGGAAAAAAAATGATAGGAACGTTGGAGAAGGGTGAATTAATTCAATCGGAATGAATGGACCAGAGGAAAACAAAAGGAAGAAATATATTTAACAATGAAAACAAAATAGAATTTTGTAAGATTGAGGCTCTAGTCTAAGTGTCTGTGCTAGAAATGTTAGTTGGTTTTGTAGAAAGTTAAATCTTGAGCAAAATAGTAATGAAACTGTAACATTATAAACCTTATATTTCTGTGACAGGTTTAATTTATTATTAATGCACACTTATGGCAACTTCATGAACCTCATGAGAAGGGTGGGGGAGAGTTATTATCATCATAATTAGGATTTTTTTTAAGGATGAGTAAAAACCATGCAGCAACCTGTTTCACTTTGTAACTTCTGGGCCCTCTGTTTATCACTTTGTTTAACCTTCTTTAACCTTCTAATGAGGTTCATGTAGTTGGCTTTTTTGTGTATTCATATCAATATTTTTAGGGGCGGCATGGTTGCGCAGCAGTAAAGTTGCTGCCTGACAGCACCTGAGACCCGGTTCGATCCTGACTATGGGTGATGTCTGTACGGAGTTTATACGTGCTCTCCATGACTGCGTTGGTTTTCTCTGAGTGCTCAGATCCCTCCCATAGTCCAAGAACAAACAGGTTTGTAGGTTAATTGGTTTCAGTAAAAAATGTAAATTGTCCCTACTGTGTAGGATAGTGCTGGTGTAAGGTTCGCTGGTCAGCACGGACTCGGTGAACTGAAGAGCCTGTTACTGCATAGTATCTTTAAACTAAACTAAATACATTAAATTCACTTTTAATTTGGCAGAAAGATGAAGGCCATTGTTTAGAACACAAATCAAAGGTCAGGAAAGATCAGAAACCAATTTCATAATTGGTCAGAACCAATTTCATAATTATTCGGAAATATCTGTTGCAACATTGCAACTTCCGTGCGTGCATTCATAAATGGTGCAATAAATAATCAGCAAACCAATTCCAAGTTACTAAACACAAAGGAGTTAATGTACAAACAGTTAAATAAGGAAATGGCCTCTAAAAATGGATCTGGCCTCATATGTTACCTTGGTACTAACATGGTAAACTAACAACAGGAGCAATGATAAGACATCTGATATGAAGTCTGAGTCTTGTGCACATCAATATGTCAATGCCAGATCTGTGAGGTAACTGCAACCATTGCAATGAGAATAATTCAGCAAAAATGCGTTACTTTAGTGCAGAAAGATGGTTTAATTGCAGAACTCAAGGGTATATAGTGGCTGTATGTAATTCCAACTGGAATATACCAGCTAAATAATGGCAATCTAGCAATGTCCCAACGGAAAGAAATAACCACACAGAAGGGAGATCCACATAACATTAGGATAGATGAGCAAGAAGTGGAGCCCAGAAGAGTTAAACAATCTATATGGCACGGAGTATCGGTGAAAGAGGTCCGAAGTGAATGGTGACATTATGGTGAATTACAGGTACTAGAGACCATTTGGCTCTGTAGAAATCTTACAAGCGACCTTCAAAAGAGTGGTGGATGATCAGCAATATTCCCAGCGCATATTTCAGGAATTGTAAGTCAAATTGATATGCACTGTGGACCACGGAATTAAGATCTAACTTTGCCACGCAACATTTTCCACAAGGAGCAGTATCAATCAGTAATCAAACATCACTCAGAAACACAGAGTTGCAGCATTTCTTCTACGTTACAGAACACCACCACTCTCCACAAGATAAGCTCCTCGTGGGCAGAAGACTCCAGACATGTTTGAGTCTTGTTCAGTCCAAATTAGAAGGAAAGTTTGAGAAGAACTGTGAAACAAAACAAGTAGTTGGAATACAAGCTGTGTGAATAGATTCAATCTACTTTATAGAGTTTGTGTGATGAGATTGCCAGCTGGTCATAAAAAAGGAGATAGAATATCTCTCTCTGGTACAGATCTGTCCTGGACCCCTCGATGAAGACAGATACATGAATGCCTGACTTTCCCCTTCTGAAGTCAACAATTAATTTTTTGTTCTTGCTAATATTGAGAGCAAGATTGTTGTTCTGGCAACATCCAATCAGCTTATCAGTCTCCCTCCTGTACCCTGTCTCAGTGTTTCCCATTATATGTCCAACAAACATTGGCGAATTTAAAGATGGTGTTGGAACTGTGCCTGGCTACACAGTCATGGGTACAGAGAGAGTACTGCGGGGGACTGAACACACAGCCTTGAAGTGTTCCTGTATTGATGGCATGGAGGAGGAAGTTATATTGTCAATTTGTACTGATTGTGGGCTGCCAATGAGGAAGTCCAGGTTCCAGTTACTAAGGAACAAACTGAGACCCAGTTCTGAGTTTGATGATATGTTTTGAGATGACAGTGATGTTGAACTCTGAGCCGTAGTTGATAAAAAACAGGCTGGCATACATGCTCTTGATGTCCAAGTGGTCCAGTGCAGAGCCAGCAAGATCACACCCTCTTTCGATCTGTTGTGTCGATAGTATAGGTGAATTGTAGTGGGTCCAGATCCTTGCGAAGGAGCTCATGTGCATCAAAACCAACCTCTCAAAGGACACCATCACCATGGACGTTAGTGCCACCAGTCAGTAGTCACTGAGGCCTGTCACTTTGCTTTTCTTGGGCACTGGTATTATGGATGTCCTTTTAAAGCGTGCGTGACCTTAGATCTTAATAGACAATAGACAATAGGTGCCGGAGTAGGCCATTTAGCCCTTCGAGTCAGCACCGCCATTCAATGTGATCATGGCTGATCATCCACAATCAGTACCCCGTTCCTGCCTTCTCCCCATATCCCTTGACTCCGTTATCTTTAAGAGTTCTATCAAACTCTCTCTTGAAAGCATCCAGAGAACTGGCCTCCACCGCCTTCTGAGGCAGAGAATTCCACAGACTCACAACTCTCTTTGTGAAAAGGTTTTTCCTCATCTCTGTTCTAAATGGCTTACTGCTTATTCTTAAACTGTGGCCCCTGGTTCTGGACTCCCCCAACATCAGGAACATGTTTCCTGCATCTAGCGTGTCCAAACCCATAATAATCATATGTTTCAATAAGATCTCCTCTCATCCTTCTAAATTCCAGAGCATACAAGCCCAGCCACTCTATTCCATCAACATATGACAGTCCCACCATCCTGGGAATTAACCTGGTGAACCTACGCTAGGGCCCTGTACAACTGCAGAAGGGCCTCTTTGTTCCTATACTCAACTCCTTTTGTTATGAAAGCCAACATGCCATTCGCTTTCTTCACTGCCTGCTGCACCTGCATGCTTACTTTCAGTGACTGATAAAAAAGAACCCACAGATCCCATTGTACTTCCCCTTTTTCCAATTTGACACAATTTCGATAATAATCTGGCTTCCTGTTTTTGCCACCATAGTGGATACATATATCCACATTAAACTGCATCTGCCATGAATCTGCCCACTCACCCAACCTGTCTAAGTCACCCTGCATCCTCATAGCATCCACAGTTCACACTGCAACCCAGCTTTGTGTCATCTGCAAATTTGCTAATGTTACTTTGAATCTCTTCATCCAAATCATTGATGTATATTTTAAATAGCTGCGGTCCCAGCACCGAGCCTTGCGGTACCCCACTAGTCACTGCCTGCCATTCTGGAAAAGACCCGTTAATCTCTACTCTTTGTTTCGTGTCTGCCAACCAATTTTCTATCCATGTCAGCACTCTACCCCCAATACCATGTGCTCTAATTGTGACCACTAATCTCCTATGTGGGACTTTATCAAATGGTTTCTGAACGTTCAGATACACTACATCCACTGGCTCTCCCTTGTCCATTTTCCTAGTTACATCCTCAAAAAATTCCAGAAGATTAGTCAAGCATGATTTCCACTTTTGTAACCGGACTCGGACCGATCCTGTTACTGCTATCCAAATGTGCCGCTATTTCATCTTTTATAATTGACTCCAGCATCTTCCCACCACCGATGTCATGCTAAGTGTCTATGATTCCCTGTCTTCTCTCTCCCCCGCCTTTTAAAAAAAGTGGGATAACATTAGCTACCCTCCAATTCACAAGAACTGATCCTGAATCTCTAGAACATTGGAAAATGATCACCAATGCGTCCACAATTTCCAGAGCCACCTCCTTAAGTACCCTGGGATGCAAACCATCAGGCCCTGGGGATTTATCAGCCTTCAGTCCCATCAGTCTACCCAACACCATTTCCTGCCTAATGTGCATTTCCTTCAGTTCCTCCGTCACCCTAGATCCTCTGGCCACTAGTACATCAGGGAGTATCTGGGATGAAAAGGGGTGAGAGCAGGTATGGACAGTAGATGAGATGCAGTCTAGGGGTATCTAACATGGCAGAGGGAAATGCCACAGTTTACGAAGGATAAAATCACTTCAGAGGCACCTGTGCATCATGTTTCATCATTGGAGCAAATGCTATAGAGACAGCGGAACTGGGAATGGAATTCTTACAGGAAGCAGGATGGAAAGATGAAAGGTGAAGAAGGGTCCCAACCCAAATTGTCACCTGTCCATGTTCTCCAGAGATGCTGCCTGACCCACTGAGTTCCTCCAGCAGTTTGTGTCTTTTTTTGGGAAATTGTATAGTCAAGATAACTAGAAGAGTTGATGGGCTTGCAATGGGACATTTGTGGCCAGCCTATTTCCTGAGATGGAGATAGAGAGAACCAGAAAAAAGAAGACAGTGTGAAGGCTGGAAAATTGAAACAAAAGGAAGACATTTTCACGTTCTGTATGAGCACACCAGTGCAGTCATCACTGTCCTGGAAAACCATTTGTGGAGTGGGCCCAAGTAGGACTGAATGTAAAAGTTATGGTTAGACCCATGTGCGTAGCAAAGCTAAATCTTTGATTTGGAGAAAGTGAGTTGAAGGAGAAGTTAGTGTCATAAAGGCATATGGCCATACAGCATGGAAACAGGCCCTTCAGCCCAACTTGTCCCTGTTAAAATACCCCATCTACACTCGTCCCACGACTCCCACCTGCCTGTGTTTGGCCCATATCGCACTGAATATTTGCTAACCATGTCAAAATGTCTTTTAAATGTTGTTATAGTACCTGCCTCAGCTACCTAGCTGAGTCCCATATACTCACCGCACTCTGTGAAAAAGGTGCCCCCTGCGGTTCCTATTAAATATTTCCCCTCTCACCTTCAGCCCATGTCCTCTGGTTCATGATTCCCCTGCTCTGGATAAAAGACTCTGTGCATCTGTCCTAGCTATTTCATTTATGATCTTCTACATCTCTGTAAGATCATCCCGCTTCCTCCTGCGCTCCAAGTAATGAAATCAAATTGTTCAATGTTAGGTCAGATTCAGCCAAGTGTTGGTGAAGGAGAACTGGATGAAAGATGCAGTGGTGGTTATTCAGATGCTGATGATGTAGAATGGAGATGGAGCAAGTATGTCAATTATTTATAGGTCGACACAAAATGCTGGAGTAACTCAGCGGGACAGGCAGCATCTCTGGAGAGAAGGAACGGGTGACGTTTCGGGTCGAGACCCTTCTTCAGACTTATCAATAATTTATTATGTATTCACTCACATGTATGTTACTGTGCTCAATTGCAATCCAAAATGGAATCTTTAAATAAGAGACAAGCACATTGTTTAAAGCAGGGATCAGCAACCTACGTCCCACGGGCCGAATGCGGCCCGTAACCCAAAATCATCCGGCCCGCAGGCGTATTTATTTTTCCGTAATCATCCGGCCCGCAGACGTCTGTCATCTCCGATACCTGGGAGGTGATTTTTGGACCGAGGGTCGGGCGAAACACTGAAAAAGACGCATTCAATCCTGCTGCCCATCTCCCTGCGTGAGGCCGGGCTCCTCATCCCGGGCCCGAGGTGCCCAGGCGTGGTGACGCTAGGAAGCCTGCGCTGGCAGCCGCAATGGTGGCGCTGCCGAGCACGGCCGAACGCCAAGCTGTGGTTGTACCGCATCCTGCGCAAAGCCGCCGGCATGGCCGCACACCTTCTGTGTCTGGCCTTCACTGTCGGGATCAGGGTTATGAATAGGCGAGGGATGAGTGAGTGTGAAATATGAGCCACCGCCTTCAGGACAGAGCCATGGCAATGGTCCATAGCTGCGCCATGTTTGTGCGCACCCGTAACTAGGGGCCAGTGATCCGGGTGGCGTCCTCGAAGGGGCAGGATCTCTGTGAACATGTGATTTGATGCCTACCATATGGCGCGGGATCCATGTGCTCACGTGATAGATGTGGCCCGCTATCCGCTCACAGGCATGCCCCTATGCAGAACAAGGTTGTCGACCCCTGGCTTAAAGCCTTGATATCGCACATGCATAATTGACAACTTTGCAAAGGACTTCACTGAAGGTTAAGGTCACACTGAGAACACATTCTTTACACAAATCAAATGCCTTGTGATATGACAAAATAAAGTTGCTAAAGAAACATGACAAAAGATAGACACAAAGTTCTGGAGTAACCTAGCAATTTAGGCAGCATCACTGGAGAAAAAGGATGGGTGACGTTTCGGGTCGGGACCCTTCTTCAGACCAGTAGCAGCACCTGCAGTTCCTTTCTACACATTTTGTGCATGACAAAATAGATGCTGTTACAAGTGGCTTTTAAAATGTTTGCTATAGATCAAATTGGTGAATTATATCATTTGTAATGGTATTACACAAAGCTTGAGGGATAAGTAACACTGAGTGTTAAGTTTTTTGTCAAGATAGGGTCTTGACTGGGAATGTGGTTGACCGGAGCCCCAGATTCAAAGGGATGCCCCAGATTCAAAGGGATACATATCAAACTGGTTGGCCTATGTGGTACTTTGTAATGTGATGTGTCTTGTGTAACTGTCCATCAACCCACAAAGAGTTCAAGTCTGTATTTGGCGTAATGTCATTGGTGAGACAGAATGGACGTGGACTTTGCTGTCAACGGTGAGCACAGCCAGCTCACCGTTATATATATTGTCCGAGATATATCTAAGTTGCTGTCGGAGCAACTCTTCAAGTGGAGACATCTGCTGCCAGCCGGGATGAATACTTTTCACAGTGACCCACAAAATATTTTGACAGCTGGCTAAGCCACACCTCCTGACTAGCAGGTTGTCAAACACTACTTTTGGCAGTAACTGCCCCTTATTTTTGAAATGCAAATACGGTAACTTTACCAGCTGGGTGCAAACGCTGCTCAATATTTTGTGCTGGGCCAGAAGCGACAGCATGAGTAATGTGGGTGGGAGCAGTCCTGATAGAGGAGCAATTGGTGGGAATATGCCTGGGGTGATTACTGGGGAGCAATTGGTGGGAATATGCCTGGGGTGATTACTGTGGATGAAGAGTCATTATCTCCAGGGGGTAAATGGGTAACCAGGGTTCATAGACTAAGCATTCTTACTATCTGCAGGAGGCTTGTCATCCTAACTTCACATTCTAATTTCCAATATATGAAATAAATGAAGGAGGATCATGAATAGGCATAGAGTAGCCGATCATTGTGCTGCATGGCTGGGAAGATAGTTAGTACCTCAATGGTCAACAGAAGATATAATCAGGACACCTTCCCGATCCTTTCGACAGCAATTTCTTATGCCACCTTCAGAAGTGGATATACTGCTTTGATCATGCAATGGACTGGCTGTGCCATGTCTATAGCACTGCATTGATTCCGGAGAAGGCTGATTAAACCAACCTAGGTTTGAAAATTCCTTCCAAAAACATGCAGAGGTGCAGGGGTGTAGTAGCATCAGTGGTTCTTGAATTTTGAGGTACTATTTACCACAGTGCTTCCTCCATGCTAGTGTCCTTGTGTGAAGGGCACTAGCCACCAGGCAGGATGTTACTCCCACTGTCGTGCGTCAGTGTTGAAACTCTTCAGTAATGTTCTAAAAATCCCTTTTTCCGTCCACCACGTGAACGTTTTCCCTCAGTCAGCGCTCCATAAAGTAGCGGCTTTGGTTCTGTCAGCAGACATTCTTCTGACATGTCCCACCCATCTGATCTGTGATTCATTCAACAATGTGCAGATGCTGCGGAGGTTTACTGGGGAAGAATCCATGCATCTGGGATCGCGTCAGGCTGGTCTATGTGATGTATTCTGCACAGACAGGTCATGTAGAAGCGGTGAAACTCTCTGGCATGTCTGTGTACAATGTCCATGTCTCACAAGCATAGAGTGAGATGGGAATGACAAGACACAATACACTTTCAGCTTGGTCTTTAGTCTGGTTCCTCTTTGTTCCCACACATGGCTTCATCATCAACAGCGTAAACCCTCGCAATAACAACCACGGGGGGGGGGGGGTGGGGGGGGGAGGATGACGGTGTCCGTTATTGCCAATTGTCCGTTTCTCCCCTCCCAGCCTTGGGGTAAAGCTTAACCCAAGGCTGGGAGGGGAGAAACGTGGCATTGGGGGTTTAAACAAGGGGGAATTCACAGGCTGAGGATCGCTGAGCCCTCGGACCCACTTGCAGTGCGTCACGGATGGGTACGTTACTCACGCCGGCCTTCATGCTACTCACTCTCCCCATCCCACAACTGCAAGTACGTCACGTGTCGCCATCTCAATGGGTAACCTGGCGGAAGGTGTGGGGGGGGGGGGGGGGGGGTGCAACAGGAGTCCCAGTCTGCTGTAACCGTAGTCCGCTACATGGAGGGCCGCTATTACGAGGGTTAACTGTACTGAATGATCTTGAGGGAGTGCTGCCAAGGTTTACGAACATTGTTCACCACTGTATGCCTCTGATTGTTCACAAGGATGTTTGGTTCTGTCTGTGAGGGGCTGCACGGTGGCGCAGCGATAGAGTTGCTGCCTTACAGTGCCAGAGACCCGGGTTCGATCCTGACTACTGGTGCTGTCTGTATGGAGTTTGCACATTCTCTCAGTGACTGCTTGGGTTTTCTTCAGGTGCTGGCGTGCACATTCAAAGAAGATCAAATAGAACAAGTTGTCCAACAACTTTAGACTGTGCACGCCGTACGCAAGAAGAAGTGATGGTCTGGGCTGCGCCCAGAACTCTCTATAATTCCCCTTTGTAGATGTATTTCCCTTTGTTCCTGGTTGCATTACTTTAATGTCAGTGTAGCCACCTCCATATTTGCTTAATGTGCAGGTTAGAACTGCTGACAGCAAGGTTTCTGTTCTGGGAAAACTATAATAATTAATTTTTATTCTGAAGCAAGGTGGAGGCTTTGAACTTCATCCACAAAAAAATCATCAGAATATTCTGTAAAGGCCAGTACCTCTTGGGGGCGTAAATCCTCCAATGCTTTTACAGTCAAATATATTTCAGATGCCAATTTCAGACAAGCAAAGTGACACCAGAGTGAGAGGCACAGACCTTTAACATACTGAAATGAAGGGTGGATTGGCATAGGGCTTTTGCTGACGAAGAGTTAGGGCAGATTGGGGCAGATTGCTGAAACTAGGGACCCCAACAGTTCTTTTCATTTGCACCCCCTCCAACCTCATCTACTGTATCCGCTGTTCCAGGTGTAGACTGCTATATATCGGCGAGACCAAGTGCAGGCAGCCCCGGCAATCGTTTTGCTGAACACCTTCGCTCAGTCTGCCTCGGCCTATGTCACCTCCTGGTTGCCAACCACTATGACTCCCCTTCTCATTTCCCATTCTGACCTTTCTGTCCTGGGCCTCCTCCACAGTCAGAGTGAGGCTAAAGACAGCTCATATTTCGCTTGGGCACCTTACAACCCAGAGATATGAATATTAATTTCTCCAAGTACCCCTCGAATCATCCCTCATCATTGTGGGCTGAAGGGCCTGGTCTTCTGCTGTACCTTGCACTGTTCCAGGTTGTTCATCAAGGAACAAGGATTTGCATTGAGACTTCCGGGTTTATAGCTGTGTTAATAATTGCAGTTTCCAGCTTGCAAGGTGCAAATCGATTTAAAACTTTGAACAAAAAGTTAGTTCACTTCATTGATGATGCTGATGTTCAAAAGGTTTGACATTGGAAGCTGGACAGGGGATGTTGACAAAGTCAGAAGGGGGGAGCTCAGTAAAGAAGAGGTTCAAATGCAGTTTCCCTCTCCCCTGACTCTCAGTCTGAAGAAGGGACTCGACTTGAAATATCACCTAATCCTTTTCTCCAGAGATACTGCCTGACCCGCTGAGTTACTCCAGCATTTTGTGTATATCTTCGGTGTAAACCAGCATCTGCAGTTCCTATCTACACCGGTTTGAACGCAACATTTTCGGATAAAATAACCTCCAATGATAGATGTTTGTAGAGGATTTTATAAGGAACAGGTTATTGCATTAATTATTTTTTATGATCATACACTTTTGGAAAGTATTGGAATGGAGTTTGGAACATGCAATAAAAAGATAGGCAAAGATTTTCAGTTATTTGGGTGATGATAAAACTCCACAGCAATTTCAGCTACATGAAATTCCAGGCCACATTTTTCTCTCTGTTGGTAGAAAATCGCTGAATAATTTGCTATCCTGATACTCTCTGTATGTGAGATATTGCTAAGAGCAAAACGGTTGCCACATTTTGGTCATATTACCCTCACAGTAATTGAGGCCCGAGCATTAGTCAATCAGGTTTACTGGATAGGCCACATTGCCTGCATGCCCAGGCCCTGAATAGACACTTCACTGTGAGCTCTGTAATGGTGGACGATTACTAGGCAGAGAGGGGATGCATTCAAGGAAATACTCCTAAAAGAAATGAAGCATCCCCACTGATTCTAGTTTTAGAATCCTTCACTCTGGGAAAACGACTGTGAGCGTTCATTTTCCAAGCCAAGTGATTCGTCCAAGTGATTTTGTGCACTTCAATAAGGTCAGCTCTCAGTCTCCAGTGTTCCAAAAAACCCCATCCCAGCCTATCCACCCTCTCTCTATAACTCACCTCTGCTTCTTGCTGCTTTCAACAAGCTCCTCATTGGGAGAGTGGGCAAAGAAGTGGCAGATGGAATGCAGCGTAGCAAAGTGTGGAATCATGCAATTTGGTAGTAGGAATAAAGGCATAGGCTATTTTCTAAATGGGAAGAGAATTCAGAAATCAGAGGTGCAAAGGAATGTGGAAGAGCTGGTACAGGACTCCCAAAAGTTTAATTTGCACGTCGAATCGGTAGTACGGAAGACAAATGCATTTATTTTGCAAGAACTAGAATATAAAAACAGGGGTGTAATGTTGAGGCTTTATAAGGCACTGGTCAGACCGCATTTGGTGTAGTGAGAGCAGTTTAGGGGCCCCATATCCAAGGAAAGGTGTGCTGGCGTTGGAGAGGGTCCAGAGGAGGTTTATGAGAATGATCTCAGAAATGATTGGGTTAATATATGATGAGCATTTAGTGCACTGGGCCAATACTTGATGGAGTTTAGTAGGATGTGGGCAGAGTTCATTGAAACTTACTGAATAGTGAAAGGCCTGGATAGAGTGAACGTGAAGAGGATGTTTCCCCTTGTGGGAGAGTCTCGGACTAGAGATAGCCTCAGAATAAAAGCACATACTTTTAGAAAGGAGATGAGGCGGAATTTCTTTAATCAGAGGGTGATGAATCTGTGGAATTCATTGTCATGGAAGGCTGAGGAGGCCGTCAATGGATATTTTTAAGGTGAAGATTGACAGATTCTTTATTAATAAGACTGTCAGGGGTTATGGGGAGAAGGCAGGTGAATGGGGTTGAGAGGGGAAGATAGATCAGCCATGATTGAATGGTGGAGTAGACTTGATGGCCTAATTCTGCTCCTATAACTTATAACTTACGAACCCATTGAAACTTGGTTGACCATGTGGTGTGATATTATTGGAAGGGGTTGGTAAGTGAGGAACATGTCTCAAGTTTTTAAAACAGTACAAACCCTAATCCAAAGCGCTGCTTCCATTGGAAGAATGGGACCATCTGTCTTCACTTTATAGGACAACGCTGAACAAAACAAGAAAGAGTGAAAGGTTTGCAGGATGACTGAGATGTTTGTAAAGTTCATGAACGAGGACCCTCTGGGCATAAACAGTAAATCTAGATCCTTCTCAGAGTCATAGGGCTGGTAGTTAGAGGGTGACATAATTACTCCGCTCTGTGACATGCATGTGCTGACTTTATTCCATCAATTTCTCTTTTGTACATTGATTTTGGCACAGAAAGACAGATGCACTGCCAACTGTAGTAAGTCTGACAATGCTAAAGTATTTTTCATCCAGCAACTATGAGCAGTTTCAAGAAAGAGATCTTAAGATTGTTTGAAAGACAGATTTTCCGAAAAGTTGCAAATTACAACTCTCATCTCCTAAATAGTACTTTTTCCAAAAATGTGCTTGGGGTAACCCTGTCTCAGTACGTCTTATTTAACCAAAAGGCACCTGGTCTTCTCACAGACCTGTCTGCACTGTTATTCTCTGTGAGATAACTTTTCCAAACCACTAAATATCTGCTCAATTGAATCCAGATGTCAGGAGCTGAAAGTACTGTTCTCAGAAAAGAAGGAACTAACATAAATCTTACAACTGACAGAAATCCCGCTGTGCTCATTTGAGGAAGCTCTTGGAAAAAGTAAGAGGGCCAAGATACCTGATGGGCACAAAGACAGATGTGCATATCTAAATTCCCTTTACCCTGAGTGCCTTCAGATAAGTTGCAAAACAATTACTAGCTAGAAATGGGAGACTTTCTAAACCTCCGTTTTTTTAAATGCCTGCATATCTCTTTTTTAATAATCTAAAGTTCTAATAATCAAATATTCTAATGTTATCAGCTAAATGGAAAATTATCTTAGTTCTGAGTTGATCATTAACTAAAACAGCAAATATGATGAAACTTTACTACTCCATTAATTTAAAACAAATGTAAAAGCATTATTAGATAATACTTTTCCAGAGTAGGACCTTCAGTAATGCAATGTATAAAACGTATAATACACAGCACAAGCATTATACAGATTGTGAAGTTTAATTTTTAAAGCTTAAACAATTACCTTTATCTTGCCTTGCACGTCAGGATTTTAGACCTAATATTTATTTAACGTAGTTAACATAACAGTTTTTGTACACAGAGGCTTTTGAAGGTGTTGTTCTTGGTACAACTAATGAAAATGAGTTAATGTTCCATACTCTCCATTTTCCCTTCCCTCTAAAAGGCCCCTCTTATGACTGCCTCCTAATCCAAGGATCATCTGACTTGAGTTACAGAAAAACGAATATCTTTGTTTGCAAAACTTGAGTGAGAAAACAACAAATGGATTACTTACTACAAAAAGTAGTTAGTACTAAAAGATTTTAGTCTTACCAAATAAAGGATTAAATAGAAATGTGTCCGTCTCATTTAAATACTTTAGTATGACAGAACTTTAAATGACAGAAAATAAATAGTATTTAAATATTTATTTTCTGTCATTTAATCTGACCCAATATTATGTTTCACTCTTTTCAACCATATTTCTGATTAATTAAACTTATCTATATGCCAAACTTCTCTCTACCGCCAGCCCCTTCTATCTGTAGTCACCCAATCTTTGTTACGCCGGTATAAAGATTGTTGGGTGACAATCACTTCCACGGATCGGGCCCAAATCCATGACTTGCAGTGAAAGCGTAATAAAACAAGGGGAAACCTTTAATGGTGCATGGTTTTGGTAACTTCACACCAGGTTGCAAGTTAGAATAACCATGTTAGAGTTCCCTGGATGACAGAAAAGATAGAGTAAGATGAAGAAGGGAAAGGGGTTAAATGAGAGATTAAGTTGTTACCACAAAGGCTGAATCAGGCTAAATAGATTTGTTTAAAGGCAAGAGAAGCACAGAGGATGGTAAAATATGATTAGGAGACTAGACCACTATTTGACCTAAAAAGCAATTGCAGAATTCTTCTGCACCATATAGATAGTAAAATGGTGGTAGATGGAGGGATGCACAGAAGGGATGACTAATGGAGGCCGAAAAGGACACGAAGTGCTGGAGTAACTCAACAGGTCAGGCAGCATCTCTGGAGAACATGGATAGGTGACGTTTTGGGTTGAGAAAGGACCAGCACTTGCAGTTCTTTGTTTCTACATAATGGAGGCTGAGACATGCCTTTAGTTTTAAATTAATGCTATACATCTGCCTTTATTATGAAAAATGCATCTGACCTAGGTGTACCTAAAGTAAATAAGCCATCAGGTCTGGATGGGATTCTACCAAGGGGAGATGCCAAGTGGAGCAAAAATAAAATTGCAGAGATAATGGCCATAGCTAAGAAAAAGGAGCGTTGTCAGAGGACTAGAGGACTGCAGAATTTATAGCCCTGGTGTAAAAGGAGAGTCAGGTTAAACCCTGCAACTGTGGACTTGTTATTTTAACCTCGGCAGTGTTGAAGCTTGTGGAAACAATAATCAGGGTAAAATTAACAGTCATTCGGTAGAGAATTGATTAATTAATGGAAGCCTGCATGCATTTATAAAAGACAAATGGTGATTAACCAGTAGTTTGACACAGCTAACAGAGGATTGATGAGGTCAGTGCAGTTCAAGTGGTATGGACTTTCAAAGAGTGTTTATAAAGAGCCATATAATAAACTTATGAGTAAGACTGAAACTGGTGGAATGGACAGGATAATGGAAGCATTGATAAGAATTTAGTTTAATGACAAAAATCAGTTGTGGTGAATGCTACTTTTCCAGGCCATAAGAAAGCAGACAGTACTATTCGCTGGGAATGGAACTCATTGCTACTGCGTCTCTTCATACGCTAATGGCATGCTTTTAGTTTTACAGGTGGCAGTTTCAAAAGATGTAGATGAACAGAAAACCTGAAGGTATTATAAATAAAGCGGATGACAGTGACGGACTGAAAGAGAGCACAGAACGCTGAATGGGGAACATAACATGTTGGCAGGAGCACAGGTAGCAAAATATGTAAAGAGTATGGATCTAAAATGGATGCAGGAACAGTGAGATTGGTTGTAACTGTGCACAAAATTTAGCAGAGATGTGCGAGTGCAAAGTAATAAATGACGAGACAAAGATAGAGAGATAAACAGTTCCTACTGGCAGAAAAACAATAACCCTGGATACAGAATAAAGGGAATAGCAAAAGAATTGAACATGAGAGGAGGGAAAATCTTCTTTCATAAATGGTTGGCATTTGGAGCACTCTACCTGACATGGTGGTGGGGGTAGAATCAATAATGACTTTTAAAAAGTGTATGAAGTCAGCACATTAAAAAAAAACATGCATGATTGCAGGAAAGAATGGGGGTGCGGTATTTGCTGCATTGCTCTTGCAGAAATTAAGCAAAGACCCATTGGTGTTATTTTGGGTCGTATGTTTTTGTTTGCAGAACAAACGCCACTGGTACCATGGATCAGAGTCTCTTGACTGTGACTGAAAATCCAAAAGGAAACGTCAGTGCAGAACGCAGCAAAATCAGAAGTGCTTCCTTTCGGTATGGAAGTTAAACAAAGGCTTGTCTGCTTTCTCGGCTAGATTTCACTATTTCACTGAAAAACATGAGACCTGGCCAACAAAGTCCTGTCCTTGACAGTTTGTTCCCAGCTTTATCAGACAACTGAGCCACCCAACTGCAATTAGAAAGCAGTCCTATCTACTATCCATTTCGTGCATGACCCTTGGACTATCCTTGATTGGACTTTACTGGCTTTACCTTGCACTAAATATTATTCTCTTTATAATGTTCCTGTACACTGTGAATGGCTCGATTGTAATCATGTATTGTCTTTCCGCTGACTGGTTCGCACACAACAAAAGCTTTTCACTGTACCTTGGTACATGTGACAATACACTAAAACTGAAACACGCACCAGTCAATCAAATATCTCATTAAAACTAAAAAAAAACATTTTCTGGCCAATGAGATATTGCTGTCCGTGGGAGTGTGTTGAGCTTCCTACACTACAAAATACTGCCAGAGTATTCCATTGCTGTAAAACGATTTGAGATATTTTGAGATTGCAAAAGTATATTTACATTTCATTTATTCTTTCACAGATACAGGCTGCCCTGGAGTTGCAACTTATGGAGACTGCTACACTCCTACCAATGGAGGTCCCATACTATTATTAAGTCTGATGTGCATACGGTGTTTGTTCCCACAAATGGCAGAATTAGTTCTCACTCAGTCTCTGCTTTTAGTAATTGTTGTTTCTTATCAAACGATGTGCTTTAGACTGTGGAGGTATGGCTACCATATTGAGCAATTTTTATGCATTGCTGACTTACAGGCAAAATCACGTGTGAGTGTCTGTAAAAGCAGAACACATTTATTACCCGGGGAAGGCCTGTAGCTTCCTTTATATTCTATAGAATTAAATTTAAAGGCATTTGTATAAATGATATCGGGTTCTGAACACTGAAAGGTGCTACAAAGTCACAGGAAATAGACTTTTCTTGTGATAGCTTATGATCTTAGCAGTACCATCACACAGGGGTTTTCAAGCATTCAAAACAAATGGGAAATAGAAAGCCAAAATGTCTCAGAGATTAGCCTGGGAAAACATTAATGTGATTACTGATTATCCACTTTTTGATTTAATTTTTTTTCCAAAATCTTGTTTTATGAACTATTAGGCAGGATGTCACAACATTCAAGAATATCTCTGCCACGTTGTGAAGGAAAAGTTATTTTTACCTACAGAGGAAACTATTCCATTTTAGGTATTTGATAAGAGAATTGGCCATCAAACATTGTACTACAACGACGCTACAAACTAATGTGTGTGAGATGGAGAAACAGTGAATTGACACATCAATATCATTTCCTTGAAATTGAAAATCATGCTAAAATTAGCACTGGAAACTCCAACAGTAAGCATTACAACACAATCCTATTTCCCACATTAGGAGTTCCAAGCAATGTTTATTTATTACAAAACCAGTCTGAAGAGAAATAACATTTTCTTTGATTGCATCATGGAAACATACCATTACATGGCTATCAATTGATTGGATGAACATTTTTCAGGCATTTTGAGATTCTTCTTTCCCGCAGAAGAAAGTAAAACAGAAGGTCTGAAATATGTAGTTTTTAATATTATATCTGTATTTTTGTCAGGAAGAATAGTATGATAATTTCTCATAGCAAATTAATGAAATTGCTAAGTGAATTTAAAATCACTTGAAACTGAGTTTGAAATCTGATTTCATAAGTTGTAAGTTCATAACTCATAGGAGCAGAATTAGGCCATTTGGTCCATGGAGTTTACTCTGCCATTCTGTCATGGCTGAGTTCTGACTCATCCCCATAACCCTTGACACCCTCACCAATCAATATCCTTTTCAAATGGACCATGTTCTCAATTAATTCTAGTTAATGTTCGTAATATTAACATCTGTCAACACTCTTTAATTACATGATATGAGTCACAGGACAGGAAAGTGCAAAATAATTTTCACCTGAAATTCACTTACATAAACGTCTAGAACCATTTCACTAAATTAGTTTAGTTTACTTTAGAAATACAGCGCAGAACCGCTGTAGATAATGCGGAAACAGGCCCTTCAGTCCACACCGACCATCGATCCCTGCACATTAACACAAGCCCACACACATTAGGGCCAACTTAAACTTATACCAAGTATACAAACCCAAGCCAATTAACCTACAAACTTGTACGTCTATGGAGTGTGGGAGGAAACTGAAGATCTCGGAGAAAACCCACACGGTCAAGGGGAGAACGTACAAACTCCGTACAGACAGCACCCATAGTCAGGATCGAACCCGGGTCCCTGACGCTGCAAGCGCTATAAGGCAGTAACTGTACTGCTGCTCCACCCTTCCGCCCTTAAATTGGCCAACCACATGTTGTAAATAAGTCCCATAAAGTCCCGTACATACCACAAACGGCAAAAAACTGTTCAGATTTAATTCATTAGAATATTTAATTGATCCTATTTTTTATTGGTACAAGTTTACAGTACTGATATATTTTTATATTTACTGCAATTTATATTTCATGAGATTATCTACCCAGTTGAATATCAGAACACAATAAAAAATGTAATTTCTGTTCTAATACAGGTTCCAACGTTACAACTTCAGCCGAAGCTTCATCTAAAACAGGGCACAGGTTCAGAATTAGGGTTTCAAAGTTCCTGCTCTACCAGGATAATCATTAGACAGTATATATTACTCAAAGAAATGTCAACAGCATACTCTGGGAATAAACCCAATTCTGCTTAAGAAATAATGGACTGCTTGAATCCCACGGTTTTATGAGTGGTGGAGAGAGAATACTTCAGCTAACAATCTGCAACTGGAACATGTCACACCTGAACCATCTCCTTTACAAAAAACTTTCATTTGGCAGATATTTTTCTAAATAATTAATGTATTGAACAGCTTTTTCTGTGGATAAATATGGCTTGCAGTTTTTGATTAATTCTGTGACACTGTAGAACGTACAATGTTTTTTGCTTGTGCTTTCTATAATCTTCACTGTATTAAAATACTGATGAGAAGAGCTCCACAGACACAAAGTACCATTAGTGTCTCTCTGAAATGGCCGTTATTTATGTGCAGGCCTTGACTGTGAGTGTAGATGAGTATTTGCAAATCTGAGTGCAAGGCCTCACTGGGAATAAATATGTTATTTATGAGTGTGAGACTTGAATGTCAGTGTGCAAGTCAGTGAAGAGGGCAGAGGGTGCAGGGTTCAGCATCATGGTTCTGCAGAAGTGACATTTTCCAGTACAAAAGTTGATCAGCCACCCCCATAAGATTTTACCTATAACCAAACTTTTCAGAACAGAGATGGAGAGATTTCACTCAAAGGCGTATAAAGACTTCATTTAAAACCTCTATTTCATGAGAATTGTGAAATGAGAAAGGAATATCAAATGCAATTCCGCAGTCATAGATATCATTGTGATGCGGTTGGCAATCTCAATACAAACGGCAAATATGTATACTCTACAAATTCATCATAAATGTGGCTCGTTTTCAACTAGCCCACAGCTATCAATGAACCATTTACATTATTATTGGTTCTTTTTTGCATATCTGTCATTCATTTGTTCTATATCTCTCTATATCACAGTCAATATCTCTCGTTTCCTTCTTCCCTAACTTTCAGCCTAAAGAAGGGTCTCGACCGGGAAAGTCACCTATTCCTTTGCTCCAGAGATACTGCCTGACCCGCTGAGTTTCTCCAGCTTTTTGTGTCTATCTTCGGTTTAAGCCAGCATCTGCAGTTCCTCCCTACGCATGAATGTGGCACTGACATGCTCTGTCGCTGTCGTGAATTACAAATCTCAGAGATTAATGTGTCTGGTTTTGTGTAAGGTGTAGGGTTAAATAATCAGAAAGAAAACATATCAACATCTATTCTAGTAAATATAACAGTCAACCAGTTTGAAATAGAGTAAGCCATTATAATGGACCATGCAGGGAGGCCAGGGGAGGGGGAGAATGGCATTGAATATTGCCGATTATCCGCTATAACCGAGTAAATTATTATCATTGTATGTAGTTGAAACTGCAGGCGATGTTAATACACAAAAGCACACCAAGTGCTGGAGTAACTCAGCAGGTCAGGCAGCATCTCTGGAGAACATGGATAGGGATCGCCGGGACCCTTCTTCGGACTGATTCAGTCTACTGAGTTACTCCAGCATTTTGTGTCGTTTCACCCTTCAACTAGTGCCAATGCCACTGGTCTGCATTAGATAGAGCGACGGAGAAGGAAGAAGTGGTGACAGTCGATCAGGGAGTGGACAAAGCAATGGCAGGCAGGAAGCATCTGCAGATGGGAGGGAAGGGAGTGCCACGGTGACCAAAGGTGTCCTGTCGCTGGCGGCTGCCTGAAGAAAGCTCTGTCCTCAAGAGCTACAATGTGAGCCGCAATGACAGCCATGTTGACCGACCATGCGGTGGGTGAAGTAGGGCTCAATGGTGGACTTTGCGAGTCGAGGTTGGTTTAGGAAGCCGGGGCTCTAAGCGGCTGGGGAGATGATACAAACAGGGGTGCGTCAGTAAGTCCGTCCTCTATATCCAAAATCCATTATAAAGGGGTCCATCAAAGCGATGGTTTACTGCATCTTTGATTGATGAAATAATGAAATAGATTTAATGTTGATTAAGTAACAAAACTAAAATGATCACTTTTTATAATTCCTTAAACATTGAAGTCCCAACATTAAGTAGTAAGAAATAATTTACAGGACAAAAAAAAGATTTTAGTTGGAAGCCAAATACCAGAAATAAATTATAGAACTTTTAGTTCTGACGATATCTAAACTGCTGATCAAGAGGATCTATTGCAGAGGACAAATGTACTCAGAATGACAAATTTTACATGCATACAAATGTCAAGTATTCATCAGCTTTATAAAGTAGGATAGTGTTGAAAGTGCTAAGAAAAGTTAACGAATTACTCCTCAAATTATAACTCTTTTGAAAGTATAGGTTAAAAAAAACCCAATTACTCTGATTAGATTTGGCAGCTCGACACTAGAGTTCCCATACTTTTATTTACGTTCTAAGTTTCATGACCTCCAGCATTGCTATGAACCCTCTTAATTCCTTAATTTAAAGTTCTTAATCAATGCCCCTTTCTTTATTTCATCATTAATGCCCATATCCTCAATCACATAGTCCCCAGGTTCTAGAATTGCCAATCCGTGTCCTTTTAAACTATCTACTGAGTAAACATGAGGTTAGATTTTTAGTAAAACCTTCCTTAGATTGTACTTCGATTACAACTATGCAATATGATTTGTGTTTTTCTTCATTAAATTTGCTATACAAATACATGCTGTTGAGAAGAAGTGCCAATGAGTAATCCTGTTGCATCATTTGGAGTCATTGTTCATTATTTAGGATATATTGAAGCACAGTTTTTATGCTCCAAGCCAAAATATACTCAGCAATACAGTATGGAAATTAGAAGGTGATTCACATGCATCTGGTCCTTCCCTTTCTTTGTGGTAGAAGTTATAAACTAAAAAGGACCTGAGTAAGTAACCACAGTGCTTTTTGTGCATTGTACTCTGCAGGTGTTAGAATCAGAGTCATACAGCATGGAAACAGGCCCTTCAGCCCAACGTTCCCACGTCAACCAAGATGCTCCGGTTTCCTCCCACACTCCAAAGACATGCTGTTTCATAGGTTAATTGGCTTTGATAAAACATTGTAAATTGTCCCGTGCGTAGAATAGTGCTAGTGTAAGGGGATTGCTGGTCGGCGCGGATTCAGTGGACCGAAGGGCCTGTTTCTGCGCTGTATCTCTAAATTAAACTATACTTGATACGGTCTGAGGTCAATGTTGAGGACACCCAAGGCTACCCTTTCCCACAAGCTGTCACATCCACTCCAGCAATATCATTAGGAAGGAACTGCAGATGCTGGTTTACACCGAAAATAGACACAAAATGCTGGTAACTCAGCAGGCAGGCAGCATCTCTGGAGAGAAGAAATTGGTGAAGTTTCAACGAGACCCTGCATCTGAATGGAGAGATATGGACCACATGGAAGCAGAGGAGAAGGGTCTGAAGAAGGGTCTTGACCTGAAACGTCACACATTCCTTCTATCCAGAGATGCTGCCTGCCCATTGAGTTACTCCTGCATTTTGTATCTATCTCCAGCAATATCAGTAGGTCTATTCAATAACCTATGTTGGAGGAGCTTGTCACATTTTAAGTTACATTGCCAGCTGTTGTTAGACTAGTCTGAGGAATAGCTCCTTCATCTGCAAGGTTAGCTGAGCTGGAAAACAATTATTCTGTGGAATGGGCAGGCTGTGAGCCAACATAGATGATGGATGAATGGGAATTGGTGGGTTAGAATGGACACACCACGGTATTAAATGAATTCAAGCTTCCAGGAGGTTGGCTGATGGGAAACCCACCAGAAGAGCATTGGGATGGCCAACTCTAGAGACAATGACTTGCATGAGAATTTCTCCAGCAATTGTTATGGACACAGATGTACCTGCAGGTGCTCAGGCAATGAAAGGTTCACCTCAATTTCAAACACTACTTTAATGGTCTGGTATAGACTCAAACAATCGTCACAGAGATGGAGTGCGTGAATGTCATGGGGAATTTTTTTTTTTACCATCTTCAGTCTTCTAACTGGAGGAAATTTCTGCTCAAGATACCGTTGGAGTACAATCTGTTTGCCAATGCATTGACAATGGAGAGGCTAAGATAGAAGTTGGTGATGCACAGCCGTATGTTGGCAGTGTACTTGTGGAACAAAACAGGAGGTTTTAATTATCTATCAGATGTGGCTGTAATAACTTACATAAAGTTTATAATAAGTATGGATTGAGTAATAAAACACACAATTTCTCCCATGAATAGTTAGGAGATTAAATGTTAGCCCTTTAAAACTGGAAACAGTAGAAATTTCTAAATTCAAAGTTATGAGGCTATGAAGTGTTGGAATTCAATTCAAAATAATAGGGAGAATCTTGGTCAACATTCAATTTAGATTTAATAAGTGGAAAAAGTACAAAAGAAGATGAAGGGAAATGGAAACAGAATGGGTAAATATGAGCAGTAACTAGGGAATATTACGTTAATAGTAATGAAATAAAAGATCAGTTAATTTATTGTTGATGAGGCAGATTTTGGCTAGATAGCATCTTAGCCAAGAATAGCGTAGAGAGACTAAAGAGGAAAAGTAGATGAAACCAAGTATTTTGTACAAATATATTTAAAATATTTTCATTAATACTAAAGTCGAGTAACTAAAATTAAAAAAAGAACAGACATATACATCTTCAAAACAATATTAGAGCCCTCTCCATCAAAAATCTTAATGCAAAAATCAGTCATGACTTTTGCAGGATACAGATTTTGTATGTGATTTTAACACATTATACGCGACTGTAAAATGTTATCATAAAAATCATCTGCTTCTGATATTATTATTTAGTAAATATTTGAGGTCATCAAGATGAAAATGACATGTGGCAGGAGGAGAGAGGGGAGGAAATGCAAGAATGTGTGGAAGGGAAGAGTAATTACAACCATAAGAAAAGCTGAAGAATGTGAATGTTTAAAAATCTTAAACCCTTCCAGTTTGGAGAAAGGGTTGCAGAGGGGGATGGGCTGCCCATCCATTCTCAGTAAGGGAGGCTGCTGGAACTGGGGTGGTCAGAGCATATATTATATTATGACAGAGATATGCCTCAGATTTAATATCTTTTAAGTTTGACATTGGCCAGCTGGATTCCCGAGACCAGTGAATAAAAAAAAGCAGAGGGGTAACGCCTGCAAAGTTGTGCCTTCACTGACTGCCTACAAGCCTATATACAGTAAGGATACTTTCTTCCAGTCCAGCAATTTTATTTTCTCTACTCTCCGACGCTTGCTCTATACTCCTCCCCGTCCAGCTAGTCAAACATTGGAATGAATCCCTTCCACAGTCTGTCCTCCATCCTCTTTCAGAATCTGACTCATGAATCAGACCCTCACTTAGATTCTACACTAACGTTTAAGTTCAATTAAAATAACCCCACTTCCGCACACACCCACTTGAAATCGCCAGTGGTGATCTATAACTGCTCCAGGCCTTCAAGCTCATTCAGCTGACTGGGTGCCAAGCTTGCCAATTAATTTGGCCTGTTGACCGGTAAAATCCTACAGCCTGCCAGGAAACGTGGACATCAAAGCAAATTTGCCCTTTTCCCATGGACCCGTCTTCAACTGAGTTACCATGACTCAGACACTGCAACCTCATGTCTCATCAAAAGATTACCCAGTATTCCAGTATGTTGCAAAAAATAAAATGACGGATGAACATTTCAGTGAAGATTGTGTGAGTAGGCTGCACCTCAGGGGAGCAGTCTTTCAGATGAGACATGAATGACAAGTACAAATCAATGTAAAACATTTGGGGCGGCACGGTGGCGCAGCAGTAGAGTTGGTGCCTTACAGCGCCAGACACCCAGGTTTGATCCTGACTATGGGTACTGCTTGCACGGAGTTTGTACGTTCTCATTGTGACCAGGACTAAACTGAAAAAGGAGATCAGGAGGGAACCAAGGGGGCCAGGAGATAGCTCTGGCGGGTAGCATCAAGGAAGATCCCCAAACATATTATGAATACATAACGTGGAAAAGGGTAACTAGAGAGAGGGTGGGACCTCTTAGGAATCAAAGAGGTCACCTCTGTGTGGAGCCACAGGAGATGGGAAAGGTCCTCAATGAGTATTTCTCCTCTATATTTACCGAGGAGAAGGACAGTAGGACGGAGGAACTTGGGGCAGTCAATGGAAGTTTCTTGAGAGCAGTCAGTGTTACCGTCGAAGAAGCACTGAAGGTACTTTTGTGTTTGAAGGTAGACAAATCTCCAGGGCCTGATCAGATATATCAGAGGACATTGCGGGAGCCCTGGTTGAAATTTACGAGTCATCCTTAAATACAGGAGAGGTGCCGAAAGACGGGAGGGTGGCAAATGTTGTGCCTCTTTTCAAGAAGGACTGCAGGAAAAATGCTGGGAACTAGAGGCCGGTGAGCTTATGGTCGATGAGGGCAGAGCTGCAGATGTATATATGGATTTCAGTAATGCGTTCGACAAGGTTCCGCATGGTTGGCTGCTCTGGAAGGTTAGATCGCATGGGATCAAAGGAAATATAGCTGAATGGACAGCAAATTGGCTCCATGGAAGGAAGCAGAGGGTGATAGTGGAAGGTTACTTCTTGTACAAGGGCAGGACCTACACAGTAAATCTTGGGCCTTTGGGTGGTGTTGTCAGAGGGATGTAGTAGTACAGGAGCATGGTTCCTTGAAGGTCGAGTCACAGGTGGATGAGGTGGTGAAAAAGGCTTTTGGCACTTTGGCCTTCATCAGTCAGAATATTGAGTATAGAAGTTGGGAGGTCATGTTGCAGTTGTATAAGACGTTGGTGAGACCGCATTTAGAATATTGTGTGCAGTTCTGGGCACCACGTTATGGGAAAGATATTGTCAAGCTTGAAAGGGTTCAGAAAAGACTTATGAGGATGTTGCCTGGACTAGAGGGTGTGAGCTATAGGGAGAGGTTGAGTAGGTTGGGTCTCTATTGTATGGAGCGCAGGAGGATGAGGGGTGATCTTATAAAGGTGTACAAAATCATGAGAGGAATATATCGGATAAATGCGCAGAATCTCTTGCCCAGAGTAGGTGAAGGGGTAAAGATTTAATAAGAATCAGAGGGGTAACTTTTTCACACAAAGGGTGGTGGGTGTATGGAACAAGCTGTCAGAGGAGGTAGTTGAGGTTGGGTCTATACCATCATTTAACAAACAGTTAGACAGATACATGGATAGGACAGGTTTGGAGGGATGTGGACCAAGCGCAGGCGTGGGACTAGTGTAGCTGGGACTTTGCTGGCCAGTGTGGGCAAGTTGGGCTGAAGGGCCTGTTTCCACACTGTATCACTCTATGACTCTTTGACCACAACGGTTTTCTCCGGGTGCTCTGGTTTCCTCACACACGCCAAAGACATACAGGTTTGTTGGTTAATTGAATGGTGTAATTGTTCTTAGTGTGTAGGATAGTGCTAATGTACTTAGTGATCACTGATTGGCATGGATTAGGTGTGCCGAAGGGCATGTTTCCATGCTGTAACTCTAAAGTCTGAGGTAATGACATGTTGTATTCAAAACAAAACATGGAATATGGGCTAGGTGAGAGAGGGTTTGGATGAATTTGCACAATACTCACCCAATTCATAAAGGCCACATGAAATGAATCTTCCATTGTGTGTAAATTCAGATTCAGATTAGTGTATTACCATATAGACAAGTACAGCACAGGAACAGGCCCTTCGGCCCACAATATCTGTATAGAACATGATGCCAAGTTAAACTAATCTCCTCTGCCTGCATGTGATCCATATCCCTCCATTCTTTGCATATCCATGTGCCTGTCTAAAAGCCTCTTAAATGCCACTGTTGTATCTGCCTCCACCACCACCACTGGCAGCGCGTTCCTGGCACCCACCACTCTCTGGATAAAAAACCTGCCCTGCACATCTCTTTTAAGTGTTGTTCCTCTTAACTTACAGCTATGGCCTCTAGTCTTTGACATTTCCACCCTGGAAAAAAAGTTGTGAGGGTCTCCTCTGTCTATGCCTCTCATAATTTTATATACTTCTATCAGTTCTCCCCTCAAGGGTGTAATGAAATTCCTTCTTCATAAGAAGCTCACAGTGACCAATAAACATGATAATGATTGGGTGGCAAATCATGTCTTTTTCATCAGGGTGGAAATGTCAAATACCAGAAGGCATTTCTTTAAGGTGAGAGAGAGAGAGAAAGTTTCAAGGAGATTTATCACACAAAGTGGAAACAGATATAATAGTTTAAGAGACATTTAGACTGGAAGCTGGTATGATAGCAATGCTGAAGAGGCATTTAGACATGCGGATGAACCGACAGGGAATGGAGGGATATTGACTATGTGCAGGCAGATAGGATAAGTTAAATTTGGCAACATGTTCGACACAGGCATCACTGCTTGTCCTTGTGTAGTGCTGTTTTATGTTTTATAACTGTGGCTAAGGGTCAAAATAAGTCCTAAACATCTTAAGGTGACGAACCTTGATAAGCAAAGACAGGTCCTATCATTTATGATGAAGATAGACACAAAATGCTGGAGTAACTCAGCGGGACAGGGAGCACTCTGGAGGGAGAGAATGGGTGACGTTTCGGGTCGAGACCCTTCTTCAGATCCTACCATTTATTTTTCTTCATGGTAAGAAATGTTGGCACTAGAAATTATTGGCACTTTTCTCTGTACCACTCATGCCGTGACATAAAAGTTAAATACTGCAGACGCTGAACTAAGAAGAGAAAACACTGGATATATTCAAACAAGCAGCACTTATGGACATAACAAGAATCTGTACATTTCAAGTCAGTCAGCTTTTATCAGGCTGAGAATATTGGGGTGGATTTATTTTAGTTTAGTTTTGAGATACAGCACGGAAGCAGGCCCATCAGCCCACCGCGTCCGCACCGACCAGTGATCCCTTCACATTAACGCTATCCGACAGACACTAGGAACAATTTACACTTATACCAAGCCAATTAACCTACAAACCTGTACGCCTTTGGAGTGTGGGAGGAAACCGAAGATCTCGGAGAAAACCCTCGCAGGTCACGGGGAGAACGTACAAACTCCGTACAGACAGCCCCCGTAGTCGGGATGAAACCCGGGTCCCCAGCGCTGCATTCGTTGTAAGGCAGCAACTTTACCATTGCGCCACCATGCTGCCACATTTGTCCAACCTGGGCACTGGTGGTGACAGCAGTAACCGCTCGTACTTATTTCGCTGCCAGATGGGCAACTGGATTGGCGGAGCCAGTCACCTCTGACCAACTGCTTGTTGTTAACACGATTCGCTCACTGAGTATTGGGAGCTAGAATCTCCCAGTGGTAGAGTTGTTGCCTTACAGTGCCAGAGACCTGGGTTCGATCCTGACTACGGGTGCTGTCTGTTCAGAGTTTGTACATTCTTCCCGTGACCGCGTGGGTTTACTCCGGGATCTCCGGTTTTCTTTTGAGCAAATTATGGGAGTTGGTCAGGTAATCATCGTTATATGCCGATGAGCAGCAAGTGGCACGAAGTACAGTGTGGGAAGGAACCTCAGATGCTGGTTTACAATGAAGATAGGCACAATAGGCTTCAGACTCTGAAGAAGGGTCTCGACCTAAAACGCCACCCATTCCTTCTCTCCAGAGATGTTGCCTGTCCCGCTGAGTTACGCCAGCCTGTTGTGTTTATCTTTGGCACAAAGTACATTGCAGGATCTCCCTGTCGAACTGGGAGGAGAGGACTTGCAGTTATCAATCCCCTCTTTGTAAGAATACATACATACAACTTTTGTATATAAATTCTTTCTGATCTGCTATTCCAAGTTAATAAAGTCTACCATTTCAGATCACCAAGATTTGAACGAGAATCAGCATAATCAACTACAATGTACATATATTTGACCTCATCTACCTCAGGTTATCACCATTTCCTAATTGAGAAACTGTTAACCTTGTTATTTATGAATCTAAAAGGTAAATGATATTCCTGTTCTAACTCCCATACAATTTTCTCTCTGACCTCAACTCGATAATCACTCTATAAGATGTCCTTTTAATTTTGCTAGATTCTGATTTTGTGCTAAAATCAGCATTGTCAAGTGATCCACGCTATAAGAAAAACTATGGTCGGTTTGTGCTATGTTTAGTTCCCCTCAACTGCAGACAATTCATTTTCTAACTCTTGAACAGTAACAACTTATTTTTGGATAAATGATTTGATAAGGATTGGCCAATACCACGATAATTCAGATCAGTTGGTAAATACTTGATATTGCTCTCAATTTGCAAGAATGATTTACTAGCTGCGCGCAAATGGGAAATAGCTGGATAGAAAATCGAGCTGTGATTTAGTGAAAGAGTTTGTGAAAATAAATGTTAATTGTAAATGAAAGGGTCAGGCAGACAGGACCAGATCATCAAGGCTGGGTATCAATATGTAGACAAAATAAACCATAAGCAGTGAATTCTCCAATTTCCGGTAGCCCTTGCTCTCCCTCCCCTTCTTAGCTCTCCCTCAGCCCTCTGGCTCCTCTTTTTCCTTTCTTCTTCCCGCCCCCCCCCCCCCCACCCTGCATCAGTCTGAAGAAGGATTTCGGCCCAAAACGTTGCCTATTTCCTTCGCTCCTCAGATGCTGCCCCACCCGCTGAGTTTCTCCAGCAATTTTGTCTACCTTAGAAACTATGAGCAGTTGGACGAGAAGTCAAGGAGAAAGTAGATAAATGTACAATAATTATTTTGTGTTTATTTTACGTCATTTGCTTCCTGGTGGTATTTTATAACATATTTTATGTAACATTAGGTTTATATTTGAAATAAATTCTATCCCTGATATAGGTAAATGGGCATCATACAATCTGGTATGCAAAAAATGGAGAAAGAAAGAATTGCAGATGCTGGTTTATACCAAAAATAGACAAATAATGCTGGAGTCATTCAGCGGGTCAAGCAGCATCTCTGGACAAAAAGGATGGGTATCTGGTATATAAGCTACACTGAGTGCATAGGTTACTTCCCTTCCACCCTCACATAATTGTGTAATTGTGATATATTGTGGGTGAAAAAAGATAACATCAAAAACATTAGACATGCTTTTCTTTGCAAATTTCTCTGTACAAATAGTTGCACGTTGCACATGGTTGCACATCTGTTGTCATGCTCCCAGTAAAAATGTCATTGCTCTGTTTCGGTACATATGACAATAAAGCACTCTTGTATGGGAAAACCTGTTGTCCGATCTGAAGAACGTTCCTATTTCCTTCGCTCCCTCACCCACTGAGTTTCTCCAGCACTTTTGTCTATCCTGGATTTAAAAGTCGGTCCCACAGTGGGATAGGGTCATGTGATAACTGTTGACAGAGTGACCGGAAGGCAAAGTAACAAAGAGGTAGAACGTGATCACAGCTTATATCACAACCAAAATTTTGGAAAGATTTACTGTCATATAATTCATATTAATTCATAAATTTAGCCCTAATTATTTTTTTAATTTAAGGAGATTGATATACACACCAAATTGTACAGTAATTTAAAAATCTTCTTGGGCCAAGCTATCAAACATGGAAAGATTGCTCACATTGCTGGAATTTTTAAAGCAAAAGATTATGAGCTTATTATAGGTGTGCCCTGCAGCAGGCATAGCACAGCTTAACATTTCTTATTAAAAGAAGCCACCACAACAACATCCCACGAACAAATGAATGAAGGCAGTCAGGATCAATAATGTCAAGCTAAAATAAGTCTGAAAGGGACATGGTAATTGCTGGGGCTATAACATAGGAATGTTAAGTGCGCTGAAGATTATTTCATGAGACTGAATATAAGATTTTTCCCAAATTTAAAACAAAAGCAGTTCAAATTACTTAAAAAGTATTGAATGCGAATGGGCGCAGGTGCAAATATCAGTATAATTTAGATATTGTACACGAAAATAGCCCCTTTCAAAGAAAAGGCTTATGTAAAGTTTTATGTTACATCAAAGTCAGAGAAAGCTTGAGATCAGTCCAGACATCATTGAAAAAGAGCATCCCGATCTTTGAAGTATTAAAATGCTTTGGGAATAAGAGAATATTATTTCAAGAAATAATTCAAGAAAACATTATCTACACTTTTTCATGCATTCTTCATTGTACTTTACTCTTGTATCGCAGTTATATTTGTTGCAGACAACAATAGTTAATCTCGTGTGTGGCCAGCCCAAGACCCATCAAGGTATAGTTTTGTTGGACCAAAATGGAAAAGCCATGTAGAGTTGGTGTTCGAAGTAAAGACTTCCTGGTGTGCACCAATCTTAATAAATCGCCCGATACTTCAAACACCAACTGCATGGCCTTTCCATTTTGCTCCTACAGCTTTTTGTTTATTTATTCTATTTTTTGGGGATCTGGGCATTGCTGTAAAAGGTCTGCATTTCTTGGGCATACCTACTGCCCTCGAGAAGGAAGTGACCAACTCCTACTTGAACCATTGCGGTCCATCTGGTGAAGGCGCTCTGACAATGCAGCCAGGAAGGGAGCTCCAGGATTCAGACCGAGTAAAGATGAAAGAAACGCAAAATATATCTCCAAGTCAGGAAGATTTTTAACATGAAAGGAACTTACAGCATATGTTTCCATGCACTTCGAGTCAGAGTCATACAGCATGGGCGTGGCACGGTGGCACACCGCAGCATGGTGTAGAGCTGCTGCCCAACAGCGCCAGAGACCCAGCTTTGATCCTGTCGACGGAAGCTGTCTGTACGGAGTTTGTACATTTTCCCTGTGACCGCTTGAGTTGTCTCCGAATGCTCCGGTTTCCTCCCACACTCCAAAGACGTACAGGTTTGTAGGTTAATTGGCTTTGGTAAAATTGTAAATTGTCCTTAGTGTGTAGGATAGTGTTAAGTGTACGGGGTGACCACTGATTGATGAGATCTCGATGGGCCGAAAGGCCTGTTTCTGCACTGTATCTCGAAAGCCTCAAAGACTAAAGTCTAGAGCATGGGAACGGGCTTTGTATCCCAACTTAGAACTAGGGGACCCATGTGCTCTAGTTCTTAATTCCTCTGGGTAAAATATTCTGTGCATTCACCCTATGTATCCCCACATGATTTTATACAGTTCCATAAGATTATCCCTCAGCTTCCTGGGGCCCAAGGAATAGTTCTAGCCTGCCCAACCTTCCTCGATAGCTCAGGCCATAGAGTCCAGGCAACATGCTCTTAAATCTACTCTGCATTCTTCCCAGCTTAATGACATACTTCCTACAGCAGGATGACCAAAATCTAACACAATAATCTACATGTGGTCTCACTAAAGTCTTGTACGACTGTAATATAACTTTCCAGGCCCTTAGCATTCACTATGAAGGTCTTGCCCTTGCTTGACTTATTGCCTATGTCCTTCTTGGTAGTAGTGATTGTAGGTTTGGAAGGTGCAGTCAGCATAGTCTGAGTAAATCATTTGTAACTGGGGTGACAGAGAACAGTTCGAGTTGCACCTCAGTGATAGTCTGAAAGCTGTTTGAGTTAGGATGATCTTGTGCAAAAATATGGCACTATTTGCAGCAACTGCTACAAGCCCAGAACAGAGCAGGTGGGGCATGAAATGTGATTGTCAAAGAATTCATTAAGGTGCAAGCTTTCATTTAGGTCAGAGTTATAGATATTTGCAGCATTTGGCAGTCGGCTGCCCTCTTTTGGGTAAAGGAGCTTACTGATACTATTCAATGATATCTGAATAGATTTATAATCTCTCTTATCAGAGGGCAGCAAGCAAAGCAAACATAGTGCTTAGTGGGGATGGAAGGCTACCCTTGCGGGCATCTCATCTCAACTCCAATATGCACCACAAGCCAAAACATTTCACTCTCTGACAGTCTGAAGAAGGGTCTTGACCCGAAACGTCACCTATCTCCTTCGCTCCTTAGATGCTGCTGCACCCGCTGAGTTTCTCCAGCCTTTTGTGTACCCTCACTCTCTTGGCATCCAGCTAGTGTGATCATGCAAGTCAACACATCCTTAATGCCTTCATTTTGTGGCAGTCTGCTGTGCTCTCAGCACTTGACTACCAAGGTAAACCAAAAGGTAGTTACTTAATTTTTAGGATACCTGCTAATTACACAGTTCATGACTTTGCTGCACAATCCGTACACACAGAAGATACATAATGCTGCACAGAATGCAGAGAGCCGTCAACCCGCTCATTGAGACAATGGTGTTACCATGAGGAGCCTACAGTATGCATCCCAGCTAGTGTCAAGAATTATGCAGGTCTTCTGTAAATTCACAGCCCTTGCCACCACAGATGCTAGCTGCAGAACAGGAACAGGAAGGGATGGGGAAACTAACACAGCCTTTTTATGTTACTGTCGCCCACTGCAATGCCATAAACACAATACCATCAATTGTCCCACAACTTACCTTCTGTCTGCTGTCGACTCTCGCATTATCCAGTGGATTACAAACCACAAGTAAAATAAGCAGCTGTTTGGTTGGTGGGCAAGACGCACAATGAGTGCTGGCACAATGAGTGCTTATCAGCTTGAGGGAGCACAGCAGATTCTGCCACAACCCAAGGTCAGCACCTCAATAGTCCCAGGATTCTGCTGGGAGGACAGGTTGTGCTCACGCGCTCTTGCTATCCCATGCTGTGATAGCAGGTATTTTGGGCTTGCATGCTGGAGGTTTGAGCTTCCCCACTAATGCCCAGACATTGAAGGGGTCTGCTTGTACTGCAATGGAAACAGCAGCATGGCTTTATCCCTCAACACATTCATGCATTATTCTTCCCACTGCCAAGGGTAGAGTCCAAGGTGTATGCAATGCCATGTGCAAGGTTGGCGATGTGCTCCTCTCTGCTCCTTAACTTTGTATACAGGAGTTCTGACAAGCCTCGCAATGCATTGAAATCTCTCATTGATCTGACCCATCAGCATTCTTCTTGACCTGCCCCCATTCAAGTCATCACCTGAGCCCTCTACAGCAGAACCCATTTGTGATCTCACCCTTTCCCGAGGCTGGCTGGAGGCAGATCACTTGTGTCCAGCTTTGTAACATGTGCAGATACCACCTCCAAACTCAACCTTAAGTTATGTATCAGAGCTAGCGTTCAGTAAATGATCTGTTCATCAATATCATTACTGCAAATTGAAACACAAAATGCTGGAGTAACACAGCGGGACAGGCAGCATCTCTGGAGAGAAGTAATAGGTGACGTTTCGGGTCGAGACCCTTCTTCAGACTGAGAGTCAGGGGAGAGTGAGAGATAGAGATATGGAAGGGTAAGATGTGAAAGGGAATTATCTAAGGGGACGATGATGAAAGAAAATGTTGAATGGATCATTGTTAGCTGAAGAGAAGGTCACAACGAGGCATACAATCAGTGAAATTTAATCAGGACCGTCTGCAGTTCCTTCCTACACTTTATCATTACTGCGATCTGCAACCTATTCATCCTTTGCCGCTCCTTGAAGCATCTTGTCTCTCTGAAAGGTGAAGGAACATGTGCAGGGCTGCGTGAGATAACCAGCATAGATGTGTACGCTAACACCACATCAGTTTGGTAATACATCGTGTAATGACAGACGAGAATGGGGAGAAATGGGCTGTGAGATGGAAGATTGCGTTTCAAGTTCTTTGACTGTTTTTCTTCTTCTTGCCCACTCCAATTTTACCCTGATCATACATTCTCATCCCCTCTCCCATCAGGTAGAACATACAATGGCTTGAAAGCATGTACTACCACATTCAGGTTTTTCCCCCGGTTGTTATCAGGTAATTGAGCAGACCTCTCCTAAGGCAAGAATATAGCCCAGATCTCTCAACCTGTTTCATTGCAGCCCAACCACTTTTTTTATCTGCACTTTCTCTGTAATTGTAAGACTATAGCGCTATATTCTGGAATTATGTTTCTCTTTCAACTACCTAGGTCTCCCTGGATAGAGTGGATGTGGATGTTTCTACCAGTGGGAAAGTCTAGGACCAGAGGTCATAGCCTCAGAATAAAAGGATGTTACCTTAGGAAGGTGATGAGGAGGAATTTCTTTAGCCAAAGGGTGGTGAATATGTGGAATTCATTACCACAGAAGGCTGTGGAGGACGTTAATTTATATTTTTAAGGCAGACATAGATAGATTCTTGATTAGTATGGGTGTCAGGGGTTATGGAGAGAAGACATGAGAATGGGGTTAAGAGGGAAAGATAGATCAGCCATGATTTAATGGTGGAGTAGACATGATGGGCCGTGGCCTAATTCTGCTCCTATCACTTATGCACGTGTATGGTCTGCTTACACTCATATGCGGTCTGATTTGACAGGAAAGCATGCAAAGTTTTTCACAGTATCTCAGAACATGTGACAATTATAAACCAATACCGTCTCCTCTGTGTAGCTGCCATGAAGCTTTACTCTTCTCCAACATTGCTACTGCCTCTATCAATGCACCATCTTGTCCTGTAAGAGCAGGGATTAGTCCATCAGTGGGCATCGCACAGTACCTTTACGTAATGAGTCTCTCAGGGTTAAATGGCTGGAAATGCATGCAAGCTGAAGTTGGTGGTGGCCATTGAAGGTACATTCACCGACATTGTGGGGCCATTGAATATCTGGTGGTCTTGCATTCAGATCTTTAAGGATTGACTTCTCCTATTGACTATCACAGCTATCATCTGGCATTATCTTACCAGAACTTTTCTGCAGGACTCCCTTATTCCCACTGAATAGATCACACCTTGATCTCTTCATCTCCTGGACGGAAGCGTCCTATGCATTGCATGAAATAAACAAAGTCCGGTCTCCACTGTGAGTGCTAGTTTTACTGTTTTCCACATCAGGATCAGACAGATAACATATGGCAGCAAAAACCATATTCATACAACATAGAACAGTACAACCCAAGATCAGGCCCTTCAGCCCATAATGTCGAACATGATGCTGACCATAACTTATGTACCCGCACATAACCCATTTCCCTCCATTTCCTACATGTCCATATGCCTATCCAAAATTATTTAAATGGCATTAACGTACCTGCTTCAACCACCACACCCAGCAGCATGTTCCAGGCACTCACCACTCTGTGTGTAAAAAAAAACCTGCCCTGCACATTTTTAAACTTTGTCCCTCTCATCTTAAAGCTATTCGACTCTAAGAGGACGAGGTGGTCATTAGTAGGGTAAACCAGCTTTAAGTGACGCAAATCACAAACAAAAATTACTACTGCTGAGGTCAGCATCCAAAGGACAGCACAGTTACTGTTGGGTGAAACACTGTGAAGCTGGCATGCTTCCTGCATTCAACAGTGATGAGCATGTACCAATACTTGTTTATAGATTGTACTGAGTTTATCAGCATGGTCATTCTGTTCAGTGTAGTTTATTGTCACGTGTACAGAGGTACAGTGAAAAGCTTCTGTTGCGTGCTAACCAATCAGCGGAAAGACAATACATGGTTACAATCGAGCCATTTACAGTGCATGGATACATGATAAGGGAATAAGGTTTAGTGCAAGGTAAAGCCAGCAAAGTCTGATCAAAGACAGTCTGAGGGTCACCGAGATAGTAGTTCAGGACTGCTCCCTAGTTGTGGTAGGATGGTTCAGTTGCCTGATAACAGCTGGGAAGAAACTGTCCCTGAATCTGGAGGTGTGTGTTTTCCCACTTCTGTACCTCTCACAATCAATCATCAAATTACAATGTTATCATCCATATCCACCACATAGTAGACACCTTTCCGAAATATCGACTAAATTAACACATTTATTCCTGTTTGACTTTTCAATTCATCTATCTTGCTGAGAACACATTATTACATGGTGTCTTTAGCTTTAAACTTTTTAATGTTGATTCTTTGGTGAGTACTGTTACGCTCTCTGGCCCGCTTGACACATTCTGCCTACTTTTAGCCAAATTGCCCGTTTGGTCCTAAGCAAATGCAAATATTGGAAACACTCGGCAGATCAGGCAGTAGTTGTGGAAAGAGAAACAAATTTAATATTTTCAGGTCAAAAACATTAATTTTCTTTATCTTTCCACAGATGCAGCTTGAGATGCTGTGTCCTTCGAGCATATTTCTGGAAGAATTCTCTGCCTCAGAGGGCAGTGGAATTCTCTGCCTCAGAGGGCGGTGAAGGCTGCTCTCAAGAGAGAGTTAGACAGAGCTCTTAAAGATAGCGGAGTCAAGGGATGTGGGATGTAGGCAGGAACTGATTGTTACTGATTGTGCATGATCAGCCATAATCACAACGAATGGCGGTGCTGGCTCGAAGGGCTGAATGGCCTGCACCTATTGTCTATTAATTTTCATGCCAGATTTACAGCATCTGCAGTTTTTTTTTAAATTTTCACCCACTCAGTTAAGTTCTTTGTTCCTGTTTGTTTTCATGTAACATTTCTGAAACCTTCTACTTAGCTCATTAATATTAGTTCTATTGATAAACTTCGTTATTTGCTTCACCAGGAGATTTGTCCTGGAGTGGGTTAAGTGGAGTCCCTCCCTCCCAAGAAACAACTTATTTTTATGCCACAACTGATGTCAGTACCTCACAGAAAAAATCCCTCTATTCTCACCACCTCAGCAGCCAAGCATTTAATTTTCTGGAGTAACTCAGAGTGTCAGACAGCATCTCTGTAGAATAGTCTGACAAAGGGTCTCGACCCGAAAAGTCACCTATTCCTTTTCTTCAGAGATGCTGTCTGACCCACTGAGTAACCCCAGCTTTTCGTGTCAATCTTCGGTTTAAACCGACATCTGCAGTTCCTTCCTACATATTTAATTTTCCCAGTTTGACTCAAATGAGAAAGAATCCTAAACATTTTTTCAGTGATGTTTACAGAAGGTTAATATGTTAAATAATAAACTGTTACTGAGAAAGAAACACAGAGTTGTTCACAACTTCCAAATAGTTTGGGCAAATGTGGCGCTCAAGCAAACTGATGCAATCTAACATGTACACATTATGTCATTCAAATTCATCATTTTACTTTAATCATCATAATACTTTAGAAGTATTAAGTTCTAGCACGTGCAAATTCATGAAACTAATGGACGTGTATCTATATGGCTGGAATTACAGCTATTAGTCGTGATCATCAAACTGTTCCAGGAATAAAAGTTAAATGCACTTAAATTGTTGTCTTCCCACTGCACAAAATGTAAGTTGTCTGCTTTCTATGTTTTGACCATATTTATGACAGTATGCAGACAACCAATGACTTTTTCCATGCAACTTCATCAGTTTAGCAACAGCAGCAAATGTATACCTGGGTAATCTAATTCTGTCAGCGTAGGAAGGAATGCTTTCAAATTAAGCTTGATCAGTCTAGCAAAACTGTGTCCTCACTAGTGAAAATAAACTAATCCAGATTGATCTGAATCACTGCAGCAAATCCACACATACCAAAATGTTGATGGCAATTAGTTCTTATCAGAGAGAAAAGGTAGGTGGTCTGGTATTAAATCCTGGAGCAGCTGATTTGGATTACTGGAGAGAGTAACTGTAGTCCCTTACTGCTTCAGTACTTCAAAATAATATGCAACTACTGTAGGTAGTGTTTGATTTTAATTCTGATAGACTAACTTAACTATGGTTTGTCAGTTTCTAAACACTGTGTTAAATTTCTTGGTATTGCAGCCAAACCCGGCAGGGATCGTCAAAAGCGTAATGAATTCATCTTATTAAAGTTCAAATTCTTTTCCATCCTCAGTTGCGTTTCAGGTCGGATCTAGAGCAAAGTTCACTGCATCAGAACCCTGCTATAAAATATTTGACGATTGCCATAATGCCTCAATGGCAAAAAGATCAAATACACACAAAGTTACATGTTTTTTTAACTTCAAAAATGATGTGCCGTGACCACTGGTTTTGCATCTTTAATAGTTTTCTCTATTTCTAGGCAATAACCCTACCTCTGCACGCTGTTTTAACTTTTACACTACAGCACTCACTATTTCCAGTTTGAATAAAGCAGCAGAAGATTTATTCCTACAACTAATAACAAAGACATTCTTCAGGTAACTACTTCAGTTTTGCATATGAATCACTTATTTTAACTTTCAATGTTCACTCATTTTCTACATGGACCTTGCTGATGGGATTGGGAAGAGCAGAAGGGTCTCAACCCGAAACGTCGCCTACTTCCTTCGCTCCATAGATGCTGCCTCACCCGCTGAGTTTCTCCAAAATTTTTGTCTACCTTTCCAAATCTACATATCATCTGAGTGTGCAGTAGTCAAATTATCTCAAAATTTACTTGCTAAATCTTCAGTCACATCATCTTATTTTCCATATCTGACTAATAGCTTCTGTGCATGAACAAAAATGTGATTTTGTTATGGCACAACTTAGTTAAACAGTCAGCAATTGAATAATTATTAAAATCTGTCAGCAGGTACTATTTGTCAAGTTACAACTATTATCTGTGACATTATTAAAAGTAACTGGATAAAATTTTAATATCTGCAGAACACGGATCGGTTTCATCCTTCCTTGTGATTCTAGAACTTGGTATTTCTTAGAAAACCAGCAAAGCTTCACAAACAAACCTATGGAACCAGACCACAACAAAGAATAGTGCCTTCTCAGACAATGTTGCAAAATGTGGAACCATATGAGTTCAAATATATGGAAACAAACGAGTACATCAGTTCAAAAAAAAGTTTAGAGATTTGTTTTTAAAACAGCAGGATTTCATCTGGTAATCACAATGGACACACACTAGATAATCATACAAATTCAAATACAATTGATAGCTCACTACAACTGAAACTTGATACATCAAACAATCATACAAAAACTTAACTGATCCATTTGGGCCTTGCTGGAGCTACACAAATAGGTCTCTTTTATCCCCCCTCTAAATCTAAGCAATTAACTACCCAAGTGCTCTCTGTATTAGTTTTGTTAAACATTCAAATGTTTAGATTTAAAATCTCCAATTTGAATTATGAATTAATGCAAGAAAACATCAAATCTTCCGCTGAACCCCAGAATTGGATATTTATTTGTGTTAACCTTCCATGACAAAAACAACAGTTCTTCTTCAGCTCACTTACATATATACCACATACAATAGTGATATTAAAACACCACAAATTCAGAGGAGAAAAAAAGTGCTGGGGGAACTTAGCAGACCAGGTGTGAAGGGAAATGGATGGATGAAGTTTTGCGTGGGGACACTTCTTCAGACTGAAGTCCCACAATATCGCCTATCATCACCCCTCCACAGATGCTGCCTGACCTGCTGAGTGCCCCCTGCACTTTGCTTTTTGCTCAAGATTCCAGCATTTGCAGTTTCTTTTGTCTCTATAAATTCAGAAATCATTTGTCATTCAATCCTTAGCATAACACGTTACCAATTGCAACACATCCTTATATTTTATTTGAGAAAGCAAATCAAATTTACAATTCAACATTTTTTGCAATATATTAGGATGTACGGAAATCCACTAGCCTTCATTCACATCTTTAGAAAATAAAATGCATTTGCTTCCTCCTAATTATTTTAAGTTGTTGCAAATGCACTTTGTTACAATTTAATTAGTCCCAGAACCACTTTCATTCTACTGATCGTAATGTTCTGTTCTCCGCACTTGTTACCCCATGAAAACTTTCATTGTAATTTTAGAACCGTTCCCAATTGCTCCATTCATAGTAAATCTCTTGTAAAGATCTTCTGTGCACATGATCACTTTATTTTCTGGCTTCTACCATACATTTGTCTCTGGAGAAATAAAGGTCTTGCACTCACATCATTAAGAGTGATGTTCCCACAAATATTGATATTGGCTTATCACTGTCATTTGTATTGAGGTACTTTGTAAAGCTTTTGTTTGCACGCTATCTGGGCAAATCAAATCATACTATGCTTGAGTAAAATCAAGCTGTAGGCTAGTACAAGATAGTGTAAAGAGCGCAGAATATAGTTTACAGCATTGTAGCATCACACAGAGAGAAAAAAGGCAATTGTTCACGATGTGGTGGGTTGGATGATCGGCACTGCACCCTAGTTTATGGGAGGGCCGTTTTGTAGTCTGATAACAGAGAAGAAGCTGATCTTGAATCCGGTGGTACGCGCTTTCAAGCTTTTGTATCTTCTGCCCGATGGGAGAGGGGAGAAGATAAAATGACCAGGGTGAAAAAGGTCCTCAATATTGGTTGCTTTCCCAAGGCAGTGTGAAGTGTGGATGGAGTAGATGGTTGACATCACTGGGTGACATCCGCAACCCTATGAAGTTATTTTTCCCAAGCTATGATGTGATCCGATATTACGTTTTCTAAAGTGGATCTATAGGAGTTGGTAAGAGTTGGTACAACACGCCGGACTTTCTTAATCTGCCGAGGAACTAGATTGAATTGTGCGCCTTTTTGGACGTAACTTCAATTAAGCACACACATCCTGTCAGGCACTCAAGCTAAAATCTTACATTTTACTGCATTAAATTCCATCAACCATTCCTCAGCCCACAGCCAATTGATCAAGATCCTGCTGCAATTTTTCACAACCATCTTCACTAACTGCAAAATCCCCCACTTTTGTATCATCTGCTAACTTGCTAATCTTGCCGTGGATGTTTTCATCCAAATCATTGATACAGATGACAAACAGTAACGGGCCCAGCACCGATCCCTGAGGCACGTCACTAGTCACAGGCCTGCAGTCCGAGAAGCAACCTTCCACCATCACCCTCTGCTTCCTTCCATGAGGCCAATTTGCTATCCATTCAGCTATCTCTCCTTGGATCCCATGCGATCTAACCTTCCAGAGCAGCCTACCATGAGGAACCTTGTCGAATGCTTTACTGAAGTCCATGTACACAACATCTACAGCTCTGCCCTCATCGACCTTTATGGTCACGTCTTCAAAAACCTCAATCAGATTTGTGAGACACGACCTCCCACGTACATAACCATGCTGACTATCCCTAATTAGTCATTATCCATCTATATTTTAGATTAACTTCCGTGCAGTTAGTGTCACAGTGAAACAAAGACAATAAACTATATAAATTCAGGAAAATACTAATCAATAATCAGAAGAGAGATTTTTTAAGTATTTCAGTTTTACATTGCAATCTACCTTTGAATTCTGCCAATAGCTCTTTTCTTAACAGAAACACAATTACATGCAGGGCACCAAATAAATTAGAGCAAGTCGGTGTGCTGTTTTGCTGGTTTAACTACTAAAATCACTAATTTCCACAAGCTTTGTTCCTTTTATCAAATAGCTGAAAATATCCTGATTAAATCACTATTTGAAACATGAAACCAAGTCTTTTCTTAGAGTGGACAATATTTGCAAAGGGGGAAAGTTGATTATTTTAGATCTTTGTTCGCTGTAAAAGCTCAAAAGAAATTCTAGACTAATTTGTGCTAATCTCCTTTATTTTCAGTGTGTTGAACAATTTTATGTAAGGAGCAATTGCTTAAACAGTTGTCATATGCTTTCTGTGAATGATTGTATCATGACATTACCTGGTATTATTGGAAGATCCTTGGCAAAAGAGAGTGGGGTCCAAGTCTAAATGACAGTGAATGACTTGCATAAAATTTCCCTCATCTTCAAAGACAAGCTAATGGAACCTCTTGGAGGTGCCATCAAATTGACAAATGGGTGCTGTGAAATCCCGTGCCTCGCACTGAAATCTGACCCCTAATTTATACAAAATCATCCTGTAAGGAATGTTTAACTCCAGAGTAGAGTTCAGACTGATCTATATTAGCAACATGATCCATTCATTATGTATTTCTGCTTTATTTAAAAATGAAAAATATGGGGGGAAAAATAATAATTTATCCTGGTTCTATTTGCCAAACCAGTAATAAAAATATGTCCAATGCGAAGAGATCTATGGTTTCAGGGTCATTAATTAGTTACAGGCCACTAACATGATACAAAAATGTAGTGAAGCCAGAATTCCTTTATTAGTAATGATGGATTGGAGCAAGTTCAGATTTATAGGTCTCTTATCAAGCAAAATTATTATTTTTTCTCTTTATTCAACGTCCATTGTAACCCCAAGTTCTTTTCTAATATTAATTCTGTTAATTTAAGAGCTTTCATTCTATTGATCTTTGTGATAAGGTTCTCCCTGAAATATTATCCTTTGGCTGCCCTGATCCCTTCCATTCTCTCTCCTTCGTGCTTCTTTGATGGTGATGGTCTTGAGGTTAAAAGTTTTAAAAGCAAAATAAAATCTTTCGAATACAGCCCAATGAAACCTCCAAATCAACTTGCTGTTGGCAAGTCTGAGGTTAAAATAACATTGCCATCAAGAATTTGTTTCCAAGCATAGGATCAATGCTAATTGTGGGCTCTGTTCGCAAGTTCACCTAACTCTGTGCTCAATGAGTTTTAGAAAATTGGAGTTTCATTCAGCCTTTCAACATATCGATGTGACTCGAGGTTGCCAGATAAATTCAAATAAAATGACTTCCCCAGTAATGCACAATTTTAACACTGCTCGAATAGACTTGCATTGGAATAAGTAGTGACTGCGATAACAGTGTCAACACAACACATTGTAAAATGCTCTCTATATATGTTTTCCATTGGAAAATATTAAGTTAAGACCATTTCTGGCACGACATGTAATTATTGAACATTCTTCTTTGTATCTTTTTACTCTTCCCTTGGAATAAATTGGATGGACTTTCAAATAGTCTTTAATAACAGTTGAGTGGATTATTAGTTCCATTCAACATGAGAACATTTGGAGCTCTCGAAGCCAACACAATTGGGGAGGGGTGGGGGGAGGGGGGGCTCTCATCAACCAATACTCAATAGCTTGCTGAATGTCAGAATTAAGAGTTGGAGATCTAGTCACAAGTCACAAGAACCACCTGGAGTCTAGTTCAATTTCTCTACCCTCGATTTGAGAGGTTGGAATGCCACTTGTAAGCTAAAGACTCAATCCCAGATGAAGTAATAACCTTATTATGTTAAGGTGCACCTCCAACATTCAAACAAGGTTTTATTTTACACAGTTGATATTCTCTTCCAGCTTAACAGTTTAAAAAAAAAATCAGAAATCCTCTCATTGCAATCTAATTATACCTTTTCTTACGAATATAAACAAATAATGCTGAAAATACACAGGAGGTCTGTCAACATTTGAAAAGGAAAAGGCGGTTAGACATTTCAGACAGAAAGCCTTTGTCAGATCTGATTGAACACCGACAGGAGGACCCCTTTGTAAGGCTAAGGAAAACAAAGGAAGGGGGCGTTGCAGCCAGAACAGCAGGAAAAGGTCCACAGTACAAATATACTAACTTCATAAGGTTTAGCTGATCACAGCCAGAGCAGAAGTACGAGTACATTTGTCTCGGCACTAGAACACAAGGAAAGGAAAATAATTAATAAAAGGTTTTCAATCCTAAACAACTTTAACCAAAGTTTTCATTTCAAAAATCATTATTTGGACATGGGCCCAAGTAATGCTTTCTCTCTGAAATATCTAAAATGTTTTCTTTTTACAAAAGTTGACAAATCGCTGAGTTTTTTCAGAAGGTCTGTTCAAGGACAAAATAAATTGTAACAGGGGCAACGTGTTGGCGCAGCTAATTGAACTGTTGCCTCACATCCTCGAGCGACCCAAGTTCAATCCTGACCTCCGATGCTCTGTGTGGAGTTGGTATGTTTTTTTTCTGTGACTGCATGCTTTTCCTCCCACATCGCAAAGACTAGTGGGTTGGTAGGTTAAATGAGCATTTTAAATTAACCCTAGAATCTGGGGCAATGTCGGCCAACTCGGTGGCTCAGTGGTAAATTTGCTGCCTTACAGAGCCAGAGACCTGGGTTCGATCATGACTACGGGTGCTGTCCCCGGGAGCTCCCGTTTCCTCCTACATTCCAAAGATGTACAGGCTTGTAGGTTAATTGTCTTGCTAAAATTGTAAATTGTCCGTAGTGTGTGTAGGATAGTGTTAATGTAGAGGGATTGCTGGTCGGCCCAGACTCAGTGGGGCGAAGGGCCTGTTTCTGCGCTGTACCTCCCTTTCTAAACAAAATGCTGTGATCCAGACAAAATCCTGGTGAATATCCTCTTCATTTTCTCCACCACAATTGCATCTTTGTATAGTGTGACCATCAGAACTGCGTACAACACTTCAGATGTGGCCTATCCAATGTTTTGTAACAACACGCCATTGCCAAAAAATACTTAGAGAGACAGGACAGAAATGCCCTGCAGTAACGGCAGGAGCCACGTTAGCACCGGTGCCAGTTCTCCATTGTGCAAGATACCACAAGCTGCCTTTGCAGGGGATTTGTAATAGTATTGCTTCCAATAGTATTGCTAAGGCATCATCCACGTGGAGAGATCGTGTTCTATGGAGCATGTATACATAGTTCTCGCGCTATTTTCCAACTGCTGCACACTCATCTCTACCTTTGGTCTTTGGCTGCTGTCCATGCCAAATGAGGATGCCAAATGAGGCCCAGATGGAGTAGGAAGTTCTTCAGTCTTAAGAAGGATCTCGACCCGAAACGTCACCCATTCTATCCAGAGATGCTGCCTGTCCCGCTGAGTTACTCCAGCATTTTGGGTCTATCTTCGGCTCAGATTGAGTTCCTGGCCATGTCCTTCATAGCTGCATAGACCAGCTAGCGGGAGTATTCACAGACATCTTTAATCGCTCCCTCCTCCGTTCTGAGGTACCCACCTGCTTCAAGAAGACCACCATAATCCCGGTGTCGAAGAAAAGCAAGCTCTCATGCCTAAACGACTATCGTCTAGTGCCCTTGACATCCACCACCATGAAATGATTTGAGAGGCTAGATATGGAGCACATTAAATCCAGTCTACCAAGCAGCCCTAACCCACTGCAGGTTGCCTACCAGCACAGGTCCACGGACGATGCCATCGCTCTCGCTATATGCTCAATCCTGGAACGCCGAGAGAAGAGAGACACCTACGTCAGACTCCTATTCATAGACTACAGCCCTATCTTTAACTCCATTATACCAACCACGCTCATCACCAAACTCACCGAACTTGGAATCAGCACTCATCTCTGCAACTGGATCCTTGACTTCCTGACCAACAGACCCCAATCAGTGAGGATAGGGGACAAATCATTCTCTACGATAATCCTCATCTCTGGTGGTCCGCAAGGATGCGTCCTCAGCCCCCTTCTTTACTTCTTGTACACCCACGACAGTGTAGCCATGTACAAACTTAATGCAATTTACAAATTCGCAGATGACACCACTATTGTGGGACGGATATCAAATAATGAAGAGACAGAGTACAGGAAAGAGATTGAGAACCTAGTGTCCTAGTGTCGAGACAACAATCTTTCTCTCAATGATAGCAAGAAAAAAGAGATAGTGATCAACTTCAGGAAGTGAAGCAGTACACATACCCCAGTTTGCATTGATGCCGCTAAAGGTTGAGTTGTTGAAAGCTTCAAATTCCTAGTAGTAAATGTCACCAACTACTTCTCCTGGACCATCCATTCATTCACTCACTTATTCATTCGTTCATTCATATTGAAGCAATGGCCAAGAAAGCACACCAACGCCTCTATTTCTTTAGAAGGCTTACGAGGTTCGGCATGCCCCAACATCTCTCACCAAAAAGCATTTATCGTGATGCATCGCAGCATGTGAGCATCTCCATAAGACCGCAAGAAATTGCAGAAAATCGTGGACTCAGCCCAGACCATCACACAAACTGACCTCCCTTCTATTGACTCCATTTATAGCTCACGCAGTCTCAGCAAGGCCAGCAGGATAATCACGGATGAGTCGCACCCTGGCCACTCCCTCTTTTCCCCTCTCCCATCAGGTGAAAGGGACAGAAGTGTGTAAACGCACACCTCCAGATTCAGGGACAGTTTCTTCTCAGCTATTATTTGGCAACTGAACCATCCCATCACAACTGGAGAGCAGTCCTGAACTACTATCTACTTCATTGGAGACCCTCAGACTATCTTTGATTGGACTTTACTGTAATTTATCAAGCATCAAACATTGTCCACGTTATTCCCTTTATCATGTATCTGCACACTATGGATGCCACGATTGTAATCATGTTTTGTCTTTCTGCTGACTGGTTAGCATGCAACAAAAGCTTTTCACTGTACCTCGGTACACGTGACAATAAACTAAACTAAACTAACTTACTGGTATCACAGTCAGAGAAGTCATTCATTGACCGCATGAACAAGCAAGAGATCATTGAGATGGTTTTGTCTCTTCCTCCTGTTCCTAAACTGGTTACTTGTCAGATAGCTAATGGCAAGGCTGAGTAGCATACAACACATGATTATGATTCTTAATAATGGCTCTGCCAAGTTTGGTGGAACTTTTCCACAGTGATCCAGGTAACAAAAATACTATTTAACTGCGTCACCATTTGCTCCATAACAAAACATGTGACTGCATGGCTTTTATTGGATGGACGCAGCCCACAAGAATGCACAAGCTATGCACTCAAGTCTTGTGCCATGTGGTCACTCTACATTTCTGGCTGACCAGTAGCCAACTTTTGTTTGCCTTCCCTCCCTAAATGCAGTCTGCAAGAGGAGCAGGCAACGACCTGCAAACTTCACTACCTATTATCACACAATACTTAAATATTCAATGAGTGATATTCCTTTCTGGTTAATTGACTCTCAGAGTTGGAACTTCATGAACTCAAGACAAGGCTCATTAAAGAAGATAGACACAAAAAGCTGGAGTAACTCAGCGGGACAGGCAGCATCTCTGGAGAGAAGGAATAGGTGACGTTTCGGGTCGTGACCCTTCTTCAGATGTAAAGGTCTTGTGTTTCCAACATGAACCAAGAGAACTCTTCTCTGAAGTGCTTATAAACCAACATGCAAACTTCCAGCCACCATAAATTACATTCCACCAGATTGGAATAGATTAGGTTGTTATTGTTTTCAGTTCCAATATAAACACAGTCAAAATTATGTTGAAAGTTTAAGGAAATGAACTTGCTTGCCATGAAGCACAGAAAACTTCAAGGTAATCTTTGTAAAAATTATTCGGAAAAGTGGTACACATAACCCAAGCGGTTTGTTCTCTGCATTGAAGTGTTAAAACATGTATGACAAATGCCGGCAACCCCACAGTTGGCCAATTTGTGATACTCAGTTGACTAGAGCATTGCTTTATCTCGGAGGACTGGCCCACTAGTCTCTTGTGGGGGCAGAAGCATGGCTCTCTACGGTCAGGAGAGCATGCCTCACCCAAATTGCTTTTGTCGAAATGTAGTGTGTCCATCAGAACTACGTATGCCATCAAAAGCAGATGCTTAACCTTTTGGCAGCTCCTTATGGAAAGTACTGGACAAGTTCCCTTATTAATATCATCAATGATGTTTAAGCTCACTTATGGTATCTTCAGAAAATCTGTGGGGAAACTTCAGCTGAGAGTAATTACTCTTAAAAATGATCCAACACAAAATTAAAATTAAGATATTATTAACGGTTTAGAAATTAAGTTCATAAACATCCTTCAAATTGAATTAAAAAGCTAGCAAAGCTGGTTTCAACTAAATTGCATATCAATTCACATTGAAAGCCAGCAGCTAACTCATGGAGCGTCACAACAAATTTTAATTGCGATGTAAAAATTACACAACTGACTACATTTTGCTGGCAAGAGGAACCGGCTAGGAATAACAAATTCCTAACGCTTTTTGTTATAAATCCCAAATAAAACTGCTTCAATTGCCAACTAATTACATCCGCCTTGAATGTTTGAAACTGTTGAGATGACGCAGCTTTGATGATACGATTAAATATTTACCATTAACAAACTAAATAATTTTCAAATGCTTCCCCAAACTTGCACGCATAGATTCAAATTTTGAATTGCAAGCTTCCCTCAAAATTGAAATTAATTAGTGTTCATAACACTGGAGTACCTGATAGTTCTTCTGATCTTCCGATACTAATGGTGTTTACAGTGCCTCTGAAATGATAATCCTTAGATGGCATACAAAAGTTTAATTTATAATTGAGAACTGCGGAGCTAATGATCTGTGCACAACTTAAAAAGAAAAATTGTATTGTCACTCTTGCACAAACTTTGTTCTGGTTTTATCTTCCTAAAGTAATGTTAAGGAATATACTGGGCATTTCTTTAACTGGAATAAACCTTTTTTTCAACAGACAGCTCATTCCAGAGTGAAAAGACTTCAACAGCTGCTGTCTTGGTGACATTAAGGACCCCATCGGAGGTGTCCTGCTGCACTAATGTCTTAGAAATGTTTAAAAGAAACATCAAACAATCTGCATCCAGTAGGCGGTAGAAAGCTCACCACAGGATTCATTTGAAGACCAGTCCAGCAGTCACTCAGTCATGAATCAGAACTGTCAGTGACTGTCCAGTTAATAAACAGGTGTCAATGGTCCGTGAACCAAACTAGGTCTGTTGCTCCCACTGAAGATCTGTTTATAACTATGCCTTTTTGAGATTTGAAAATTAGTGCTTGCTACTGTATTTATGATGAGAGAAAAGTACTGAAGTGCTGTTGGCTGTTATTGCAAATATACATTACTGTGTAGCTCTCATAGTAAACTAATCTTCAACATGGGTATTGCTTTTTAATTTTATTTCAGATTTGAGATGGGGGGTTGTGAGCGAATAGTGAATAGATTAAAGTAAAAACAACAGTGAAAAATGTCAGTGTTGTGTGTGGGATCCACTGTTTTGCAGTCAGTGAGTATGACAAAACCCAATTACCACTGCAGTACTTCAGTCACTCACAAAGGAGCACATTAAGACTCCGATATTTCTGTAACCTTGGGATTTTAGTGGTGCTGGACTATTGTATATTACTCTTGTCAATAACCCAACCAACTTGTAATACATTTTTTTAAATGCACACAAATTGTATGATATTTTTTTTCAGAGTATCAGGTGAATTCAAAGAGAAGAGGAAAAAACAAAATTTGGTAAGTTTAAGAGGAAATAGAACCCAGGTGAGTTCCAAGGAGTGAGGGAAATTTTCCCCCAGTGATTTTGCTTGTGGGAGACTGGGATCCAAATGAGTTCATATGGAATGTGTAATAAAAAAGTAGTGCACAAGCTGGTTTATACCAAAGATAGACACGAAAAGCTGGAGTAACTCAGCGGGACAGGCAGCATCTCTGGATAGAAGGAATGGGTGATGTTTTGGGTCAAGCTCCTTCTTCAGACTGGGGAGAGGGCGACACAGAGAAAAGGAAGGGTAAGGTGCGAAAATGAAACATTGTAGTGTACAAGGAGTTTCCTTTCTGTTCTCTCAAACTTTTATCAGCATCATTAGTAGATCACATTCAAACAAAATAGAGGGAAGAAAGCAACAAAGACAGCGGGTTCATTTTTGTTCCAGAAAATAATAGGCTTTATGAGTAGGTTATGTTCACATGACATGACCCCACCTCTTCAGGAACTTTGTTAAAGGGAAAATGAAACAGGAGAACAGAAAGTTTTAAAAGGTTTTTGTTTTTGCCAAGACAAACAAGGTCAAAGATTTGCAGACTACATTTCTATTGAATCTTTAACTGGAATGTACTATTTAAAAGAAACATTCATTGGTATCAAAATTTCTTAAAAGATATTGCTCCTCATCTGATGATTGAGCAAATTTACAAACCTTAAAAGGTCATTTCATTTAATATAAGGAATAAACTGTACCCAAGTTACCATGAATTAGCTGTCATTACTGATAATGAAGTAGAATATCCATATAAACTATTAACAAATTAATGCTGAATTAATGTTTTTCCAGTTACAGATATTTGGTCTTCTTGTCTTCACTTCACCAACCCCAAAAGGTCCTATTTTTGAACTAAATGTATGGATCCACTAATTGTTATGCAAAAATCTTTTGCCATAAGAAACTGGATTAACTATCTTAAACAATACGGTACAGAATAATGGTGAAAATGTACAGCAACATAACATTTTATTTATTTTTTAACTAATCCTTGCAGGTATTTCTGCCTGTCAAGAGATCGTGTGGGCCAACGATCATAGGAATTTTCAACCCCTGTAGTCACAGATTTAATCTCAGAAGACTAATTCTTAAACCTGTTCTTTAAACGTTTCAAACTAATGAATAACTTTGCTAGTCGTTAGCTATGCCGCTGGGGGAGGGGAGAGGGGCAACCCGTCAACTATTTTAAGAACAACTGTCCTCATTCACTTCACTGAAGGAAATGGATCTTTGGTAAATCAATCAAAAGTGCCAGAACCCATTTCGGAATCTATAGTCCTCTCTCATGGCTGGACATGAATGGCTACTTTCGTTTATTGGAACAGAATTTGGGAGCCAACGGAGCAATCTTTTATGAGGGCAATTTCCACTCTTTCTCATACTAATTTAGCTTTTTCATGCAACACTAGCTTAAGCAAGATATATTTAACAAATTGTTTGTCATCATAATGAAAATTGTTACTCATTTACAACATACAATGGTAAATCTATTTGTGGTAATGAACAAACCTTCAAAAGTATATGAAGCTTTAGCATCAGAGCAAGTGAACATAGTAGACTCTATCTTCTGTGGAGTTAATTTCATGCTCCAATAAAGATCAACAATGAATCTAGTCCTCCTACATTAATGCTTGAATGAAACTGATGTTATCTTTGTAGTATGGTCCTGTAATTAATTCAGGAATAATAAGTTTCCAATTAAGTTACATTTTCTGCTAATATTTCCAACTCTGGTGAAAAAACAATGTATTTCTTCGGTAAACTTTCACTCAAATGCCTATGAAATTCTAAACTAGTTACGTTTTTGAATAGTATCTATTAAAGTATATATTTAATAGGCAGATGGTCGAAAACCACAGGACAGATCTTTTCTCCTGTACTTGAGCTTTTGTCAGGATTTGACGATGATTCTGTGCAGAAGACCCGGTTTCCACAATGGTGCTGTCTAGGTTGGTGGGTGCAATTTCTGCTCTGTTTCCTGTGCTCGATCACTAGTTTCCTTCTGGAGGCCAATGGACCAACATGATGTTCTGCAGTTTTCCCAGCACTTAGGCCTGGAAATTTACCTGAACCTGTGCTTAACCATTTACCCGAACATGTATTAAACCTGACAATCCCCATTCAAATAAACAGGAGACATTGGCTCAAAGGAGAAAGGAAAACTTATGTCATTATTTAAGTCAGCTTTAACAATTTCAATTGATCTTTAAATTTCAATTTGTCATGAGTCTTTTATAGCTTTACAACGTAAAGGGAGATGCTTTATATTTTAATATACATAATATTTAAATATTTATTTTAAATAGTTTTTTTAAACAAATATCTAAGATATTAATTGAACATTTGTGACATTCACAAACTTTCAGTGGCCACAACCATTCTGCCAGATTTGACGGTGAAAGAGCCTGGCTGGAAGGCCCACACTCATTCTTACAGACATTACCCAAGTACAGCGGGTTGCCTCCACTAAGCAGTCCCCTGCGTCACTCTCCACATGCCAAAGTGTGGGGCTGCCAAACACCACTGTGCTGTAAGAACCAGTGTGGCCTGGAACAGATAGCCAGCAGTCCTGAAGCAACAGAGACCGCCCTTCACATTTAGCCATGCACCGGAAGAAGACTCAAATTTAGTTTAGTTTAGAGATACAACACAGTAACAGGCCCTTTGGCCCACCGGATTCACACCGACCAGCGATCCCCGCATATCAACGCTATCCTACACGCACACTAGGGACAATTTTTACATTAATCAAGCCAATTTACCTATATACCTATGGAGTGTGGGAGGAAACCTACGCGGTCACGGGGAGAACGTACAAACACAGTAACAACAGCACCAGTCGGGATCGAACCTGGGTCTCCGGCGCTGCAAGCGCAGCAAAGCAGCAACTCTACCGCTGCACCACCGTGCCACCCTAAGGTAAAATACCAGACTTTACTGATAATTAATCATCATATTTTTCTCAGGTCACAAGTTGCCACATCATGGATAAACCAAGCAAAGGATTTTAAAAGTATCATGGTCAGCATTTCACCATTAACAACCAAGCAGCCCGACCTTAAGCCAATTAATGTGCTAGTGATTGCCAGACTGCCTCTTGATCTAGTGACACATATTAGACAATATAACAAATTAAAATGTAGCATTTGTTATCAGCTTCAATATAGATGATATTTTTGGTCATTTACCTGATCACGGCTAGCTTCAATGGAACTTCCTATGCCATGAAAGGTTATTTGCACAGGTGAAAGTGTCAGGTAGGTCATACATTCTTTGCCGTTCTGCATATCACTGTACTGCACCTAGAAAGATAATGATATATAGCACAGAAATAAAACCTATGACCAAGTTGTAACATGCTTCAAATAAAATGAGCCAACATCAGATCTACTAAAGTAAACTCCCATTGTAAATGTTTAATTATGCAAATATAATTGGAATTAGTTTTTTCAGGGTTAAACATATATTTGAATGATTTAGTCCGAAAGCAGTGGCCTTGATAAGAAATGATCTTTGAAGGTATGCCTATCGACTACTGCCCTACTATTGACAGGGACTACTCAATCCCTACAGCATAAAAGATTTTCACTGTACCTCAGTACACCTGACAATAATAAACCTAACAAAAAATATCCATGATTAAATGAAATGCTCAATTAGCCAATTGACTAAAGATTCTATTACTGCATTAGAGTCAATTCCTTTCTCAAGGTCCAAAATACAGATAAGGAAATGCACAGGGAAGTATAATATTTATAACTGGCATGTTTGTTATATTAAGTGCATAAATGTAACATGAAATATCTTAACTAAACAGCATTAAATTGGTCAACCAACAAGAATAAGTCTTCTTGGTTACTTACACATGAGAAAATGGTAGGTTTGACAGTCAATGTACCTGAAAAATTCCCAGATACAGCACACAGATATATTTTTGAAATAATCTTTAATAAATGTCACTTAGCTGAAAAGATGTCTCTCTGAACGGGAGGCAGGAGGTTAATCACCGTGTCATATTTTTGTAAATGCAATAGTTTTCTTGTTTCAATGTTTAACAGGTTCCAAATAGGATTTAGATAGAGCTCTTTTCACCAGCGATGATGCTTCCTAACCTGCTGATCATTTTCAACATTTTCTGCAGAAAACCAAAATCAAATCCCGAGTTTTTAAGAACTCTGAGGGATGATACACACGAGCGTTCAAAAAATGAATTGTGCAAACATTATATTTATCGGTTCAGAAGCTTTGGCGGAAAGGGCCAAATTCCAATTAGTACTACCAACTAATCTTTCAACACTGTATTTACCAAACCTCTTTCCATCACCTGCAATAAAAAGGTCACAGACTGATGCATGTGAGCAATGTCAGATGACAATTGTGTCACTTAATTTCACTGATTACCAGATACTTTTAAGTACAGTTGAACAGACAACACAACCTTCCCATGGCCAAGAGAAGAGTTTCATGGGAGATGCGTCAAGTTGCTTCCAACTCCTCATTCAGGAAAAAAGCTGGAGTAACTCATCGTGTCAGACGGCATCTCTGGAGAAAAGGAATAGGTGCGTTTCAGGGTCGAGACCCTTCTTCAGACTCAACCCAAAACGTCACCTATTCCTTTTCTCCAGAGATGCTGTCTGACCCACTGAGTTATTCCAGCTTTTTGTGTCTATCTTTGGTTTAAACCAGCAACTGCAGTTCCTTCCTACATCGTAGATTCTAGGTCACTCTGTAACTTCCTGAACCAAGGGGACTAGATATACCTGACCATTAGCATCAGATAGCATATCAACCATCCTCCCATTCCTCTGGAGTCACTGATTTTAATTAAATATGCAATCATAGCCAGGTTTTCTGCTTATATTGTTTTAATATACTTTTGCTTTTTATCAATTAACTGCACTTTATACAAATGAAAACAAATTTTGCCTTTTTCAGTTTTAAAAACTTGCTTCAATTAATTTCAATGATGACTAGAAAATTCGAAGTACAGTGAAACAAACAACATGACCCACCAAAGGCTGAGAGGGAAGTGTTGTGGGAGGCTGTTGGTTGTCATTCACAGCCTAATCTCCCCATGGATGAGTTGCTGAACAGAGGTCACAATGTATAGTGGCATGAGCTTCTCAAGGGCCTGCAGCCATATGAATTTAATGCAGCTATAGTACAGGCATGGAGGAGGCAGGATGGAGAAGCCTGAATGGTGGTTGGATCAAGTATGTTCTGGCCCATTATAATTAGTAGGACTCACAAACGTAAATCAACATTGCCCGCAACACCCATGCATTCTAAAAGAATAGTATCATATTTTAAAATTAATCTCAGATTAAAACATGTGAGTCGCTTTGTTTTAAATGCATTCAAATTTAAAACACTGTGAATCAAAGCATGGCAAAGCATGGAACTTTTCTACTTTCAATATTTAAACCTCAGGGTTATTCAAGGTATTTATTTGTAATTTAAAGTATTGAATTGAATCCGTTGCACATTTTCAGGTCACATAATAGACTGCTTTGCAACATCAAAGTGCAAGGAATAAAGGGTTATTGGTAATGTTGATTAAAATAAAGCACATAAAACAGGGAGCTGCTCTTTCAACTGGAGGAAGGAACAGTGCTGTCCCACAGTTCAATACTGCTGGCAACTGGAGGATGATGAACGGTGGTGTCCCACAGTTCAATACAGGGACATTGCTCATATTAATGGCTTGAATATGGGCATGTGACATAAAAGGGCAGGCATCATGGAGGTGTAATAAACAGAGAAGAAAGTAATAAGATTACAAGAGGCTGCAGGCAGGTTAATAAAGCAGGCATGCTCATGGCAGATGAAAAGGCACTGTTCTAAAGGGTGTTAAACAGGAGGACATGTGACTGCATAATCATTGTAAAAAGGCATGACATATTGCGAAACTGCATGATAAAAAATATAGTATTCCATGCTTCAATAACAGAGGCAAAGACTATAAAAGCAAGGAGATTATGTTGAGTCTTAATAAAAAAAGCCTGTTAAACCCCAGATGAAGCATTGTCCAAATCTGGCCAATACAGTTGAGGAAGGATTTGAGTATCTTGGAGAGGATGGAGAAGAGATTTGTACTGGAATGGTTCCATGGCAGAGGGGTTTCAGATACAAGGATGGTCTGGACTAGCTAGCATGAAAACAGAAAATGTTGAAAATGTTCAGCAGGTTAGAAGCAGCATCACTGGAGAAAAACATGCAGTCATGATTTCAGGAGAAGTTTGTCCTATGCTCCTTGGAGCAAGCAAGATCGAAAGGAGATTTGGTATTTGCGCACAGGGTCACAGCCGATTTAGATAGGACAAATAGATTGCAGTTGTTCCCGGTGCCAGATAGTTCAAAGCAGGAAAATAGGTTCCAAGTGATGAATAACAAGACAGTGAAGGAGAGGAGAAAAAAATGCCTTCATAATGTTTTAGTACTCAATGCATGTACAGTTGGGGAAAACAATGAACCGTGCCTTTCAAAAGGAACTTGGAAGGGCAAAAGGAAAGAGTTTGACTGAGACCAAACCTGACCCTCCTGCCAGTTTTGGGAATAGGAGAGGATTCTGTCATCAGGTTCATGGAAGCAGATACGCTAATCAGAAAATCAGAATAGAATCATAAATGACCGAATAACCAGTTATGTTTTTAGTAATCACTAGCACGGTAGATAAGATAACTTTTACAATGTTATCTTTGTAGACTTTCTTTGATAACGTTTCACTGGTGAACAAGTAAAAATGAAAGCACGCAGAATTGGAGGAAACTTTGCTCTTGGTTTGGCCATTGTTTGGTAGATAAGAAACAGAATGAAAGCCGGGGGTTACACAAAAAGCTGGAGAAACTCAGCGGGTGCAGCAGCATCTAAAGAGCGAAGGAGATAGGCGACGTTTCGGGTCGAGACCCTTCTTCAGACTTCAGAATGAAAGCCGGGATGATAGTAAAGGCGGGATGATAGCAAGGCGGGATGATAGTAAATTATCTTCCTGAAATTATAGACAGGAGTAGGTAAACAGACCACTCTCCAGTGAAATTATTTTGTGAAAAGCAATGATCCCCATGGATCAGCAGTAGAGCATCAGTTTTTCACTAAATATATTAGTGCTTGGATAAAAGTGCATAGAGTTTTCTGTCCAAATTGACAGATTATACTGAGAGGAGTGGTGTCATAAGATCCATAGATAAAAGCAAGTATTTATAAAAAATATTAAAACGTGAGTGAGCAGACTGGGCAGCAGAGTTTAACGTGGGGAAGTAATCGACAATTACCTTTGAATCTAAAAAAGGTATATTGGAACATTTTCTTAATGTTTTGAAATTATGGACAACAGAAGAAATCTTGGGGTGATTTATTTACACAAATAAATAGTAATGAATAGGGAGGTATAAGAATCTTTTGTGTAATGAATTTGGGGAACAAAGAGGGGGTAAATATGATTCCATTGTTGAGAGTCTTGTGTGATCCTCTTTTGTACTGCATTACGTTCTTAGGTCTATCTCTTAGAGAGGATGCATTGCTCTTAGAAAGATACATCACTGATTCATCAGCGTAGTAGCAAGGGGTAAAAGGTTCAATAGCATTTAAATCCATATATAGGGGTGGGAGATTACAACCTTCATCTGATCCATTCTGCTTAGACGAATGCAATCAACCTGGCGTGCACAAACAGAAGATCAAACAGAACAAGTTGTCTTACAACTTTAGGTTGTGCACACCAAACGCAAGAAGAAGAAGATCCATATATAAATGCTTACAATCACTTGTGTAATAATCTATGCCTCGATGGAGGCCACAGAAAGTTAAATTAATGAACTTTATGTTAGTCAACTTCCACTGCCTGTGATAAGTATTGGCAAAAGTCCCAGTAGTAACATTACCAGTAATTAAAGCAAGGAAGGAAATCATTCTCAGTCTAAATGGTTCTGGTTTTCACCTCCATCAGGCTGCTGGAGAAGGCCACCACGTGGCATAATCTAACCACAAACTGCTGGAGTAGCTCGGTGGGCCAGGCAGCATCTGCAGGGCAATGGTCCGATGACATTTAGGGTCTGGATCCTTCTTCAGACTGATCTGTTCTGTTGTCCATGTGGATAATTATTACCGCGTTAAACCTTTACAGGAAGTATGGGACAGAATACTGAAGTAAAGGAAAATACTGGGGATAGAAGAGGAACGGAAAGCAATCGCATAATTTTTCAATTGCTCCAGCAAGAAAAGGAGAACTGGTAATACATAGAAAATAGGTGCAGGAGGAGGCCATTCAGCCCTTTAAGCCAGCACCGCCATTCATTGTGATCATGGCTGATCGGCCCCTATCAATAACCCGTGCCTGCCTTCTCCCCATATCCCTTGACTCCACTAGCCCCTAGAGCTCTATCTAACTCTCTTTTAAATCCATCCAGTGACTTGGCCTCCACTGCCCTCTGTGGCAGGGAATTCCATAAATACACAACTCTCTGGGTGCAAAAGTTTTTTCTCACCTCAGTCTTAAAGGCTGCAAAGTTTATTAGTCAGGTGCCAATTGCTGGAACCAATTCAGAGTCAAGTTTATTCCAATGTGGTGAGTGATGCACGACTATATACTTTTAGTTCAAGTTATAGGTCGGCACAGACAAAGGGCTTGTTTCCATGCTGTTTCTCTAAACTCTAAATTCTAAAGTCAGGATGACCAGCATGAAGGACGCAAGTTCAGGCATTGATCTCATATTTCAGAGGATTGTCAAATATACAGCAAGTCAGGCAGCATCTCTGGAGAAAAGGGATGCGTGACGTTTCAGATCGGGCCACGAAATGTCACCCTTCCTTTTTCTCCAGAGATGCTGCCTGTCCCGCTGAGTTACTCCAGCACATTGTGTCTATCTTCAGATCGAAAATTAAACGCTTACTTTCTTGTTCATCTGATCATGGTTTTTCTTTCACAAATATGATGGAATTTTGCAATAAAAAATGAGAGTCCTTCAGAAAAATGTGTCCCCTAACACTGACAGTGAGTTAGAGGATTGAACTTCGGAAGTCTTATTGGGCCTTGGCCAAAATTCTGTAACTTTAAAAAAAATACTGCGGCTGAAACTCAGTAAATTTGCAATGTTACAACGTGTATCTTGGAGGTGAGAACTCAAATAAAAAAATGGTCTTTTGGTTTTTATTTATTTGCATGACGAAATCCTGTTATGCATTTAGAGACACAAGAGACTAGAAACAAATTACTGGAGAGACTGTTGCAGGAACAAACTGTTCCTCCATCAGATTGTTTTATGCTTAAGATTCCTACAGTTCCTCCAGCAATTAAAAAAAAAATGTTATACCATTATTTACATTTGTCAACCTTTATTAGCATGTTCTGCTCCTTTAGAAATAGCCCAATTATCTCATCCCATTTTCGGTCATTGTTTGCTATTTCCACCCACGTTGCTAATGCACTTCCCCGTGAAGATTTTTGGAGCTCTCCTTTACAGTTTGTCAATACCCACTACTTTGAGCCATTGGCACCATAGTCTGGCATCACATTTCCTAATCTCATCCTAATAATTTGTAAACTCCCAAATCAAAGTGAACTGAATTCTAGACAGAATCGTTAAATTTTCTCCTACTCCTACAAGGAGTGAGAATAAAGATGCAACTCCGGCCTGTGTTAGTATCCATATTTAGATGAGATGTTAAAATGTTGACAGCAGTAGCTTCTCTGATATATGTGTGTCCTGCATTTTATAGTATGAGCAAGATAATTTCACATTCAGACATTCTGACCCACTGGGGACCACATTAACAATCTGAAACTGCACTTCAGGTCTCAGAGCAAAGCAAACAGTGGGAACAAGGGTACATAAATAAAACAGACTTTGTTCTTGTGTAGCGTTTCTATATTTTAAGGTTATTAATAATAACTCACATCAAGATAGAGGCATACATTTAGTTATGAACAGAGGACGAGGCATTCTACTCTATAAAGAATAAAATTTTAAGCATTAAGCTACAGTGCCCTTCATAATGTTTGGGTCAAATGAAAGTAGTCATGTTTAGTATTTTGTTGCATATCCTTTGCATGCAGTGACTGCTTGAAGTCTGTGATTCATGGACATCACCAGTTGCTAGGTATCTTCGCTGGCGATGCTCTGCCAGGCCTGTATTGCAGCCATCTTTAGCTTATGCTTGATTTGGGGGCTAGTTCCCTTCAAGAATTGCCACTCAAGAATTGACCATTTTTTAGCTTTGATAAAAATCCTTTGATGCTTTAGCAGTATGTTTGGGATCATTGTCTTGCTGTAGAATGAACCGCCTGCCAATTAGTTTTGAAGCATTTGTTTGAACTTGAGCAAATAGGATGTGTCTATACACTTCAGAATTCATTATGCTACTACCATCAGCAGTTGTATCATCAATGAAGATAAAGGGCCTGTCCCACCAGCATGCAACTCTATGCGATGAACGCGATCAAACTAGAAGCGGGGGCCACGCGGAGGTCGGGTGATCCCCTGTACAGGGCCGTTCCCTCCAGCATGCGCCTGCATGCGGCAAGCGCAACCAAACCAGCAGTAGGGGCCGCGCGGAGGTCAGGTGAGTGGCGCAACGCGGCGCAAAGTGAGGCGAACTTGGAGCGAAGTCTAAGGTAAGTTCGCCAGGACAGAGAGGGGCACACAGAGAGGGTCACAGAGGCGCACACACACAGAGGGCCACGGAGTCACACACATAGAGGGTCACTTAGGCACTTACAAATAAGTTCACAGAGGCACGATGTCGGGGCGGTGTGTAAATGTCGAGGCGACTGCGAGCCGACAAGCCGCGCGGTGTCGGGACGAACTCTGCACAATTCCGCATGGCTCCGGCAATCGAAGTGGGACCAGCCCCGCGACGCCGGACGGCTCAAGCGACCACGTTAGGTCGCGCTAATCGCATAGAGTTGCATGCTGGTGGGACAGGCCCTTAAGTGAGCCAGTTCCCTCAGCAACCATACATGCCCAGGGCATAACACCCCCACCACCGTGTTTCACAGATGAGGTGGTATGCTTTGGATCTCGGGCAGTCCCTTTTCTCCTCCATACTTTGTTCTTGTCATCATTCTGATATAAGTTAATCTTCGTCTTATCTGTCCACAAGACCTTTTCCCAGAACTGTGGTTGTTCTTTTAAGTACTTCTTGGCAAACTGTAATCTGGCCATCCTATTTTTGCGGCTAACCAATGGTTTGCATCTTGCAGTGTAGCCTCTGTATTTCTGTTCATGAAGTCTTCTGCAGAGAGTGGTCATTGACAAATCCGCACCTGACTCCTGAAGAGCGTTTCTGATCTGTCGGACAGGTGTTTGGGGATTTTTCTTTATTATAGAGAGAATTCATCTGTTATCAGCTGTGGAGGTCTTCCTTGGCCTGCCAATCCCTTTGCAATTAGTAAGCTCACCAGTGCTCTCTTTCTTATTAATGATGTTCCAAACAGTTGATTTTGGTAAGCCTATGGTTTGGCTGATGTCTCTAACAGTTTTATTCTTGTTTCTCAGTCTCATAATGGCTTCTTTGACTTTCATTGGCACAACTTCGGTCCTCATGTTGATCAACAGCAATGAAAGTTTACAAAGGTGATGGAAAGACTGGAGGAAAGACTAGGTGCTGAGAGCTCTCTTATACCTGCATTAAGGAGGCATTTAAACACACCTAAGCAATTACAAACACCTGTGAAGCCATGTGTCCCAAACATTATGGTGCCTTGAAATGGGGGGGAGGGGACTATGTGTAACCACAGCTGTAATTTCTACATGGTGAAACCAAAATGTATAGAAATACCCTTTAATAAAATCTGACAATGTGCACTTTAACCACATGTGATTTTTTTCCATTACAAATCTCAAATTGTGGAGTACAGAGGCAAATAAATAAATGATGGGTCTTTGTCCCAAACGTTACGGAGGGCAATGTATTTCCCTGCAATGCTGGAGTTCCTTGATGTTTGTGCGACCACTGAATCTAGTATTTTTACTAACCCCAGCAGGTCCTAGACTAACTTCACGTCTATCAGACCTTTCTAGTAGCCACCCCCCTGTGGATTGTCCCACAGAGAGTGTGAAAAATGTCCACTATTTAATAGGATTCTGACTAGACTATCAGGGAAGGAAATGGAACAGCACAGTGATATATTACACAGTCATCACATCAAACAAATGTGTTTGATACAAATACTCCACATGGGTCTCAAGTAGTTATGTACTCACACAATTTATATAAGATTTGACACTAATTGTCTGTTCTCCCACAGCACTAACTAGTTGTATCCCAGGCCTATTACCTTTTAAGTTTAAGTTTTAAACAGGAGACTTTCCGAAAGTCATTGCAGTTTAAATTGGCCTTTGTTTAAGACTAAAATAAACAGTTATGTTATTAGGCACTTTATGATAAATTCATTTCAAAATATACCACCAATAGTGGTAGTTGTTCTGAGGAATATTTTTAATGATCGTAGTGTTGTTTTCTATTTTCTATTATCGTCACCAGAACAACCTCACCAATACACACTGATATCAGTGTAGAAAAAAACTGCAGATGCTTGTTTACACACTAGACACAAAATGTTGTAGTAACTCAGCGGGACAGGCAGCATCTCTGGAGAGAAAGAATGGGTGACGTTTCGGGTCGAGATATCCAAAGAAGGGACTTGAACCGAAACGTCACCCATTCCTTCTCTCCAGAGATGCTGCCTGTCCCGCTGAGTTACTACAGCATTGCGTGGCTACACCAATATCAGTTGTCATTCACACACAAATAAAACCAGTTCTTGGTATTTGGCAATTGTGTGTTGTCTTCAGCTGATCTTGTAGGAGCAGTTCAATATATAATGTGATAAACTCTCAATCACTGGGAGTTTATCATCAGTAATGAGTCCTCAGAGAGGTGCTTACAAGAGCTGAAGGATGGATTTAAACGAAAGGGGAAACCTAAATGGAAAGTGTACACATGGGATAAAATGCTCTTGCATTCATTCCAGGACCCAAGCAGTATTTCCAGGTGAGGCAGAGGTTCACCTGCACCTCCTCCAACCTCATCTATTGCATCCGCTGCTCTAGGTGTCAACTGCTCTACATTGGTGAGACCAAGCGCAGGCTTGGCGATCACTTCGCCCAACACCTCCGCACAGTCCTCATTAACCAACCTGATCTCCAGGTGGCTCAGCACTTCAACTCCCCCTCCCATTCCGTATCCAACCTTCCTTTCCTGGGCCTCCTCCATGGCCAGGGTGAGTCCCACCCGCAAATTGGAGGAGCAACACCTCATATTTCGCTTGGGCAGCTTACACCCCAGCGGTATGAACATTTACTTCTCCAATTTCAGGTAGTCCTTGCTTTCTCCCCTCTTCCCCTCCCCAGCTCTCCCACAGCCTACTGTCTCTGCCTCATCCTTTCTTCTTCCCGCACCCCCCCCCACCCCCACATCAGTCTGAAGAAGGGTCTCAACCCAAAACGTCACCTATTCCTTCGCTCCATAGATGCTGCCTCACCCGCTGAGTTTCTCCAGTATTTTTGTCTATCTTGAATTCATTAATGTTACTGATGCTTTATGTCATGTGTCAGCTTGGCAAAAGTTGTTCAGGTAACAATGAAAACAGAGCAAATGTTCGGAGCTCATGATATGACTCTTCAATTCTGTTTAACGGTCAGTTAAGGTGGAGCTTTGGAGAATTATGTGACAATTACTTGAGAGACGATTTCCTGTGTCTTCAGGCAAAGGAAGATGAATCAAAGTGCTGCCTTTTAGTGCTGCAGTGAAAGTCATCACCAATGTCTTTCTCAGCCACCACCTCTCAGTGCCCCAAATAGCCCTCACTCTGGAGGCTTTTCTGTCATTGGGGGGTGGTGGTTGAGGGACACAGGAGGAGATCTTCACTGTGCAACAATTAAAATGCAGGCAGCAGCACAACAATGGGAAGGCCATATTTGATCTCACCAAAGCATTTGACACCATCTTTTGGAATGGACTGTGAAATATCCCCCTCAAATTTAGCTGCCCACAGAAATGTGTATCCATTTAATACTTGATCATTCATGGCAACGCAAGCTTAACGTGAACGAGTGAGATTACAGCATAGCCACTCTCAGTGAAGGCTGCATCCTTGTCCCACTACTTTTCTCATTCTTTCACAATGCAGAATTACACTTCATCGTCAATTTCCCGCAGGATTGGAGGTAATCTCCAGAATTCATGGCAGGATTGTTCATGCGACAGCCACTGCAGTCCAGAACCAAGGTCACCACCTCCATTGTGCACACTCCAGTGCTGGCCTTCGCACACACTTGACAGCCAAGCTCAAAACCAACGTCGACATAAACCAAAGCATACAAGAGGATTGATTTTATATTCAACATCTGCAAGATAAGAATCATCCAGGAATCTACCCCAGCTGGACCATGTTGTTCCCTGCCAATAACGGTTCATAGCTAGATCCTGGAAAATGTGGACCACACAAACACTGTGCGTATGCAGTGGAAAGTGCACATCATCTTAAAAACCTCCAACACACTCACAATGTCACACACCTCCTACCCCATCAGTGGAAATGTCTCTGGCTATCACATTGGTCTCATGAGCCACTTTAGAATCCGCAAAGTGAAAACAAATCATTTGGAGGAGTGTCTAAGTTATGTTATTGTTATGCTTTATTAATACATTGAATTGAATTGAATACTTTATTTTTGTGTAGAAAGGAACTGCAGATGCTGGTATATCAAAGATGGACACAAAGTGCTGGAGTAACTCAACAGGACAGGCAGTAAGGAGAGAAAGGATGGGCGACGTTTCGGGTCAGGACCCAAAACGTGTCTCGACCCGACCCGAAAGTGTCCCATCCTTTTTCTCCAGAGATGCTGCCTGACCCGCTGAGTTACTCAAGCATTTTGTGCCCATTTTTATTAATACATTTCATTTTTAAGAACACTGTGTGCATTTCCACTTTAAACTTGCATGCAGTTGCAAGTGCGTCCCATTTCTTGAGTGCGGCAATGCAGAAAGCAACCACCGGTCCACATTGTGTTCAGCAGTGAGTCCGTATAATTAATTAGTGAAACAAAGGCCAAACCATTGGAGTTTATACTGCTGATGAGAACAAAGGTCCTGGGAATGCAGAATGCTATGTGTATAGTGCTGAAGTTTTGTTTTTCATTTTTGATCCAGAAATTACAATTTCTCAGAGCTATATTAGTACTCAGCCAGACTGCCAGTTAAGCTTGCATTTGATAAAGAGACAATAAATATTCACAGCTAATCTACTCAATTAAAATCAATGTCAAAAATATTGAGTTAAATAAACCATGTGCACAACCACAAGCAGTTGTTTGCTCATAAGATGGTGATCACCATGCCTAACTTTATGCTATTGATGCATATTGAGTATTTCTTAATGCTGTGCCATAGGGAAAAACACTTTACAAGTTTGCAAGGCCAATAACATTATAAGGAATCAAAGAACAGGATGGAAAACATTTTTATATTGATATGGTGGTAAAAAAATTAGAGATTATTTCTGAAGTATTATACACAGCAATTAATGGCTACATAGGACACGTATTATTCCTCAGGAGGATATGATGTAGAAGATAATCACATTCCAATGCACAAGCCAAGAAGAAAATTAATTGAACAAAATTCCTTTTGCAGCAGCTCACACACATGCAGATGCTCAAGAAACAGACAGGAAATTCTTGGAAAGCATATCAAATTGCCCAAACTACTGGTGTTAGTAAGATCATTGTTACTCTCTGGAAATAAAATAATCAATGTAAAACAACATTAAAATACTATCGTCGATATAAGCAGGAGAAAAAAGTCCAGGGCAGAATCTTTCATACAAAACCATCAAAACATTGTAAGTTTCAAAACATTCTGAACAGAAAAAAGCTACAAATGGTACTTTTTTTCCATAAACGCATTTCAGTATCAATGAAAATTTCTGGTAATAATTCAGAAATCATCGTGCAGGCATAACTAGGAGTGCAGTGTACAATTTAATCTAGTTGGAAACAACTGGATGCAAGACTTCAGTCACATTCTGCAGGGATTACAAAATTCCAGATCTGCAGAAGACATCCACATACAAGAGCAACATGTGCATTTAATAAAGATCATGTTCTATACATCTGCTAGATCTGCATTAACTGTTTTAAAAAACACTCGCGATGATCACAATTCACCCAATTGATCCTTCCTCCAAAACGCCTTCACAGTCATCCAGCTGCATGGATCTGTACATGATCCATGAGGCTGGATGGATCTATTTTTATCTATCCAGTTGTCTGACAATTGCCAATAATGGCTACTCTTTGCAGGTTCACAGAATGTCATCCCAAAAGACATCTCTTGATTGACTGAATTTTCTCACTGATTTTTGCCACAATCATCTGAAAGTAGTTGTCATACGTTCACACCAAAAACTCTCATCACAATTTCAAAATAATTCTTCTTGATCTTATCAAAGTCTTCAGATTGGCAGTCTTCAAAATAGAAGCAAAAAAGAAAAAAAGCACATAAAATAAAAAGAAAAACGCGAGAATTGCACCAATAGTCAGGTGGCATCTGAGGAGAAAAAAGTTCAACCACATTTCACCAGCTTTCATCAGAACTTTCATCAGAACTTTGAAGATAAGCTTTCCTTGAGGTGCACAGAAGGGGAGAGGTGGGCAGAGAACAAAGGGCCAACAGAAACTGAACGATTCAAGTGCTGGGACCAGCAAATGAGAGTGTTTTGAAGACTTGTTAATTGCAACTCATCTGCCTGGAGGCAATGCAAATGGCAAAAAATGAATGAGGACGCAAGAGATGTTAAAATAAACCAATGCCAGACCTGTGGGATGTAGAAGACTGCAGTTGCTGGAAACGCCCCAAAAAAAGCATGCAAGAAAAACCTGCAGGGCAGGCCTCATTTGTGGAAAGAGAAAAACAAAGTTAATGATGATCTTTCATCCGGCGTGACAAGTCTGGATATAAACTGGAAAGGGGGTCATCTTGGTAAATCCCAGGACTGATGGGTGTCAAATCAGAAGATCAGAGGCTATTCCCTGGGCTGTGAATTGGTTTTGTCAGTACAATGTAAGGGACCAAAGAGAGAGAAAGAGAGGTCAGAGTGGGGGTGGGATAGAAAAATAAAGCAACATTTCAAAGGAAAAAGCAATGCAATATGAAATGTACCATGATTACAATGTACCATTGAGTTAAGAGAATGTAGATGTGATTGGAGAGGGTCAAGGGCATGGAAGTACCAATGCACAGCATTAAGCATAGATAGTAGAGTACGAAGAGAACAGAGATAAAAAAAACAATGAACTGCACGTAATCATGAGTGAATCCAAAATGTGAATCCAATAATGAAAACTTGGGAGCTGTCGGGGCAGAAGACGCTTCCTGTCCTAGCAATGAGACTCGACTGGTGAGACCGACGTTGGGCAGAGCTATAGTGGTGGGTGACTCCAATGTCTGAGGTGCGGACTGGAGATTCTGTGGCGGCAGGCGAGACTTGCGGATGGTCTGTTGCCTCCCTGCTGCCAGGGTTCAAGATATCTCGAACCAACTTCAGGACATCCTCGAAAGGGAAGGTGAACAGCCGGCAGTAGTTGTGCACGTGGGCACAAACGGTGTCGAGAAGAAGAGGAAGGAGGTTCTGCAACGCGAGTTTAGAGAGTTAGGAAGAAGACTGAAAAGCAGGACTTCTAGGATGGTTATCTCTGGATTGGTTCCAGTACCTCGTGCTAGTGACTGCAGGAACAGGGAGATAGGGGATCTGAATGTGTGGCTGAGGGGTTGGTGCAGGGAGCAAGGGTTTAGATTTATAGACCACTGGGATTTCCTCTGGGGTATGGGGTGACCTGTAAAAAAGGAACAGGTTGCACCTTAATTGGAGGGGGCCAACGTTCTGGCAGGCATGTTTGCTAGGGCTACACGTGTGGGTTTAAACTAAATAGTGGGGGGAAGGGATTGACAAATTGGGAGTATAAAGATGGAGTTAAAAGGGAAGTGAGGACAGGAAAAGTTACAAAAGACTCCCGAATTAATGGGAAGCAAAGTTCGAGAAGGGATAAGAGAGTAAGGTCAGGGCCAATAGTGACCGGTGTGAGAGGGGAGGTGAATACCGAAGTTAAAGTATTGTATATAAATGCGCGAAGTATAAGAAATAAAGTGGACGAGCTAGAGGCTCAGTTAGAAATTGGCAAGTATGATGTTGTGGGAATTACAGAGACATGGCTGCAAGAGGACTAGGGCTGGGAACTGAATATTCAAGGGTCCACTTCCTATCGAAAAGACAGACAGGTGGGCAGAGAGGGTGGGTAGCTCCGTTGGTGAGGAATGAAATTCGGTCCCCCGCGAAGAGTGACATAGAATCAGGAGATGTGGAGTCAGTGTGGATAGAACTGAGGGAATGTAAGGGTAAAACCCTAATGGGAGTTATCTGCAGGCCCCCAAACAGTGGCCTGGATATAGGGTGCAAGTTGAATCAAGAGTTAAAATTGGCATGTCGTAAAGGTAATGCTACGGTTGTTATGGGAGATTTCAACATGCACGTAGACTGGGAAAATCAGGTTGGCACATGGTATTGGGGATAGAGCGCTGACATAGATAGAAAATTGGTTGGCAGACAGGAAACAAAGAGTGGGGATTAACAGGTCCCTTTCAGAATGGCAGGCAGTGATTAGTGGGATACTGCAAGGCTCGGTGCTGTATACATCAATGATTTAGATGAAGGGATTCAAAGTAACATTAGCAAATTTACAGTTGACACAAAGCTGGGTGGCACTGTGAACTGTGAGGAGGATGCTATGAGGATGCAGGGTGACATGGACAGGTTGGATGAATGGGCAGATGCACGGCAGTTGCAGTTTAATGTGGATAAATGTGAGGTTATCCACATTGGTGGCAAAAACAGGAAACCAGATTATTATCTGAATAGTGTCAAGTTGGGAAAAGGGGAAGTACAATGAGATCTGGGGGTCCTTGTTCATCAGTCACTGAAAGTAAGCATGCAGGTACAGCAGGCAGCGAAGAAAGCGAATGGCATGTTGGCCTTCATGACAAGAGGAGTTGAGTATAGGAGCAAAGAGGTCCTTCTGCAGTTGTACAGGGCCCTAGTGAGACCACACCTGGAGTATTGTGTGCAGTTTTGGTCTTCAAATTTGAGGAAAGACATTTGCGTTATTGAGGGAGTTCTGTGTAGGTTCACAAGGTTAATTCCTGAGATGGCGGGACTGTCATATGTTGAAAGAATGGAGCGACTGGGCTTGTATACACTGGAATTGAGAAGGATGAGAGGATATCTTATTGAAACATATAAGATTATTAAGGGATTGGACATGCTAGAGTTAGGAAACATGTTCCCGATATTGGGGGAGCCCAGAACCAGGGACCACGGTTTAAGAATAAGGAGTAAGCCATTTAGAATGAAGATGAGGAAGTGCTTTTTCACACAGCGAGTTGTGAATCTGTGGAATTCTCTGCCTCTGAAGGCAGTGGAGGCCAATTCTCTGGATGCACACAATGTATACAGAAAACAGCCATCTACGGCGCAAAGTTACAAAGCTCCCCCTTGTGTCCACCCTCCCTCCGCACCACAGCAGTTCCCCCACGCCGGGTCCCCATTGTCCATTGTTCCCCCCCCTATTGTCCATTGTTCTTCCCCTCCTCACTCACAGCGGTCCCCGATGCCAGGTCCTCCATTGTTCTTCCCCTCCCCCCTCACGGTGGTTCTCCAAGCTCTCATCTACAACGGGTCGACCCGCGAGGCATCGTCGCCATCACGAGACTTCACCACCCTGGGCAGAAGGCAGGAACGGGGTACTGACTGTGGATGATCAACCATCATCATAGTGAATGGCGGTGCTGGCTCGAAGGGCCGAATGGCCCACTCCTGCACCTATTGTCCATTGTCTATTGAAAGGTGGAATTTCACATGGTATCAATATAGAATAATTTTGAGCCAGGAATCTTCATTAAAAGATAACACGTTCACTTTGATCTCTCCACATTTGGCTGGTTATCCTGTTCCAATAATGCCCAGCACAAGCTTGAGGAACAATATCACTCCTTCCATCCAGGCACATTGCCGTCTCAATATTGAGTCACAAAGCTACACATCATGGAAACAGACCCACCCAGGTTGACATTCAGGATGAGTCCTGTTTGCCCACATTTGGCACATATTCCTAACCATATACAGTGCCTTGCAAAAGTTTTCATACCCCTTGAACATTTCCACATTTTGTCACGTTACAACCACAAACATAAATGTATTTTATTGGGATTCTATGTGATTGACCAACACAAAGTGGTGCATAATTGTGAAGTGGAAGGAAAATGATCCATGGTTTCCGAATTGCATTACAAATAAAAAACTGAAAAGTGTGGCATGCAAAAATATTCAGCCCCCCTGAGACAATACTTTGTAGAACCACCTTTCGTTGCAATTACAGCTGCAAGTCTTTTGGGGTATGTCTCTACCAGCTTTGCACATCTAGAGACTGAAATTTTTGCCCATTCTTCTTTGCAAAATAGCTCAAGCTCAGTCAGATTGGATGGAGAGCGTCTGTGAACAGCAATTTTCAAGTCTTGCCAGAGATTCTCAATTGGATTTAGGTCTGGACTTTGACTGGGCCATTCAAACACATGAATATGCTTTGATCTAAACCATTCCATTGTAGCTCTGGCTGTATGTTTAGGGTCGTTGTCCTACTGGAAGGTGAACCTCCGGGCCAGTCTCAAGTCTTTTGCAGACTCTAACAGGTTTTCTTCCAAGATTGCCCTGTATTTGGCTCCATCCATCTTCCCATCAACTCTGACCAGCTTCCCTATCCCTGCTGAAGAAAAGCATCCCCACAGCATGATGCTGCCACCACCATGTTTCACAGTAGGGATGGTGTGTTCAGGGTGATGCGCAGTGTTAGTTTTCCGCCACACATAGCGTTTTGCATTTAGGCCAAAAACTTCAATTTTGGTCTCATCAGACCAGAGCACCTTCCTCCACATGTTTGATGTGTCCCCCACATGGCTTGTGGCAAACTGCAAACGGGACTTCTTATGGCTTTGTTTCAACAATGGCTTTCTTCTTGCCACTCTTCCATAAAGACCCGATTTGTGGAGTGCACGACTAATAGTTGTCCTGTGGACAGATTCTCCCACCTGAGCTGTGGATCTCTGCAGCTCCTCCAAAGTTACCATGGGCTTCTTGGCTGCTTCTCTGATCAATGCTCTGCTTGCCTGGCCTGTCAGTTTAGGTGGACGGTCATGTCTTGGTAGGTTTGCAGTTGTGCCATACTCTTTCCATTTTCGAATGATGGATTGAACAATGCTCCGTGAGATGTTCAAAGCTTGGGATATTTTTTTATAAGCTAACCCTGCTTTAAACTTGTCCACAACTTTATCCCTGACCTGTCTGGTGTGTTCCTTGAGCTTCATGATGCTGCGTGTTCACTAATGTTCTCCAACAAACCTTCGAGGCCTTCACAGAACAGCTGTATTTATACTGAGATTAGATTACACAAAAGTGGACTCTATTTACTAATTAGGTGACTTCTGAAGGCAATTGTTTGCACTTGATTTTATTTAGGGGTATCAGAGTAAAGGGGGCTGAATACTTTTGCACGCCACACTTTTCAGTTTTTTATTTGTAAAAAAATGTGAAAACCATGTATCATATTCCTTCCACTTCACAATTATGCGCCACTTTGTGTTGGTCTATCACATAAAATCCCAATAAAATACATTTACGTTTGTGGTTGTAACGTGACAAAATGTGGAAAAGTTCAAGGGGTATGAAAACTTTTGCAAGCCACTGTATCTGTCCAAATGTCTTTTGACAGTTATAATTGTATCCACTACTATAGCTTCCTCTGGCAGCTCATTCCAGATATGGACCACCCTCTGAGTGAAATACTTGCCCAAGGTCCCTCGTAAATTTCTTCCCTCTCACCTTAAGCCTATTCCCTCTAGTTTTAGAATTCTCTACTCTGAGAAAAATGCTGTGAGCGTTCACTTTATCCGTGCACCACCTGATTTTGTACACTTTATTAAGGACAACCCTCAGCCTCCTGTCGCCAGACAAAAAAGACCTAATCTATCCAGCCTCTCACTGCAAACTCAAGCTTGCAAGTCCAGGCAACATCCTGGTAAATATGCTTTGCACCCTTTAAAACTTAAAGATCTGAAGAAGGTTCTCGACCCATTCCTTCTACGTTACCTGTTCTGCTGAGTTACTCCAGCATTTTGTGTCTATCTTCGATTTAAACCAGCATCTGCGGTTCTTTCCTGCCTACAGACATCCTTCCTATAGTTGGATGACCAGAACTACATACAGTACTTGTCAATGATTTCTACAGCTGTATCCTGATCTCATGCCTTTTATTCTCAATATGCTTCTCAATGAAGGCAAATATGCCAACCACCTTCTTCACTACACCGTTCGTCTGAACAGGTACTTGCAGGGAATCATGCACCTGTAGTCCTAGATCTCTGTGTTCCCAAAACACTCTCCAGGGCTTTACCATTTACTATGCTGGTTTAACATACCAAAGTGCAACACCTCACACCTGAATTCAACAACTTTGGATAATCAACCTTGTCACTTTATGTCCGAACCTGTAAAGTGAAGAGTTTTTTTCACTACAGTTGCGGATGATTTACTGGATTATACTTTTTTATTTCAGATTTCCAACAACTGCAGTGTTCCGTATCGCACAATCCCAACTTTTCTTTTCCTCATTCATCTTTACATTTTACACACTAGAGACAAATTTCAGAAGCCAATTTACCTACAAACCTGTACGTCTTTGGAATGTGAGAGGAAGCCAGAGGGCCAGGATAAAACACATGTGATCACAGGGAGAACGTACAAACTCCGTACAGACAGCACCCCTAGTCAGGATAGAGCCCGGGTTTGTGGCACTGTGAGGCAGCAACTCTACCGATGTGCCACTGTGCTGCCCCCCATGTTCTGGTTTTAATTTTTTTTTAATTGGCAGAATACATGCCTGATATCCATAATCAGTGATTAGAAATTCCTGCCAACTAAATGATGCAGAGTGAACCCGCTTTCTTCATTATTTGCCACACAATCTGTAAATAAGCAATGACTCCATCCCTTTTCCAGGCAACTGCCTGAAAATGAACCAGAATATTTGCAAGCGGCATACTATCTTTGATTGCAAAAAGAAATTTGCACCATTTATTTCTGCCATCCTCCATGGCTACCTATTCAGATCTCTAACATTACAAACTCTGTCGTTATTTCAGTTCATTTACTGTTCTATACGTTACCACCAATGTGCCAAATTCCAATGCACTTGTTCTTGACATCTCCCCATTCCACCTTCTATAAACCTGAGGCTTTCCAAAGCCCTGAGGTATCAAGCTTGCCCATGTCCTACTCCCCCATCAATCCTGTGCTTCTGTGCTTACTTAACAATATAGCCTACTGTGTAGGAAGGGACTGCAGATGCGGGTTTACACCAAAGGTAGACACAAAATGCGAGAGTAAGTCAGCGGTACAGGCAGCATCTCTGGACAGAAGGAACGGGTGATGTTTTGAGGCCAGGCGCCAGCTCTTAGAACCTCCTCCTACTTATACATGACCCCACAGATGAGCACCAGGCTATAATCTCACAGACCATTTATGATTTCAACACTTCCGACTGTCTGCCTTCCACAGTCTCCAACCTTATCATTCCCCAGCCCTGCATGGCCTGGTTTTACCTTCTCCCCAAAATCCATTAGCAGAACTGCCCACTGAATTCATTTCCACACACCCTGCTTCCATCCTATCTTTCCCCCCCCCCACCTCCCCCCCCCCCCGTCCAATCCCTCCCTACCCATGTCCAAGACATCTCACATGCCCTTCATCTCTTCAATGGCTTCCCTTTTCCAGGCCCCACTCCCTCATCTTTACTATGGATGCTCTACACCTCCATCCCCACTAGGAAGGCCTTAAAGCCCTCCGTATCTTCCTCAACTGCAGAACCAGCCAATTTCCCTCCAACAACACCCCCCTCTGCCTAGTGGAGCTGATCCTCACTCTTAACAACTCAGAAGGATCTTGACCTGAAACGTCACCAATTCCCTCCATCCAGAGATGCTGCCTGTCCCACTGAGTTACTCCAGCATTTTGCATTTATCTACTGAGTACTTATTATGCAATCCCTCAGTTTTAATAGTCTCAGTTTCTCATTTGGGCTCTTACATTTCCAGCCTACTAATTTGTAATTTTACCATGACTTCAGGTGTCAGGAGTTTCAGTTTTAGAGAGTTGGGAGTCTGTGGAATTCTCTGCCTCAAAGGGCGATGGAGTTCTCTGGATACTTTCAAGAGACATCTAGATAGGGCTGTTAAAGACAGTGCAGTCAGGGGATATGGGGAGAAGGCAGGAACGGGGCACTGATTGGGGATGATCAGCCATGATCACATTGAATGGCGGTGCTGGCTCGAAGGGCTGAATGGCCTACTCCTGCACCTATTGTCTATAGTTCTGCAATATTCTGCCTAAATTCTCAATGTTTTAGGATGCTCATTAAACACTTACTTTTTCAATTAAATTCTGTGGCAATTTAAAGTCTATAGTTGGTTATGTGTGATAATATCGGTTACCAGACTATGTTTGAGAAAGTTGCTGTGAAGCTTCCAGGAAAACATTAATTTATCTACATAATCAAATGTTGGCAGGTGAATAAATGTATAAAATCAACTGTTTGGCATTAATCACATTGATCTTCATTTTAGTCTCAATTTTCCCTAACAAGAAGCACTGTGAACACAAAAGCAAGGTGTCACTATCCATAGTAGTTCATAAGATAATGCAAGACGGTTGTTCAACTGTGGGGGGGGGGGGGGCTCATGGTCACTTAGAACTTTTTTCTCAATCATGCTTGTGCCTCCAAAGGAACTTAACCGTGACATTTCTTATTTCAGCAAATTTATTTCTAAAATCACTTGAGTTAATATGGAGTTATATATAATTAATATTGTAATCATATTAATTATTTCAATGAATCATATTATCCACTCCCAATTAATTAATTAATTAATTATATGGATTGTTGTAATTGGAGTTATACATAATTATATAAACTTAATATTGAGTTCATTTATCTTCAAGATATAAAATCATCTTAGGAGATTGAACCAGAGCTTTTCATTCGATCTAGAAAATAAACAGGGTAGAAGGGTTTTGATTCAGAGCCGTTTAAATTAAAAATACTATGTTTAATTTTAGGAACAAATCCAGGTCCCTTATATTGGCCTAGTATCCAAGTCACCCGTATACTAAAGGTCTATCAAGGTGAGTCTCCCTTTGGCCCTGTGTTTTGCCATTGATCCTTCTTTCTACTATTTGGCATCCTACATTGTTTCTCCAATGTAAAGATGCCACGTAAATGCAAATAATTGTCATTTCACCCAGACAGCGAGCAATGTATTCTCAACTGGTTATATTAATATACTTACTTTTTGTTTCAAACAAAAATCTTCTGCTGTAGCATGTGGCTTCTGCTTATGGATTAGAAAGTAAATTTGGTGTTTTACTGAAGCTTTTTTGTTGTTTACTCATTGTTGTGGCACTTACATATTTTCAAGAGACTCATTGCAAATCAGCGTGCTTCTCATTTGATCACTGGCCCAAGGTACAACATTTGCAGATAGGGGTTAACTTTAGCTTGAGGATTATTCAGTCCAATTCACAAGGTGGTATTCCAACACAAGTTTTATATTTTAGAACACTTGAGGCATGTAAAACTCAAGAAATGGGGCAAAGACAGTACTTTTCAATTCAAATGTTGTATTTTACGTCTTTTTATCAGAACCAATAACTTCCTGTAGCTTGCACCAGATAATCCTAAATATCTCTATGATCAGTTCACATAAGCACTTGCCTATTGTTCGCTGTTGTTTTCCCTTGTGTTAACGTACTATTTGAAAGGATGCCTTTCTATCAGCTAGGCTGTATAGTAACCATATACAACAGTATCGTAACAGTCTGAAGGGTCTCGACCCAAAACGTCACCCATCCCTTCTCCCCAGAGATGCTGCTTGTCCCTCTGAGTTACTCCAGCATTTTGTGTTTACCTTTAATTTAAACCAGCATCTGCAGTTCTTTCCTACACATGGTAACCAAGAAATCCTTGGTAAATTATTGAATGCAAACCTATTCATCTTCCTTTTTGTCAAAGTGCATACAATGAATAAAACAAGCTTTTCCTTTTAACATTGCTGCAATCATTTCTCAATAGACTAGAACATCAACTGTATGATAACATTATATTAAAAAAAGGTTTGCAGCAAATAAATACATTTGTTTCATCTCTGACTTTCTATTTTTATCTCCAGTCGCCAAGATTAACGACACATTGCTGCTGGCAACTCTTCCATACAAAGTAGTTGCTGTTATATCCTAGTGGATATTAACAGGTCATTTCCCCATACAGTGGATCATTGCCTGGATCACCTCTTCATTTCTTATGTATTTCCAGAGATTCAGTAGGCAAAAGCAGGAAATGACTTTTCTCTATCGAGTGGGGGTCATAGTTCCAGTTGCAAATGTAAACAAATAGCCATTGAACTTGATTGTTCCAACGCATTGCCTTCTGGCTTATTTTACCTCTTGCAAAGCTCATCCTTAACTCTTCGGCCTTTGTCCCCAATTTGCACAGTTCTGTTCAGCCAACAGGCTCTCCCATCCAACCCACTGTAGTTCTCAATTAAAAAAACATCTCAATTTAAAATGTTTATTCTTGTTTGAAAATACCCATCTTTGTAATCACGTCCAACTCTTTTCTGTGCTAAATGTGTTCTTGCAGTTCTGGCCTTGAATATCCTCGATTTTAATCACTTCATCACTAGCAATATTGCCTCCAGCCAATGACTGAGGCTCTGGAATTTTGTTCCTAATCCTCCTTTTTCCCTAGCTCTTATTTCATCTTTACTGTCTAACTTTAACTGTTTTAAAATATTTTTAAATAATTATATAATGCGAGTCAAAACTTTTCAATTTTTCTTTCTTTGTTTCATCCTCAACATGATTTGACTGCATTAAATCTATTTTACTAGACTTCCTGATTCAGCCACTGCATGATTCTTCAGAGGACACACCGTTGCTTTTCCTATCCTTGGAAGTCTACAATCATGTGCTAAATGTAAGAACAGATTCCCAGGCCATTATTTCTGCTGACTATAAAATCTGGGAAAACTGGTGGCTGAGCCCAAGCTTTAATCAAGTTAAATACTTAGCTCACAGTCTTGTAAGTAATGAGAAAAAAAGCTGTGTCAATCAGCAATTTACCATAACATTGCTAATTAAGGACAATATGAAACAAAATAGTAAATCAATGACAAACTAAACAAGACTTTTGTAATCTACTCCTGTTAATTGTTATTGCTTGAGTACATTATCCACTATTTAAACACAGGCATTTTGCAGTAAATAGCAGTTGAATAAATGGACCGTACAAATTAAGCGACTCTGAATTAAGAATTGACTGTATATGCACACTGTAAATTAATTCTTACCATGATAATCTAATGTTTTACTGAACCAGAGAAATAGCTTACAATGATAAAACGAGAAAAAAAGTGTAACTGTGTCGCTATGTTTGCCATATAGTTTAAATTTAGAATGCCAGTTTAAACATTGACAGCAGGCCGGATCTTTAAGAAGGTTCATACTGATGACACAATTAAGAATCTAGAAATCAACATTCTTTGTTTAGCAGGATCTCTTGATGCTGAACTAACACATTACATGATTCACATCATAATTTCAAATTACTGGAAAAATGTCATTGTTTTACATTTAACCTTACTGATCTCTGATCATATTACTTCATAGTTCGAAACTTGGTAGCACCGTGTTTAAAGATTATTGAGACATTTTGGCCAATTGGAGGAAAAGGAGTAACAAAGCTTCAATAGTCTGTCAGTATAAAATCTCTAAATAAATTGCATGCATAATTGTAAATGCTGGGAGTTGTAAAATTCTTTTGATGGCTTATTTGGATAAGGAGTCTGCACTCCTTAATAGCATGGCACAGAAACAAATTGTATTTGGATTGATTTATGGTCTGTGCTGAGTCAGCTTATCTCAGGTGGAATGCAACAATTGGCCTAAAAAAACCCTGGGATAGGAAGGCGAAAAGAATCAGTTAACATTCCTGCTCTAACTACAATCTGAAAGCTCCAGCTGGAAAGAACATATGTTTGTCTGTTGGGTGAGGAAAAGATAAGGCTTGGTTCCAATGGTCTCTATGATTGAACAGCCTGCTGACATTGATAGTTTGGCTTAAAATAATAACACATTGGATTTGATACCATAGGGCTGCTGAATTGGTATGTATTCGACATCTGTGTCTTCACATGAGCAAAGGGAAAAGTGAGACTAAACATTTGTTTCGATTGTACGATTAATACAATAGTCATGTAAGCAGTAAGTTCTGCTATTCATCAAAAATAAGCTGAAACACAAACAAGCCTTCACCTATCGCTGAAGAGTGGAAAGATTCCCGATTTTGTCTTGCCTGAAATCTTACGAATTTGCCTATAGTTTAATCAATTTTCATTTAAATTCATCGTATATCATTAAGGAATTTACATCGATTTTCAATATCTCTCTCAAATTCAACTTCCTGAAACTTACCATCTCTGTTGAACGATGATCTGAGGAAGAAAAGGTAAGCAGGATAATGGTCCACGTGGTGGTTATGTTTGCTAAACCTGATCTTAACCAGTTAACATTAAACATATTTCACAGTTGGACACATAGGTATCTTGCTTCAATGCAAAATAAAAGGGAATGCAGAAAGTTATGTGCGTGGTTTAACATACCATACGATTTTAAAAAATGTGAAAATATTAACTGTTCGGCAGTTTCACTTTCCCCACCTGAAAACCTTGGATTCTGGCTAAGTACTCTAGCTGCTGAGAGGGTTGTACTGCTGAACAGGGGGAAGCTGGAGCTTTTCCTTTCAAACTTATAGCTTCTGCAGTTGGGGATGTCCCATTCAACAGAAGCTCCCTTGCAATAGTTGCTGTGTTGCTTGTAGTGCTGAAGAATGAACTACATCCTTGATTTATTTCTTTAGGTGTCAAATAGTTCATGGTAGGAGCTGCCTTGTTACGACTTGCTTCCATCTCTTGGTAAACATCAGGGGAGAGATGGAGAATTCCCTTCTGGGCTGCAAATGAAAGAAAACATTGATCATGTCAAAATTACCTTTATTTCCCATGTGAAATTGCATTGTTAATATCTTGACTTTTATTTGATTTATAAACTGCAACTACATATTAAAAACCCTAGATGTAGTAACCGCCTGGAAACACAATTGGAATTTAATATATTGCAATTTGATAATATACTACATTGTAAAAGATTTGCTTTTTAATTTAGTGCATTTATATTTCAATACCTCTTTCATCGGTGATTTCGTAAGATGGATACTCTCTTACACATGAACTTGAGGGATAATTTTCCCCTCGCCTTGTGCAAGTCCAACGTGCAACTCATGCACAATCAGAGGATGAATGCAAAGTTCGGAGAAAGTCTTAATTAGCCATCACTGGTCAATATTCATACTTAATCACGGTGACCCTACCCATTATAAAAATAATGTATTTAAAAGCATGCCTCTTCTATCAAGAGGAATCCTTTATTAATTATGGATGGATGGAACAATCATTCATAAACTATTAGATTTGATCAATAATTGTAGCTTCCCACCTTTTATAAAATAGTCCAAGAGACTAAATAAATGAAAGCCAGGTCAAAGGCATGACATGTACTTTCTGGTCTTGTAAAGAGGCAGATAAGAAAGTCAATGCCAGAAGATAACAATTAGAAACACAAAAAATATCCTTTATTATAAAATTAAACATTCACCAAGACAGAATAAATAATAGCTACTGTATGAAATCTGAAGCCATTGAAACTATAGCAGAATTATCACAGCAATAATAAAACAAAAGGATATTATTCTATAACTTTTTATCACAAGATTCATCTTCAAGAACAAAAATACTGATGAGTATTGAAGAACATTTTGAGAAGAATAGTTTTAACTAAATGTAAAGAAATATGCTAAAAATGTCACCTATACCCACATGACTATTATTTTGCACACTAGTGTTCTAACATTACTAAGGTCACTCAATCTGCTTTTGATCAACAACAAATGTCCTTTTCACACTTTAGGCAGACAACGTTACTTGTTTCATGCTGTCAAGTTGGAGATCAGCAGAGGTACTTCAGATGTGATAATTAGACAACAAAACATGACTAATCATGAATGTGAACATTACATGGCTAATTTTGTTATCAAATGGTAACGGTAGCTAAATAAATATTCCCGGGCATGATACTTCTTACACACTTCTGCTTCTTCTCATGCCCTTCAGATTATTTTTCTCACATTTGTTAAACAAAACCCAATTGCAACATAGTGGGTTTTTTTTAATTATTGCCTTAGAGAGTTATGACCTTGTGAGTATCTGTGGAATTAAACTTGATATAATGCTTAAATATTTGTTCCAACTTAAAGGAAATAATTTGTGTCTTGCTTTTAGTTCATGACTAATGAGTTCATGACTAATTTTGTATATGTGTACTTACGTTTCTTCTGGACAGGACAGTGTCAGTGACCGAATGGCAAAGCAGCATAATTGCCAGAACAATTAGTAGTTTGTATCTGTGCTGTGAGTAAAAGCAGACCTTCTGCACAGAGAATCTTAACATTTAAATGGATCTAATGTTTTAAAACTACAATTTTAGCATTGATCGAAAAACTATTGCAAAATATTGAGTTAACGCAAAGTGTAAATGGTGATCTTCATTTCTGAATGCAGTTCCACATAGAGTAAGTCGATGGTAGACCGAAAATGATTGCAGCATTTCTGGAGAGAAGGAATGGGGGACTTTTCGGGTCGATACCCCATATAAGATAACCAGTGTAACTCTTCAGTTAAGGTTTTCATGCCAAGTATAACCATGTGGAATGGATAGAAACTTAAAAATTTGAATCAGAAATAGGCCACATAGTCCTTTATACCCATTTCACCACTGAACACAAAATCTTGACTGAATATCATATCTTAATATCATATTTCCACTCTCTCCCCATAACCCTTGACATCATCTGTACCTTCTAATCTATCTAGCTCTTTCTTAAATACATACAGTGGCTTGGATTTTATCTTCTTCTGTGGCGTAGAATTCCATAATCCTTTAAGTGAAGAAATATCTCCTCAGTTCTAAAGGTTTTGCCCTATATATCTACATGTGTGACCCTCATCTTTCCTGCATCTTGACTGCCAATGGCCTATGTTATTTCCTCTCAGTCATCGGATCGCAAATGAACATACCCCTAACTGACCCAATCTCTCCTGATAAAACAGTCCTGTCATCCCAGGAATCTGCCTGATCAACATTCACTGCACATTCTCAAAATCAAGTACATCCATCCTTAGGTAAGCAGACAAAACTGCTCATAATTTTAATTTTACTTTACAACGAGCTAAATTATCTCAATCCGAAATAGCAATTAAGTCAACCCTCAATACAAGATAACAATGCTCTTCATTAGACTATTTCTGTTCAGCAGCTTCGGTCTCGATCTGAAACGTTACCTATTCCTTTTCTCCAAAGGTGCTCCCTGGCTTGCTGAGTTACTCCAGCTGTTTTGTGTCCTTTGAATATGTTCTATATTTCAGGAGTTTGCTCGTATCAAGATAGACACCATAAAATTGTGGTCTCAAGGAGATAAACACACCTTCAATTTCCACCCCTTCGGTTAGCAAGATGAATAATGGTCTCGACGCAACTGTGAATTTAAAATGGTGACTTAATTGAACACCAAGTATTTTTATTTGATTTTCTGGAAGTCATGGTACACTTCCAAAGCAAAATGGAAATAATCTGAAAAATTGTGAATCTGTGGTATAATTACGAACAAATATTGTCATTTCTGCTGTCTCTACTCAGTGCCACAGACTTAAGCATGTACTTTATCAAAGCTGTAGAGACTTGCCAGATATAAGACCGGTTATTGTGCAGTTTCAGAGTGAATGCTTTTAATCAGAGATGAGATCCATCCTCGTAAATGGACATTCAGAATGTTTCGTCAGATCAATATCAACCAATGAGACCATTTCAGAAGCAGATCTTTTGGCAACCACTCGGAATAAACAGCTGCTAATATTCTATTGCGGGAGAAAAACTGTTGATCTGATTTCTTCCATGTTCTGCCAATTTTTTGGAACAGGAAGTTCTTTCACACCTTCTTTCTTATATTCAAGATCACATACAAAATCTGAATGAAATGAACCAGATTTATTTGAATTGACCTTTACTAGTCAGGGTGGAATCAGATTGCAGTTTTACTGACCAGAAGTATGCATGAACCATTTCATATCCTGTATAAATGGAGTGCCACCTATGGCAAGATGCTATTCTTTGACTGCAGGTCAGCTTCTCCACCATAATACTGAATAACCTCATCTCTGAACACCTGGACCTTGGCTTCCAGGCCTCCATTTGCAACTGGCATCTGGATTTCCTGACCGACAGACTTCAGATGATTATAATTGCTCTGCTACCTGCACACCCTTACTGCATGGCCAAGATCAGCACCAACTCAATCTTAAGGTTCACCGATGAAACCATTATAGTTGGCCAGATCAATGCAGCAATGAGAAGGACTACGGGAAAGAGATTGGAAACCTTCTGTCATGGTCAGAACAATGACCTTGCCCTTAAATTCAACAAGACTAAAAAGTTGGTTCTTGAGCTAAGGAAGTGATGGGATGAACACAACCCTGATTTTATTGCTGTCGAGACAGTTGACAGCATCAAGTTTATCCATATCACCAGCAACCTAACCTGGTCCCTTCACACTGAAGGGATTATTAAAGCGTATTTACTTTAATAGGCATCCAAGAAGACTTTACATGTCCACAAGGATTCTTTTGAACTTTCAGAATTGTGCTACAGAAAGTATTCCGATGGGATGCATCTCATGGTGTGGTAACTGCTCTGCTGTTGGCTACTTGAACCTGCAGAGAATGGTTAACATAGCCCAGTCCATCACAGGCTCAGCACTTCCTTCCATCTTCATGGTGTGTTGAATCAGGAAGGTTGGAAATATCATAGGAACATAGAAAATAGGTGCAGGAGTCAGCTCTTCAAGTCAGCACTGCCATTCAATATGATCATGGCTGATCATCCAAAATCAGAATCCCATTCCTGCTTTTTCCCTATGTCCCTTGATTCCTTTAGCCCTAAGAGTTATATCTAACTCTCTTGTCACAGACATCTGTGATCCTGGCCATTCCCTGTTCTCTCTTCTACCTCTGGGAGAGGACGCAGTTGCTTGAAAGCCCAGACATCCACATCTACGAACAGCTTTTCCCCCCACTGCTCCCAGACCCTTGAACCAACCACTCTTTCAATCGCTTCTGCTTTCCGTAGAGACCGTACCCTCCGTAACTCCCTGGTCAATTTGTCCCTTCCCACCCAGACCACCCCCTCCCCTGGTACGTTCCCCTGCAACCATAGGAAATGCTACACTTGTCGCTTTACCTCCCCCCTCGACTCCATCCAAGGACCCAAACAGTCTTTCCAGGTGAGGCAGAGGTTCACCTGCGCCTCCTCCAACCTCACCTACTGCATCCACTGTCGTAGGTGTCACCTTCTCTACATCGGCGAGACCAAGCGTAAGCTCGGCGACCGCTTTGCCCAACACCACCGCTCAGTCCGTACTAACCAACCTGATCTCCCGGTTGCCCAGCACTTCCCCTCCCATTCTGAATCTGACCGTTCAATCCTGGGCCTCCTCCATTGCCAGAGCGAGGCCCAGCGCAAATTGGAGGAACAACATCTCATATTTCGCTTGGGTAGTTTACACCCCAGCGTAATGAACATTGACTTCTCTAATTTCAGGTAGTCCTTGCTTTCTCCCTCCTTCCCCTCCCCCTTCCCAACTCTCCCACATAGCCTACCGTCTCCGCCTCTTCCTTTCTTTTTCCCTCCCCTCCCGACATCAGTCTGAAGAAGGATCTCGACCCGAAACATCGCCCACTCCTTTTTTCCATAGATGCTGCCTCACCCACTGAGTTTCTCCAGCATTTTATGTCGACTCTTTCAATCACAATCACAATAATACTTTATTATCCATATATGTTTTGCAACATACAAGGAGTTTCATTTGCCAAGTCAGTCAAACAAATAAAACGCAACAGAACATACAAAACACATTTTGACATAAACATCCACCACAGATACTCCACATTCCTCACTGTGATGGAAGGCGAAAAAAAGTTCAATCTCTTCCCTCGAGTCCTCCGTTGACGGAACGATCTTCACTCCGTAGCTGGCGGAGTTTTAGGCCCTCCGCGTCGTGGAGATCCAGCTCCTGCATCGAGGGGATGTCAGCTCCCCCTTCTTGGCGATCAAACCCCGCGTCGGGGCTGGTCGAGCCTCTGCGTCCGTCGGAGCTCCCGACTAGCCTCTCCCAAGAATCTCAAGGCAAGCGTTCGGCTCCGATATTAAGTCAGCGCCCCACGGTGGCGCCCGAGGTCAGTCTGAGGAGGCTTCCGGCTCCATCGATGATAGGCTGCAAAACGACCGGAGATGCGACCCGGAAACATTGTGTCTTCGGCAACGTAAGAAACTGGAAAATAAGTTTCCCCTTTCCCCCCCCCACATAAAACAAACCGGAGAATATTTACAAAAACTTATAAAACGCACTAAAAAAGTCTGTTAGCGGGGCTGCCAATCGTTCGGTGCCCCTGGTGTTCAGACCCCCTTTCCAGAGGAGTTACCCTGCACTCTTAAGGGCCTGTCACACTTGGCCGTCATTTGCTCGCCATTTACGCGACCTCGTCATCGTGTTGAGACGCATGGGTAGCATGTGGGCAGCGCGGGATGGTCGCATGGAGAAGCGCGGAGTGGTATGGAGTTGCGAGTGGTATCGAGGCGCACGAAGATTTTGTAGGGCACAAAATCTTCGTGCGCCTCCGGCGTGACGTATCGCGTACGCACACGGGCGTATAGCATTTGCACGCAGGCGTCCTGACCTCGTACGTGTAGTGCGTGGAAACGCATGATTACATTACCGTGCGTAACCCTGTGCTGTCGGCCCGCCTGTTACGCAACATGGATATAAGCGAGCGATTTAAAAATTTGCACAGTTTCGTAGAGAAAACTACAAAGTGAACACCAAAATATACTAAACCGGAAAGCGCAAAAGTGAATTGATGCTTCACTTGCAGTGACTGCTTGGGTCCCTGGATTGTGGGTGAGGAAGAGGTTAAAAAGACAAATGTTGTATCTCCTACAGCTGGATGAACGAATGACACGAGAAGGGGTGCAGTTGATAGAAATGGAAGAGCAAATCAGATAAGTGATACAAAATGCTGGAGTAACTCAGTGGGACCGGCAGCATCTCTGGAGAGAAGCAATGGGTGACGTTTCGGGTCGAGACCCTTCTTCAGACTGAAGTCACTAGCGGCCTGTCGCGTGAATGACAGCCAAGTGGGACAGGCCCTTTACTCTTAACTCTACCTCATTGAGTTATTCCATTCCTGCTCTTCAGTATCAGGTTTGCACTACTTCACATTCCACCATTCTGCTGTTTTGCACTTTTCATTGTATATATTGTATCTATCATTATCATTTGTATACTGTTTACTTTATAAGCTTCATGTGAACAAGGAATTTCATGGTGCCAATGACAACGAACCAATCTGAATCTGAATAAGAATCAGAATTTTGTTTCTAGACTGCACTGAGAAAAACGAGACACTATCTCTGCATACCTCTCAAAATCTTGAATGTTAAATTAAGATCATCCCTCGTTACTCTAAACCCCAGTGAGTGTAGGTCTCTGCATTGCACATCTATAATCCAAAGCAAAGCTTCATGTAATTTGAGTTTGAAGAATGATTCCGACTCGAAACATCACCTATTTCTTTTCTCCAGATGTACTGCCTGATCCGCTGAGTTACTCCAGCATTTTGAGTCTATTTTCGGTATAAACCAGGATCTGCAGTTCCTTCCTACACTTCATATACTTCAGTTTAGTTTAGTTTATTGTGACGTGTACTGAGGAACAATGAAAAGCATTTTTGGTGCGTGCTATCCAGTCAATTGAAAGACTATAAACAAGCTGCCCACAGTGCACAGATGCAGAGTAAAGGGAATAATATTTAGTGCAAGATAAAGTCCAGTAAAGTCTGATTAAAGATAGTTCAAGGATCTCCAATGAGGTTGAATGTAGGTCAGGACCGCTCTCTAGTTGCTGATAAGAACATTCAGTTGTGTAGGAAGGAGCTCCAGATGCTGGTTTAAACCGAAGATTGACACAAAAAGCTGGAGTAACTCAGTGGGACAGCCAGCATCTCCGGAGAGAGCAATTCCAGTTACTGGGATGAAATTGTCCCTGAATCTGGAGGTGTGCGTTTTCATACATGCCTGGTGGGAGAGGGGAGAAGAGGGAATATCCGGGGTGAGACCCGTCCTTGATTGTGCTGGTGGCTTTGCTGAAGCAGCGTGAAGTGTAGATGGAGTCTATGGAAGGGTGGTTGGTTTGTGTGATGATCTGGCTTGCGTCCACGATTCTCTGCAATGTCTTGGATGGGGCTGCTCCCAAACCAAGCTGTGATGCATCCTGATAAAATGCTTTCTATGGCGCATCAGCAGCAGTTGGTGAGAGTTGTTGAGGACATGCCGAACTTCCTAAGATTTCGAAGGAGGTAGAGGTGTTAATGTGCTTTCCTGGCCATGGCTTCAATATGGCTGGTCCAGGATAAGTTGCTGGTGATATTTACTTTTAGGAACTTGAATATTTCAGCCCTCTCTACTTCGGTGGCGTCAATGTATACTGTGGTTGATAAAAATACATCTATTGATGCTCCTGAACACATCATCAGTGATGTAACCTGGGGTCATTAGGTGTTTTGGGTCTTTCAACATCAGACACCCTCACCCAGGCGACCCAGCCATGGTTGATCAGACCACGACTTGTGTCCAGGTGGCATTCGTGCCTGGACACAAAGGACCATGGACTTTCTCTCCTGATCCAGAGCCATCTCCAGGCCTTCTCCGCTGCCTCTGTGATGTTCTTGATGGCTCTTCTCTTCTCCACTCCGTTAATGCCCAGTGCACTTAAGGCTTTGTAGAGCGATTGCCCTGCAAAACCACTGCAGCCAACCTCGTTGGGCATTCACCTTGCCTTCCAGCCCTGCTTACAGCAGTCTATGACCAACTCTTCGTACTTGGTCATCTTCCTTTCATGGGCCTCCTCCAGACGGTCCTCTCACGATACCGTCAGTTCCAACAAGACAATGTTTTTGGTTGCCTCTGAGACCAGGAGGATGTCTAGCCTCAGGGTGGTTGTGGCAATGTGCTGTGGGAACTTCAGCTGTTTCACCAGGTCTATAGAAAGCTGCCAGCCCTGCACAGTCGCCGGGATTCCTGACGGATTCCTGGTTGCTGTGGTTCTTGGCAGTTGCACTCCGGCCTTCATGAAGGTGATCATCTGGCTGCTGATCCCCATGATGATGGCTTTTGCAATGGGTTTAAGAACCTGGTCGTGACGCCAGGTGTACCGGCCCAGCCCAAGAGTCTTTGGGCAGCAGCTCAGGATGTGTTCCAACGCCCCACTTTGCCCCAGATGAAGAGCTCTGTGGCTGGGCAGGACATCATACACTGCCTGGACCAGGAAATTGATGCGCTGTGGTTCAGCCTGCCTTTCGGTCCATGGCCTGCTCCCACCTTGTCCAGGCTCCCTGCTGCCTCAAGCCAACCGCTCTGGTTTACCTCTCCTCCTCCACCACTGCCCTCACTTCCTCCTGGACCAGCCTGCGCTTCTCCTTCCCCTCGGCTTTGTCAAATTGGGCAGTTGGGAAGATTCCCAGACCAGCTCTTCTCCGAGTCACTGCTACCACCAGGACTCTGTGCCGTATCCGAGACTCCGCTTGCAGCACGGCTTCGCCGGCTCTCCACTTCCTCCCAGTTTTCACCTCCACCCCTGCCTGAGCCACCTTGGGATCGCTGGAGTCCCTGTATAGCATCACCTCTCTGGTCCGAGTCACCTTAAACTCCTCCTCCAGGGACTTCAGGGGCAGCTGGAGCTTGGTGTTATTTCCGTAAAGGGAGATGCTGCTAAGGCTCATGGGCAGTCCCAGCCACCTCCTGAGAAAGCTGCTGACTTTCCTCTCCAATCCCTCTACGATGGATTTTGGGACTTCGTAGACAAGCAGTGGCCAGAGTATCTTTGGCAGGATACCATGCTGGTAAATCCATGCCTTGGCGGGAAGCCCCGACCGGTCCACTGCTCTCAACCAACTCTCCAGCTCCTGACAGGTTGCCTGGGCTGATGCTGTATCCTTCAGGCTGCTGTTAAACACCTTGCCAAGACTCTTCACTGGCCTTTCGGAGACAGTTGGGATTGGTGTCCCTTCGATGCTGAAGTGGAACCTGTCCATGACTTTGCCCTTCTTCACCACCAGTGACCATGATTTTCCTGACTTAAACCTCATCCTTGTCCATCCAATCCGTTTCTCCATCAGTGTACCTCTTCGCTTTCTGACGTCGATCATATTCTTCCTTATCTTGCTGACATTGAGGGAAAGGTTGTTGTCTTGGCACCAAGCTAGGAGTTTCTCAATCTCCTTCCTGTGCTCTATCTCGTCACTATTTGATATCCGGCCCACTACGGTGGTGCCGTCTGCTTGTGCTGTGATCAGAACCACAACCAATAATAAAACCCATCTGTGTTTAAGTTTAAGTGCTTCAATGAATTCTGTGGTCTTCCTCTTATTGTTGTCAGACACGAAACAGAGAGATTTTATTTCGTAAGGAGCAAGTAAAATAGAGTCTTTGATGTTTCGAATGAGATTGAAATTCTTTCAAGTGTCTTGAAAGTTACCTCTGAATTTCACACAGTAGTCACACTTGTCCTCGTAAGTGACAAAATAAGTTTATTTTCATCAGAAATCTCTTGTTCATCACAGAGTACTTGTGAGCACAGTCTAACCTCAAGCTGTTGCTGAGATATTGATTGGGATGTTACAGGAAATCTCAAAATAATCAATTAATCTGATATTTCATTGTAGAAATAAGGAAATTCAGAGCACAGAAGAAGCCCTTTGGTCTGTCGTATCTCTGCTGTCCAAATACAACCAGGTAGACTAATCCCATTTCCCAATTTACGGTCCACAACCCTGCAGGCCATACCACATCAAGCATGGCTAATTGTGTTGTGGTTTTATGGCTTCACCCTCTCTCACGCTATGCTCTTCAAAGCCCTAACTCATTTTGGAATCAAAGGATTTTTCACCGATCTTCAATCTGATCACAGCTCCTGATAAAACAACTTCTCCGTTATGAGAAATAAGAGTTTCCAATTGGTGCTGCACATTAGCTCCACTCCAGCTTGTTCAAGGTGAGATACAGCATTGCAGCAAAAATGAGTGAAGCAGATACCAGGCATTTATGCATCCTTGCTTGATGCCAGTCTGCATTCAGTCTCTGCAGAAGGCTGTTGAGGAGAAGACAATGGATATTTTTAAGGCAGAGATAGATACACAGCGATAATAGTTTCTTGATTAGTACGGGTATCAGGGGTTATGGGAAGAAGGCAGGAGGATGGAGTTAGGAGAGAGAGACAGATCAGCCATGATTGAATGGCGCAGTAGACTCCGAATGGGCTGAATGGTCTAATTCTGCTCCTTTCACTAATGACCTTATGCATTAAGATTGGTTCTTTTGTGGATCTATTCCTTAGGATCACGGCTTGGAAGCACCATGAGACAAACACAATGGTCTCGATGGGCCGAATGGCCTAATCTTGCTCCAATTACATGAACAATATGAGCCACATTTTCACACAGCCAAGTTAGAGGAGGGTGCTGCACAGTGCCTCCCAATTGATAAGAATTAAAGGCTTTAGAGAGGTCACTTTAGTCCATGTCCGGTTGTTGGTGGTGAGCCCTGCTTTTATTTTGGCGGAGCTGTGCAGTGAGGATCACATCCACTGTGCCTCAAGATGAATGGTATCCATAGTATAAGTCTGAAAAAAGCAATGGGGCCACAGGGGAAAGAAGCGAGGAGGATAATGATAATGACAGTCCAAGTGGCAGGGCAGGTAGCAGTGACTGCAACTGGATTAATCTCCCCGCTTGAAGAAATTGATGCTTACAACATCCCTGAATTGTGCCAAATAAATAGCTTTAATAATAAATCAGGTGAAAGTAAACTTATTTTGTCACGTACAAAGACAAATATGATTATTGGAGAGGTCTTCATGTGATATTAGTTACATAAATCCTTTGCTCATACTTTTATAAGGATGATAAGATTTGTAGATTAATTGGAAATTCAGAAAATCGTTGCAAATCGTATATTTTGTTAAGGTAGCTACACTAAATAAGTGTTTTATTTCTTCAATTTAAATGAACAGTGAAGGCAAATTATTGTAGTAAGGAATAGGATTAATAAAACAGCTTGCAATATAGCAGATAAAGTGCCCCAAAAACTATATTTTCATTTGCTACCTGTCGGAACTGTTCCCTCTTCTGCAAAGATTATCTCCAGGCTGAATAGTTCCCTGTGGCGTACCGGTAAAACTTATTTGTACATAAAAAGGGCACATTATGTTACATTTAATACTATATTATACTAATAGTTAATAATGTCTTAGTTTTGCTTTGCTGTTAATTTTGCTGTTAATTTCCTTTTTGTTTTTTTAATCCTAAAACCAACTTGCACTCGTCTGCCAACGAGAGAAAGATTGAAAACCTCCCCCAAGCATATGATTTCATACAAACTTGGGTGGAGTGATTACACTTCTGGTTGTCATTACACCCTTTGTGGAGGTATGCAGCCTCTGTTGGTGCTTTTAGATTGCATTGCTGCATTTGAGAGAATAGGACCATCAGACAATGAGAACGAGAGCACCTTGAAAGACTCAAAGAAAAAAGGTCTTTGGCCCTTGAGAGGAGTCCAGTCAACACAATTTATAGTTTTCACCTTCTGCCAGCAACAAGGGAACCACGGGTTTGCTGTCAGCTGCAGTTTTTAAATTCAAGAATGCCTTGACTGATGATCCAACTGGGACAGAAAGCATACTATGTGTGAAATTGCAGCTCTTAACCTTTTACTAAATGATTTCAAATTAAAACTGCTCTCATTGTTCTTAAATAACAAACACAAACGTGAACAGGATGTGTTGTTCAGCTTTCCAGTACAGTGAGAAAGACATTACAGTTCAAGGTTGAATAACTTGTGCAGAGTTCAAGTGTTCTCAGATTTATGTCAAAACTAATGCTTGATTGTATTGTTCAAAAAGTATGCCTTTATGGTCTCCAACTTGGAATGAACGGATTGACCAAATCCAATGCTTATTGAGTCATAGACACAACAGTACAGAAGCAGGCCCTTCGGCCCAACCTGTCTATGCTGCCCAAGATGGCCCTTGTATTTGGCCATCTAAACCTTCATGTACCTGGCCAAGAATCCTTTAAATGGTGTTATAGTACCTGCCTTAATTACCTCCTCAAGCAGCTCATTCCATATACCCACCACCCTCAGTGTGAAATAATTGTCCCTCAGATTCCTATTACTACTTGCCCCTCTCACATTAAACCTATATCCTCTGGTTCTTGATTCTCCTATTCTGGATAAAAGATTCTGTGCATTCACCCTGTCTATTCCCTTCATGATTGTATACATCTCTATAAGATTACCCCTCATCCTTCTGCGCTCCAAGGAATAAAGTCCTAGCCTGCCCAACCTATCCATATAGCTCTGTCTCTCAAGTCCTGCCAACATTTTCAAAAATGTTCATTGCATGTTTTCCAGCTTAATGACATCCTTCCTACATCAGGGTGGCCGTAGTACTCATGCAGCTCACCAATGACTTGTGCAACAGTAACAAAATGTCCCAACTTCCATACTCAATATCTCGACGGTGAGGGCCAATAACCACCCTATCTACCTGTGACATCACTTTCAGGGAAGTATGTACCTGGAGCTCTAGATAGCTCTGCTCTACAACATTCCCAGGGCCTTCCATTCACTCTGAAGGCCCTGCTCCAATTTGACTTCCCAAAATCCAACACCTCGCATTAATCTGCATGAAACCCCATTAGCCATTCCTCAGCCCTCTTGTCCAGCTACCACAAATGTTGATAACTATTTTGACTGTCTCCGTTACGAACTACTTTAGCAGTACTACTTACCAGTCAGTAGTAGTACAACTATCTGCTGGCTATCATGTTGCTCACGTTTCCAACTGTAAGTGATGTTAAATAATATTTAGAATTATTGACAGTAAGCTCCTCTCCATGTTTTGCAGCTTTAGATATGTGATGAATCATTCAGCCACAGAGCTGAAGAAGTACTTGAGTCTTTGCTGGGTTTCTGCATTCAACTGTGTGAAGATTGCATTCTACAATAGAGCTCAGTACTTCATGGAAAGACACAAAATGCAGGAGTGACTCAGCGGGTCAGGCAGCATGGATAGGTGATATTTCGGGTTGGGACTCTTCTACAGACTCTGAGATGAGTCGAAAGCGACTTGTTGAGCGCGAAGACAAGTTCTGCCAGGCAGAGAAGAGTGTTAGTAGAGGGAAATTGGTTAGGTCTGAGATGAGTCGAAAGATTGTTGAAGGTGAGTGAGAGAAATCGAAAGAGTATTCAAAAGAAAGTCGAAAGTCTTAAGTAGGATCCCTACCGCAATGTCACCTATCCATGTTCTCCAGAGATACTCTCTGACCCGCTGAGTGACTCCAGCATTTTGTGTCTTTCTTGTTGTTACCTCAACACTTCTTGGGTTAGGAAGTATAGATAAAATGTTAAAGTCATTACACAATAGCTTCCAATTAAAGGATTTATAATCTTTGAGTTAGGACAGAAACAATTTGATTTTTTATGCAACCCACACACTTTTGAATGACGACCTATGTGGGGGAAAAAAAAGAGAGGATGGGAGAGAACACAATGGAATTATACCTCAGGAGGAGAGGCAGACAAAATATTTTTGGAACAAAATAAATAAATTGATTCAAACAGTGATGTTCGTTGTTGCACAGGAGAGTTATGAATATTAAAGTCTGCTGGAAGTGAGGTTTTTCTCTCGGCAAATATGAGATAATCGCAAAAAGAGAATAGTATTAGTAACTTGTGTACATTCCAACTCAAATATATTAAACAATCGATATCAAGCAACAACTACAAAGTAGCAATCTTATCAATCAAGCTGACATGATGACAGCCACAGCAAGGTTACATTTCTGTAGGCTTGAGGTCACTCCAAGGCATTTATTTAAAAAGGATAACACACAAATTCTGTTTCATGATTTTGTCACTCTTTGCACTTTTCTTTTCTGGAAGTGTGATCTGAGATCTCACATGTTCTTGAGATCTTTCTGATCAGCATTTCATCACAGTTGCACATTTACCCACTGAAACAGACGGGGGACTTTAGACATCGTCCATAGTTCCAGTCAGCAGCATTTATAAGCAGTATTAATCATATTAAAGGATTGGAGGGAGTGTAATTATTGAGCATTAAACATTATTTACAGTTCTATCCCTCCAAATTTACACCTATAAAATATTACAACTGACATTCAATTCTGTTTTTGATATTTTCATTGAAGCACTGGAGGGCAGCACGGTAGTGTAGCGGTAGAACTACTGCCTTACAGCGACAGAGACCTGGGTTCGATCCTGACTACGGGTGCTTGTCTGTACGGAGTTTGTATCTTCTCCCCGTGACCTGCTTGGGTTTTCTCCGAGATCTTCGGTTTCCTCCCATACTCCAAAGGCGTACAGGTTTGTAGGTAAATTGGCTTGGTACAGGGTGTAAGGTGCAGGGTAATGTGAATGCGCGGGGATCGCTGGTCGGCACGGACTCAGTGGGCCGAAGGGCCATGTTTCCGCGCTGTATCTCTAAACTAAATTAAAGTAAACAGTGAGCTCTAACGTCACTGTCAGGCGAAATGGGCTAATCTAGATACTGGGACTAGAGTGAGCTGGGAGGACACAAATGAAACAAAATGTCGAAGTACCTCGGTTAAGGGTTGCATCGTTACCAATTTTAAATCATCATACTTTTAGTGCATCTTTCAGGATGGTCTGTTTTCATAAAAATTTGGAAAATTTGGATGTTTGGTAAAATTAAGATTAGGTTTAAGAGTGAGAACCATAAGTTTAGAATCAGAATTATTATATTGCTGAATGATGCACCACAAAAAGCTGTTCAGTCATTTGTGCCCGTGTTAGCTCTTTTCCACCACTCTGTTAATGTTTTAACCCTTCACATATTTCTCCAATTAATTTTTGATTGCTACTACTGCTCTGTAGCCTTTCAGTCCACAGCTAACTTCAGTACTCTATTCTTCCATTAAATTAAACTTTTTTAAATGGCTTTTTCAGAAAATGGCTTCAAATGGCTTTCTCAGGAAATGGCTTTTCTCCGCTACCTTCAGAGCCTTGTATGCATTATGGTCCAGATCTCTGTTCTGAAGCCCACTTCAAAATTGTACAATTTGGTTCAGCCGACTTCTCATCAGTCTTCCAATCAAAATGAATAGCTTCATGTCCCTGTGTTAAATTTCATTTGCCAGGCTGTCACATCCAATAGTTTATCATTTATCCCCCTCATTGCTTACTGCGTTCCCAAACTTGGATCAACTGAAAACTTTGAAATTATAACCTGTATAACCAAGACCCAGTCTATGCAATACATCAAAAAGAGCCCTGTTTCCTGAGGAACATCGCACTTACTTAAATCCAATCTGTAAAATAACCATTATTACACTCAGCTTTGTTTCTTTGCCAATTTTGTATCCGTGCTGCCACTGTCCCTTTAATAGTTTGGGGTTTAATTTAGCTAACAAAAGCCATTTAAAGTCAAAACAAGTATATCCCCGTTACGGAATTTTATCCTGGTCAATGGCCTCCAGCCTGAATATTGTCCTTCCATTACCACCCCCTGTCTTTTAACAGCACCCTAAGCCAGTTCTGAATGCATACAACAAAGTCACTGTTAATCTTGTGTACCTTAATCTTCTGGATCACCCTACCATGGGGGACATTATCAAATGCTTTCAAATCTATATAGACAACATCCACTGCCCTACCCTCATCGATCACCTTTGTCATCTCCTCAGAAAACTCAGTCAAGTAGCAGCCTATAATTCCCTGGATTATCTCCACTTCCCTTCTCAAACACAGTACTTATTTGGGACATGTTCCTCTGCCTCCGCAAAAAGATTCATTTTTGGTCTTTAATAGTCTCTTCATTTTTTTTAGATTAATCCATAACTATTTACTTGTTTAAGCATTCTACTTTTATTAGGGCAGTTCACTGCTACTGTAAAGCTTATAATTATCAAACATCCTTGGCTATCTTGAAAGCTCTATATTTGAATACTCTTTATTTCCTCTTTTCCAAAATGTCCCTGCTTTGTATCTAAATATGCTCGCCTTGTTCAAGGCCTTTCATTCTCCCACTCCATTTTGCCAACCAACACTTGATTCCAATTTATCTGAGGCTGATAATTATTCTGCAGATAATAAATGAACCACTTCCTCAAGGCTGCGGAGAAATGACTAAAGTATCAATGTTCAATGCTCAAACACATTGAAAGCCCAGACCTTAGTCTGCAACAAACAGTTTGGGATGGTACGCTTCAGTTATTTATAAGCACAACAATATGGAAGAAAGACACGCGCCAATATAAATTAAAAAACGGTTTCAGTGAAGCTTGACAATAACTAAAAATCCATTTCATTTTAAAACTGCTATCAAGATTGAAAACTACTCACTATTTGGTTGATCAGCAAAAGTGACCTTCCGTCCATCCCAGCTCTTTTCAACAGGCTGCAATATTAAAAAACAAAAGAATAAACACCCAGTACAACATTTACGATAACATTCTATCAAATAGATTAAAAATGTCTTATCACATATTTCATAATCCACTTGTGTTACATTATTTTCCCTTCGCATTAATATTTAATGGGGGGGAATTAAAATTGATGTTGACCTTTTCCTGATGATTTTGACCAGGGATTGTGGCTTTATATCCAAGCTGCAGCAACATGACTTCGGTTGCATTCCGCTTTGCAACTTTCTTGTTTGGACCTGTTCCGGTAGTCATCTCAATGCCTACTTTGACCTAAAGGATCAACACAACAATTAATAACTTTCTATTTAATCCCCATTATCTGTATTCACAAAGACAAGGATAACATTCCATGAACCATTACAAATTTAAATATATTCCGACATCAAAGCGTTTTTTAAAAAATCCAATCGTACATTTTTTAACTAAAAGGTGAGCTGATAGACTAACCAATGTTTAACTTTCTTTTCATAATAATCATAATCAGAATTTATTAGGCAAGTATGTTTCGCAACATATGAGGAATTTGATTTGCCATACAATCAAACTAATAAAAAGCAACAGAACACACAAAATACATTTTAACATAAACAGCCACCACAGTGACTCCTCCACATTCCTCACTGTGATGGAAGGCGAAAAAAGTTAAATCTCTTCCCTTCATTGTTTCATAAAACTAATGAAATTCTGTCGAACATTGAACTCCTTTGCACATACAAATTTAAAATTTCACTGGAGCAACTGACCATTATTTCATTATTTAATGGAATGCATCAATCACACTCAAAGATAGTGGAGGGACATTGAGGAAACGAGCGGAAGGAAAAAAACATTATTAAGGTGAAAAACATAAGAGACAAATAGAGAGAGAGGGGAAAAGTTTCTTCAAAGTGAACTTTATTAGAAGAGAAGCAGCAATGAATTAAATAGCGATTCAAAAGCAAAATACTGAAATGCTATTTGCCCATTTCATTTCAAATTTCCTGAATTTGCAGCATTGCAGAAAAAACGGACAGAATCCTTTATTGGCTATGGTGGAGTAATACAGACAGTTTCTTTGCAGATAAAACATTTTCAAAAGCTTTTAAAAAGATGCCTTTCAGTGCCCTTGTACTTAATTTTAAATAACTTCCTGAAGGCTCACAAATAGATGTCATTAGCAGAAACTCGTCATAGTGATTGATTCATCCTGGGAATTAATCCGCAGTTTTGCACAGGAGTCTGGGATGTGGTCAGCTTCTGTGAAATGACTTTTCTACTAACCCTAAGACAAAATAAATCAAGAAAATGCAATTTGCACACAATATTTGTAAATTCCAGGCCAGTGTCTGGTACAGTATTGTCTTTTCAGATAGAATCATGAATGGGAAATTAAGAATAAAAAACAAAACTCCACAGTGAAGTTCAAATCAAATATGCAGATGGATGAGGCAATTACAATTAATATTCATACACATAAATACAAGACCAGTGGATAATCGCAGAGAGAAAAGAAAAAAGTAGATTGATATTGTGCCTTTTTAAAACATTCTAAACTGCTTTGTGGCCACACATTGCTTTGGAAGTGCAGCCATTGTTAGTTTGTGCCAAATGTAGCAGCCTCGTTATGCTCACAAAATCACGCAGTGCTGAGATGAATGATCAATTATTCTTACTTACAGGGACGCAAGGAATTGCAGATGCTGGTTTACACTAAAAAAGATACAATGTGCTGGAGTAACTCAGCTGGTCAGGCAGCATCTCAGGAGAATATGGATAGGTGATGTTTCAGGTCGGAACCTTTTTCAGACTTAACCCGAAACATTACTGATCCATGTTCCCCAGAAGTGCTGTCTGACCCTCTACCTTGTATTCTTATGGACCTGTCCCACTCAGGCGACTACCAGGGACTAGTTTTAATGAAATTCACCTATGACACCTGGCGACAGCCTACGACACCACCCACGACAGCAAAAATTGTCGCCACTGTCGCCGAAAATTTTTCAACATGTTGAAAATTTTGTGGAAGTTGCCGGCAATCGCCCAAAAAAAGTCACCGAAGTGGGACAGGCCCATTACTTACATGTTTTAGGCAAGGCAAAATTGGTGGGCAGGATACATGGAGAAACATGACCGTGCCATGAAATTGTTATTATTGGCAAGATAGGCAGACATGTCTCCAACTTTAAAGGTAGCTCTCCCAACAATTCACCCCTAGTTCTGCACTGCTCTGTGGTGCTATTCCAGATGATGTGTTGGAGTGAGAATGATTTAGAAGCAAAATAATTACAAATATGTCACATTGATACTTGATAGAAACACGAGGATTGTACCACAGAAATGTTTGGTCATTATAGGACAGTTATTCTTAAAATATATCAGATAATGGAGCTCAGTGTGACGAGACTCACTAAATTAATACCAAGATTATTAAAGATAATGCATACATTTGAATGCACTCGATAAAGAATCACCAAGAGATATGCAGGCCTTTAAAAAATGAGTTAAATGACACACTATAATTTTGCTGATGAAATGACCGTAGAAAGATATAGATATAAGATATAGGTCTTTAAAATGGGATAAGTCTGAAATAGGCAATTACAGAGATGAGAAAAAATAACAAGCAGAAATCATTCACAAGTTTCAAAAACAAATGGTGCTATATTAATAGAAATTGGGTTCTCCCACATCACAACAATATTGCGTATATTTCTATGTTCCTTTCAGGAAATTTGCTGGTTTGCAATTTTAGTCGCGCATAAAACTCTTCCAAAAAGTACAGTATGCAAGATTCATCCACAATGAGATATTCTGAAAAAGTTGAGTTTTTATTTAGTCACAGAGAAACAAATTTTATTAACCTCGTACCCCTGACTCTCACTATTCAAAAGGGCAACATCTCAGTCCTCACCGAGACATGTTGCTTCATATGAGCCCTGACTGCTTTGGCTAATGAGATTAGGATCACAGTCCCTCTCTGCCCTACTACCATTCCAAGCAGGTGTGGCTGATGCTTACCACATATCTCAGTGTTTCAAAGGTTTCAAAATCTTTATTGTCACAAGTACCAATTAAGGTACAGTGATATGTGCATTACCAGACAGCCATCCTAAAACAAGATACACAACTACATAATAGTTAACATAAACATCCACCACAGTGGATTCCCCACATTCCTCACTGTGATGGAAGGCAATAAGGTCCAATCTCCTTCCTCTTTAGTCTCGCAGTCAGGGCAGTCAAACCATCCGTCAGGGCCATCGAATCTCCCGCGTCGGGGCCATCGAAACTGCCGCGTCGGGGCAGTGGAAACTCCTGCGGCTTGGAGTTCCCGAAGATGAAGTTAAGTGATATTAAGTCCACAGGCACCCGCGGTTGGAGCTCCGAGGTCGAGCCCTGGCAAGGGATCGCAGGCTCCATGATGTTAAAGTCCCTTAGGCTCCCCGTGGTGGATCGCTCAAAAGTTGGTCTCCAGCAAAGGCCGCCAACTCCTCGATGTTAGGCCTCAATGATACGGGAATACGTACGATACGGGAAAGAATTGCATCTCCGTCGAGGTAAGAGATTAAAAAAAAGTTTCCCATCAACGCCCCCCCTCCCCCCCACATACAACAAGCTAAAGAACACTGTTTATGAATAAGGAGTAAGCCATTTAGAACGGAGACGAGGAAACACTTTTTCTCACAGAGAGTGGTGAGTCTGTGGAATTCTCTGCCTCAGAGGGCAGTGGAGGCAGGTTCTCGGGATGTTTTCAAGAGAGAGCTAGATAGGGCTCTTAAAAATAGCGGAGTCAGGGGATATGGGGAGAAGGCAGGAACGGGGTACTGATTGGGGATGATCAGCCATGAGCACATTGAATGGCAGTGCTGGTTCGAAGGGCCGAATGGCCTACTCCTGCACCTATTGTCTATTGTCTATAAAATACATTTTAACATAAACATCCACCACAGTGACTCATACGCATTCTTCACTGCGAAAAATAGTTATCTCTCCCTTCTTTGTCATCCAGCGGTCGAGGGCCTCTAACCTTCTGTTGACGGGACAATCTTATTCCCATAGGCGGTGGCGGACCTCCTCGTTGAGGCGATCAAGCTCCTGCATTGGGGGGGGGGGGGGGAGGGAACCTCAGCTCCCTCACGCCGGGCGATCTGCCCCGGGTCGGAGCTAGTCGAACGTCGTGTGGCATTTGGAGCTTTCCCGAGGTCGGTCTCAACCCGAGATTGCGAGCTCCTTGATGTTTAACACATACTATTTAAACACAAAGAAGGAAAGGACAGACAGACTTTTGGCGAGGCAGCCATTGCTAGCGCCACCCGGTGTTCTGTTCATTCCTGAATGACAGAGATCATCCAAGCTCCATACTTGAGAAATAAACTTATAATGGCATGGAAATTAGCCATTGGACACACCTACTTTATGTTCGACCATAGAATGGGCAGATGAACATGTGCCTGAATTGCTGGCTTTACCAAAGTGTAGGTACTCCAACACTACAAGTCTGAAGAAGGGTCTCAACCCGAAATGTCACCTATTCCTTTTCTCCAGAGATGCTGCCTGACCCACTGAGTTACTCCAGCTTTTTGCGTCTATCTTCGGTATAAACCAGCATCTGCAGTTCCTTTCCTGCACTACAGTCATGTGTGTACAAAGACCTCCCTGGCAACTGGCTTTAACCCTGGAGGATCACATGCAATTTTGTAGGTCTTTCAATGATAAGCCATATATACGTACAGCAATGTGGCACACATACATGTTGCACTGCGCAGTTGAATCTTAACATAACTTTCACATTTAAATCCTATTCAGGGGTCCAACATGTCTCACGCATTACCGGTTACATTACACACTAATACAAGATACCCATGTCCATTCATCAATGACCCCTGTACCTTCTCAATGCTCCAATGCTTTGAAATTGGGCTGCTATTGAGATGGAAGGGTAGATAATGCCCATAAATATACATTTCCACACAGAACAATTAAACTGTTACTTGCAGCAGCACAACAGAATATGTAAACATAGTACTTTGTAAATAGTATAATAAAAGACTGAAAATTCAGTACAGACGGAATTTGTTTGTTTATTATATCATTTTTGTTGTTTATTATATTGTTTACAGTACTATATTTACATATTCTATTGTGCTGCTGCAAGTACCAATTTCATTTTTCTGTTTGGGACGTACGACTATAAAACACTCTCGACTCTTGAATGAGATAAACATATTGAATAATGCAACACTGATAGATCTGGAGCTGGGAAATAGCTGCTCCTGCAACTGAACCTAAAAGCTAAATGCAAAAGCATCTGTTGAAGGTGGCAAACTAGCCCTGCTAGCACAGTTCAGCAACTCTCTCAGTATAGTTCCAATGCTGAGGCAGTCCCTTCAGTCAACATGGTGAATAGATATGGTTGTTCTGACCATCCTTGCATGCTCTCTTTAATGACGATCATTGTCAAGCATGGAACACCCAACCATAATATTTATCATTGTAAAAATGTGCTTTGGTATCTTTAAAAGGTCTTTACCCCACATGTAGGTTTTTGTTTAAGTTTGACTCCCACTTTGTATGCTTGGCAGGACTTCCACACAAAAATACAGAAATGGACAGTAGCATCTCAGTGGCCTCATTAGCACAAGAATCTTTAACTGGTGTAAAACAAACATGAATTTTCCCAAGTGAAAATGCCCCAGTAGGGGTCATGAACAGGGTGTCAGTGAAATGAATAAACTAAAATTTTCTCATTCCTAGCAAGCCCAGTCAGTGTGGGTAGGGCCAGTCCCATTGATCTGAAGATCCACTCATATTTATTATGTAAAAGATGAAAAGCATTCAAAAATAAATGCCTTTTGCATAATGTAAATTCATTGCTAGATTGCATAATCACCTATCTGCTCTTTCCCTGCATTAAACATACAACATTATTCTGATATGCTGAAGGATCATAGTCACACATTTTTGTGATTCAACATCTCCGCCCTGGGGGCGGCTGGTGCGAAGATAAGGGTCGGCGGTGGTGGGTGTGACCTGGAAATGGTCCAGGAAGCTGTGTGGGCCAACGGTGTCAGCAGTAGGTCCGGTCCGGAAGCGGTGGTGGTGGCAACGGCAGACCGGCCTGGATGCGGCCGGCGAGGTGGTTTGGCTTGTGACGGACATCGGCAGCCACGCTTCATGGTGAAGGTCGGTAGGTCCATCCACAATCTCCAAAATCCATTACAAAGAGGTCCGTAAAAGACGGATGAAGGGTCCCGGCCCGAAACGTCTCCTATCCATGTTCTCCAGAGATGCTGCTTGACACACTGAGTTACTCCAGAACTTTGTGTCCTTTTGTTTTCACTCTTTCCCAGTACTGATGAAAGGTCACAGATTTGACATGTTAACTGTTCCTCTTTCAGGTGCCACCTGACCTGCTCAGTGTTTCCAGGATTTTCTTATTTTATTTTGGGAAAATTAGGCAGTTAAGGAGGAAAATGGATACTTGCCCTCATTTGTTGAGGCACAGAATGTTAGAACACATAGGTTTGAATCCAATGTTGTGAAACTGGTTAGGCGACAGTTGAAATAGTGTGTGCAATTCCTGTTGCCAAACTTTAGGAAGAATGTGACTGCACTGGAGGTTGCAGGGAGCATTTGCCAGGATGTTGCTTACTTTGGAACGTTTCAGTTATGAGGATGGACAGGCTAGGTTGGGTTTTTTCTAACTTTGAACCGAAGAGTCTGATGGTAGAGGTATATAAGATTATAACGTATATGGATTTGGAGTGCAGGTGAATGATGGGTGATCTTATAGAGGTATATTAAATCATACCTGGAATAGATAGGGTGAATACATAGAATGCAGAATTGGGGAATAAAGAACCAAATGGCATGGGTAAAATGATAGAGGGGAAAGCTTTAATTACAAACTTGAGGGGCAACTTTTTCACTCAGAGACTGATGGGTATATGGTACGAGCTGCCATAGGAGGTAGTTGAGGCACACACTATAGCTATATTTAAAAGACATTTGCACAGATACATGGATAGAAAAGGTTTAGAGGGGCATAGGCCAAATGCGGGCAACTGGGAATAGCAGAGAGGGGGCATCTCTGCTATCTCTGCTATGCACACTCTGGAGTTTAAATTTCATTGTACATGGTTCATGTTACAATGACACTAAATAAACTATTCTATTCTATCTGCATGGACAAATTGGGCCTAAAGGTGCGTTTCCATGCTGCATGACTTTATGGATAAAGTAGGTAGTAGGAACCTTTTTTCTCTTAGCAAAGGTTTCTATAAAAAAGGACATGGGTTTAAGGATAGCATGATAGATTTATAAGCGAGATGAGGAAGATTTTTTTAACCCAAAAACAAAGTGTGAAAGCCTTTTCATCAGTCGAGTTGGGACAGAGATGTGGAGTTTCAGAAAATGAATGGACAATAGACAATAGGTGCAGGAGTGCGCCATTTAGCCCTTCAAACCAGCACTGCCATTCAATGTGATCATGGCTGATCATCCCCAATCAGTACCCCGTTCCTGCCTTCTCCCCATATCCCCTGACTCCGCTATTTTTAAGAGCCCTATCTAGTTCTTTCTTGAAAGCATCCAGAGAACCTGCCTCCACCGCCCTCTGAAGCAGAGAATTCCACAGACTCACCACTCTCTGTGAGAAAAAGTGTTTCCTCGTCTCCGTTCTAAATGGCTTACTCCTTATTCTTAAACTGTGGCCCCTGGTTCTGGAGTCTATATGGGAGGCAGTGAGGGAGGAAGTGTAGACATGGGAGTCTGAAGGTTTGCAGTGGATGCTCGCTGAGACCTTATCCCCTAAGCTAGATAGTAACATCAATTGAAGGGGGAGTTAGTGGTGGACTATATGAACATAAAAGCAGGGTGGAAATTGGTAGAAAATGTAGTGAAATAAGACCAGAACGTGAAAGAAGCAGTTGTTGACAATTTGACATTTTCCAGCTGCTTAAATATGCAAAGTCCACAGAGAATGGTGTGGCAAGTGCTGATGGACATCATCAATTTAAGGCTTCCTCATGAGAGATCTGTGGCAAAATGGAATGCAGAGGTATCCACTGTCCATGGAACAGTGTGCGAATAAAGCAGAGATTGAGCACACAAGGACGCTGCTGAACAAATAAGAAGTTGTGTGTAAGGCTCAAGCAAGTGGCCATAACTCACCCAGAGTGTATAGAACTATTCTCCCATCTCAACTTAAAGAAAACCAAAATGCTACATTTATTAAAAACCCCCCTTAACCAAAATCTGCCAATTTATGGAATCAGAACTTCAACCTAAGAACAGTGGAAAAGATGAAACTGCCAGTAGCTGAGAAAGTGATATAGATTTCAAAAAGCTGGAGAAACTCAGCGGGTGCAGCAGCATCTAAGGAGCGAATGAGATAGGCGACGTTTCGGGTCGAGACCCTTCTTCGGACTGAAGAAGGGTCTCGACCCGAAACGTCGCCTATCTTCTTCGCTCCTTAGATGCTGCTGCACCCGCTGAGTTTCGCCAGCTTTTTGTGTAACCCTCGATTCTCCAGCATCTGCAGTTCCTTCTTTAACATATAGATTTCAATATTTTACATTGGGCTCTTTCAAGGACAGTATTAGATAGATTAGCACATCTCAGGTTGTCATTTACTAATAGGCTCAGAGATATGGTCTTTTCAAAGATAAATAATTTCACTTCATTCCCTTTTGTCAGAGAGAAGCCCGCAGAATGAGTCTAAGGTTTTGCAACTTCACTAGATTTTCTATAGTGCAGAGTATCATTGAGTACAGAGTACAGAGTATCATTGCTTTGTCATCACATGCCAACTCTCCACTTTAAAACCAAAATACATTTCTTTCCTTCAAGACACAGCAAGCACGATGATAGATAATGGAGAATTCACGTCAAAGCTGGATATTGTTGTCGTAGTCATGATGTCTTCCTCGGCTTCTGATCTATCCAGCTAATCAATGCAGCACTGTCTGGACAATATAATCACTCTCATTATTAGGCAACATAAAGTTGGCATGTGGCCTACATTCCACCAATGCAGTTTCATTGCGATAATTGCTCAATTTTTGTAGGCTATTTGATGCACTCTCATCCATTGCTGCCTGCAGACCCATTGTATAAATAGGCTCTATAAATTGCCATTTGACTCGATTCTTCAATTGCACTTCCATCACTGCAATCGCAATTTGCAACATCCTGGAGGTCATCACTAACCAGAGATTTAACTAGATCAGCCAAGTAAGTACTATAACTATGAGGCCACTGTAAAGGCTGTTATTTTACATTGAATAACTTAACTCCAACTACAAAATAAATCCTTTGCACCATCTACATATAAACAAGCATGTTGGAATACTCTTGGCTAGGCTCGGTATGTACAGCTCCAAAATTAGTCAAGAAAGTGAAAACAAGTCAGGACCTCATTCTCCACACCAAATATTCATACAGGTACATTTTCACAAGTACATTGTCACAAGTAGTGGTACAAGACCAGCTGTTAATCACATCAGAAATGCACCGAGAATGTTCCCCAGGAGCAGATGCTACCCAAGATCAAACCATTCTTCTTGAGCTTGGAGTCAATGTTCCTCATTGCCCCACAATGATTTTCATCTTTTACTTTCCATGCGCTCACTGGCTTCCTGGCAGCTCTGTCCAGCAGTGTTGGCCCAGTTGCATTCTCCTCCAAAGTAGATTAAACTACCATTGGGATCCTATGTCACAATGTTCCAGCTGGCAGTCATCTCTTTCACAATCTAAATCAATATCATTGAATTGGGAGATTAATAGGAACACAGCAGAAAATGAGCTTCTCCACTTTCACCGCTCTCGTTCCTATAAGTAATTAAAACATCAGTACACAATTTTAGAAAGTCATTATGCTGAGGGTATTAAAACGTTACGATCTAGAATTCAGTGATCACAAGACGGTGGAAAGAGGCAATCAGAGTTTCCAAGGGGGTTGAATGTGGGGAAACAGCAGGGGAATGCGACTACATAAACTGTTCTACAAGGAACCAGCACAGACTAAGCCGACATCTCCTGCACGGACAAATCTATGGTTGGGAGAAGTGACATTAGGAGCACGGCTCATAAATTAAGGCTGTGAACATTCTTATACAACCTGGGACAGAGTCTGTGGGACATGGGGACACATTTTGTAAGTGTACGAAGCCGCAAGATTCAACAGTTTAAATGAAGGAAAATGGGATTATTCCATTACTTGACTTTACAACTTATATTTCCCATTCACAGAAGGCCATTCACGCAATTGAGTTTAAGCTAGCTCTCAGAGAATCCCATCAATACCATTCTCCTGAATATTGTTCAAGTAACCTGGCAATACAAAGGTGGTCAAAGAGTTGAGGGAATATGGAGGAAAAATCTCGGAGTCTTTATTATTTCTAGCTTTTCACCAATTAAGGCGTGTTCTTGGCTAAGTAGTGAAAGTGGACATCACGTATATCTGCATTGAAATCCATTTGCCGCAGTTTTACCACTCACTTAATCTATTAACAGCTCTTTGTAATGTCTTCTTCGATAAACCCTGGATGTAGTCAAAGTTTCTATCTTTTAATCTTTTTTAGTCATCAGGATTCATGGTCGTTTTTACATATATGTATGCCTCTTATAGCTACCTTAAAACATTTTTTTTTAATCTTGTATGTATCTATGTATAGGATATACATGCATTAAGATGGACAAGGGTTGATTAGGGAGTCAGCACGGTTTTGTACGTGTCTCACGAATCTGACTGAGCTTTTTTGAAAATGTGACTAAAAAGGGTGATATGGGCAGAGCTGTAGATGTTGCATATGTTGACTAGCAAAGCATTCGACAAGATACAACATGGGTAGCCTGCTCTGGAATGTTAGATTGCATGGGATCCAAGGAGAGATAGCTGAATGAAAAATTGGCATCATTGAAGGAAGCAAAGGGTGATGGTGGAAGGTTGCTTCTAGGACTGGAGGCGTGTCACTAGTGGTGTGCCTCAGAGTTTGGTGCTGGGCCCATTACTGTTTGTCATCTATATCAATGATTTGGAGGAGAACATACATGGCAAGATTAACAGGTTTGCAGATGATGCAGAAAGTGAAGATAGTTTTGAAAAATTGCAGCAGGATCTTGATCGGTTGACCAAGTGGGCTAAGGAACAGTTGATGGAATTTAATACAGAGAAACGTGAGGTGTTGCATTTTGGAAAGTCTAAAATGGTCAGAACCTACACAGTTAATGGTAGCGCTCTATGACACGATACGATAAAACGTTATTCATCCCCGGGGGGGAATTGGTCTGCCAACAGTCACAGCACACAACAAGGTACACAAAAACTTGAAATGAAAAGTGAAAACAAAAAGTAAAAGACAAACATAGAAACATAGAAAAATAGGTGCAGGAGTAGGCCATTCGGCCCTTCGAGCCTGCACCGCCATTCAATGTGATCATGGCTGATCATCCAACTCAGTATCCCGTACCTGCCTTCTCTCCATACCCCCGATCCCTTTAGCCACAAGTGCCACATCTAACGCCCTCTTAAATATAGCCAATGAACTGGCCTCAACTACCTTCTGTGGCAGAGAATTCCAGAGACTCACCACACTCTGTGTAAAGAATGTTTTCCTCATCTCGGTCCTAAAGGAATTCCCCCTTATCCTTAGACTGTGACCCCTTGTTCTGGACTCCCCCAACATCGGGAACAATCTTCCTGCATCTAGCTTGTCCAACCCCTTAAGAATTTTGTAAGTTTCTATAAGATCCCCCCTCAATCTTCTAAATTCCAGCGAGTGCAAGCCGAGTCTACCCAGTCTTTCCTCATATGAAAGTCCTGACATCCCAGGAATCAGTCTGGTGAATCTTCTCTGTACCCCCCTGTACTCAAGCAACTGTTGGCGGGTTGCCGTGTGCACAGCACTTCACCGGAACAAATGAACAAACAAACACAGACTTATCCCTTGGGCAGAGGATTCTGAACTAGAGAGCCCTCCCCCCCCCCCCTCCACACACACACATGGGTCCCCCTTTGTCCTCCCACTGTCCGTCACGGTGGTCCCCCCACGCCGGGTCCCCATTGTTCTTCACAGCGGTCCTCCCACACTGGGTCCCCATTGTCTTCCCCTCCCCCCCTCACGCTCATCAACCGCTGATCGCGGGTCGATCGCGAGCACCACTGCCGCCGGGACACATGTTGCTGCCAAGGCCCCCGATGTCGCCGAGGTTCCCGCGGCCGCCAAGGCCCCCGATGTCGTCGAGGCCCCCCCACCACTCTGGGGAGTGTTATAAAGAAGAGGGATCTAGGAGTGCAGGTACATAGTTCCTTGAAGGTGAAGTCACAGGTAGATAGGATGTTTGAAAAGGTTTTTTGCACATTGGACTTCATCAATCAGAGTATTGAGTATAGAAGTTGGGAGGTCATGTTGTAGTTATACAAAACGTTGCTGAGGCCGCATTTAGAGTATAGTGTTCAGTTCTGGGCATCTTATAGGAATCTGTGGGATAATGATTTCACACAAAGGGTGGTGGGTATACGGAACGAGCTGCCAGAGGATGTAGTTGAGGCAGGGACTATTGCAATTTTTAAGAAACAATTAGACGGCTGCATGGATAGGACAGGTTTAGATTGATATTGGCCAAACACAGGCAGGTGAGACTAGTGTAGCTGGGACATGTTGGCTGGTGTGGGCAAGTTGGGCCGAAGGACCTGTTTCTACGCTGTAGGACTTTGACTGTCGAAGGCCCTTTTTCCATGCTGCATGACTATCTTTTAAGAGTATCAACACTTTTTGATCATCTGTCACTTTACCTATTAACAGATCTAACCAATTTTCAAAGACCCTCTCCTTTTACTGAAATCAACCAACTTAAATCTAAAAAAATTTACAGCTGCTTTGTGTTCACCGTTAAACACAACAACAAATGCATTATGATCACTATTTGATAACTGATTTATTACTTATTAGGTTTTTAAATAAACCCATCCCATTATTTATGAAAAAATTTGGTGCAGGAAATTATCTTGAACATAATCAAGAATTCTGTCATTGTAGGTTTATCCACTTATCTTAAATTATATGGAAGTTGAAATTCCCATGAAAAACAATCTATTACATATTTATCTATTCTGAGGCTATGACTTTTAATCCTAGACTCTCACATTAGTGCATTTACATATTCTATCATTTTTTACACCTGATACCACTGACATCATTCCCATTAAAATCATAAATTATTCTCTGTTCTTTCTAAATATAATTCATAAAGTCTCCAAAACCTATTGCCTCTGGCTACACGGCTTCTCTCATCATTGAAGTAATTTCACCTTGAATTGCAAAGTACTACCCTACCCACAATATTTATTTTCCTTTCTGCTCACTTTTATTTAGTTCCTACTGTTTACTGTCCTGCAGCCTTATTTCAGCAATTAATTCCATGACATGTCTTTCAAGTTGAACACACCTGCATTTCATTCTATTAGTCCTTTATACTCTGTGTGCTTGTATAAATAAATTATTGTTTGGACTATGCATTCTAATCTCTCCTGCATTAATATTTTATTTAAAATTCTTATCCTTCTTTCCTGGTTCAACTAGTAACATCACGTTTATTGTCATACACACAAAAAGTACAACGAAAATCTCGCTTGCAGCAACATCACAGTCGCACAGACTCAGACAAACACACAAAAACCTAATGTATTGTACTGAAATGTACTGAATTGGCTTGGATAGTCGATGTGGAGAGGGTGTTTCCACTAACGTGAGAGTCTAGGATTGAAGGTCATAGCCTCAGAATTAAAGGACGTTCCTTAAGAAAGGAGATGAGGAGGAATTTCTTTAGTCAGAGGGCGGTGAATCTGTGGAATTCTTTGCCACATAAGGTTGTGGAGCCATGTCAATGGATATTTTTAAGGCAGAGATGGATAGATGCTTGATAAGAAAGAGTGTCAGGGGTTATGGTGAGATGGCAGGACAATGGGGTTGGGAGGGAGAGATAGATCAGCCATGATTGAATGGCTGAGCAGACTTGATGGGCAGAATGGCCTAATTCCATCCATGACATTAGGACCTTACGACAAACTATACACAAATTACACGTACCATTTCTCAACGGAAGAAAAAAACCCACAAGACATTAGGACAAAACACAGTTTAGAAAGAAAACATGTCCATGGTAGTATAAGAGGTGGATCATAGTGTTCCGTTGTCAAGGCTGGATTGTACAGGTTGGTTCAAGGACCTGATAGTGTAAGAAAGCAGTTACTCCTGAACCAAGTGCTGTGGGACTTTGGGTTTCAGTACCTCCTGCCTAATCGTAGCAATGGGAAGAGGGCATGACCTAGATTGTGGAGATCATTGATGATAACTACCTCCTCCTTGAGGCAGTGCCTCAGGTAGATGTGAGGTTCACTGTGCACACAACGAACTGGTTGACTCAACCAACAATATTGAAACTTTTTCCTTTATTTGTGGTGACAGTTTGAATCACCCTTTGTTTTCCTTTATCATAGAATGATTGTTATAGTTCTTTTGCTTAAGCCCCCTTGCTACTGCTCAATTTATCATTCCTAGCTCAAATGAAAAATGAAAAATCCCTCTGTTAGCCATTTGGTGATCCTCATAATTGACTTGTACCTCTCCTACACACACTAGGGAAAATGTTCACATTTACCAAGTCAATTTACCTACATACCTGAAAGTCTTTAGAGTGTGGGAGGAAACCGAAGATCTCGGAGAAAACCCACGCAGGTCACGGGGAGAATGTACAAACTCCGTACAGACAGCACCCGAAGTCGGGATCGAACCCGGATCTCCGGTGCTGCAGGGCAGCAACTCTACCGCTGTGCCACCATTGCTGCAGTTCTCTACTTATATGTTATTTTGGTCCATTATATTCGGAAGACTTTAGGTCACAGTAAACCTATTCACCGCTATACATGGTATTACCAATGTCTGGAACCAACTGTGCAGATACTCCCCTTCCCTTACGTGTCAACTATTTTAATGTCTCGCAGCCAAAGGGACCTGAGGCAGATGCATTCACTGCAGACACTTTGGCTCAGAATTATTTTGTTACTCCCACATGCTGCAGTTATGGAGCAAACTTGCACTGCCAGTCCTTTGACTCAAATTCACATCTAAATTTTGGCAACTCTAAAACTTTATACAATATTTGAAATACTCATCGCATTGAACTTACATGAACCACTGCAAGTACATACAAAATAAATGCTGAAGACTATTCCCACATCAGGCCTACTCTATAGTTCAACAAGATCAATGTTAATCTTATACTTCTTCACCACTTCCCTTGATTCCATTAATATCTAAAAAGACAAAGACTTCTGTCTTGAATGTACTCAGTCGCTTATTAATTAAAATTACTTCTGAGTTATTTTTGTGAAAAGCACTGAAGTCCTCTATATGTCTGAACATTCAGAAAACTGCGGATAAAGATACCACGAGTTTTAGAGTTTAATTTTGACAATTCTGATGATTAAAGCATCTGGACATTGTATGTCTCCTTACAGGTGAGACTGCTGATCCTCAGAATCAACATGGCAAACCTTTGCTGTGATCCCTCAATTGTAATTAAATTGTTCCTTGGGTAAAAGGCAGAGACATCTACACAATATTCCAGATGCAGTCTCACCAGGGCCCAACAAGATTACAGCAAGATGTCTCTACTTTCGTACTCAAATCCTCTTGCAGTAACATTCAATTTGCTCTTCATTTTGCAGGTAGAAAACACAGCACCCTTTTCCCCTTTTGAACCACATTACTTCTCATAAATTCTGAATTGAACATTCTGCTTATAACATTTCTATTTATTACTATTTTCTCTTGAATACTCTCTTGTTGTTGGAGGCTGAAGTTCAGTGAGTTAGATTGATAAAATGTGTGCACTGTTTGTATTTATCACTGATCTACAACAGGTTACTCCATAAATTTTATTGGGTTATGGGGTGGGTCTAAAATTGTACACAAATTTTGCCATTTCTCAGATGACTGGATCGCATGAGTGGCTTCATTATGTCTAAATGGTACAAATTAATATCTGTTCCAATTGTAATGTTACTCTTCATTGTTCTATGTGAGAAAACTACTTAAGTCCTCTATAATGTGGACTGAACTTTCAAGAAAACTGAGAATAAAAATGTAGAGGTTGATGGAAGGAACTGCAGATGCTGGTTTACACTGAAAATAGACACAACATGTTGGTGTAAGTCAGCAGGACATGTAGATGTAGTTCAATTTTGACAATTTTAATTATAAAGGGATCTGGGCAATACCTGCATTACAAACTCTCTGCGACGAGGAAGACCTTTTTCTGATAATAGAAGATATTCTGGTTCTTTCTCCTTCTTTGCTTGTTGTATTTGGGCCAATCGACTGATGGGATTCATACCTTGCCCATATTCTGGACCAGTCTGCAATAGAAATGCATTGTAAATGGAAGTTAAAATGAAAAGTATTTGGATTGGGTGAAAAGACACTCTCTCAGGAGCCACGATCTGCCATGGACTTTATTTTGGTACAACTGCAGACCTCAATTTTTACACTGTTAATGTCCAGTTATCTAGTACTATTTAGTGATTATTAATTTATTGTTTTATTGATTATTGCATATTCATTTGGGTGTTTTGCATTAATGGGTCTATAAAGCTGCAGTGAGTAAGAATTTCATTATTTTGTTGTCAGTACATATGACAAACATTCTCGACTTGACTTGAGTTCCAGTTGACTACATCCAACTCTACTGCTCCAGCTGATCTGCTTTAGTGCCAACAAATTGCATTTTTTTATCATACAAAAACATTCCAAAATTTCTCCACTTAACCTGCAGAAGCCACCACAATTATACCCTGTTCACTCATTAATTGTATTCCCCTGTTCTTCCACTTTTCCATTAATCCCTTTATCAGTTTACTTGTACACATATTAATTTCCCCATTCTTCCATCCTCAGTTTGAACCAGATTGTTCAAAAGATCAAAATCCTGATTGAACCTGAAGATATCCTAATCTCAATACTTTTTCTGTAACAGTACAACTGCCATCTCTAAAACGTTTTACTTTGCACTAAACGGTATTCCCTTATCATGTATCTATACATTGTAAATGGATCGATTGTAATCATGTAATGTCTTGCTGCTGACTGGTTAACACGCAACAAATGCTTCTCACTGTACCTCGGTACACGTGGCAATAAACTAAACTGAAGCATGAGGAAATGCAGTAGACAAAGTCATGATGTCTCTGGGTTGACAGGTTTATGGAGGCTAGAGAGTGAAAACATAAAGGTATGTAAAAGCTATAAAATGAGAGCAGTTAGAGAGGGAGAGAGAGACAGAAAGAGAACTGGCCAGTCACACTACTATAATATTGATTCACCTTATCTAGTGGGCATTTCCAACAGCTCCACATTTCACAAATTCAATGTGCCTTTATTTGTGCTCTCTCTCTCTCTCTCTCTCTCCTCTTTTTTATTTAAAATCATCAATAATGTGTTTAAACCCATTGATTGGCTTGCCTGTCCCTACCTTTCTTTGTAATTAGTTTTATACTTTGTTCAACAATACCGCTGACTGTTATCCTATAGAGTACTTTCACAAACTTTCCTGATCCCCTTTCTCACTACTGTAATAAAGTGGTGGTAATTAGATCAAAACTATTTGTCTCTATTCTAATCACAAATTCATATTTTGGTCAAGCAATGGAAAGAAGCAAAGTTAACGTTAGAGATCACAGACTGTCAAATTCATGTAAAAATCAATGAATTTTGTTTTTTTAAACATTCTTTCTTGACGTTACTTGCCCTACTGTTACTATTGAATCACACACTGCTTGTTACCTTTAAATGCCACAATGCACTGTCATTTTGTTCTTTTTGAATATCTTACCTTAACTCTCTATTCTACTATTTAGTTTAAACCTTTACTTACACTACAATTAAAAATTATTTCCTTCAATCTTAAAAAATGCACCTCATTAACAAGTTCAATCTTAAATTTAAAGACAGATTTTGCTCCATTTCAGTAAAAAGATAATTTATTGCATGGATACCCTTACCTTTAGTATAGACTTCTGACGCTTTTTATAATGGGTTTTGGGTTTCTCTACAATTGGTAGGGGGGGAAGTTTCTTCAGCTCTTGAAGGACAATTATCGCTGCTCGTTTTTTGGAAAGCTTTTTACTATTGCCTTCCCCTTCTGCTGTAAATTCTCCAACTGCAACACGGGTAACAAAGCTCTTCATGTGAGGAGGTCCACTTTCTCTGGTTACCTGTCATCAATGAGAAAAAAAAACAATCAAAACACGCGACATAACTAATTGACAAAAAAAATTCAATCTTCATAGCAATTATTCTGCTTCCTTGTTCATCTACGGCAGTACCAACACATCATTACTCATTATGTCATTGTCATCATCTGAATATCAAATGCTGGCACACCTTATAGATGAGTGTATGTGTAGTTGTGGGAAGGAGGAGATGTACAATCAGAGAGACTTTCCTGCCATCCCCGGCTACTGTACATTTACAGGAGGCGAGTTTCCAGACACCGTAACCTGGCAAAGCAGCAGGAAGGATACATTTCTCTTGGCACATCATTTAAAGGATCATTAGTCTACACATCTTGGGACCATCTCAAGAAATATCAGAACAGAAACTGGGAATGGTACATTCGTCTGGATTGTAGGAGAAACCAAGCTTAGAGGGTGCTTGATGATCTTGGTGTGGTCTTGTGGCGCAGTTGTGACATTTCTGAACAGAGCAGTCTCCAACTTCTTCTTGAGAATCCAAAAATATATTGCGTCTACAGGGACTAGGTGCACAATCTTGAGAGAAAGGCCAAAATGTGCCCCTTGTGGCATGATCTTGATGGCCACCTTTATGCTTTGCATGGAGCCTGGGTAAGCAAACATCAAGTATCACTTAATGAGATTTTGCCTGCCCCCAGTGTTACTAAGTAAAGGCCTGGCCAGAAGGTCACTAAACATTTCATTCAGATGACCACTTGTAGCACCTGACCCTTGGGCAAAGATTTATGCCAACAAGTCAATCCAGCAGTGGAGACACAAGGAACTACTGATGCTGGAACCTTGAGCAAAACACAAAAGTGCTGGAGGAACTCAGCGGGTCTGGCTGCACCTGTGGAGGGAGAGGACAAATGATATTTCGGGTCAGGACTCTTCTTCAGAGTCCCACCCTGAAACATCATATAACCATTCTCTCCACAGATGTTGCCTGATGTGCTGAGTTCCTCCAACCCTTTCTATTTTAGTCACTCAAGCAGTGGTCTCAAACTCATAAGGGAAAAGGGGACAGATCATGTCAAGAAGGAACTGCAGACGCTGGTTTACACCGAAGACAGACTCAAAATGCTGGAGTAACTTAGCAGGACAGGCAGCATCTCTGGAGAGAAGGAATGCGTGACCAAGGGTCTCGACCCAAAACGTCTCCCATTCCTTCTCTCCAGAGATGTTACCTGGCCCGCTGAGTTACTCCAACAGTCTATCTTTAGTAGATCATGTCAGATGATGCCCCAGGCAGACTGTAAAAATCATTTGACAGAATGGCTCCTGACTAGAGCTTTCAACGCTATGACCTGATATGGATAGTAGTGTGTCGCTTTCAGACCCTTCGTGCATAGCCAGAGTTTCAATCCATTGGTGGATGAGACCATCGCTGGTGCATATATTTACTAGGGTCGAGAAAGGGATGGTCTTTGCTGAGGGACAGTAAGAGATTATGGGGATAAAGCAGGAAAATGGGGGGGTTAGGTGGGAGAGATAGATCAGCCATGATTGAATGGCGGAGTTGACTTGATGGGCCGATGGGCCATCTACTCCTATCACTTATGACAGTCATCCTGAGGAGGTGAATAACTTAACACTCTATTTTATGCGCCGTTTACAGGAATATTTACTGGGAGAAACATTGACTGCTACTGGAAGACCATCAATCTGTTGAAGATACATCAGTCAGTCAGTCAGTTTAGTATATTGTCATGAGTGCAGAGGTACCTTGAAAGCTTTTATTGCATGCTATAGAGTGTATATCTACATGATAAAGGAATAACGTTTAAAAATAAGGGGTAGGCCATTTAGAACGGATAGGAGGAAAAACTTTTTCACCCAGGGAGTTGTGAATCTGTGGAATTTTTACCCTGAATCGCGAGGTGCGCCTTTTCACACTTCTATAATGGTCTATAATACATAATGGTCTGCCGGAAATCTGCTGGTGTTCAATTGCAAAGAGTTGTCTCCAGCTGAATGCTATAGAATAGCACAATCCAAGGTGCAGGTCTGAGAGATGCACTGATGCGCGGTGCAGCTCTTCCAAGGGTTCTGTGGGGAAAGGCCACACCGCTGGCTCTGGCTCCAAGCACTGCACACCGAGGGGCTGGGTCCTGTGGAATAACCCTACACGCAAATGAAACGTTTGGTACTGAAACACTGATGGCATGTCAATATAATGTAAATGTTGTATCAAAATGTAACAAAATGCTTGAGTAGGCTGCGGTGTGGATGAGACCAGTAATCCATCTTCTTCTGGAATAGGCATTCACCAAGGAGGTGAGCAAAAGGATAAAGTGGTCTTTGCCGAGGTTCACCCTGGTCTCTGGCAATATAAGTGTGCAACTCCACTGCTGCGCCGCTGAGCCACCCTCTACTGCTGCACTACTGTTCTGCCCTTCTGTACTCAATGACCTGTCTGATGAAGGCCAGTGTGCTTAAGCTTTCTTCATGCCACAATCGAATTATAAACATTGAATTATATTTTCTGTGTGGTTAATCAGTACACAAGGTATAACTGTATAGTTTATAATATTTTGGGAGGATAAATTCCTCTAAAATATTGCTCAAGTCCAAAAACACCCATTCTACTCTTGGTGTAAACAATTTCCTACTGGAACTTCTGACTGTCAGAATGAACAGGGAGTAGTTCACAGTACTGACAGATTGAAGAGACAGGACAAAGGGCTCTTCACTTTTCTTAGCGCAACACTAGGCTGGGTCTATCATCTGATCCAAAAGCAAAACTACATCCACAGAAAGATGTCTCATGATCCATTCCTCCTTTGCTGCACTTGCTGGACAAAACATTAGTAAATGCTTCACTCAGAAAAGATGTTGACCTTACAAATCTGATTTGAAATAAATTATTTCCTGGACTTGAGGAGAGCAAGAGTTTTAGTACAGAAAAAGTATCCGGTCAGCTTGATTATACTCTAAATCCCCAAATGCCCAAATCGTGGTGGCATGGCAGCAGCAGCCATGGAGCGGTAGAGTCGCTGCCTTACGGTCCTGTCATAGTCGCAAGCAGGTTGCCAAAATTTCAACATGGTAAGTCGCCGAAATAAATCACGTACGTGGGACAGGCCCTTTACAACGCCAGATACCCGGGTTCGATCCTGACTACGGGAGCTGTTTATATGGAGTTTGTACGTTCTCGCCGTAACCGCGTGGGTTTTCCCAGGGTGCTCCAGTTTCCTCCCACACTCCCAAGACGTACAGGTTTGTAGGCTAATTAGCTTCAATACAGATTAGATTGTCGCAATTGCGTGTAGGATAGTGCTAGTGTACGGGGATCGCTAGTCGGCGTGGCCTCGGTGGGTCGAAGGGGCTGTTTCCGCACTGCATCTCTATACGAACAAAATAATTGTTTTAATGATACACTCATTAGGTTGTGAATCACTACAATTAGGGAACAACGGCTTTGTACAGTATGGATTTCCAACCCTGTACTATAAACCTATTTCCACCAAAAGAGGCTACTCATTACGTACGTGCTGCACACAGATTCACATTATTGTAGCAAACTAATTCCAGCAATGACTTTTGTGCAGTTATTTAATAAGCCTCTTCATATTACTGCATGACAACATTTAGACATTTTTGGCTGAAGTAAAGGTCCATGCAATTGGGTGCAAGATGACACCATACAATTAGTGCCAAATCTGTACTCATCTCCTATTTGTACACTGGATTCCATGACATTTAGGGGAAAAACAACAAAGACATGGAATTTGAGACTATCACAGAATTAAGAAATTATTGTGAAGTAACACAATAATCTGGGAGAACCTACTGCTATTCTATTAATGGTCAAACTTCATACAATATACGTAGCTCGGAATGTAAATTTGTGTAAAGTAAACCAGTTTCTGCTCCAGCAGTATTATTTAAGGACTACATTATATGCTTCTTTTCAACATTTATGGCAATAAAAGAATGCTGATATGATCAGACATCTGTGAAAATGTCAAATACTATGAAAGCCTTGAAAACCATATAGGAAGCCGAGGTAAAAAAAAGATAAAGCAGCAACAAAACCAAAGTGCCTTTCTCAACATTAATAATCTATTTGAATGCATTTCTATTCGTGCAAGGGATATGGTATCACTGGCAAGGCTACCATTTAATACCCATCTCCGATTGTTCTAGAGTTAGTGAAGGAGAGCCAGTTGCAGTTCTTGTGACAATGGTACTTTCACAGAGCCACTGCATAGGATTTTGGCCCACTTGACAAAAAAAAGTTATATTTTTCCAAATCAAGGCAGCTTGTGACTTGAGAGAAAACACAAATATAATGGTATTCCAATATTTATAACCTTAGCCATAGATGGCATTAATGTTACTTGTCGCTTGTCATTGCAAACTAGAATATTGTCTTTATCTTGCTTTACATGGACACATACCGATTCATTGTCTAAGGAGGTATAAATGATAGTGGTGAACGTAATACGTTCATCAATGAGCATCTCTACTTCTGATCTTAGCGTGGAAGGAACTTTAGTGCTGAAGCAACAATACTCACCTCATAACTCTGGCAATTAAATCAGAATCTGATGTAGTTCAAGTAAGCAGAGTAAACTGGTGAACAGTTATTTTCTGAGAGCATTGTCAATTTCACCTTGAAGATGATTGAGATTGACTGATTGTGCAGCATGCCCAACTAAGCTGCTCTGAGAGAGACAAGGGGAAAGAACAGCCTGAGATGGTCTTCCAGAAGGCATTGACTGCCTTACTCTCCTTGATGACTTCAGTAGGTGAGAGCCTGGGATATTGGGCTCAAGGGCTTTGCAAAGTATGGTCTTGATCCTGCGGCAAGAGGAGTCCAGTCTCCTCTGTACAGCTATTAATGTTTACATATTAATCAGACCAAGTGTAGACAATAAATAATAGGCACAGGAGTAGGCCATTCGAGCCAGCACCGCCATTCATTGTGATCATGGCTGATCATCCACAATCAGTACACCATTCATGCCTTCTCCCCATAGCCCTTGACTCTGCTATCTTTAAGAGCTTTATCTAACACTCTTGAAAGCATCCAGAGAATTGGCCTCCACTGCCTTCAGAGGCAGAAAACTCCACAGATTCAAAACTCTGTGAAAATGTTTTTCCTCATCTCCGTTCTAAATGGCCTACCCCTTATTCTTAAAATGTGGCCCCTGGTTCTGGACACCCCCAACATAGGGAACATGTTTCCTGCCTCTAGCGTGTCCAATCCCTTAATAATTTTATGTTTCAATAAGATCTCCTCTCAGCCTTCTCAATTCCAGTGTATACAAGCCCAGTCACTCCATTCTTTCAACATATGACAGGCCTGCCATCCCGGGATTTAACCTCGTGAACCTACACTGCACTCCCTCAATAGCAAGAACGTCCTTCCTCAGATTTGGAGACCAAAACTGCACACAATACTCCAGGTGTGGTCTCACTAGGGCCCTGTACAACTGCAGAAAGACCTCTTTGCTCCTATACTCAACTCGTCTTGTTATGAAGGCCAACATGGCATTAGCTTTCTTTACTGCCTGCTGTACCTCCATGCTTACCTTCAGTGACTGATGAACAAGGACATCCAGATCTCGTTGTAGTGTGCTTAGTATGTGGACAATTGCCATGCAGTGTGATCGTGCTTCTCACACCCTTCTTGCTTACAACTCCCAGCTTGAGACCAGTTTCCTGGTTCTGCCCAGACACCCATCCCTGTTAATAACCTGTACCCTTGGCCACACATCTAACCAACTGTCTTGATGCCATTTACATACCTAACCACACTGTCCCCCCACAGCCTCATTCTGCTCACACATCCAATTACACCATCCATGACCTCCTCACCCCAACCCACCCCCAGATCTACCTGCACACTTAACGATACTGGCCACCATCCCAATTCCTTTCACCCAACTCAAGAATCTAAAATACTCAGTTGGAATCATGTTATACTAAAAATGTAAATGCTCCTGTTTCAATTCTGGGTTTCAATAATTTTATTGCCCTGTCAAAAGTTAAGTGCAGCTGTTCCTCGACCTACGATGGGGTTACTTTCCGATAAACCCATCGCAAACCGAAAATATCGCAAGTCGAAAATGCATTACGATATATTGTGATCACGCGACCGGAAGTGACATGTGGCTCACTGAAGAAGGGTCTGAAGAAGGGTCTCGACCCGAAACGTCGCCTATCTCCTTCGCTCCTTAGATGCTGCTGCACCCGCTGAGTTTTTCCAGCTTTTTGTGTAACCCCCCTGTGGCTCACTGACGTTGCCGAGCGTTTCTCGATCATAAAGTCAAAATATCGCAAGTCGAAGCATCGCAAATCGGGGAGCACCTGTAGTATTGTTATGCTCAAAAACATATTATCTAACGCAAGCACAGGGTAAACCTCATAACTAAGCTTACCCAAGATTATGCTCCTGGATGAAACTTCTTCCAACAAAAAACATTAATTGCACAGTTAGATGTATGTGCATTCCAATTAATCAAACACAATGAGATGCATCATAGTACTTTTATTTCTACCCCTGATCATTTAACTGAATAAAACAGAGCTGACCAATATTTGAAATTGTAAATTCAATTCCACACTCAGCACTGGAATGTTTTTTTTCGGATGTAATAGTTGCAATAACACTGTCCACTCACTGAAGTGGTGTAAAGCTGATTAACTAGAGAAAAATATAAGTTGTACTACAGAGCAAAGATTCAGTTAAAACAATCAGAGTGGATAAGAACAAACACTATGCTGCACTCATTTCAATACTCTTTTTATTACAGAGGATTATCTCTAAAGGAAAGAATAACAAACACAAACTTTCATCATAAATCCTCTGCATTTTTTCCGACTTAAGTCTTTGTTAGAATGAATAACCTGTTGAAACGAGCTCTTTGTTCAGTCACTTGATCAGTAAAATACATAAAATTAACCTTGACTGACCAGTGAAGGGCAGAGTTCACAGCACACTGCATCAAAAATGTAATACCTGGGGATACTCAAGACATAATGACTGCTTGTGAAGTATTTAATAACTTATAAATGTCGCAGAATATTTTACAACGGGGAGAAATGGATATTGAGCAGGAACTGAAGAAATTAATGGAGAGACTAAAAGCACTCAGAATTTGTGTTTTGGAAGGTCTTTGAAGAGAAAGAGCAGTCATGTAGCCGAAGAGAATTAAAAGGTCAGCAGGAAAGTGCCTGCAAATTGAAGGTATGAGAATAAACAACATTATAAAGTTTAAATTGATAGAACCAAAAGGTACTAAAAACCTACAATTAATTCCAGAACAACACAAGTTTTGGAACAGATTTAAACAACTTATTTGGACTAATTGTGAGATAGCGAAATCAATGTAAAATCCGTGGAAGGTTCTGATGAACAAAAACCATATGAAGGATAAATATACATCTGGTCAAAGGGAAGGGGAAGGATAAGAAAGTGCAAGTTGGGTCTGATTGATCATATGCAAACAATAAGATGCAAGCAAAAATATTTCCACAAAATAACCCAAAGTATTCAACAAAGGCAGATAAAAGCAGTTATAAAGTATTATGGTAAACTAAGATCCATTCTTGTATGCAATAAATGGGAGGGAAGTAAGTGGAGAGGAGGAACAGAGGAATCTTGCACTGTACGTGTACAAAAGGCAGAAGAATAAGACAACGGGTTGATTTAAAAAAAGCATACAAAATCCCTTCATTGTCTGAGGTTTCAAATTTAAAGTTCTTACTGTCTACAAACGTATAAGGTTGCAGCTTGAGGCTGCACACAAGATGAGATTGCAGTGGAAAGTATATAGAGATTTATAAAACAGCAGCCACGATTGTAGAACTATTTATATGAGGAAACGTTAGATAAATTAACGCTTGTTTTCTTTGGCAGAGAAGATGATGGGAGTCTTCATTTAGAGGTATAATGTTATGAAGAACATAGATACATTAAATGGGAGGAGGACCAGTTTCTCTTAGCAAAGCAATCAAAAGATTTATAGATTTAAAGTAATTAGTACAAAGATTAGAGGGGAGATAGAGAAAAATATTTTTATGCAAGATGGTGAAGAACTGGAACATTTCTTAAAGTATGGCAGAGGCAGAAACCCTCACCATATTTAGATGTTTTTGGAGAGCTGTGATATGCAGGGTTGTGGACCAAGTGCTCGATGGTGGTGGGACTGGGTAGCCTGCCCAACTTCTGACTGTAGCTAAGACCCTCAGGACCTGGCATCATCCTGGTAAATCTCTTTTTGGCACTCTTTCTACCTTAATGACATATTTACTACAGCAGGGTGACCAAAAGTGCACAATACTTAAATGTGGCCTCACATCTTGTACAACTGCAACATAACATCTCAATTTGTCTACGCAATGACCTGACTGAAGGCCAGTGTTCAAAAGACTTCTTTGCCACCCTGACTACCTGCGCGCCCCTTCCAGGAAAATGTATATGTGTACTGCTTGCCTCCTCTGTTCTACATTATCTAGAGCCCAAATGTTCACTGTAAAAGTCCTACCCTGGCTTGATTTCCCAAAATACCATGCCTTGCACTTATCTGAAACAAACTTCCTTTGTAGCTCAGTTCCTTGTATGTTTTTTTTCATTTGTAATTATTTGCTCTTCATATGTCCTGCAAAGAGCATATGATTGGTTACGTATCATTCTAGTGTTATTATATGAGGTAAATACAAAAGCACAAATATTTTTATAAATATTGGGCTGAGTTTTAACAACCAGGAAGATACGAGTTGAGTTTAGTTTATTGTCACATGTACAGAGGTACAGTGAAAAGCAGGGAAAAGAGAGAAGATAGGGGGTGATAAAAAAGATGCAGATTCTAATGCAGGGGTTCCCAACCTTTTTCCGTCCCGTTTACCACTGGCTACTTTAATAGCACATAACAATATGAACAACTAATGATGAACAGATACCAAATGGTAAACTTTCATGCAGCCTAATACCAGAACCAAACAGTCAGTCATTCAATGAGAAAAAATATGTACTAATCCACAATCAACACATTTACACACTGGGTAGGCAACATTTACCCCCAGGGGTAAATTTACGCCAGGTTGGGAACCCTTGTTCAAATGCAATAACTTTTAATATTCATGACACATGTTAGGCTGCATGAAAGTTTACCATTTAGCCTCTGCCAATCATTCAAATAGACATGGAATTTCATTTTCAGGTCTGCTGATTTCCTGGAACTCACTAACAAGAGTGGCGTGGAGGTGGGAGCCACTGATGAGAGATACTGGGTACATATCTGTTAGCTTACTGGATGTGCTGCATCGATCCCATGGAGGAGTGACTGGCACTTGGAACACCATCAGATCATTATGGTTGCTCTAGATTTTATATCAAATAGGGGTCAAGATAATTAGATGACAAGCTGCAGGAGAGAGATGTGGCTCGCACAAGACCTCGTCTGCACCCAGAATCAAAATCAGAGAATAAGCTGCTTCAATGTGTTTGAGTACCAGCATCTTCAGCAGCTCGGGGCGTTCCATGAGGTGGTGACAGAATCCGTCATGCCTGATGATAATGTGCTACCAGTACTTGAGATGGAATCCTCTAATCTCTCTGCAATCATGCACAGTACATGTGGATCAGTTTTAGGCATGCCATATGTTCTCTGCTGCTGCTCCAGATGTCTTCTCTCTGTTGACAGATCATGAGAGACAGCACATGCTGCCAGCTGAGCAGAATCTGAAGAATCTTTTGTCCTTTGACCTGGACTCTCCACTGACGCCATCATCTGCTCTTGCTCACATGTGAAGTGCAAGTTAATAAATGAAAACACAACTCTATCTAACGTGACTCACAGTGTGATAGAGTCAGACAGCACGGAAATGGGCCCTTCAGCCCTACTCCTCCATGCCGACCAAGATTCACCATCTACGCTAGTCCCATCGGCCCACGTTTGCCCATATCCATCTAAACATTTCTTATCCATTTACCTGTCCAAATGTCTTTTGAATGTTGTTATAGTTCCTGCCTCAACTACCTCCTCTGGCTGTCGTTTCATGTACCCACCACTCTCAAAAGTTGCCCCTCAGGTTCTCATTAAATCGCTTCCCTCCCACCGTAAACCTGTGACGTATGGTACTGAATTCCATTACTCTGGGTAAAAGACTGTGCATTCACCCTACCTATTCCCCTCATGATCTAATGTACCTCCACAAGATCACCCCTCAGCCCCCTGCACTCCAAGGAATAAGGTCCAAGCGAGCTCAACCTCTCCCTGTAGCTCACGTCCTCAAGGCCTGGGAACATCCTCGTACATTTTCTCTGCAATCTGTCCAGCTTAACAGCATCCTTCCTATATTAGTGACCAAATCTGAACACAATACTCCAAATGTGGCCTCACCAAGTTTCGAGCTAGAGCATGATCTGTGTTAAGTTTCTGTGATGACTTGCGCTCGTGAACTGTAACCATCAGTGACGCTAAACAATGCATGATGGCCCTGTAGGAGATGAAAGACATGAATAAGAGCTGTCACGTTAAAGTTGAAAATCAAAATAACTGCAGACGTGGAAACGTCAAATAAAATAGAAATTATTGGAGATACACAGCGGGTCAGGCAACAGCTGTGAGAGGAGAAACAGGGTTAATATTTCAGGTTGAAGACTCTTTGTCAACATTAATTTGGTCCCTCTGCCTGTGGAGGAGGCCTGCTGAGTATTCCCAGTATTTTCTGCTTATACAGTGCATTCAGAAAGTATTCAGACTCCTTCACTTTTTACACATTTTGTTACGTTACAACCTTATTCTACAATGGATTCAATTCTTTTTTTTAATCATCAATCTACACACAATACCCCATAATAAAAAAGCGAAAACAGATGTTTAGAAATTTTTGCAGGGTAATTAAAAAGAAATAACTGAAATATCACATTTACTTAAGTATTCAGACCTTTTACTCAGTACTTTGCTGAGGCACCTTTGGCAGCGATTACAGCCTCAAGTCTTCTTGGGTATGACACTGCAAGCTTGGCACATCTGTATTTGGGTCATTTCTCCCATTTTTCTCTGCAGATCCTCTCAAGCTCTGTCAGGTTGGATGGGGAGCGTCGATGCACAGCTATTTTCAGGTCCCTCCAGTAATATTTGATCGGGTTCAAGTCCGGGCTCTGGCTGGGCCACTCAAGGACATTCGCAGACTAGTCACGAAGCCACTCCTGCGTTGTCTTGGCTGTGTGCTTAGGGTCCTTGTCCTGTTGCAAGGTGAACCTCTGCCCCAGTCTGAGGTCCAGGGCAGGTTTTCATCAAGGATTTCTTTGTACTTTGCTCTGTTCATCTTTCCCTCAATCCTGACTAGTCTCCCTGTTCCTGTCACTGAAAAACATCCCCACAGCATGATGCTGCCACCACCATGCTTCACTGTAGGTATGATATTGGCCAGGTGATGAGCGGTGCCTGGTTTCCTCCAGACGTGACGTTGGCATTCAGGCCAAAGAATTCAATCTTGGTTTCATCAGACCAGAGAATCTTGTTTCTCATACCTTTTGGCAAACTCCAAGCGGGCTGTCATGTGCCTTTTACGGAGGAGTGGCTTCTGTCCGGCCACTCTACCCTAAAGGCCTGATTGGTGGAGTGCTGCACATATAGTTGTCCTTCTGGAAGGTTCTCCCATCTCCACAGAGGAACTCTGGAACTCTGTCATAGTGACCATCGGGTTCTTGGTCACCTCCCTGACCAAGGCCCTTCTCCCCCGATTGCTCAGTTTGGCCGGGTGGCCAGCTCTATGAAGAGTCCTGGTGGTTCCAAAGTTCTTCCATTTAGGAATGACGGAGGCCACTGTGTTCTTCGGGACCTGCAATGCGGCAGAAATTGTTTTATACCCTTCCCCAGATCTGTGTCTCGACACAATCCTGTCTCGGAGGTCTATGGACAATTCCTTCGTCTTCATGGCTTGGTTTTTGCTCTGTCAACTGTGGGACCTTATATAGACAGGTGTGTGCCTTTCCAAATCATGTCCAATCAATTTAATTTACCACTAGTGGACTCCAATCAAGTTGTAGAAACATCTCAAGGATAATCAATGGAAACAGGATGAACCTATGCTCAATTTTGAGTGTCATAGCAAAGGGTCTGAATACTTATGTAAATGTGATATTTCAATTTATTTTTAATTACTTTGCAAATATTTCTAAACACCTGTTTTCGCTTCTTCATTCTGGGATATTGTGTGTAGATTGATGATAGAATTTTTAAAAATCCATTTAAAAATAAGGCTCTGTGACAAAATGTGGAAAAAGTGAAGGGGTCTGAATACTTTCTGAATGCACTGTATACCAGTCACATTCAGTGTGTTTGACCATCGCATTGTTTGCACGGTCCTATTTCATTTCTTGTCGAGATTAACTATGTTAATATGTATTTTCTGCTATGCAACTACCTGACATTTAGTTCCATCACCATGAAGCTTTGAAGCCCATCTCCATTAGATGGGCATTTTGAGGCTCTGTTGATCTTCAGTGCTGCTTCCTCTTAACACCAACTATCACATCATTCAAGCACTTCCTCTATTTCTCCATGTTCTGTGCTCTCTTTTCCTTCAAGGGCAAAGATCCATGAAGGAAAGTAATAATAGCTGTTACTTGTCGAAGACGACTGTGGAAGCAGCTTCCTATTCTCAGGATAAGCACGTGTTTTAATAGGGGTGTGGGGAATACAAGCCGATGCGAGGAGTGCAAAGAAAGAAAGAGACAGTGCACATGCAACGTTCGAGAAGCACTTACTGACAGGTGCATGGATATGTTTAGAGGGATATGGACCAAACACAGGCAGGTGGGACTATTGTAGATGGGTCATTTGGTCGGTGTGGCGAAGTTGGGCTGAAAAACCTGTTTCCACGGTGTACGACACTATGAATCTATGCAAAGTAAACTGATGCGAGATGTGACATGTTATAATCAACAAGAGGTTTGAAAACACATCAAGATGTTCTCTCCATAAGTGCCTTGCTTATCCTATCTATCAACTTCCTGCATCAAATTCAGAAGTGTGAGATATATTCATTCTAATCTTGTGTGCCGCTTCCAATTCTTTCTTCTTGGTGTCTCTAGCAGACTTCTTCCTCTCATAGATAAGAAAAGGTGTCTACTCCTGGATCCCAAATGATCCCAATGGCACAGCCACAGCAGTATTGGAAACGTGAAGTTTGGCTTCTTTCCGCAGTAAAAATTATTTTCCTTTCCAATTTCAGCTCACATATCAAAAACAATAATATCCTACATGGTGAAACAAATGCAGAAATGCTCATCTAGTACAGCAATGTACGTGGTGAAATGTTCGGATGAAAGGCCACTGAACTGAAACTTTATTTTTGCACAAATTCTAACTGGCTTCTTCAATGTTTCCAGCATTCTCTCCTTTTGCTTCAAATTAAATGCTCGCTGTGCCTCTTACATACTTAATGTGTTAGATATGGACTACCATCAGACATCATGCTCAACGAACAGGAATCCCAAGACTCAAGACATTAAAAAAAGTGTATACCTTAGTTCCATAGCCCATATAAACTAGCAGGTGGATTGATGACCAAACAAATGTTTATCTAGTGAAAGGCTAGGGATTTTGTTCTCAATGTTGGTCAATGTAAGATGCAAAGTGCTATTAATGCAGAAAATAGATGTGTATTTTCCAATGGTACAGGTCCTTAACTCTGTATGATCTGCATTATCATAATGAATAATTTTCATTGGAACTCACCACTCGGTTTCTCCAGAAAAGATTAAAGCACATTTTCAATTGATGGTGTGCCTAGAATTGGGAAGAATATTATTTTACATTTAGATATATACACTCACCTCAAAATTGACAGGCAGGTTACGTTTCAAAGCAATCTCAAATACCAAGCTGATTTCGGATTTGTTTATATCTGCATCCTCTTCTCCTTCGTTTGAAATTTCATCAGTCTGAAATACAAAAAAAATTGTATAAATGGTTTCTCATGCACAGTGGAAAGTTATCTTCAGAAATGATAGGGGGGCAAAATTTGGTCAGTGCAAATGATTTGTTGTGAAAACCAAAGTTTCATAAGACTGCCCTCCACTGACATCCTTTTAGAATCCAGTTTTCATAAACGACCATGCATTCGAACCAAATACCCAAGTTATCAAGGTATAGAAACATTCCTGAGAACATGACAGATATAACAATTAAGCTGGACCTTTCTCATCTATCCACAAATCAGTTGGATTTGATGTTCTAATCTGATCTAATGTAGAAATGAGTGTGTGCTTCATTGATTAGATACATAGAAAATAGGTGCAGGAGGTCTTGGTCCTTCGAGCCAGCATTCATTGTGATCATCCACAATCAGTAACGCGTGCCTGCCTTCTCCCCATATCCCTTGATTCCGCTAGCCCCTAGAGCTCTATTTAACTCTCTTTTAAATTGATCCAGTGAATTGGCCTCTACTGCCTTCTGTAACAAGACAAGAGACATTTATTGTCACATGCACCAATTTGTACAGTGAAATTTGTGGTCACCATACAGCCATACGAATTTAAAAAATGAACAGAGCGCATGACAGTCTTTAACACACATATCCCCACACAGCAGAATCAAAGTTTCCCACTGTGAGGGAAGGCACCAAAGTTCAGTCATCCTCCTCTGTTGTTCAGAGAATTCCACAAATTCACAACTCTCTGGGTGAAAAAGTATTTTTCTTATCTCAGGTTTAAATGGCCTCCCCTTTATTCTTAGACTGTGGCCCCTGGTTCTGGACTCCCCCAACATTGGGAACATTTTTCCTGCATCATTTGGTGACATCATTTTGGATTCAACATTTTATTAAACAGGGTGTTTGCTGCAAGGCTGCTCAACATTCCACACACATTTCCTAATACAACCAGGTCTTATGGTTGCCATGTTTTCCAAAACTCTGAGAGTCAAAACAAAACAAAAAGCAACGTAAGGTCATTCTGTCCCTCCAGTCTCTTCTGCCATTCAACAAAATCATGACTAATGTAATTGTGTGCGTCATTTCTAATTCCTGCTTAACTCCCTTGTCTCTTCATTCCCTGGGGTCCTAAAATCTACCTCAGCATTGAATACACTTAATGATTCAGCATCTGCAGCTCTAGAGAATAAAATATTCTGAAGACTGATGATTCTCAGAAATTAAATTTCTCCACTCATCAGTTTTAAAGGCTTGAAATTAAGTCCCCTTACTCTACATTTTACTCTAAACAGCACTGTGTCCTTAAAAAAAAAAAAACAGCATCTGTAGTTCCTTGTTTCGTCAGGACCCTTTAAGTATCTACCATGTCAAGCCACCTCAGTGTCTTGTATGTTTTAAAAAAGATATATCTTATTCTTCAAAAGAGTAAAGGCTCTTACCAACTCACAAACCACTTTATTGAACCTTCTTTGCTCTTATTCCATGGTAAGTACATATTTTCTTGAATGGCCTTGAATATCTTCAATGACTCAACTACAGGTCCACCATCGATTTCCTGGGACCCTTGGTTCCAGAGCCTTTCTGGAGTATTGATTTTACTGGACAAATAGAGGTCATGGCCTCCGAGAGCAGACCAACTGAACCAGAATGGTCCACCTTGGCTGCCCAGGGGTCAAGTTACTGGCCAACAAAGTCGTTTCAGAGCCCGGCCGGAACGGAGCTCCAAAGCCCCAGCCCTAGGGTACAAATTTGACCCATCGATCGGCACAGAAATCCCGATGACGCCAGGGTCGGCTGCCTCACCCGGCCTAGGCGCCACATTTTTGAAGGACTTCCAGGAGGATGTCAAATGCATTCACATAATTTTGTCCAAATTAATGAAGGTGTCGGACCACCAGTTGCTGGTAAATCAGTGGTGGACTTGTACTAAGTCTTCCCCACTTTTGTGCACCATTCCTCTCATAAAATGGCCAACATTCTATCTGCCTACCTACTTACTTGCTTTCCTGCATACCAGTTTTATATTTTAAGTATCAGGATACTCGTCCCTCTATATAACCTTATTCACTTGTTAAAGGGGAATTGTCGCCAGAAATGTTGCCTGACCTGCTGAGTTTCTCCAGAATGTTGTGTTCATGTGTTAAATCCTGATTTAAGCTCCTTTCCCTCTTCTGCGATATGTTGCACTGATGAAGCAACATGCAACTTTCAGTCTGAACAAGGGTCTCGGCCCGAAAAATCACCCATTCCTTCTCTCCATTGTTACTCCAGCATTTTGTGTCTATCTTAGAGAGAAACCAGCATCTGCAGTTCCTTCCCAAAGACACAGTATTGACACTTCACTTAAAATAAAAAGGTCATTACTCATTAAACCTATCTATCTATCTATCTATCTATCTATCTATCTATCTATCTATCTATCTATCTATCTATCTATCTATCTATCTATCTATCTATCTATCTATCATATACTTATCAAAAGTCTGATCTTGTTAGTGTGTGTATGTGTGGTTGTCTTTACATTTTCCCAAAAACACTACGTGGTAACGATTACATTTTTACAGATTCCGATTTATATTTTTCCCGTCGAGGCCGGGGGCACCTTATCTGAACATCTTATGCTTAATTCTCGACTTATTCTCGAGTCATTACTGATTTTAAAGGTCTAAAAAAGCTAAAAGACTTTGAAATTAAAACCTCCAGTTTCAACTGATGATGTCACAATGGCTCAGCTAGCAGAGACCAGCCTCAATGAAGATTTCATCTGATATTTGACACGTTATCCGCAAATAAAGCTTTAAAAATGCCAACTTTCTGATTCACATTTTGCTCCTTGAGGCAGAGATCACTTTCACTGAACATTTTATGCTTTATTTCTCGACTTATTACTGATTAAGGTTTAAAAAAAATCAAAATACCTTCAATTTCAAACCGACCAGTTTCAACTGATGACGTCACAATGGCTTGATTAGCAGGGGAGGGTGAATTGCTGTTGCAATACGCAGGGCAAGTGCAATTGGAATTTATTTGTAAGATCACTGCTGAGGAAGGCAAGGGGAGTGCTGGAATCTTACATTCGGGAACGGCTTGAGTTGGAGGACCACGCCTCCCGTGGGGGCTACGGATAGGGAACGGGTGTGTTGGGGGAGCAGACCCAACGGGTCTGCACTTGGTCTAGTATATATACTACTAAAAGTCTCGTCTTGTACATATCTATCTATATATCTATCTATCTATCTATCTATATGTGTGTGTTTGTGGGGGGACCTATGCCAAAACGGTACACTGTAATGCTAAAATGTTTGCAAAACCTTACTCACTGTTGTCCCGTTTGCGTTCCTATAATGCTTCCTTCAGATTTTATGTTATATTTCACAGGTTATTGATATTTAAACATTTTTAAAAAGCCCACTCTGAGAAGAATAAATGTGACAGCACAATGGCATCTCTCAGTCTCCCAATCACAATGGGATCTCATTTACATACGCTGCCGTGAACATTCCGCCACCCGACAATGACATCACAATGGGATCTCAGCTGCCACCCGACAGTGACTGAGGGTAAGGAAAAGAGGGATGGAGAGGTGACAGAGAGACAGATGTAGAGATAGAGAGAGACAGAGAGACTGATAGTGTGGAGGGGGTTCATGTATGTGGGGGGGGTGTTAGTGTGTGTGTGTGGGGGGGGGGGTTAGTGGGTGTGGAGGGGTATTAATGGGGGTGAGGGTGGGTTAATGGGGATGAAGGGGGTTAGTGTGTTGGAGGGTTAGTGTGTGTGGGGGGGGGGTTAGTGTGTGTGGGGGGGTTAGTGTGTGGGTGGGTGGGTTGGTGTGTGTGAGGGTGGGCTAGTGTGTGGGGGAGGGTTAGTGTGTGTGGGGGGATAAGTGTCTGTGGGGGGGGGATTAGTGTCAGTGGGGGGGGTTAGTGTTGGGGGAGGATTATGTCACAATGGGAACCCATCAGCCGGGCCTGCGTAGTTGGGGGCTATTGGTGAATGGTGGAATATTGCGTTCGGGGAACAGTTCTCCTGTGTGACGCCGCCCCCACCCCCCCGCGTTGGGGAATGGGGCCCAATGGGTCCCACTTGGTCTAGTATATATAATTACTAAAACTCTCATCTTGTTTGTTTCTATCTATCTATGCGCATATATGGGTGTGATCAAGGACCTACGCCAAAACGGTACACGATAGCGCTAAAATATTTACACCACCTTACTCACCATTGTCCTGTGGTGATTTGTGTCAAGTTTCATTCAGATTGATGTTATATTTTACGTTATTCATAAATTTTAACTTTAGAAATTCAAGTTTAAGAATTTTTTATTTTTTTAATAAATATTTTTATTAGAAGCATGTATACAAATAATAGTAAGCGACAATTTAATTACGGATTTCTTACATAGCTTCAGTTTTTTTTTAAAGAATAACAATAAAGGGAGAGAAAGATGGGAGAAAGTAATAGAGAGAGAAAAAGGGAGACGCAGAGAGAAACTACCAATGACAAGATTATGGAGATAGATCCGGGAAATATTGTGTGTAACTATTCATCCAGTCCCAAACTCAGGTTTCAACCCTGATTCTGTGTTAAACCAATTTACCTTTTCAAATATTCAATAAATGGAGACCATATTCTAACAAAAAGTTCTGGTTTGTCAATTAAGACCAGTCATATTTTTTTCCAAATGCAAGGTCTCAGTGATTTCCGTAACCCACATTTTAATTGTGGGGGCTGTTGGTTTTTTCCAAAATTTTAGTATTAATTTTTTCGCAGTTATTAGACTGTAATCAAGAAATTGTCTCTGACTTGTCGTAAAGTTTGTAGTATGTTCTGATAATCCTAATATTATTAAATTTGGCTCTGGATCCAGTTGGATGAGTTTAAGAAAAAAATAGCAGTTAAACTCCTTGCTGGCCCAGCTTACAACAAAGTTGCAATCGAGGAACACCCAGTCCTTCCAGCAGGTTTTTAGCTGAACAGGAGGGGGAGGGGGAGGGAGCAAGTGCATTATTTTTTTTAAGTCCTCGAAGCAAGAGGAGGGGGAGGCAGTGCTGGGGGATATGCCCCTGCACAGTTGGGGGCTATGGGCGAGTGCTGGAATATTCGGGAACGGGTGAGTGGTGGAATATATTGTGTTGAGGAACGGGTTGCATTGAGGGACCAGGCTTCCTGTATGATAGGGACCCAGTTGGTCGATAACTACTAAAAGCAGAGAATCGTTAAATTTTGCAGCCTCCCAGTCTCACACTTAAAATCCTGTCCATTTTTTTTACTATTTCCCATTTTTGTTCATTGTATAATTCTGCAGTCCATCTGAAATGTGCCTTTTTGTTTCAGAATATATTTCACAGGCTGCCTGGCTAATCGCTAAATAAAGTGCCGTGCTGGCTGGTTTGCCTTACTGCTTCATTTACTTTTCATTTTGAATCACGATTTAACAAAATATTGATCAAAAAATGATTAAAAATGATAATCAGGAGATATTCTCCAACTCTAAGGCTTGGAGTTACTAGGACTCAAGCCATGATCTCAAATTAAAAAAAAAAATCTTGCACTAAGATTAGTTAGCAATTGCATAACCACAAAATGGAATTAGTCCAAGTGCAAATTATAAACTCACCTTTTCAGTCCAACTGAACATAACTCAAGAAACTCAGCTTAACATTTTAATTAAACAACTTGTCAAAATGCTGTCAATATTATGTAGCTAAGCTTCATTATGCAACATAGCAGTTGCAAAATAAGCGGACCTAATTCTATTTGGTGCAATCTGTCTAAAACACTGCAGTAGCTGCTAACTTAGCTATTTATAACAAAGGAACATTTATTGTCGAACATTTTTCTCAGCCTTGTTAATTTTCAAATTCTTAATCCAATCAAACAGAAGCTGGAATCATATAACAATAGATTTAGATGACCAGGGAGTTCCAAACACTTTCAATTAGTATTGTTAATGCTTCATGCCAGTGACTTCAGCTGGAAAAAAAGTGAACTTTTACTTCTATTCATTCATTTTGCAGGATCTTAGAATCGCTGCCAAGGTCAGGATTATTGCCCATCCCTTGTTACCCTGGCTATTGCCGTTGTATGGCCTGATTATCCTTTTCAGAGCGCAATTAAGAGTCAAGCACATTGTTGTGGGTGGAGTTGTTGATAGGTTAGACACGATAATGATGGGAGATCTCCCCCCCCCGACAAGTTATTGGATGGGCGAACTGGATGGATTTTTAAGTCAAGCTGGTGATTATTATTGGTGACTGGTGACTTTTTTTTTTAATTCTAGATTATTAATCAAATAAAAATTCCACAGGCCTGTGGATTGTTAATCTTTGTCTCTGACAGGTCATATTTATTATATAGGGTTTTTTCCCCCGGTCAGGTAAGTGGAAGGTTTGTTTTGACTAAAGCCTTAAGGCCACTCTCCCTATCTTGCCATATAATTAAATAGCCAGTCATTCACCATTCTATTATACAAAGAATTGCCATATATACAAAGAATTGCCATTTACACAAAGCAAAGTTGGTAAGGTGCCAAAAGGTGGGAAAGTAAAGGGGAGCAAGGATATACCTGTGAAATTGTTCCTCTGCAAAGTCAGTGCTTCAAAAAGTAAGGGGAAAATTGAATGCAAGAAAACACCACTTCAAAGAATACTATGCAAAACCAGGTTACAGAGGCCTTGGGCATTATTTCTTTCTGTGCTGATTGGATCAGTAATTAGTTGTCTAATTTTCCTCCTGAGAGCTGAAATGGAAAATGTTGATGTGAACGGCCGCCAGCAGAACCGCAGGCAGAAAGGTCTGCAGTAATTTCTGGCAGTAAGGGAGCTAATTTCAGAAACATGCATCTTGAGTAAAGCGCTGGAGATTAAAAACAAGACACACAAGAGTATATGATGGCACGTCAATTATACTACTGATTTCCCCTGAGCTGAATGGTTTCCATGATGCTGGCATTTAAAGATAGGCAAAATGTGAAAAAACAAACAGTTGCCCATTTTTTACTTCCGCTGGATGGTGGTGACAGGAACATACTCGCACAAAGTTTCTAGAAGATCCCTACATGATTATTGTAAAGTAATGATGTTATAATAATGATGTTATTTAAACAGGGTTATTTAAACAACTTTTTACCTCTTCCCTTGGCAGAAAGCTACATGACTTTGAACATTTACTACTGACGAACAAACAACTTTGCAAATCCTGCCAAAAATTCTTCGGTCACCTAATTTACACTTCACAACATTAATTTAACATCCCCTTTGGCCGCATATTAGTTGCAAAGAATGTTGAAACTTTTTTCAAAAGAACATTACCCATCTCATCATTGATTGAGCAAATTGAACAAAGATGTATATGTAGCTGTTAAAATAATAGAACGGCAATATTAAAGCCCATAATAGAATTACAATAATGCTATCATAAAAATATTAATACATCTCAGAATGCACAGCATTACCATTTGGCAGAACAATTAAGTGAAAATACATGATACATTCACAGGTAATACATAACATATAACAGTTACACAAAGTCCAGTGATCTCAAATATCAATTATTTAATGATATTAAATGAGACAATGTTTGTGGGCATATTTTGTTCTTCAGCAAAATTTAACTTGCTAAATATCATACGCAAACTTTTAACCATTTAAGAATTACAAGTCCCCTCAGCACGTGGTTGCGGGGGGGGGGGGGGGGGTGCTAACCATCCCCCACACACACAGGGGGGGGGGGTGAGAGGGGGGGGAGTGGGGGAGAGCGGGATAAGGGGAGGAGGAGGGAGGTGGAGGAGAGAGGGGGAGGGGGGGAGGGGAGGCGGGGAAAGAGGAGGGGAAGTGAGAGGAGGAGGGAGAGAGGAGGGGGAGAGAGGGAGGGGAACGGGGAGAGCGGAGGGGGAAGAGAGGAGGGTGGAGAGAGGGGGGAGGGGGGGAGAGAGGAGATGAGGGGGGGAGAGAGTAGAGGGGAGAGATGAGGGGAGTAGAGACGAGGGGGGAGAGAGGGGGTGGGAGTTGAGGGGACGGGGAGAGGGGGAGGAGAGGGAGGAGGAGGAGGAGGGGGGGAAGAGGAGGAGGCCCGGGGGAGAGGGGGGGGGAAGAGGAGGAGGGGGGGGTGCCGGGCGGGCAAGCGGGCTGCGGGCGAGCAGGCTGCGGGGCCCACAGCGAGCGGGCGGCGGACACTTGAGGGAGGCCGCGAGCGGGTGCAATCGGAGGACGGTCAAAAGCAGCGGAAGGCCAGCCGATCGTGACTTTAATGCCGCGTAACAGACGATCGGGTGGGGAGACGGAGAGGAGGTCGTCCCCCGTGACGGTCAGAGATCACCAGGTGGGATCGGGATCACCAGCGAGAAAAACGGGTCACGATTCCCCGAGTCTCTGTGATCGACGGAGGAATCGCAGGTCTCCATATACGCCCTGCGCCCGCATGGCGATAACTACCGCCGCCATGTTCTAGAACTTCAAGGAGCCCAGCGGAGCGCGCAGCATGACCTGAGCAGCAGTTTAAAAACGCTAAGTGACAAATTTAAAGAAGTGAAAGTTAAGAAGCCAAGAATACAGAAGACAGAACAGGGTGAAGTCACTTGCAGCGCGAGCAGAGGCAGGCAGTCAGATCCATTGTGATGTTTTCAGCGAGACCATCTCATTTATTTTCTAAGTTATTTGAGATTTGTGAACATTTTGATAAATAACCCGAGAAATAATGCATGACATTTTCAGATAAGCGTTTTTTGACATCATGGCATAAATCTATCGGAATATGTAAAAATTTCACACACACACAGAAATACACACACATCCAAGATCAGCGTTTTATAAGTATAAAGATTGTAATAAAGGAAGAATTCATCTGTGTGGTTTTAAACGTGGGGGTGGGAGGGAGGGGGAGGAGGCAAATATCTGGTTGAGGTAAACATTTTTAAATGCTTACCCCTGAAAGAGAATATACCTTTCTATGTACTTTTGAATGAAATATCACTTTGTCGCACATATTTTCTTCCAAGGATATCTAGCATTTTGTTTTTATGGAGAATTATATGGTTATTAAAGAAAAGACATGACTGACTGATTGTCTTGCCGATTTTTCCCACTGCTCCTCGTACATTGTGCGATGAGGTTATGGTGAGGAATTAATTATTCGTGGAGTTTCTTCAACTTTACAGCAAAAAGGTCTTTTATGTGTCCTGATTAGCAAATCCCACCCCTATCTCTCATTTTATAGGCAGGCTACAGCCCTTTAAATGATAATCCAGATGCTTCTTAAATGTGATGTAGGCTTCCGCACCGACCACTCTTTTAAACTTAATTCCAGACCCTAACCTCTGACTTGTATATTTTTTTAATTCAATTCTCCTAGAATCCTTCCAAGGAAATAACCCACGTCATTGCCCCCAATTAACCTCTCATCAAGGCAACTTGGCATTTGCTGACCCGGTGCTAGCCTCATGTAATTGTGTACACCTCTTTTAAATCACCTTCAGCCACAGAACAAAAAAAATCTCAGCCCCATCAATCTCTACATATAACTAAAACCGTCCAGATTGTGTATCGTCCTTTTGATTTTTCTCTGCAGCCTCTGCATTATCGCATCTTCCCTGCAACTGCAATAATCAAAACTGTACGCAGTCCTCCAACTCCAAACTAACGACCGCTTTATATACTTCCAGACCGTTCTCTTTGACTCTGATTCTACCACCTCTCCAGCCAATGAAGTATGCAGGAGTGCACAACAATGAAGTAACAGCGCACTAGTCGAGCTGCTGCCTCACTGCTCCAGATATCTGGGTTCAATCCTAACCTGTGGCACTGGCTGTGTGGAGTTTGCAAATTCTTCCTTGCGTTTCCTCCGGGTGCTCACAATTGCTGCCAACATCCCAAAGATGTGCCAGTTGGAAGGTTAATTGGCCACAGTATATTGCCACTGGTGTGAAAGTGAATGGTAGAATCAGGAGGGGGAGAGGAGTTGAAGAGAATGCGGGGAGAAGAACAATTGGGATTAACGCAGGATTTGTGTAACATGGGTGGTAGGTAGTGGGCACAGACCTGATGGGCCAAACAGCCTGTTCCTATGTAATATCTCTCTATGATTCACTGACAATATAGCTTGTTAAGCACCTGCTGACTTCAGGATCCTGGCATTCCTCTGCACCTTTTGGTGTCCTACCATTTTATATTGTGTATTCTCTTGCCTTGTATATTCAATGTAAATGCATTACCTGCATCCTTCTCCTGAATTCAACTTAGCACTCCTTTAACCATTTAAACAGCCCACTGATATTTTGACTGCTGCCTTCAACTTTCTTAATCATCTGTGGAACGTCAGCTGCAGATACACATCCATCAAAGAATATTCTTTGATAGAAGTGCTTTCTGCTGCTGAAAAAAATCTTGCATCAAGCATGACACTTCTCATTGGTTCCCATGGCCTTATATTTCTCTTATCAATCTGCCTCGTGAGACTGATGATGGCGCACATTAGCTCCAGCCACAGACTGCCTTGATCCACTGCAGTTTGCCTGTACATACTCCCTGTACTTATACTCATCTCCGCAACACCAGGTTAACAATGATACCTACGTCAGACTCCTACATTTTGGCTATCGCTCCCATTAAAAACATCTCCAAACTCTTGGACCGAGGTGCAGCACTCTCCTTTGCCATTGCATCCTCGCTTTTCCGAGCCATAGACCATAATCAGTGAGTATATGCTCCGTAAAAATGTTCAACACCGATGCCCCACAATAGTGCTTTATTTGTCAAATATGCAACTGCACAGTGAAATTCTTTTTGCATATATCACACAGGCGGGGGTCGCCATTTTTGCCACCATTATTCAATGTTCAAAGTCCGGTCACCCTGCGCGCTCGATGTTCTGGAGCAGTTACCACGAACCAACGTCTCTCCTCTCCTCGCCCGGTTATCTTTGAGTCCCGGGGGCGTCTCCCGCAGCTGACCTTTAAGGGGCTGGAGGCATTATTCCGGTTCACCCCCCCCCCCCCCTAACCGCCCCTGCTCCTCACATACGACGTCTCCAGCTCCCTCCCGGTTCTGCCGACCGACGTGCCTTCGGGCAGGTTCCTGGTTCCGCCGATAGACACAAAAAGCTGGAGTAACTCAGCGGGACAGGCAGCATCTCTGGAGAGAAGGAACGGGTGACGGTTCGGGTTGAGACCCTTCTTCAGTTCAGCCGACAGATGAGCCTATGGGTGGGTTACCTGTCCTGACAAGGATGCATTCTCAGCCCTTTACTTTACTCCCTATACACTCGTGATTGTGCAGGCAAATTCTGCTCTAACTCCATCTACAGGTTTGCAGATGACACCACTGTGGTGGGCCAGATCACAAACAATGATGAGACCAAGTACAGAGAGGAGATAGAGAACTTAGCAATGTGGTGTCAAAACAAGAGCCTTCCGCTCAATGACTACAAGATGAAAGTTATTGACTTCAGGAAGCATGGAGTGGATGTCCCAATCAGCATCAACAGTACTGAAGTGGAAATGGTTGAGTGCTTCGGGCCCGAGGCATAAATATTACAAACACTGTCTTGGACCAACCACATTGAAGCTATGGCAAAACATTTCTCAGGAGACTACGTCCTCAGGAGACTATGAACATTTTGCATGTTCCCCTATGATTCTTACCAACTTCTACAGATGTACCATACAAAACAAACTATCAGCTTGCTTGACACCACGTACCACCACATTTCCCCTCTGTTATCAGGCTTCTGAATGCCCTCCTATAAGCCAGTGAGGAGTGTTGATCTTCCAACCTACCTCATTGTGAAGATTGGATTTTTTCTCTGGACTGTAATGCTACAATGCTGAGGGGTCAATGGCCTACTTCTGCTTATGTTCTTGGCTGATTTAGTCTCAACAAAAAGATTGAGACACAAATATTGATTTCCTTTTCAGCCATTCAATACTGAGTATAGTTCAAAGTTATTTACTTTACATCTTAACAGTTTCAGTAATGTGCAATGAACTGGTGGAAATTTGGATGGAACACATTGTACTGGGATAGCAAACAATCAGCACATCACAGACTTCTTACAGACATGACCAACATGGAAAAAGTCATGTATGTGGTTCACATTAAATGAGTATCAACGCACAGTGCCCTCCATAATGTTTGGGACACAGACCCATCATTTATTTATTTGCCTTGGTAGTCCACAATTTGAGATTTTTAAGAGAGAAAAAAATCACATGGTTAAAGCGCGCATTGTCAGATTTTAATAAAGGCCATTTGTATACATTTTGGTTTCACCATGTAGAAACTACAGCTGTGTTTATACATAGTCCCCCCCATTTCAGGGCACCATAATGTTTGGGACACAGCAATGTCATGTAAATGAAAGTAGTCATGTTTAGTATTTTGTTGCATATCCTTTGCATGCAGTAACTGCTTGAAGTCTGCGATTCATGGACATCACCAATTGCTGGGTGTCTTCTCCGTTGAAGTTCTGCCAGGCCTGTATTGCAGCCATCTTTAGCTTATGCTTGTTTTGGGGGCTAGTTCCTTTCAGTTTTCTTTTCAGTATATAAAAAACATGCTCAATAGGGTTCAGGTTGGGTGATTGACTTGGCCACTCAAGAATTGACCATTTGTTGCTTTAGAGGTATGTTTTGGTTCATTGTCTTGCTTTAGAATGAACCGTCGGCCAATGAGTTTTAAGGCATTTGTTTGAACTTGAGCAGATAGGATGTGTCTATACACTTCAGAATTCATCATGCTACTACCATCAGCAGTTGTATCATCAATGAAGATAAGTGAGCCAGTACCTTCAGCAGCCATACATGCCCAGGCCATAACACCCTCACCACCGTGTTTCACAGATGCGATGGTATGCTTTGGATTTTGGGCAGTTCCTTCTCTCCTCCATACTTTGCTCTTGCTATCACTCTGATATAAGTTAATCTTCGTCTCATCTGCCCACAAGACTTTTTTTTCCAGAACTGTGGTTGCTCTTTTAAGTACTTCTTGGCAAACTGTAATCTGGCCATCCTATTTTTGCGGCTAATTAGTGGTTTGCACCTTGCAGTGTAACCTCTATTTCTGATCATGAAATCTTCTGCAGACAGTGGTCATTGACAAATCCACACCTTACTCCTGAAGAGTGTTTCTGATCTTTCGGACAGGTGTTGGAGATTTTTCTTTATTATAGAGCGAATTCTTCTGTCATCAGCTGTGGAGATCTTCTTTGGCCTGCCAGTCCCTTTGCGATTAGTAAGCTCACCAGTGCTCTCTTCTTAATGACTTTCCAAACAGTTCATTTTGGTAAACCTAAAGTTTGGCTGATGTCTCTAACAGTTTTATTTGTGTTTCTTAGTCTCATTATGGCATGTTTGCTTTCATTGGCACAACTTTGGTCCTCATGTTGATTAACACCAATAAAAGTTTCCAAAGGTGATGGAAATACTGAAGGAAAGACAAGGTGCTGAGAGCTTTCTTATACCTGCATTAAGGAGGCATTTAAACACACCTGAGCAATTACAAACGCCTGGGAAGCCATGTGTCCCAAACAATATGGCGCCCTGAAATGGGGGGAGAAAGTCATTTCTACATGGTGAAACCAAAATGTATAAAAATACCCTTTAATAAAATCTGACAATGTGCACTTTAACCATATGTGATTTTTTCTATTACGTATCCCAAATTGTAGAATACAGAGGCAAATAAATAAATGATGGGTCTTTGTCCCAAACGTTATGGAGGGCAATGTATTCTGCACTCAAGTATCTTTCTCTTTGTTCTGCCTGTTGTACTTGTCTATGGCTTGAATGTATTCACGCGTACTATTATCTGATTTAATTGTAAAGCATGCAAACAAAAGATTTCCACTGTATCTCAGTATACATGACAATAATAAACCAATGCTTTGCTGGACTTGGTTTAAAACCCATTTAGATTTCTCTAATCATTTAAATGGAGCCCAGAAATTAAGCTGTTCCACTTATGAGAAGTGCTCTACCAGCACCAACCCGATAACAAACTTTCCTCCAGACAAAGACAGCCAAACATTAGCTCTCGGGTTTGTCTGAAATACTGACACCGAGTTAATAATCGTCACATTGAACAAGGGCAATTTTCAAGCCTTAGAATTGCAGCTCTCCTGGAAAATGAGAAGAGCAACTGGTACATTTCTAAATTTTTGTTTGTCCTGATAGCAACACAGAAATCCTTCCATCTACTAAGTTCTCCCTGTAAAGTATAATTAAAAGTTAACATTATGAAAATTCATTTCTAAAGTTAAGAAATAGTCTGATTCACAAGTCTAGATTTTCTCATGTTTCCCCCATTAGGTATGGCATTAATCTTCAGTACTAATTTGGAATCGAGAAAAACATCTGCATAATCTTTGCAGATTCCCTATGTAAACATTTATATTTAAAACACTCATGTTCTTAACATTTATCCGGCTGAATAAACAGGAACTCTACATGATGAAAACTAAATTTTGTAAATGATTCTCTACAATTTAACCAAAGCATTTTCATGCAGTCTATTTATATACAGAGGAAATGTTGTCATTCCTCCGGCATCAATCACTCAGTCAAACTGCAGAAACACACTTTCCGCAACTGTGGTAAAAATGTTGTTTAATGAAAATTATTGAACGTGCCATAGAATAAGTGTTGTTGTCCAGATGGAAAGAACCCTCTTCTTCACTCCCCTCATGTCCATGATCATGACCAACTATTCTGGTTTCTTCACCTTTCTCTTCAAGGTACGTATTGAGTTATACAACATTATATTCATAAGCGACAGCAGCAGCATTAGGCCATTCGGGCCAAAAAGTCTACTCCGCCATTCAATCAGGGCTGATCTATCTTTCCCTCTCAATCCCATTGTCCTGCCTTCTCCTCATAACCCCTCTCAAACTCTGCCTTAAATATATCAATTGACCTTGCCTCCACAGACTTCTGTGGCCTTCCTCAGATTTACCACCCTCTGACTAAATAAATTCTTCCTCATCCGCTTTTGAAGTGTACATCCTTTTATGCTGATATTCTTTATTAAATAGAAAGTCAATAGTCTTCTGGTGATTACAATTAATTCTATTTCTGCCATCTTTTCAGGCAGTGTATTTTAAACATAACCGCATCCTACCAACAACGCTAAGGTGAAAATGCACATTGATTTGCTTTTGCTCAATGTTGACAGGAGACATCGATCAGGAGACTTCAAGCTTGGCTTGGTGATCACAACCCCTCCATGACCATCCTTAACTGGTTAGATGCAGGGAACCAATGTCAAAAGACCTTTACAGTCTGGAAATCAAGGGTTGAGATCAAGACGGCAACTGAGCAATTGGGTCTGAAGAAGGGTCCCGACCCAAAAGGTCACCTATCCATGTTTGCCAGAGATGCTACCTGACCCGCTGAGTTACTCCAATAAAATAACATGAAATTGTTTAATGATCTTTGCTAGTTGCACAAGTCATTGAGTATTTTTAAAGCAGGTATTGATAGATTCTTGATTAGTAAGGTTGTCAAAGGTTATGGGAATAAGACAGGAGAATGGCGTTGAGAGTGAAAAATAGATCAGCCATGATCGAATTGTGGAGCAGGCTTGCTGGGCCGAATGGCTTAATTCTGCTCCTATTTCTTATGGCCTTGCAGTATTATACATGAAAGTTTACCATATCTATTTTGTTAAGAGAAGTTGGTTCACCCGTTAATTCCTCAGTCTTAATTAAGGGACAAAAACACAATAAATGGTGTTAGGCTTTTCTTTGGGACTGGAATGACGTTCAGTTCAGTGACATTTTGTGAATCCCAAGAAACAGGTACAGATCAGCACGTGATTCAGAAACATGTTTAAGACAACCATTTTTCTTGGCAGACATTTGTGCTCTGTCTAGGATACGAGCCAAAATCATAAATATATCCACCTTTTAGATACCCAATTATTAAAAGTATTTTAATATCATTACGACATAGAACTTAGCATGGGAACATGCCCTTCGGCCACAATGTCTGTACGGAGCATGATGCCAAGTTCAATTAATCTCCTCTGCCTGCACGTGATCCATTTTCCTCCATTCCTTGCATAACCATACGCTTATCTAAAAGTCTCTTCATCACCATCTTCGTATCCACCTCTACCTGGACCCCTGACTATGGAGTCCCCTAGCACTGTGGCTCTGCCTGGATTGAGCAATACCCGACTGTTCACCAAAGCCACCCATGGTGCCACTGTCATGGCTGCTGCTATGATTTGCCCTTGAGAGGCCATCACCACTAACAGTATCCCAAAGTTAGCAACAAAAAGCTGGATTAACTCAGCGGGTCAGACAGCATCTCTGGAGAAAAGGAATAGGTGATGTTTCGGGTCACGAGCCTTCTTCAGACCCAAAACGTCACCTATTCCTTTTCTCCAGAGATGCTGCCTGGCCCGTTCAGTTACTCCAGCTTTTTGTGTCTATCTTCGGCTTAAACCAGCATCAACAGTTCCTCCCTACACACAGTATCCAAAGTGATATACTTATTTGAGAGGGAGAGAGCCACAGGAGAATCCTGCATTATGTGCCTGTTTTTCCTGCCTATTTCACCCATCCATCTGGCTGGTGCAATCACCTCCCTTAAATTACTGCCGACAACTCTCCTGCTCCAACAGGTCAGAGAGGAGCTGCTGCTGAACACACTTCCTGAGGCAGCTTCCACTGTTGGCATAAAATGGAAAAGGACATGCCTAATGTAGAGTCCAACTCTATACAATCGGAAGGTCTCAAGGTTGCTGTTAAATTAATTGATTTTAGAAACATAGAAAATAGAGTGTTCTATAGTGTGTACATTTTGAATAAGGAGCAATAGCACAACAATGTATTTTAATACCCTGGGTAATGGAAGGAAAAATATGGCTAGGTTTTCCACTTCAGATCACCAACATTAACAGAATTGGGCACAGCTGTGAAAAGCAAGTCACCACTAATTGTCTAACCTACCAGAAGGATTGCTACTTTTGCTTGTCCACACTGAGTAAAGTGATGGCAATAAATATGGTAACAGATATTTTCAGTCTTAAATTGTTCTATAGTGTGTACATGTTATTGGAGGATACTGTTAAATCGTCTTGTAACTGGTAAACCTTTTAAGACAAACTATCATAGTTAGATTATTCAGATTCAGGTGATTGATCAATATTTACCCGAGATGTCCTTTCTGGGATGGGTTCGTCACGGAGTGTCTGAAGGGCTTTCATAGCAGCATTGTGTCTCGCAGCCTGACGAGTCCGTCCTTCTCCAATAAACTCTGTATTACCCACCAGCAACTGGACATAAAATAATTTGGGAGTTGGATAATGGTACCTGTGTTGAGCAAAAGTCAACAAACATATTTAGGCACAGAAAGACTCACCTTGAGTTTGTTAACAATGATCACTTTGTTGCACCCTGCAGTTCTTGTGAACTCTGAGACAATTAACAATTAAACAATAGTTGGTTGTCGCCAGCTGGTCTTGTATTTGTAACTGTAGATAAAACAGAACATTTATTTGGATGCCAGTGGGGAAGGCATATGGAATCTTGGCAAACGTGCTGGCAAAGTATCCAGTAGAAGCTGCCACACCCTCCCCCAAGAGGAAGATGATTTTTTTTAAACCTGATGTCGACATGTACATAAACAATTTGAGGCAATATGCAATGGAATGTCAACAATTTCGGTCAGTGGTACAGGTAATTTAATCCCTCACCCTATTAAAATGTTACATTGTTAATGTTCAAATATGGTAAAAATGCTTTCCTGCTAAATGCAAGTCATGTGTAACCAAAGAAAAATTCTATCAGTCAGAAATATCAAGATATTTAAATACGATAATGAAAACGCATTCATTATTCGGGTCAGAAAAAGAGCCAACGATATAAAATTAAGAACTCTCAAAACCATACTTTCTCTCTTCCTGTGGCGAGAAACTGACTTCACGCTAAATGTGGCTTATATTCAGCAGTTGCCCAAGTAGCAACTCTTCACATCCAAAGCCTTGATACTATTAATAGTTGGTGATCACATTTAACAAAAACAAGAAAGAAAACTGGACCTCTCGTTTCCTCAAGCCTATTTCAGTATCTAGGCTGACAAGCACCTCAGTTGCCATTTTGAGTATAGAAGTTGGGAGGTCATGTTGCAATTGTATAAGTCGTTGGTGAGGCCGCATTTAGAGTATTGTGTTCAGTTCTGGGCACCGTCTTATAGGAGAGGTGTTGTCAAGCTGGGAAGGGTACAGAGAAGTTTTACGAGGATGTTGCCGAGGACACACTGGTCTGAGCTAAAGGGAGAGGTTGAGTAGGCTGGGACTCTATTCCTTGGAGCATGGGAAGATGAGGGGTAAAATTATAAAGGTGTATAAAATTATGAGAGGAATAGATTGAGTAGATGCACAGAGTCTCTTGCCCAGAGTAGGGGAATCGAGGACCAGAGGACATAGGTTTAAGGAGGTAGTTGAGGCAGACACTATCACAATGTTTAAGAAACAGTTGGACAGGTACATGCATAGGACAGGATTGGAGGGACGTGGGCCAAATGGAGGCAGGTGGGATTAGTATAGCTGGAACATGTAGGGCGATGTGGGCAAGTTGGGCCAAAGGGTCTGTTTCTACGCTGTAGGACTCTATACTGCCAATGTTCTGTCTTCCTACATCTGTAATGTTTATTTTATATAAATTTACCACAGGCTCAAGTGCATCAGGAAATCTCAGTTTTCTGAATATGAATACCACACTCTGCCTACGCTCAAAATGAAGTGGATTTTTTTTATAAGCTATTGTACACAGGAATGCACTCTAAAGATCAAATACAATTAATGACTCTTCATCGTTCATTTATATTATTCTACTGAATCTCTGCAATTCGACCATATCATTACCCTGTAAGAAAATTGAGTTCCACTCATTTGCAATTCAGCAGACAAGCACTTGGATGGAACACTATACTGTCAACGCTTTGATATATTAGAAATCTTTGCTCTGGTACGTTGCCAGAACAGGGCGACACTTCTAAGGAATGCAACAAAATGTTATCTTAGGCAGCTGAAAGGAGTCCAAACCCAATCACGGAAAGTATCAATCTTAGACAATCTTAAAGTTAGAGAGCTTTTAAAAACAAAACATGCTCGCATCTATATTAAAATATATACATCTTGAACCAAGTGTATTTGACTGGGGAGGAAATAGGCCCTTTACGTGTTGGATTGTACGTATATTTTTCTTTTGGCAACTTTACAGAATTTAAGAGGATAATGCCCAAAAGACCTCTTCAGGAGCCAATCAATCATATGTAATATTTATTAAACTACTTTTGTATCATAAATTATATAATTTCCATAATATTTCCCTGCTTATTCTTAATGGGGTCATTCAATAGGTGCCTGAAGAGCACTGGTTCTTCCAATGCAATTTTATGTTTAATGCTTGCCATGTACAATGAGCAATAACAATTCAAATGTGAAGGGAGACAAGATAAATTTTAAACCTGTTTTCGTCAATGATAACAAAACAAGCAAGAATTCTACCAATGTTTCTCCTCTTATCCAAGTCTGTGGGCATACAGTTCAAAGAAGCCAACTGCATTTCCCTAACTTCTTCCTTGACTTAAGAGAAAATTAAACCTGGTCTGTAGTCTAGTCTGTATGGTTTATTTTAAAGAAACACATTTGCACTAAAACTCTGATAATCTGCTAAGAGAGACAGTGACGGAGGGAGCGAGATAGATAGAGAGAGAGAGAGAGGGAAGAAGGGAGGGAGAGATGGAATGAGGTTGAGAGGGAGAGGGAGAGGGGAGAGAGAGGGAGGGAGGCAGAGAGGGAGATTGATTATTTGGAAATCCTGATGGTTTGGCAAGAGGCTCACTGGGTGATGTTTCCCGTCTTCCTTTAAAACACACCAGAACCTTGTTTTCTGCACTCATTTTAAATTCACCAGGACCCCATTCCCCGTGCTCCTTTTAAATCCAATGGGGTCCAATTTCCCAATCTCACCAGGGTCTTGTTTCTCCCCACTCCCTTTAAATTTCCAGAATATGGTTTTTGGTTCTCTTTAAACTCATCAGATTCAGTGGGGAAATAAAATGATGATACTGTTGTATAGCATCTAAAAAGTGAATTAAAAATGTATTGGGTTATTACTAAGAGTGGTATTCAATAGTCTATATATAAAATCAATGTCCTGATAGCACCAGATTACATGGATAACTTGATTCTCTAATGCTTACTGACAGCAAAACGATGGATCATATACAGTGCCCTCCATAATGTTTGGGACAAAGACCCATCATTTATTTATTTACCTCTGCACTCCACAATTTGAGATTTATAATAGAAAAAGTCACATGTGGTTAAAGTGCACATTGTCAGATTTTAATAAAGGCCATTTTTATACATTTTGGTTTCACCATGTAGAAATTACGGCTGTGTTTATACATTTCAGGGCACCATAATGTATGGGATACATGGCTTCACAGGTGTTTGTAATTTTTCAGGTGTGTTTAATTGCCTCCTTAATGCAGGTATAAGAGAGCTCTCAGCACCGAGTCTTTCCTTCAGTCTTTCCATCACCTTTGGAAACTTTTATTGCTGTTTATCAACCTAAGGACCGAAGTTGTGCGAATGAAAGTCAAAGAAGCCATTATGAGACTGAGAAACAAGAATAAAACTGTTAGAGACATCAGCCAAACCTTAGGCTTTCCAAAATCAGCTGTTTGGAACATCATTAAGAAGAAAGAGAGCACTGGTGAGCTTATTAATCGCAAAGAGACTGGCAGGACAAGGAAGATCTCCACAGCTGACGACAGAAGAATTCTCTCTATAATAAAGAAAAATCCCCAAACATCTGTCCGACAGATCAGAAACACATTTCCACTCAGGTGTGGATTTGATGATCCCAAACATAAAGCTAAAGCAACATAGGAGTTTTTCAAAGCTAAAAAATGGTCAATTCTTGAGTGGCCAAGTCAATCACCTGATCTGAACCCAATTGAGCATGCCTTTTACATGCTGAAGAGAAAACTGAAGGGGACTAGCCCCCAAAACAAGCATAAGTTAACGATGGCTGCAATACAGGCCTGGTAGAGCATCGTCAGAGAAGACACCCAACAACTGGTGATGTCCATGAATCGCAGACTTCAAGCAGTCACTGCATGCAATGTAATGCTAAACATGACTGTTTTCCTTTATTATATTGCTGTGTCCCAAAACATTGTGGTGCCCTGAAATGGGGGTCTATATATAAACACTGCTGCAATTTCTACATGGTGAAAGCAAAATGTATAAAAATGGCCTTTATTAAAATCTGACAACGTGCACTTTAACCACATGTGATTTTTTTTCTATTACAAATCTCAAATTGTGGCAAATTGAGGCAAATAAATAAATGATGGGTCTTTGTCCAAAACATTATGGAGGCACTGTACATAACATCCACACTGATGTTCCTTTTGACATCAATTCCTAAAGTTGAACAAAAATCCACAAGTCTCACACCTGGGCCCCAGCTTCATTGCTCCTTTCCATTTCACTTGTGACAGGGATCCTGCATTCACATTCAACCTACCACGGCCCCATTCAGGTGCTCTCCTTAAATTAACCAGATCCCTGTTTCCTATGCTCCCTTTACACATCCAGGGTTTCCTGGATCATTTATTATAACACCCCATAACATTAAAATATATTAAGAAAAAAGTGTAGTTACAACATTGTTCACCATGTTATAGGAAATATGTCAAGCTGGAAAGGATGCAGAGAATATTTACAAGGATGCTGCCAGGACTAGGCCTGAGCTAAAGAGAGAGGTTGAGCAGACTAGGATTTTATTTCATGGAGCACAGGAGGATGAAGGGTGATCTTAGAGGTGTACAAAATCATGAGAGGAATAGATCAGGTAAATGCACAGTCTTTTGCACTAGAGTTGGGCATTGAGAACTAGAGGACACAGGTTTACGGTGAAGGAGAAAAGATTTAATAGGAACCTGAGGGGTTACATTTTTCTTACTCAAAGGTTGGTGGATGTAAGGAACAAGCTGCTGGTGGAGGTAGTTGAGGCAGGTACTATCGCAATGTTTAAGAAACATTTAGACAGGTAAGAGTCAAAGAGTCAAAAGAGTTTATTGTCATGTGTCCCTGACAGGACAATGAAATTCTTTCTTTGCTTCAGCACAACAGAACATAGTAGGCATTGACTACAAGACAGATCAGTGTGTCCATATACCGTTATATACGTAAATACACGCATGAATAAATAAATTGATAAGTGCAAATAACAGATAAAGGGGTATTAATGTTCAGTGTTTTGTCCGAGCCAAGTTTAATAGCCTGATGGCTGTGGGGAAGTAGCTATTCCTGAACCTGGTTGTTGCAGTCCTCAAGCTCCTGTACCTTCTGCCTGAAGGTAGCAGGGAGATGAGTGTGTTGCCAGGGTGGTGTGGGTCCTTGATGATGCTGCCAGCCTTATTGAGGCAGCGACTGCGATAGATCCCCTCGATGGAAGGGAGGTCAGAGCCGATGATGGACTGGGCAGTGTTTACTACTTTTTGTAGTCTTTTCCTTCCAGGGCGCTCAAGTTGCCGAACCAAGCCACGATGCAACCGGTCAGCAAGCTCTCTACTGTGCACCTGTAGAAGTTAGAGAGAGTCCTCCTTGACAGACCGACTCTCCGTAATCTTCTCAGGAAGTAGAGGTGCTGATGAACTTTCTTAATAATTGCATCTGTGTTCTCAGACCAGGAAAGTTCTTCACAGATGTGCACGCCCAGGAATTTGAAGCTCTTGACCCTTTCAACAATCGACCATCGACCCGTTGATATAAACAGGACATGGATAGGACATGTTTAGAGGGATATGGGCCAAATGCAGGCAGGTGGGACTAGTGTTGATGGGACATGTTGGCCAGCAAGGCCAAGTTGGGCTGAAGGGTCTGTTTCCATACTGTATGACTGACTCTAAGAGACTGTCAATTCTGGAATCCTAAGCAAAAAATAATCTGCTGGACAAACCCAGGCGGCATCTGTGAATAAATTAGGCAGACGATGCCTCCGGTTGGGATTGTTCTTCAGTCTGAAGAAGGATCCTGAGCAGAAACACCACCTGTCTATTTTTGTCCGCGGATTCTGCCTAAACCGCGGGGGTCCTCCAGCAATTTGTTTTTAACTTAAAAGCTTGTTGAGGTACGAAGAGAAAGGCATCTGTCAGTCCGATACGTAATCTGGCAGTCCAGCATCACCACAGCCACAAAGTGTGCTGGATTATTGGAGTTCAACTAGCAGAAATATACAATATTCCAAAATGCTTAACCTTTACCCATTGGGACACAGGAACTGTCATATGGACTGTTTTGTAGATCCAAATAATAATAAATGCAAAATTAATTGAATGTACCAAATGACCAGATACAAAATGCAAGTTAAATGTGAGTTTGTGCCATTGCAGATATTGAAACTGCACGAACATCATTAATTACTTGCAACAGCTATGGTATTTTCATTTGGTTATGCTCAATCAGAACTCGATGATTTACTTTATTCTGTGAGTAATTATTGCATTTTATATCATGTACGATGAAACAAGGATAGTCAATCATCATTTAATCTTTAAACATAATATATGCAGAAATACCCAACATATGGCTGTTATCTGCATTTCTACTCATACTGTTTGCTGTTGATTTGCATGGGACAGAACAGACAACATTTTGTTCATATATTTCTCTGTAAGCTCCCCAGTCTTAAAATTCTCCAGCCACATTTCTAAGATTCTCGCACAATCCTGGTTTTCCTTGTTCCAACATCCTCTTGTTCCCAGTGCCGACTTCCTTTCCTCAACCTTACCCCTCCACCTCCCACTCCTGTTCTAATATGTTTTTTTTAATGTATTCTTCAATCAAGCTTTATATTTGGCAATTACAATACACTGATTTTTAACCTCTGAAAGTAATCAGCCTTTGGACAATTATGTTATGCTAAAACTTATGTTAGCTTCACATCTCTTATTCCTGATGAAGGGCTAAAAAATGTTGGGCTCACTCTTCAAGTTGTTAGACCTTATCCAGTTAATTCAACAGTCAATCACATCGCAAATAATATTAGTTGTGACACTGGCAAGTGCATTTCTGGTCCCAAAAGAATGAAGCACACCACTGGAGTTTTAACCGCATTGTGAGTTCTCCAGATGAAACATGGCATCTCCAGGTGAAAACTCTGGCAAAGATATTGGACAATCTATCAACTTCTATTAATTAGCAAGAAAGTCTAAGTCTAAGGGGGGAGGGGGAGGGGTGTGGGGGAGGGTGTGTGTGTGGGAGACGAGGGGTGTGGGAGAGTGGGGTGTGGGCGAGGGGGGATGTGGGGGAGGGGGAGTGGGGGAGGGGGATTGTGGGGGAGGGTGTGTGTGTGGGGGAGGAGGAACCTTCAAAACCTTCATAACTTTTGTACTATTTCACCGATCGGAACAAAACATTTTAACTTGCAGCAGAGGAGAACAGTGAGTAAGGTGCCAAAAATTTGTAGCACTATGGGGGATCGTTTTTGCGCCAATTTAATTACAATGCAGACAGGAAGTGGTCAAGATGAGAGTTTTAGTAATATATAAATAAATAGATAGATAGATTGCTTATTGATTCTTCTCTAAGAGAACTAACTGCCCATTAGCATGTTAAACAATTTTATCTTGAGAACATACATTGTCGTTAAAACTCCAGCACTGTTACTTACACTCACTATAATTGGAATTAAACAGTTTAATTGTGCAAAAAAAATGTAATGCTTTAGTTTAGCTCATTTGTCTTCAATGAGATGAGGAGATGTTTCCAAGTCTTACTGTGGTATTATGACTCCTGAGTTATGCTGTCCATCAGGTTGGTGCAGGGCAATACGTATGATGTTTACGTTATTTAAGGGTGTGGCTGATGTCATTGCATTTGTGAAAATATACATGGTCGGACAGAATTTGAAACAGCATACTTTTTCTACATTTTACTGTCATGTCAACTGAAAATAATGCTTTACTTAACATAAAATCATTGTTTCACATTCCAAAGTCTCTTATGTTCTGGTAATATTGACGTAAGTAATCAGCTCTAATATAATTGGTTGCCTTATCATTATGGTTTCATACAATTATTCCAACACATCGTGGCAACATTTAAAAAATGATTTTGACAATAACTCATTGATATCTCCAAGCCAAAGTATATATTCCAACCACATTCTGGTTATTGTTTTACAATTAATATTATATTTAAATTTTTGAATTAGCCCTAATCCATTTGTTTGGATATGCGAGCAGTGAAAGCAAGACTGGAGTTCCTATGTTTGGCTCCTTTAAAAAAGGAGAACAACTAATATGCCTAAATTGAAGGTTACACAAAAAGCTGGAGAAACTCAGCGGTGCAGCAGCATCTAAGGAGCGAAGGAGATAGGCGACATTTCAGGTCGAGACCCTTCTTCAGACTGCCTAAATTGAACCCCATTTGGACCATTTGATTCAATCATATCTTATATTTCCTATCCAAATCAATTGTGGATCACAAAGCTTTAAGTCGGGGTTTAGTTTATTTTCATCCTTGCATTCACTTATTTTAAATACAGATTTTCAATAATTTCATTTAATGTGCAAATAACTAGCATTTTATTACACATTTGTACCAGAGATATTTAAGGTATTTAATTGAAGTTACCTCTTGTACACATTTGTACCAGAGGTATTTAATTGAAGTTACTTTACTGCCTTATTTTAATTGTCATTTAAAGCTAAAAGCTCTTTTCATCTTAATAATTATGACACGGGAGACCATTTATCCATCACTTCATGCTGGCACTCACTAGAGCAATACTTGTAGTCCCATTCCCCCTCTGCTTATTTGCAGAGAGTTCTGTAATTTATCTTCCCCATTGATTCTTTTTTGCCATTTCCTTATACTAAGGGTAATTTACAGTAAACAAATAACCTGCCAGCCATCTTTGAGAGGGGACCAGGGGAAAACCCACATTGTTGGGGGGAAGACATGCAGACTCCATACAGACAGCATCCGAGGATAGGAATGAATCTGGGTTCTTGGAGCTGTGAAGCAGCAGCACTAACTGCTGCACTACCAACAATTTATGCTCTCTCTGTATCTATTTCTGGCCTCTAAGCAACTACACCAAGTAGAATCTCAGCTTTTATTTTCGTCGAGTTTACTTAAAAAATAAAAATAAAAACACATGCAAAAAAGCCACAAACAAAAATCAGAATATAGCTGGTTTCTCAATGTTTAAAATCCTTCCACAGTAATTAAAGATTTCAAATAACGTCTGCGCTACAAAAATAGAACATTTTGGTTTTCATCAGGATGTACAAATAAGTCAAAAAATGAACAAAAAACATGCAATCTGGAATCATTTGTTTTCTTTCAGTTACTATTTAGGTCTCACTTTCACCTTTTTTTGGGTTACTATTTTAGCATTTCACTGGGATTTGTACTTTGTCGATGAATTTTGTCTGGAAAGAGCACGTTGAGCTAAGATGTGCAGGAAGGAAGTGCAGATGCTGGTTTCAACTGAAGATAAGACACAAAATGCTGGAGTAACTCAGCGGGTCAGGCAGCATCTCTGGGTAAAAGGAATAGGGTCTGGTAGGACGTTACAAGGAAAAGACATTTCAGGTCGAAACCCTACTTCAGACCCGGGTGAGTTGCTGGTGATTTTGCACATCGAATTCCAAACATGATTGTGCTAAGAATAATGAAGTGGAATGTTTTGTTTCCATTTTCACAATGGAACAAAGAGGGTCCCGGCTTGAGGGGGCGCCGAGAACAAAGGGGGACCATTGGGGGCTTAATGAAATACTTGTCTAACTTTGTCGGTGCCCTCTACAGAAACATAGAAACATAGAAAATAGGTGCAGGAGGAGGCCATTCGGCCCTTCCAGCAGCATCGCCATTCATTGTGATCATGGTTGATCGTCCCCTATCAATAACCCGTGCCTGCCTTCTCCCCATATCCCTTGACTCCACTAGCCTCTAGAGCTCTATCTAACTCTCTCTTAAATCCATCCAGTGACTTGGCCTCCACTGCCCTCTGTGGCAGGGAATTCCATAAATTCACAACTCTCTGGGTGAAAAAGTTTTTTTTCACCTCAGTCTTAAATGATCTCCCCTTTATTCTATGGGGCGACTCTTTGCATACCTTGGGTATGCAAAACAAATAATCTCTCTGTGACATGTCACTTGACAATAAAGTATTATTCATTCATTCATTCACTCACTCACAATGTGGATACCTCTGACAGCACGTTAAGTGCCTGCAAAATTCCTACAATAAAACTAGCTCAACAGGCCCATTTTTTAGGCTAAATTTCTTAATTTACTTCCAAATGGGATTGTTGCTGACGGCATGCATAGTTGATTAAATGCTGACACAGAAGGGATAATTTAGGATTTTGGAAATCCAATTAACTCCACGAGAAGCTCTTGAGTACAACAGCATTGTGCAAGTGCAATGGCGACACTTTAGAACTGACCCAATTTGTTGACATACATATCAAACAGATTGCAAGGAATTTTATTCATCCTGAATAGGTATTTTTCATTTGGATGAGATTTCAAAAATATCACTTAAAGTTGAACCCCATCCACCTCAAAAATGTATGTCAGAGTTTAAGGCCCAAACTACAGTCAACAAATCTGCACTCAGAAGTTCATAAGTGATTGGAGCAGACTTAGGCCATTCGGCCCATCAAGTCCACTCCGCTATTCAATTATGGCTGATCTATCTTTCCCTTTTAACCCCATTCTCATACGATTATGATCCCATAATCAAGAATCTATCTATCTCTGCCTTAGAAATATTCATTGACTTGGCCTCCATGGCTTTCTGTGGCAATAGATTTCATAGATTCATCACCCTCTGAGTAAAGTAATTCTTCCTCCTAAAGATACGTAATTTCATTCTGAGGCTATGGGCTCTAGTCCCAGACTCTCCCACTAGTGGAAACATCCTTTCCAAATCCACTCTGTCCAGCCGTTTCACTATTTGACTATTGAGGTGGACTGGTCAACTCAATATCTTAATTGTGTCTGAAGAAGGCTCCCAACCCAATATGTCACCTTTCCATGTTTCCAAACAAGCTGCCTAACTCGCAGAGTTACCCCAGCACCCTTTATTTGTAAAGCAGCATCTGCGGTTCCTTTCACATCCATTGTAATGAGACTGCTTACCTTAAATGCAACACACATTTTAAATTTAACCAGGCAGCTAAATGAGGACAAGATATTTTCCTTGCTGATGTAAATACCTTTCCAGCAATTATTTGTGCATAGAATGGGGGAAGAAAATTCCTTCCTACCATCTAAGCCAGGCCTCTTTCCTCCCCACTATCCTATCAGAAGCATTTTTTTTTTACACACAACTTCCCCCTTAACTTTGATTTTCAAGCCACTCTGAACACACTCCCTAATGATTCCCCCTTCCCAGTAACACCATCTTAAATTCTCCCAAGTTCTGCTGCAACATCCTAGCACACACAAAGGAAACTAGATCTGTGATTCAGGTTGGCCTCCGCTGCCTCATAGGGTATGATTTAATCCTAATCTCAGATGCTGTTTGTATGGAGTTTGCACATTCTCCCTGTAACCATATGTGTTTCCTCCAAGGTCTCTGACTTCCAAAGAGGTGCGAGATGGTACGTGACTTGGCTGCTTTGTATTGTCCCAGTACGTGGATGATTAGTAGAATCTGTGGGGAACTGATGAGAATATGAGGAGAATAAAAAATGCATTCATTTGGACCGTATAGGGGGGTCAGTTTTATTGCCAGCTGGGACTCGGTGGGCCAATGGGCCAGTTTCCATGCCATAACTCTCTTAAAACGCTAACATTTATTACTGGAACTGCCTACATTTATTTTGTTTACGGGCAAATCGACCCACTAAGAAATAAAATGTGTTAGTACGGTTTAAAAATAGCTTGAAAATATTTCAAATAATCCTTGGTCCTAGCAGTCTGAGATGCATTTGCGTTACAAATAGATTTCAGGGTTACCGTAAATGAACAGGGCGATGGAAATGACTGGCAGGCCAGAAGAAACAAGAGCTGCATAGTCCTGTATTGCAATTTATGCGCCTTTATTTGGAAGGCAGTGGTGAGGCAGTGGAATGGGACAGGTTACCATCTAAGTTAGCTCCCAACAAGATGTTCCCTGGATCACAGGTTTCATTGTAGTCCAAATACATTATAGGAGTAATGCTCCTATCTGGACAGTTTGGACACGGTCAAAGAGTGCTGGGCCTGTTCAAACGCAAGTACACCCGAACGTCCAGTCAGAGTTAAGAAATGGAAACAAACTAGTCACATCCACCGAGCTTTCAAACCTTGAACTCGAAACAGGATTTGGAGAAGGCCACTTGGTTTCAATAAGAGGTGGCACCAAACATATTCAAAATGATCCACAATTTGCAGGATCATGTGTGGGACTTGGCTATTGCAGAGCAATGTTGTTGTGCCTCAGATCTTAATTTTGTGGATGTTTAGTGCAAGATCTGTTCTCTCATAGGCTTCAATGAATGCATCAATGCCACTTGGAGCTCAAATTCCAATGCTTACACACACAAGTACTGGCTGTGTACTGTGAAAAGCTTTTTTGTTCCGCACAATCCTATCAGTGAAAAGACCACTTGATTACAATCAAGTCTTCCACAGTATACAAATACATATATAAGAAAAGCTGCTAAAGCGTGACATTTTAAATATTGTTTGCAGCTTGAATTTTTATTACAAATCTATGCTCATTGATTGTACTACATAATTAAAATACCAAATATGCATGAAAAGGCAAAACCTTTTTGCATTCTTCACAGTCAAAAGCCAGTCTCATCAAAACAATTTCAAAGAAACCTCTGAAACTATTTCACTCCAACAGCTCTAATGTGCTCAGCCTAGACTTGCATCAGGGTCTTGCTGACACTTAATGTGACCTGAACTGCAGGTGCTGAAGTGGAACAGGCACAAAGTAAATCAACTTAACCAACCATAAAAAAATAACAGAATTGGCTTGGAATTTCAGGATGTTGCCCTTCATGCATGAAGAGCGTTAAAAGGAGCGTCTGCTGGGAAAACACCATACAGTCAAAATAAAATATATTAGTTCAGCTTCAGCGCAGCACCGAGGTCATAAGACTGTGATTTAGTGTCCAACACTCTTGTGGTTATTTCAAACACCATAGTACTCTAACATATGTGGAGGAAGAATATAATGTCGACAATAATTCTTATCCTGGGGAGTTTGTAAATTAAAAATCAAGATAAAGTGCAAGTGAGTATCCGTTTTGTATGAAAAAAACTGGCAGATATTTTGGTGCAGTTGAAAAATATGAAACAAGGTTAGACAAGGTTAGAGGGCAGGCAAGAAAGTGCAATGTATAACAAACCCCCAAGTAGATTGGTGAAGGAAATTAATATCAGTATACTGATATTAAAACAGTAGTCAACATATGGTAGTGCCATCAAACAGAACAGCATGCTTATACTGGTTTCGAGTCGAGACCCTTCCGTCACCCATTCCTTCTCTCCAGAGATGCTGCCTCTCACTGAGTTACTCCAGCATTTTGAGTCTATCTACGGTTTAAACCACCATCTACAGTTCCTTCCTACACAGCATGCTTACACTGCAGTGTGGTGAATACAATAAACATTAAACATGTAGGTTACCTCAGTTTACACCACAGGTGGCGGACATTGCAATTATAATGTCACAAAATAAATGCAGTGGGACTTATTTACAAAGAGAAATAATCTCAAAGAAGCTGTTAAACGTGGTCTAGATAATTGAATGGCTAGAGATTAATTAATGCAGAATTGGAGAGAAAGTATGGAATACAGCAGGACACAGATTTCCAAAATGTTGTTGTAAATGTAACAGCACATGAAAAGAGAGAGGATTAAGCATGAAGCCACTGGCCATAAACCCTACCTAAGCTGTTTGTGAACTATGGTTTAACATGTGGTATTGAAGTAAGAAGCATTTGGAATAATGCAGAGACTGACGGGAATAGATCGGGTAGATGCATGGGGTCTTTTAGCTGGAGTAGGGGAACCAAGAACCAGGGGACGTAGGCTTAAGGCGAGAAAGAAAGATTTAATAGGAACCCGAGGGGGAACTACTTTCATAGGAACCCCGAGGTGGGAAAATGGAACGAGCTGCCAAAGGACATAGTTGAGGCAGCTACTATAACAACATTTAAAACACATTTGGTCAGGTACATGGATAGGAAAGGTTTAGAGGGATATGGCCCAAATGTGGCAGGTGGTACTATTATAGATGGAGCATCTTGGTCAGCATGGGCAAGTTGGGCCGAAGGGCTTGTTTCCATGCTGTATAACTGTACAATTACGCTTCTACTCATGACCAATCATTAAAGAAGTCGAATGAAAGATACCGGTACATCTTTTGTCTACCCTGTTAGTTATTTAAATGAATATATATGGCGTAGTTTAAATGGACTTTCAAAACCACTTCACCTTAAAAAAAATATGATAAGTGGTGTATCACAAAACAGTGTGCAGGGTTTCTCTTGTTTAGTGAATATATAAAGGAATTGAGATAATAATTGTTCAAAAATCTCAGTGGAATTAAATTGAAGGATATGGATTACTGAACAGGAAAGATGTGAAAAAAAAACATTTTAAAGGTGACACTATGGAAAATTAAATGTGAGAATTTAAATTGTGTAGAAGGGCAGTAGGGGAATCTGAAATGTACTTTGCAAAATGGACGGCTTATCAAATAGAACAAAGATCGACACAAAATGCTGGAGTAAATTAACGGGACAGGCAGCATCTCTGGAGAGAAGGATTGGGTGATGTTTCGGGTTGAGACCCTTCTTCATACTGCTGTCAGGGGAGACGAAGATATAGATAAGGAAATGTGAGGTGTGAAAATAGGATAAAGGGCATTAAGATTAAGGAAAATGTAGAATGGATCATTGTGAGCTGGGAGAGCTGGTTTAAAAAAAATCTCTGTTCAAAGAGATAAAATGTAGTCGGGGACAGTAAGACTGGTCGGAGAACTGGGAAAGGAGAGGGATGGAGATAGAGGGAAAACAAGGGTTACTTGAAGTTAGAGAAGTCAGTGTTCATACTGCTGGGGTGTAAGCTGCCCAAGCAAAATATGAGGTGCTGTTCCTTTAATTTGCATTGACAATGGAGGAGACCCAGGACAGAAAGGTCATTGTGGGAATGGGAGGGAGAGTTAAAGTGTTTGAACTTAGTCAACGACAGCCTTGAACTTAGTCAACGGCAGCGTATCCACAACTAAATGATGGGAGAATTTCAAAGATTAGCTCTGCCTTCAATACCATCATCCCCAGCAAACTGGTCACCAAACTCATGGATTTAGGACTTTCCAAACCCATCTGCCTTTGGATCAAGGACTTTCTGTCTAACCGCCCCCAGACCGTCAGACTGGGCCATCACCTCTCCACCCCCATCACACTCAGCACTGGCCCCCCACAGGGCTGTGTGTTGAGCCCCCTCCTCTACACACTCTACATCTACGATTGTGCCCCCGCCCACTCCACCAACACCATCGTCAAGTTCGCGGATGACACGACTGTGGTTGGACGCATCTCAGGAGGAGATGAGACAGCCTACAGGGAGGAAGTCCAAAGACTGGCAGCGTGGTGTTCAGACAATAACCTCATCCTAAACACCACAAAAACAAAGGAATTTATCATAGACTTCCGTAAGAACAGTGCAGCCCTCCAACCCCTATTCATCAATGGGGACTGTGTGGAAAGGTTCTCAGACTTCAGATTCCTGGATCTCTCCTGGACCACAAACACCACCACAGTAGTCAAGAAGGCCCAGCAGCGACTCTACTTTCTGAGGATCCTCAGGAAAAACAACCTGGAAGAGAAGTCGCTGGTGTCCTTCTACCGCTGCTCTATCGAGAGTGCGCTGGCGTACTGTATAACCACATGGTATGCCAGCTGCTCTGCAGCGGACAGGAGAGCCCTTCAAAGGGTCATCAACACCGCCCAAAAAATCACTGGCTGCCCACTGCCCGTCCTGAAGGACATCTTCAGCTCTCGCTGCCTTGGCACGGCAGCCAACATCCTGAAGGACCCTTCCCACCCTGGACACAACCTGTTCCACCTGCTGCCCTCTGGCAGATGGTACAGGTCTTTCAAAACTCTCACGAACGGACTCAGAGACGGCTTCTACCCCATAGCTATACGTGAGCTTAACAATGTAAAATAAGAAATAACACTCACATTCAACTGAATTGTTTTTTTTATATGCATATATTTTTACCCTTCCTTATATTTTAAGATAGTTCTTGTGAATCGCACAGTTGGATTGACTTTTAAATTTTGTTGCACCATGTGCAATGACAATAAAGAGATTCTGATGATTCTGATTTACAACCATCCAAGTAAATACATTTCTCCTTATCCCAGTACCCGATGATTGATCCCAATTCTCCGTCAAGAGGTGAAAGCTTCTCGGCCCCTGTTGATTTCTCAGAATTTTGCATATTCTAATGAAATCACTTGTTACTCCACTGACGGTGAGTGTTATGCAAGCTGTTCAATGACCAATAAATGTTCAATGAAAGGGAAACAATTAATCAGCTATGTGAAAATAACAGGGACGGATCTTTCAAAGAGTGATACAAGCCCAATTTAGTGCTTCATCATTCTACAGAAGGACAAACTACAAGGTTGTTCTTACATTTTGACGATCTTAATTAAGCCAAAAGTAATGCGTGGTGAACACCCTCACAGTAATGGACCACACGGTTTCCCTGTGGTTATCAAACCGTCCAATTCCTCCCCCTTCTGTCGTGGGGCAGACTGACTGTCCTTTCCCCCCTCCCCCCCCCCCCCAATCTTTGCACATCCCCAATCCTGGACTTTCCATTCGTCACTTTAACATAATGTTTCATGTATCTTGTTGTGTTTTATGACTGATGGCAGACCAATTTCCCTCCAGGGATTAATAACATTCTATCATAACGTTTCGTAGGATGTTGTCTGTTATTGCCAATTGTCCACTATAACCGAGTGAGGGGGGGTTAAAGTTCAACCCAAGGCCAGGAAGGAAGAAACACGGTGTTGGGGGTGGGTTTAAACAAGCAGGAATTCCAGGCTGGGGAACTGCAGAGCCCTCAGCCCTACACGTCAGAGAGGGGTCCGGTACTCACGCCGCCTTCGTGCTGCTCGCTCTCTGGCGGTAGTGAGGGGGCAGTGTAATGGGAGCCTTGGCCCCCTATAACCAAAATTCGCAATATGTTGGTCCATTATTGCAAATGTTTACTGTTTACACATTCACATAGGAAGGCACAAAGGATAAGAGGTACAATTTCGGGGCACTTTACATCAGAGTGGTAGACGCCTGGAATACGCTGGTAAGGGAGGTGGTGGAAGCAACAATATCGCAAAATGTATGAGGCATTTAAACAGGCACAGGTGTAGGAAGGGACACATCAGCCTGAAGAAGGGTTTCGTCCCGAAACGTCACCCATTCCTTCTCTCCAGAGATGCTGCCTATCCCGCTGAGTTGCTCCAGCATTTTGTGTCTGTAAACAGGCGCATGAATAGGAATGGGACGGAGGGGTATGTACCATGTGCAGGCAGACGGGATTAGGTTGAACTGACATCATGGTTGGCACAGACATTGTTGGCCAAAGTGCCTGTTCCTGTGCTCCACTGTTCTTCGCTCCATGTTCTGGCATGGCGAAAGTTAACTAAAAGAAATACTGCACAAATTCAAAATTATCAAAATATGTTAAAACTGTAAATATTTCTATTACACCATCAAAAAAAATTAAAAAAAACAAGTTTATGAATAATAATGTTTAGGAATACAGAGTTATCTACCTTATATTACCAAGGGAGATGAATTCCTGAAAAAATTATATTTATTTGAATAAAAGGGAATTAGAAAAATATATATTTGGGATCAAGATTAGTGGAATTAGACTTCAAATGGAGTAAAATGTCAGCTCAGATATGGTAGGTCAATTTGCTTGTTTTTCTAATTAAGTTAACACTATGGCCGATAATTTACAATAATCGGCAAGAGCTTTTTGCTGGGCCCATTTCTTGGGGCAAAGCCTTGCAGGTCAACAGGCCTTCAGTATCAGAGCAGGAGGCCAAACTTGCCCACAAACATTAGACAAAAAAAAGTCAGCCATGTCATGCCCCTTGACTTGCTGAGCTGTCAAAAGCAGCATAATGCTCAAAGTGTTAACCTTCGAATATTACCAAACACCATTAAATTTATCAAAAATGTTTTAACACTTAAGAAAATGTAAACATTTTCAAACCAATAACATATTACATTCAAAAACAATTTAAAACATTTAAATTACCAAATATATTCTCAGAGGACTTTCGCAGCTGTTTCCCCCCAATGAAATCAATGTAGTCATTACTCAGAATTGTTAGTGGCGAATTGGCACACTTTGGGTTCTCACGCTAGACTCACTGAGGACTGCAGTGTATGAGGGTGTTGAGTAAAACAACCACAAACAACTAATTAATACTTCAGGACTTGAGATTCATTCAGGAAATCTGTTGCTGATGGTTGTGGGAAATATTAGTAGTTACATTGGTCAATGCGGATAGCTCCTAGCAACATCTAAGTCAATATTATTCTGCAAAGCACATTTTGTACTTGCTTAAAACGTTCAAAATCATGAACCTCGTGTCAAAAAGGTTGAGAGTGTTTGTAACCAATTCCTAATTCCTACTTTCTCATCGTATGACTTCTTTTCAAAATTTGGACACAATGCCTTTTATTCACATCACCCCGCAACTACTTATGTGACTCCACAACTCCAAGAACTCTCCCAGAACACAATAGTGAAAGGTAAAAACTCAAATCTGCCCCACATTCCCTTTTCTAGATTGTCTGATCGTTCAAAATGCTGAACAATGAAATAGATGCCAAATCAAGCAGCTGGTCTATTTTGCAGAATACACAGGACCAAGTAATAACAATTACTCCAGGGTTTTTAAAACATCTGGAGTACTTCCTATAATCATGAGATTAAATACCAAAAACACATCACGTTATCACCAATAATGGACAATAATAGTACTCCTTCAAGCTGTGAAAATTTAAATCACTCAATTCCTAATTAAGGAAGCTCACTTTTCACAGCTTTTTTTTAAAAGTCCAGTCTTCCTCTCTTTTACGTTAATTCTGATCCTGGGAAGTAGAATATCATTACTATCCTGAAATCAATTCCCACTAACATCAAAGTAAAGACATCAGCTGATTGGGACAAATGTTTGTGCTTAATGAAATGTCCAAGTTAACGGCCCTTAAGGGCCTGTCCCACCAGCATGCAACTCTATGCGATGAGCTCGACCTAACGTGGTCGCTTGAGCCTTCCGGCGTCGCGGGGCCGGTCCCATTTCGATCGCTGGAGCCGTGCGGAACTGTGCGGAGTTCGTCCTGACATCGCGCGGGGCTCCAAAAAACTGACTATGTTCAAAAATTCCGCGGCAACGGCTTGTCAGCTCGCAGTCGCCTCGACGCATTACACACTGTCTCGACGTCGTGCTTCCGTGACCCTCTCTGTAGGTGCCTCCGTGACCCTCTATGTGTGTGGCTCCGTGGCCCTCTGTGTGTGTGCCTCTGTGCCCCTCTCTGTGTGCCCCTCTCTGTCCTGGCGAACTTACCTTTAAGACTTCCCTCCAAGTTCGCCTCACTTTGTGCCGCGTTGCGCCACTCACCCGAACTCCGCGCGGCCCTCGCTGCCAGTTTGGTTGAGCTTGCCGCATGCAGGCGCATGCTGGTGGGAACGGCACTGTACAGGGATCACCCGACCTCCGCGCGGCCCCCGCTTCTAGTTTGATCGCGCTCATCGCATGGAGTCGGATGCTGGTAGGACAGGCCCTTTATTTGCTGCAGATGGGATCAGATACCGAACCACAACATTTATCTCTATACTTCGTTTTGCTCCCCTATTAACGTATTTTTTAAAGAAAAAAGTAGATGGCGGTAGTCTGAAATAAAAACATAAAATGCTCTAAACCCTCATCATGTCAAACAGCATCTGTGGAAAACGAAACTGAGTTCATAATGTGCAGGAAGGAACTGCAGATGCTGGTTTACATCGGAGATACTGAAGAAGGGTCTCAACCCAAAACATCACCCATTCCTTCTCGCCAGAGAAGCTGCCTGTCCCGCAGAGTTAACCCAGCATTTTGTGTCTTTCGTAACTGAGTTCATATTTCAGATTCATGGCCTCTGTCTCTTCTTCCCATTTTCTGACAGGGGAGTCTGACCTGAAATATTACCTGTTTCCTCTTCCACAGATGCTGACTGTCAAGATGACCCCTCATACAATTTTGGTTTCTATTCCTGCTGCCCAATTAATGAACATGAGTTTAACACAATTTTAATAATATTAACTAGATAGTATAGTTAGAAACTTTGGCCTAGAAATCCCAATATATGGCAGGTGTACACTGAATTGTATTTAAATGCTGAAAAATGTGAGAACAACACACTTTAATATTCCATGAACGTTTCCATTCCCATTCCCATATTTTGCACTTGGATTTGGGGTTTTGGGATAACATAGAAGGAATGTAGTTGATGGGGGAGCTAATCAAGGGTAGCAATCATATTTTTGAAACCAGAAAAATGCCACGTGGTAGCCACAGAAACAGGTGCACCATTTTTCGGCAAGAAGGCCTCCAGTGGTTAAGTGACATTGAGATTTAATTTACCAAATTGGCTGCCCCATTTTGAAGTCGCTGATATTCCAAACTCAAGATATATTTATATTTTCTCCAAGTTTCTGAAAAATATCAGTTAGCCAGAACTTTCAGGCAGTGCTAAGTGTTTACATAGTTCTTACAGATCCACCAGTCTCAACTTGTTGTCAAATGCTAAACAGATCATAAGCGATACGGCCCGGCCTGGTGTCAGGACCTTGCACAAAATAGTGCCTGGAGGAGCAGAGCCTCCACCACGAAGAATGGTTGAAATAATATCTGACAGTCAGGTAAGCAATACCCCAGGATTAGGCAGCTGTCAAACTTGTCAAAGACTTGAAATTAAAAGTACAATCTTTCCTCAAAGCAAAACACAAAAACATTTCATTACATTCAGGTAATTAAAAGAAATGTATCGACACATGTCTCTCATAGCATGTTCTCCCTACTGAAGTGAAAGAATGTGCTGCTGGTGCTTTGTCATATATAATCTAGGAGAGATTCAACAAGCAGAATGGTCTGGATTCCTTGGAGACCAACATCTCAGTGCAGTTGCAAAAAGGCCAGTAAAGGACACCCTGCAAGTCTCCGGCTTCCATGTTTGCCCAGGAAATAACATCACTGTGTAACTTGCAGAAATCCTGGCAGCTTAATGTAGAACTTCTGACATTTATTAACACTTGTAGCCCACTTATATGTGAACAGATGGAGAAAAGATTTAGGACAAAATAAAAGCACTGATCATTGTCTACTCAATCCCTGGGTTATGAAAACGAATAATAAAAAGCACTACAACAAGAAACTCAAAGTTCCTCTAATGCTTAACACCTTTTTTCCTCAAGGAATACCTTATAAGAATTGTAATGTTCTCAGCGCACAAAATTGAATTTCTAAGCAAAACATCTCGTGAACACTTGCTTTGTTAGAAGTGCGAACTGCGACAGCTTCATCACCACAACTGTGTTATAATAATCGTTGCCATTGCCTGTCAACTATCGCAAATCTGGCTGTCAACTGTGATCTTGTCCTGAAATTTGCCATCAAGACAGCCTCTTCAGCACTCATGTGAAGAGACAGAGGGAGAGACAGAGGGAGAAACAGAGGGAGAGACAGAGGGAGAGACAGAGGGAGAGACAGAGAGACAGCGAGACAGAGAGAACCATTATTCTGGAGTCTCCAAACAGAATACAGAAAAAGAATGCAACAGATGTTTTTAACTTTCAAACTAAAGATTAAACGAATGCATTTCCCAGTTCATTATCGAATAAAATTCACTTCCTCGTCCAACACATGCCACTGCCTGACCCAAACACTAAAAAAACCCTTCTGCGTCAACAAAATATTGCCAAGATTCTCTTCGGCAATGTCATTGCAAAAAAATGTGACAGCAATTTAATTAATTATAATTTGACTTGCACTGTAAAACAGCACCTGTTAAAATCTGCCACGAGTCATTGATCCTAGAATCTGCAAACTAAATGGAAGCAAATTCCCCCATTCTAAATAAACAGAAGAAAATGATTTCCCCGAAGATGGTGAAACTCTGGAATTCTCTGCCTCAGGAGATAGAGGAGGTTAAATCACTAAATGCATTCAAGAAGATGGTAGATATATTTGTTAATGGGTTGCAGAGATGAGAGAAGGTGGGAAAAATATATTGCAGTGGATGATCAAACAATATCTTATTGAATGTGGAGCAGGCTAAAGGGCTGAACATACCATTGCCTATCTATCCCACACTTTAAATCATTTCAAAGACAAAAGAACAAAGTGAGGCAGTTTCCTATCAGAATACATTTTTTAAGGTTTCTGCGTCTCCGGGTTCAAACGTTAACATTTATCCACAGGTATTACTTATTTACAGGAAAGCAGAAACATACATGACATTTTATAACAAAAAATGGAAGAAATAGAGAAAAACAATACTACAAAGGAACATGGCCACTGTCCAATGATGCATAGCGCGCATTCCTGTTAAAAAATCTATTGTCAGCTAAAAAATATTTTATTAACTTTTCATTTCTTAAACAATGTGCAGATGTGTGATGTATCTTTTTATACACTTTTACAATGTATACTAGACCTATGGCATCGCGCACACACATACATATATTGAACATATAAGGTTATAAAGGGTTTGGACACGCTAGAGGCAGGAAACATGTTTCCGATGTTGGGGGAATCCAGAACCAGGAGCCACAGTTTAAGAATAAGGGGTAAGCCATTTAGAACGGAGATGACCAAACACTTTTTCACATAGAGAATTGTGAGTCTGTGGAATTCTCTGCCTCAGAGGGCGGTGGAGGCCGGTTCTCTGGATACTTTCAAGAGAGAGCTAGATAGGGCTCTTAAAGACACTGAAGTCAGGGTATATGGGGAGAAGGCAGGAACGGGGTACTGATTGGGAATGATCAGCCATGATTTCATTGAATGGCGGTGCTGGCTCAAAGGACTGAATGGCCTCGTCCTGCACCTATTGTCTATTGTCTACTCATCAAGTAATGTTGCATAGATACATGTCCTTCAGCCCAAAGATCAGACTGACCCGAAATGCCACCTATCGACTTTTGCCAGAGATGCTGCCTGACCCGCAGTATTACTCCAGCTTTTTGTGTTGCCACAACAGAAGGGGAGGAGTTGCACAGTTTGATAGCCACAAGGAAAAATGATCTCATGTGGCATTCTGTGCTGCATCTTGGTGGAACCAGCCTGTTGCTGAAGCTGCTCCTCAGGTTGACCAGTGTGTCATGGAGGGAGTGAGCTGTATTGTCCAAGATACTCCACAGTTTGAGGACCATCCTCCCCTCCAAAACCATCTCCAGTGAATCCAACTGGTAGTATATGCAGTTCCTTTTATTTCCTACAGTCCACCATGCCCACATACATCATCAAGTCCCTACCAGTCCTTCCCTCTTCCCTCTACCAATCTTGCCTGACTCATTAAGTTACTCCTACAAATGCTGTCCTTTTGAACATTAACTTTAACTGATTTGTGTACGAGGTCACCTCTAAACATCAACCCTTTTTAGTATCTTTTTATCAACCATCAACCCTTTTTAGTACACGTGTTAGCGAGAGTGCCAGAAAGTCCACCTTTCAACATACATGGCACATTCACTTGTTATTATTCTCACATTACTGCTATGATCACAATTTTCTTCTCTGGATGTCACCTTGGCTTGGGCTTATTCACTGTGAAAATATTTCACAAAGGAGGAAAAGGGGGATTCTGTATTGAAAGCAGGTCAGAATATCCACTAATAAATTTAAGACATTGGTGCTACTCATGTGCAAGTAAGCGTGCCTCCACATTGCTATGCATGATAGATGTACAATGTGTAAAAAAAGTCAATGTGCAGTGGAACCAAGATATCAAACAATCCTTGCACATTTAGATAGCAAGCCAAATTGTTCTGCTTCAATCTGTTGACCCACTTCAAACATCCTGACTTTTCTTCTGCGGCTTCTTCTGATAGTACCATATGCCATTCCATCTTGAAAATGTCAGAAATTTGAAAGTAGTTTAAAAAAAGATCTGCTGCCTTTTACAAATGTAATTTTACTCATTTTCCAGGTGTTTTGAACTATCTTGTTAAAGGTTGTCTTTTCCGTGCCTTCCTGACCTGTGGGTTGGTGATGATAGTCTTACAATGATGATAGGTGAAGAAATCCAAGGCATTAAAGAAATTAAATTTACAAAAAATGTGCAATTTGAAAGGAAACGTGCAGCTGAAGGGATTGCGGCAATATTGTTTCTCCAGCCCGTTGCCTTGGTAGGACTACGGGGAAGGAACACACTATCAAAGTAACAATGTGAATTTTTTGTTGCAGTAAAGATGTCAATGAAGAGTACTTGCCCTGGCCTTCAAGCCTCTTCAGACACACTCAACCAGAGAAGGGAATTTGCATTCCAGTACGTTCCCGACAAGCTTCATCGATGATGGAAAGGGGTCAGGAGGTGAGTCAATGATCATAGTGAATAAAGTCCTTTCCTTTGCTATTGTATCCAAGGTGACAAAACAGCTCAGTTAAGCTTTCATTCATTGGAGTCTCCCAGCAAATTACTGGCTGAGCTTCCTCACATTTGAGATGGTCATGACCTGACATTTATGCCTCGATGTTCGAATGCTGCACGTGCGCGTTTCCTGCTAGCACTGGCGCATACCACAGGAGATTTATAGGATAAATTATTTATTGCCATTAAAAGTGCGAGGTCTGCAGATTTGTTGCCAAGAAAGCAAAGGTGGTGAGAGCAAATAAGTCGTCGCTATGCGTTGCTTGCTGCTGTGCTGAGGTACACCAGGTTATTAAGTTATGCTTGTGTCATGATTAATACACTCAATGGTAACGGTTTGTCAACATTTGATCAAATTATCATTCACGGCACTCCCCACAATTGAAAATTTCTTCCAGTTTATCCCCCATTCCATCGGATTAGGATACTTCTACCATTTGAACAATAAACTAAGTACCTATTTTGTGAAGGAAGGAACTTCTGATGCTGGTTTAAACTGAAGATAAACACGAAATGCTGGAGTAACTCAATGGGGCAGGCAGCATCTCTGGCGAGAGGAATGGGTGACATTTCAGGCCGAGACCCTTCTTCAGACCTATTTTGTGTGCATTTGGTGGATGCTAAAGACAAACAGGAAAGAGAACCTGTGCCTTCTCTCTCATTGTGGAGGCATTGCGATATCTTACACATTTTTGGACCAGCTGTCAATAATTGTTTAAAATAACAAATTATATATATTTTAAAAATCTTCTTGGATTCCTCAGGTTTCTATGAATTTTCATGTAAAAAAAAAGATTAAAGGATCTGTATTCCAAATCCAGCATTGGTTGAGAGTTATCAAACCAAGCTGAACCTCATTGCAACAAGAATTAGGGGAGGGGAAGCTGAATGCTGTTAAAAAGTATTTTGAGCCCATATTTCCTCCAGAAAAAGAAAGTGATTAGACATATTCCTCGAAGAACCACATGACCACCATTTAATTTTTTTTTCACATGAGAAATAAACTAGAGAATTGTCTAATATCCAATTCTTTTTTTCGTGGATTTAACTGATTATTTTGCCTGTTTTTGAAAATAGTGTCTCATTTGCAATCAATGGACTTCCTCGTCAAAAGCCTTGCATTCAGTGCATGTGTGGTTGTGCTGCTGTCTCTCACTCTCTCTCTCCCTCGCCGAGTCTCTCTGTGTCCGTGTGCGAGCGTGTCCATGTGCGAGCATGTCAGTGTGTGTCCCTCTGTCTGTCTCTCCGTGTCTGTGTGTGTGTGTGTTCACGCATAGTGAACTTTTTTTGTGAATTACTGTTTACACTGTGCTATGTTTACATATTCTGTTGTGCTGCAAGTAAGAATTTCATTGTTCTGTTTGGGACATATGACAATAAAATACTTTCGATTCTTGAGGAGATGGCATGTGCACCTGCCAAAGCGAATGCTGGGAGTCAAAGGCTTATGCATCATGACTGAAAGATGTAGGTTATTGAGATCAGCTATTTTTCTACTTAGAAATATATGAACATGTGTTATATTTAATAATTTCAAAGTCCTGGAAAGAATTGCTGAGGGTCTACGTAATAGTTAATAAAGTTTAAGGCCAGATCAGCAGGTTTACGTTGTACTCCTAAAATAAGATATTGCAAATACATGCACGGCAGAAAGAACTGCAGGTGGGATTTGGTACATGTTGTTGATTTAAATTTTGAAAACGCATTTGGTTCAGGCTCAGTTTAGTTTAAAGATACAGCGAGGAAACAGGCCCTTCGGCCCACTGGGTCCGCGCCGACCAGCGATCCCCGCACATTAACACTATCCTACACCGACGACGGACTTTTTTCTCACATTAACCAAGCCAATTAACCTACAAACCTGTACATCTTTGGAGTGTGAGAGGAAACCGAAGATCTCGGACAAAACCCACGCAGGTCACGGGGAAATGTGCAGACGGCAACCGCACCCGTAGTCAGGATCGAACCAGGGTCTCCGGTGCTGCATTCGCTCTAAGGCAGCAACTCTACCGCTGCGCCTCATGACCGAATAATAGTAAGTAAGTAAATTTTATTTATATAGCACTTTTAAATCAACTCGTGTTGAAACCAAAGTGCTTTACATAGAAGAAATAATTAAGTTTCCGTACATCCATAGAAAAATAAAAAAAATAAGAAAAATGACACAACACATTATAGAATTCAACATGAACGTCCCCCCATACCAGAAACAAAATTTTCCAATGTGGGGAAAGGCATCAGAAAGTTAGTCCTCTTCCTCTGTGATCACCCGAGGTCGGTTCCTATTTGTGGCCTCCGCAGCCAGCCCGATGTTTTCAGGCCCTCTTGCTGGGAAGATGGAACTCCGGCGTCAGGTGAACACTCCTCAGCAGCTTGGAATATCTGGAGCGGCCGCTTCCTCCCCAGAGACCGCGGCACCCGAAGTCCTCAGGCCGCGCTGGTCAGAGCTCCTACTCTGGCGATCTCGGATCTGAGGCTCAGCGGTGTTTTAAATCCAGCGGCGCCCGCGGCTGGACGCCCGCAGCCATAGCTCCTCGGAATGTTGGAGTCGCCGGTCACAGCACTCCGGAGCTTACCACACGGCGACCCTGTAAGGCACTGCCTGTTCCCTGATGGTGTCCCAGCGCTGTGCTGCCGCCGAACCTGGGGTTCCAGCCAGTCCCGACAGGTTTATTATTTTCATGTGCACCGAGATGCAGCGAAAAGCTTTGTTTTGCATGCTATCCAATCAAAGCAGATAATACTACACATAAATACAATCAAGCCAACTTTGCCATCGAGTGCAGTAGCAATGGCAAAGGGAAAGATAGATAAATTATTTACTATTTATATTAGTGATCTGGAGAAAGGAATGAAATGCAAGGTTTCCACGTTTGCCAATAATATGGCAAAAATGTAGATGGGATGTTGTGACTCTGCAATATGATACAGGGAGATTGAGTTTTGTGGGTGAAAACCTGGCAAATGGAGCCTAATGTGAAGCTCCAATGTTATGCAGGCCAGGGCAAATGAGTGAAGTTCAGAGGGTTCTGGGTGTTCTAGAGCATTATTTGCAAAAAGCCAAGAGGCACGTCCAACAAATGGTTAAAGCGGCGAACAGCATGTTGACTTACATTGAAAAAGGGTTGGAGTTTAAGAATGGAGTGGTTTGGCTGAAGTTGTGCAAAAGGTTAGCAGGGCCACACCTGGACTAGTGTGTAGAGCTTTGGTTCCCTTAGACAAATGAAAGGCTATATTCGCTTTGGAGATTGTCCAAAGGAGAATAATGAGGCTAATTCCTGGAATGAGAGGTTGGCCTATTAAGACAAGATAGACATTTTGGTTCTGCATTCCTTTAAGACTAGATGAATGAGGGGCGGGGGGCGGGGGGGGGGGTGATGTCCTTACTCAATCGTACAAGACCAAGGAGACCTTGACAGAGTAGAAGTTGAGATGTTCTCACCAGTGGGAGAGTCAAAAACAAGGGGGCAAAGCTGCAGTATAAGGGGCAGTGAACCTTTGCAATTCCCTGCCCCGAGGATGGTGGAGGCCAAATATTTAAAGTGGAGGTAGATAAATATTTGAAAGGGCAATAAATTGAATGTTAAGGTGACCTGACACAGAAGAGGAAATGAGGCCAGCATACATCAGCAGTGATCACATGGAATAGTCTGACAGGTGGGGGGGGGGGGGGGGGGGGGGGGTTGTGGGTGGGTGTGTGTGTGTGTCGGTGTGTGTGTCGGTGTGTGTGTCGGTGTGTCTGTGTGTGTGCGTGTGTGTGTGTCTGTGTATGTGTTGGACAAAGTAATATTTCATCTACATGGTACGCAATAAAAAATAATTAATGCATATTACAGATCATTCCGAAGAAATAAAATTCACAGTACCGTTCTAATTTTTAACTGTACATTGCTCTCGGAACATGCAAAAAATTGATACTCTTTATTTTCTTCATGGTCCATAGCCTCAACACACACACAAAATTAAAATTTCCAGTTCTCCACTGAATGACTGCAAAAGCAAATGTTAGTTTGCTCTTCTCTCATTTGCAATCATCAAAGATAGGTTCTGTAATAATGTTTTTCTGTTTACTTCTGCCAGACTATTGGTTCTAAATGTGAATTTTCCACCCAAGTTCACAGGGTCAGCAAGTAATACATGCAATTCATTTCAATGAACTCACACATAAATCCCATAAACCCAATGCTTCCAGTTTGTCAGATGGCAATAGAGGGGAATTAAGTAGTACCACTGAGGTCACTGATGCACCACAAAGCACAAATCTAAATACATACGATCTGAACTGTGCCAACTCCAACTTTTTACTGGCACAAGATGATGCATGCTAACCCAAGATAAAATGGAATGATATACAGCGCCCTCCATAATGTTTGACAAAGACCCATCATTTATTTATTTGCCTCTGTACTCCCCAATTTGAGATTAGTAATAGAAAAGAATCACATGTGGTTAAAGTGCACATTGTCAGATTTTATTAAAGGCCATTTTTATACATTTTGGTTTCACCATGTAAAAATTACAGCTGTGTTTATACATAGTCCCCCCATTTCAGAGCACCACAATGTTTGGAACACATGGCTTCACAGGTGTTTGTAATCACTCCAGTGTATTCAATTGCCTCCTTAATGCAGGTATAAGAGAGCTCTCAGCATCTAGTCTTTCCTCCAGTATTTCCATCACCTTTAGAAACTATTATTGCTGTTTATCAACATGAGGACCAAGTTGTGCCAATGAAAGTCAAAGAAGCCGTTATGAGACTGAGAAACAAGAATAAAACTGTTAGAGACATCAGCCAAACCTTAGGCTTACCAAAATCAACTGTTTGGAACATCATTAAGAAGAAAGAGAGCACTGGTGAGCTTACTAATCGCAAAGGGGCTGGCAGGCCAAGGAAGACCTCCACAGCTGATGAAGGAAGAATTCTCTCTATACTAAAGAAAACCCCCCAAACACCTGTCCGACAGATCAAAAACACTCTTCAGGAGTGGACTTATCAATGACCACTGTGTGCAGAAGACTTCATGAACAGAAATACAGTGGCTGCAAGATGCAAACCACTGGTTAGCTGCAAAAATAGGATGGCCTAGTTACAGTTTGCCAAGAAGCACTTAAAAGAGGAACCGCAGTTCTAGAAAAAGGTCTAGTGGACAGATGAGACAAAGATTAACTTATATCAGAGTTATGGCAAGAGCAAAGTATGGAGGGGAGAAGGAACTTCCCAAGATCCAAAGCATACCACCTCATCTGTGAAACACGGTGGTGGGGGTGTTATGGCCTGGGCATGTTTGGCTGCTGAAGGTACTGGCTCACTTATCTTCATTGATTATACAATTGCTGATGGTAGTAGCATAATGAATTCTGAAGTGTAAAGACACATCCTATCTGCTCAAGTTTAAACAAATGCCTCAAAACTCATTGGCCGGCGGTTCATTCTGCAGCAAGACATTGATCCGAGACACACTGCTAAAGCAACAAAGGAGTTTCTCAAAGCCAAAAAATGGTAAATTATTGAGTGGCCAAGTCAATCACCCAATCTGAACCCAATAGAGCATGCCCTTTTATATGCTGAAGAGAAAACTGAAGAGGACTAGCCCCCAAAACAAGCATAAGCTAAAGATGGCTGCATTACAAGCCTGGCAGAGCATCACCAGAGAAGACACCCAGCAACTGGTGATGTCCATGAATCGCAGACTTCAAGCAGTCATTGCATGCAAAGGATATGCAACAAAATACTAAACTTGACTACTTTCATTTACATGACATTGCTGTGTCCCAAACATTACGGTGCCTTGAAATGGGGGGACTATGTACTGCTGTGATTTCTACAAGGTGAAACCAAAATGTATAAAAATGGCCTTTGTTAAAATCTGACAATATACACTTTAACCACATGTGATTTTTTCTATTACAAATCTCAAATTGTGGAGTTCAGAGGGAAATAAATAAATGATGGGTCTTTGGCCCAAACACTATGGAGGGCACTGTATATGGGCTTTGCATGTTCACCTCAAGCAACAAGAAGAGTAGTGGAATACTCAGATCCGTTCAATGTTAGCTTTTTGAAAAAAGCTAAACATGCACTTTGTTCAAATTTAGGCCAAAAAAGCTTGATCGTTTGGTTTGCTACAATCCGATTGAAGTTTCTCGACCCGAAACGTCACCTATTCCTTCGCTCCATAGATGCTGCCTCGCCCGCTTTCTCCAGCATTTTTGTCTACCTTTGAAGTTTTGACTAATATTAATATTTCCTGTGATTTCATTTTTGATCAGAGAATAACTCCTTTTCTCTCTCCACATAAACTGCATGATTCACTATATATTCAATCATTTCCTGCTTTTAATTACAGATTTCAAGTATCAGTTTTTATTTGCTTTCTGATTTAGATTTGGGGAGAAAATGATGCAAGAATAGTTTTCAACATTATTTGATTACGTTAACAGTGATTTATATTCACTGACTTATTCCTCCACAATTCATGCCTGCAACCCGCGTGTTTTCTATTTCAATATTCTATGAGCTAAAGCCGCCACAGTTACACAGAGGTGCTATTTTTATAAATTCGCAGTGGACCATGATTATAGGGATAACAGGGCAAAATTCAAAACGTGCAATCTAACAGAGATAGAACAAATAAATGGCATCAGTTGTAATGGTGAAACCATCATGTATATGCAGCTCACATGGAACATCTAGTGAAAGAAGCTAGGTACTGCACCAACACAAGACTCGCTCCCAGTCTTGTGTACAACATGTTTAGAGCATTCAGTCGAAAACAAAACATGACTTCTAAAATTGAAAGTGAGAAAACATGATAATCCTTTTAAAAGCAGGCCCCGCTTTAAAAATGGATAAAAATAGGAGAGAAATGTAACATTTGCATAAAAGCTGGTAAAATTGAACACTGATCCCTCTGTCAGTGGCAATTTTTAATTGAAGATTTCGAATTCAAGCATTTAACACAAGATTCTTGTATCCTCTCTAGTCATAGGCGAGGACCCAGAGTACTAGAGTCTCCAATATTGTACCTTTGCTAAGAACAAACAGAGAGATAATCAGGAAATGATAGGGCAATAACCCTCGCATCAGAGATAGGAAAGCTATTCGACAAGATTCTTGGGATAGGTTAAACCCAAATGGAAGAGAATGAGCAAATTAGGGACAGTCAACATGACTCTCACTGGATACAACAGGATATGTATTAGTTACATATGGCCAGACAAATGGCCTTTAATTTGGCAAATGGAAAATGCTGCACTTTGGGAGGTTACATACAAGGAGAAACTATACAGTTATTAGCATGACTCTTAACTGCAATGAATGTGCAGAGAGATCATGGGGTCCAAGTCCATAGCCTGCTGCAAAGAGCAACACAAAGAAGCAATAATTGCATAAATGCCTTCAATTGTTATGCTACAATGCTGAGAACAATATGCTGCACTTAGCATCTTTCCCTTTACTCTACCTATTGTACTTCTATTTGGCATGATTGTATTTATATTGCATTATCTGATTTGATAATATGCAGACCAAAGCTTTTCACTGTACTTTGGAACATGTGACAATAATAAGCTTAAAGTTATGCTTTTCACTGTGCATCGGTATGTGTGACGATAAATAACATAAACCCATGTACTCACAAGTGTATGCACATGTACTTGTGCATATGACAATAAACTTGACTTGATCGGGTTCTCAGTCAATTTAATTCAAATCAGCTAAGAGCACTGGATACAGTAGCGGTTACATGATCAGAAACATCCTGGCTATAGTACTGTAGATCTTTGCCCCAGAACTAGCCAAGTCTCCAGCCACCTGTCTCAGTAGAGATATACCACTGATGTGAAGGACGGGTCGCCGATGGTGTTATAAAGCAGCAATAATTCAGCGATACCCATAGTTCTATGTGGACTACAATCCAGTTAACTGCAGACAAGAAAACAACAATTCACAAATAATCGCATTGCTCATTTGCAAGAGCTTGTTCTACACATATTGGGCACATTGGAACCGTGACAACGCTTCAAAAAATACTGTGCGTCTTTTAAGCATTTTGAGGTGCATCGAAAGCGACAAACACAAAATAAAGTCGAGCCTCACGCATGCCCGCTTTTCATACACAAGCTAAGATATGCAAGCCACTACAATCTGATAGAGGTCCCTGCACCCCAGCCCCACCCCGGTTACACAGGATTCCATTCCCAGGATCTGTTCATATCATGAACAGTTGACGTGTCAGAAATGCACCTGTGCATTAGGTTCCCATGATGCAAAAGATGCCACAAAATATGATACAGCCTGCAAATCCATACCGATGATAGACACAAAAAACTGGAGACTCTCAGTCTGAAGAAGGGTCTCGACCTGAAACGTCACCTATTCCTTTTCTCCAAAGATGCTGTCTGACCCGCTAAGTTACTCCAGCTTTTTGTGCCTCTCTCCAGTTTAAACCAGCATCAGCAGTTCCTTCCTATGTAAATCATTGGTCTTGTAAATGCTGGTATGAACTGCACACATGTCTGGCATTCATAAACAGGGTTGGACCTTACCCACTACTCAAACCTCACGACAAAAACCTTGGCGTGATATGTGACTCAGCACTGAATTTGACAAACAAGTCAATGCCGTGGTAAAAGCTAGCTTCTTTCAGCTTCGGACAATAGCTAAAATAAAGCAATTCCTCCTAACCTCAAAAAGATCATCCACGCATTTATCTCCTCCCGCCTAGATTACTGCAACTCCCTTTACACTAGCATCAGCCAATCTTCCCTGTCCCGCCTGCAACTGGTCCAAAACGCCGCAGCGAGACTCCTGACGGGCACCCGAAAAAGCGACCACATCACCCCGATCCTGGCCTCCCTCCACTGGCTCCCTGTGCGGTTCCGAATAAATTTCAAGATCCTCCTTCATGTCTACAAAGCCTCTAACGGGCTTGCCCCCCCCCCGCATCAAAAGTCTGCTCACCCACCACACCACCTTCAGGTCCCTCAGATCGGCCGACTTGGGGTTACTGAACATCCAGGCATAAGGCCAGTCTAGGCATAAGCTCAGGGGCGACCGCGCCTTTGCGGTTGCAGCTCCTAGACTGTGGAACAGCATCCCTCTTCCCATCAGAACTGCCCCCTCCATCGACTCCTTTAAGTCAAGACTAAAAACTCATCTCTACTCCCAAGCCTTTCTTGACGTCCTCTGAGTGAGAGCTATATGGATGTAGTGATGTTTGTTTTTAATCTATGAACCACTGTTGTTTGTTATACTATTCATATACCAATGTAAAGCACCTTGGCCAACGAGAGTTGTTTTTTAAATGTGCTATATAAATAAAGTGACTTGACTTGACCTGTACCTTTTAATCTAATATCCAGAAACGTTTTTTAAGATAGGGTCACGAGGCAACAATTAAAAACAATGATCTGGCCAACCTGTGGTGCCTTGACTCAGGAACTCTGATGTCAACAATAAAGATAACTGCTTAAAATCATACTGAAGATGGCACCTGAGAATTTCTAGTTGCTATAATTATTATACCCCAACAGTGAAAATTAAAGGGAAACAACAAAAGGATTTGAGAACACTAATGACAGATAAATATTTTTCATCTTAGAACATTAAGAATGCCATAACAAGTATTGGTTCCAACTCAACAACATTAAACTGCAACTTGGCACACCAAACATTTCATAACCGTGAATGCACATATTTTCTAAAAAGGCTCCATTAATGTACTTTGAAATTTATAGACATAACCCAAATCCTTCAAGCTCTGGTATCTGTTCATCATCTTCCCACCGTTACCCATTACCCTTTACAAATGTACACATCTTTAAACAGGTATTCTAGTTCTATCAACAACTTTATTCCGTGTCTTAAAGATGGCAGTAAAATTGCTATTATAAAATATATTTACCCCTTAAGTTTACTTTATTTTAAATGCTGCCACAGTAATTGTACAAGTGCCAAACTAAGCTAAAGCTTAATCACATAACCGCATTAACTCTTGAGGAAGACAAGGGGGAAACCAAAACAAGCTTAAACACAAGTAATGCCTTAAAGACATTCTACTTTACCTCAATATCCAAGGAACACTAACAACGTCCCAGTTAAGCAGCCTTTACAGCCTCGTGTTTTGCTATGAATAATTGCTCCAAGAAAGTCTATGTTGAAAAATCTCAAAATCAATTTGGAGAATACATGCTTCCATTAATCCTAACATCGTGGAGTTGGTGGCCTCTTGTTTTGGACTTCACCAAAACCGTGGAGCCTGCAGACTTAACATCTTGGAGCGGGTGATCCCTTTGCCAGGGGTCAGCCTTTGGTGCTCCAACCTGCGGGAGCTGCGGACTCTAACATTGTGCAGCTCGCTGTTCCTGTCTAGGGACCGATTTCGGGTACTCCAAGCCGCAGGAGTTTTCGACCATCCCGATGCGGGAGCTTAGACCGCCCCGACATGGGAGCTCGATCGCCGGCTGCGGATAGTTCAACTCCCGAGACCGCGGGAGGAAAGGACGAAAGAAAATAAGACTTTATTGCCTTCCATCACAGTGGGGAATGTGGAGGAGCTGCTGTGGTGGATGTTTATGTCCATTTTTTAATGTAGTTGTGTGTCTTGTTGCTTTTTTGGTATGACTGTATGGCAAACTAAATTCCTCATATGTTGCAAAATATACTTGGCTATTAAATTACGACTATGATAATTATTAATCACCAGTTGATTAATCAGTCTCACTGGTCATCCCTTAATTCACTAGTCACAGAGTTTAGTTTAGAGGACAGTGCGGAAACAGGCCATTCGGCCCATCGAGGCCGCGTCTTCCAGCGGTCCCTGCACATTAACACACTCCTGTACACACTAGGGTAAGTGCCCTCCATAATGTTTGGGACAATGACCATTTAATTAATTATTTGCTTCTGTTCTCCACAATTTGAGATTAGTAATAGAAAAAAAATCACTTGTGGTTAAAGTCCACATTGTCAGATTTTAATAAAGGCCATTTTTATACAGTTTAGTTTCATCATGTAGACATTACAACAGTGTTTACACATAGACCTCCCATTTCACGGCACCATAATGTTTGTGACACAGCAATGTCATGTACCGTAAATTAAAGTAGTCATTTTTAGTATTTTGTTGCATATCCTTTTCATGCAATGACTGCTTGAAGTCTGCGATTCATGGACATCACCAGTTGCTGGGTGTCTTCTCTGGTGATGCTCTGCCAGGCCTGTATTGCAGCCATCTTTAGCTTCTGCTTGTTTTGGGGGCTAGTCTCCTTCAGTTTTCTGTTCAGCATATAAAAGGCATGCTCAATAGGGCTCAGATCAGGCGATTGACTTGGCCACTCAAGAATTGACCATTTTCTAGCTTTGAAAAACTCCTTTGTTGGTTTAGCAGTATGTTTGGGATCATTGAATTGCTGTAGAATGAACTGCCAGCCAATTAATTTTGAAGCATTTGTTTGAACTTGAGCAGATAGGATGTATCTATACTCTTCAGAATTCATTATCCTACTACCATCAGCAGTTGTATCATCAATGAAGTACCAGTACCTTCAGCAGCCATACATGCCCAGGCCATAACACACCCACCACCGTGTTTCACAGGTGAGGTGGTATGCTTTGGATCTTGGGCAGTTCGTTCTCTCCTCCATACTTTGCTCTTGCCATCACTCTGATATAAGTTAATCTTTGCCTCATCTGTCCACAAGACCTTTTTTCCAGAACTGTGGTTGCTCTTTTAAGTACTTCTTGGCAAACTGTAACCTAGCCATCTATTTTTGCGGCTAACCAGTGGTTTGCATCTTACAGTGTAGCCTTTGTATTTCTGTTCATGAAATCTTCTGCAGACAGTGGTCATTGACAAATCCACACCTGACTTCTGAAGAGTGTTTCTGATCAGTCGAACAGGTGTTTTAGGGATTTTTCTTTATTACAGAGAGAATTCTTCTGTCATCAGCTGTGGAGGTCTTCCTTCAAGTCAAAGTCAAAGTCAAGTCAAACAAACTTTATTGTCATTTAGAAATACATCGATATATGCAGTTCTAAACGAAATTCCGTTGCATTTGGCTCCCTGTGCAACACGATAATTAACAGAAGGATAAACATGGATAAAATGGATAAAAAGGATAAAAGGATAAAAGCCTGCCAGTCCCTTTGCGATTAGTAAGCTCACCAGTGTTCTCTTTCTTCTTAATGATGTCCGAAACAGATGATTTTGGTAAGCCTAAGGTTTGGCTGATGTCTCTGACAGTTTGTCTTGTTTCTCAGTCTCATAATGGCTTCTTTGACTTTCATTAACACAACTTTGGTCCTCATGTTGATAAACAGCAATAAAAGTTTCCAAAGGTGATGGAAAGACTGGAGGAGATGCTGAGACCTCTCTTATACCTGCATGAAGGAGGCAATGAAACAATTGCAATTGCAAATGCCTGTGAAGCCATGTGTCCCAAACATTATGGTGCCCTGAAATGGGGGGACTATGTATAAACACTTCTGTAATTTCTACGTGGTGAAACAAAATACATAAAAATACCCTGTAATAAAATCTGACAATGTGCACTTGAATATGTGATTTTTTCTATTACAAATCTCAAATTGTGGAGTGCAGAGGCAAATAAATAAATGATGGGTCTTTGGCCCAAACATTATGGAGGGCACTGTATACCAAGCCTATTAACCTACAAGCCTGTACGTCTTTGAAGTGTGGGAGCAAACCAGAAAAGACTCACACGGTCACGGGGAGAATTCACAAACTCAGTACGGGCAGCACCCATAGTCGGAATCGAACACGGGTCTCTGGCGCTGCAGGTGCTGTAAGGCAGCAACTCTACCGCTACGCCACTGTGCCACCCAAGTTAGTAGAAAGTGGAATTAGCTTCAGCAAGCATTCAAAGGGAGCTTGATAAGTAAGGTATAAAAGAGGTCCAATGGTAAAGAAAAATAGCAGAATCATGTGAGGTACAAATGAATGACCTAATTCTGCTCTGTAAATTCTTGGATACTTCATAACAGATGCCTTTTTCGTGTTGATTAGATACTTGGAATTCTTCCCCTAATTCCAACAGGCATCAATGTTAATTTTTTGAAACCTGCAAAATATAAATACAATGCTCTTAAAACGAAAGTCATAATTTAACCTTCAAATGTATAGCGCTACTTTTTGATGGAATACTCTGGCTCTTAAAATGTAAGAGTATTCTATGCCATATTGGAGCTGATAACATGATAGACCAGTAAATGGTCCAGGTCAGTCGCCTTTAAGAATAAGTATGTTCCCAAGAAGTCTGAACATTTATAACACAGAAAGCTACTTGGCTCATGGGGTCTATGGCAATTGAAAGATCTATCCAGCCTCATCTCACCTTCCAGCATTATGTCCATAACCCTGCAGGTCATAACTCTTCAAATACAGTGCACTGTTTAAATGTGACGCGTGTTTCTATCACCCGCTCAGGTCCCAACACTATAATGTTATGACCAAAAAGTGGTCAAAGTGCGCAACCTCCGATTATAATAATTCATCAACCTTTGAAGTTCAACTCACTAAGTATATTGAATTTTTCATTTAATTGCTTTTATTTATCGACCTCCCGTTTGTACCGCCTCTAATAAAGCAAAGCATCCCAATTGCCTTGTAACCACAGTATCGACCTGCCCTCCCACAGTTTACCCTCCACAGATCATTTTGACCCGTGTACCATTTATCTTGCCATTTATTGTATATTCTATCATCGAGTTGCATTTCCCCCAAATGTGTGTTCCTCAAGCATACTTATCTACGATACTTCTATTTGTCAATTTTCTTCCTAAATGGTAACACTTTTCTTCTTCATTAAACTCTCCTCACTGTCAATCACATGTGCAGTTTTGCATTTTCTGCCCACTATTTTAGCATGCCCCTCTATTCAAGTCTGAATCATTACTATTAGAAAAAAATATGTCTATTACAAAAAAGCCTGGTTTTATCTATTGATGATAGTCTCCCAAGTACAAAAGCATTTGTCAAGCATTGTTCTTTATTCACTGCTACTAAGGCAAATTTGGATCCAATTTATCAACTTCCATTGGATTCACTGGTCTTTTTTTTGGCCAGCCTGTTATGCAGGACCTTGTTCAAAGCTTTGCTCAATTCAAGGTAGGCTACAATAAACCCACTCATTTCATTAACACTCCTTGCTACTCTGAAGAGTTCAAATCAGATGGTTCAGAAAAGGCATCCCCTTAGGTGCTGACTGCTCTTGACTATTCTGTCCTTCATAAACAGGTTTTGCTAGCCCTCAACCTGATTCATCGACCTTTCAGGTTAAATTCATTAAACTACATTCCCTTTCTTATGGAATTGTTTCTACTTATCACATGGATAGCTAGAATAGTTTCAATAGAAACCACTGCAAGCAATCAACCAAATTATTTGGCAATACATTAACAAATGGTATGGCATATCTTGTCTTTAAATTATTTGCTAGCCTGTAGGTAGGAATGGGAATGGTAATGGTTAAAAGGAAGCAGTGAGAAATTAGCAGTTGTGATATGACCTTTTCCCATGCATTTGTCAGCACTAATTTCAATTGTCTTTAAAGAATGACAAAAGACTGCTTCTGGTATATGATATTGCTCCCACAAGTCGGCTGGGGGATGGAGCTTTTGCATTATTGAAGAAAACAGTATCCTGCAGTGAAATCACAGCTTCACACCAAGCGTAGACTGGACGACCGTTTCGCTGAACACATGCCCTCGGTCCACCAAGCCCTGCTGGATCTCCCAGTTACTAACCATTTTAACTCCCCTTGTCAATCTCATATCAACCTTTGTCCTGGGCCTCCTCCATTGCCAGAGTGGAAACTGGAAGATGAGCACATCATATTCTGTTTGGGTAACTCACAAGCCAATGGTATGAACAATGAATTCTCCAATTTTAGGTAAGTAACCAAGTAAGAACAACCTTTCTTATTTTTATCCACTTTTCCTTCCTTTCCCCTCTCTTCGCTGTGCCCAACCTTGTCTCAAACTCATCCCTTTTCTTCCATCTATATTCCTTCTTCTGGCTTCTCATTTCCCACCTTCAATTCCTCACACTGATCATCTTTTCATCTCAGGCCTTTGTCCAATTATCTGCCCATCAAAACTTGCCCTCACTTGTATCCACTTATCACTCGTCAGGTGTTGTCCCGCCCCATCCCTTTTGCAGCTTCCTAACCCCCCGCCAATCAGTCTGAAGGGTCCCGGCCCAAAATATCATTTATCCATGTTCTCCAGTGCTGTTGCCTGACCCATTGAGTTACTCCAGCACTTTGTCTTTTTTTGTAAATCAGCACCTGTAGTTACTTATATCTCACTGCTTCATGTTGGGAGCTTGAGTGACATAGAGCATTTTTTTGTTGAAAGAAGAGAAGACAATTTTGAAAGTAAAGACTAGTTGAAAGAAGACGACTATTTTACCTAACTTGACAAATTTTGTGTCACACAGGGCTAAGAAACTTTTTTCAAAATTAGTCAGCTAGAAGGAGAATGATTCTGATTAAAATACTTTTGGGTTTTTAAATGACCCATTAAAATGGTGTATATACAACCTACCAGTACAGCCCAAGATCAGACCCTTTGGCCTTATAAATCCCTAAAATATTATTCATAAGAAAAATGTACAACAGAATTTTCCCTTTAAATTCTGGCTCTGTACATTCCTCTGTACAAAATGGAAATCAGATGTGAGGCAGATTGTTAAAAAAAATCTTGCATATTAGCTCATTTTATTCTAAATTTTTTGTTAGCTTTTGAGAAAACTCAAAACTAATCTGCATAAACTTCAAGTTAGCTATGTAGCTTTCCTGCAACAAAGGGGGCCTGAAGTCATTACGGTACTAAAATTGTTTGTATGTGCTGGTCTCGCTAATCAGATTCCCTGTTTCTGCATATTCAGGCCAAAAAGAAAAATTATTTGCAGTTTTAATGATTAAAGGATTAAACCTCAAAAACATATTGGGACTGCTGTAGGCATCTTCAATCGTGCCTGAAATAGCAACAAATCTGGAAAGGCATTGAACCTTTCACTTTTGGCTATTGCAAGTTAGAAAAATTAGCCCTACAAATGGTATGGCATTGTAATATTTAATAAATTCATAGATTCTACATCAATGGCACTAAACGGCAAACAGCTAAAATGCTTCAGGCACCAGATTCTGCCCTTCAGTGTTTTCTCCATTCTTTTCTCACCGGCACATTTATAGAGAGGACTCACAGCTGCTGGTAACTTTCTAATATCATAATGAAGAACTAATTATTCATGACAGCGGGTAGCTGGTCACTAGGTGATTCAACTTCAAAAATTATAAACAGCTTCCCACAAAAAATATCCAGAATTCTCTTGCACAAATTTCTACCCACTTGGAGTGATGAGAGACTAATGCTTTTTTTAACATGACCACAAGAGAGAATCCAAATTTAGAGAAACAAGAGGCTATAGACGTTGAAACCTTGAAGAAAAAAAGTGTTGAAGAAACACAGTGGATCAGGCATCAGCATTAGGGTCGGCACAGTGGAATACTGGTAGAGCTGCTTCCTTACGACGCCAGAGATTCGGGTTTGACACCGACTACGGATGCTGTAGGTACAGAGATTGTATGTTCTCCTGTGACCTCGTGAGTGTCCAGCTTTGTCCCACATTCCAAAGCAGGGGTCGGCAACCCACGGCTCCCGGGCCGAATGCGGCCCGTAACCCAAAATCATCCGGCCCACAGGCGGATTTTATTTCCTGTATTCATCTGGCCCGCCGAGAGCCCTCCCCGTGCGCGGCCGAGCTCTGGCTGTACCGCATCCTGCGCAAAGCCGCTGGCACGACCGCACACCTTCTGTGAACGTGTTTAAGAAAGAACTGCAGATGCTGGAAAAATTGAAGGAAGACAAAATTGCTGGAGAATCTCTGAGGGTGAGATGCAAGGATTGCATGAAGCAGCCTCACCTGCTGAGTTTCTCCAGCGTTTTTGTCTACCTTCTGTGAACGTGTTATTTGATGCCTGCCATCCGGGGAGGGATCCATGTGTACATGTGATAGATGTGGCCCGCCATGCGCTCACAGACATGCGTCCAGGCCCCTATGCAGAACAAGGTTGCCGACCCCTGATGTAAAGGTTTGTTGGTTAATTGGCTTTGGTAAAACTGTAAATTATCCCCAGTGTGTAGAATAGCATTAGTGTACAGGGTGATCGCAGGTTGGCATGCGCATGGTGGGCCCAAGGGCCTGTTCCCACGCTGTATCAGTAAAGTCTAAATCTGTGGAGAGAAATGAACAGACAACGATTTGGATCAAGACCTTGTGCTGAAAACCTGAAACGTTGTCAATCCATTTCCAGATTAAAGAGCAAGTTCTTCCCCACTGTTTTTATCAGATTACTTCTGCTTCATTTCCTATTTCTCTCCTGGAAAACTGAAGGCCATTTGCAATAATACTAACAGCCTTCAGGTGTCCTGATGATTTTCCTTCATGCGATGGCCCTGTTGAGGAAGTTGGTCACATTCTTTAAACTTACGCGGACCAACTGGCTGGAGTTCAACCCTTGAAGTACAACCGTTGCAGTTCAGCCCTTCCACCTCTCACTACTACAATCCACGGTCCATAAAAGGATGTCAATAATACCAATGCCCAAAGAGCAATATGATAGGCCTCAGCACAACCGACCCGCTATACCTATGACTGTGCAGCCAGACACAGATCCAACGACATCTTTAAATTCGGATGAATAATGGATAAAAAAAGAGCGATCAAAAATCTGGTTGAGTGGTGCCAGAATAGCAATCTTGCTCTCAAAGTTAGCATGACTAAGTAGCTGGCTGTATCTATAATCATTGCCAGGATAGCGGTGGAGAAAGTCAACAACTTAAGTGTTCTTGAGCGTACATATTTCTGAGCCCAGCACATTGATGCAATTGCAAAGAAACCTATCATTGCGTCTATTTCCTTCAAAGTTTTAAAGAGATTTGCATTTCACCAAATAGCCTATCAAATTTCCACAGGTGTATAGTGGGTGCATCACGGCCTGGTGTGGTAACTCAAATACCCAACAATGGAGGAGGCTGCAGAAAGTGGTGGACCTCCCCACCATCGAAAAGATCTAAAGGAAGCATTGCCTCAATGCAGCAGCCTATATCAAAGACCCACACCGTCCTGGCCATGTTCTCATATCATTGCTGCCATTGAGGTGGTGGTACAGGAGCCTGAGAACCATTACCACCAAGTTCAAGAATACCTCAAGAATGCCTCAAGCAATGGTGGTAAATGCCTCGGGATAAGACGTCTGGTGTTTGCTGACCATGGCATGCAGCTCCTCCAGTGCCAGATGGACGTCTGCCTGGGGTGGGATGTAGACCGCGGTCAGGATGATGGAGGTGAATTCCCTCGGAAGGTAAAAGGGACGGCACTTCACCGCCATTCTTTATATAATGTCCACGAACAGCCAGAATCTGTGCAACACAAAGAACATTAACTTTTCCATTAAAACCTTAACTTGTGCAGAAGGGGATCCCAAGTGCAGGCAACTTGAGCCAGTGAAGGGGAGAAGGTGGTGCTGGAAATCAATTGTATTTGCATATTATTGTTAGGTAGACTGAAATACAGTGAAAAACATTGGATGCTATCCAGCCATATCATACTATAGACACAAAAAGCTGGAGTTACTCAGTGGGACAGGCAGCATCTCTGGAGAGAAGGAATCGGTGACGTTTCGGGTCAAGACCGTTCTTCAGAAGAAGGCTCGACCTGAAAAGTCACCCATTCCGTCCCTCCAGAGATGCTGCCTGTCCCGCTGAGTTGCTTCTTCAAAAGAAGGGTCTCGACCTGAAACATCACCCATTCTTTCTCTCTGGAGATGCTGCCTGTCCCACTGAGTTACTCCAGCTTTTTGTGTCTATCTTGGGTTTAAACCAGCATCTGCAGCTCATTCCTACATATATCATACTATACATGAGTACAATCCAGCCATAAATAATGGCTGGGTAGTGAAATGAGAAAAATACCAAAGTGCAGAATATAGTGTTGCAGCATAATAACGTTAGAGAAATAGCAGATAAAAATACATGCAAGGGGTGCAATGAGGTAGGCCGGGAGATGGAGAATATGCCCTCAGTTTATGAGAAAATCATTCAGTAGTCTGATAGCAGCAGTGCAGAAGCCGTTTCTGAATCTTGTGGTACGTGCTTTCCGACCGGATAAGAAAATAATCATGCGAGCATCATTGAACATGTCATCTTGTTTATAAAATTGTACTAGATAACAGTCATTTGTGAAGATAGTCAACATTGCAGAAGAGGTGCTGGATGCGTTAAAATACAAAGGTAGATACATCTCTGGAATTTGATCAAGTGTATCATCGGACATTGTGGAAAGTGAGGGAAGAAACTACAGTGTCCCCGGCAGAGATATCTGCATCCGTGATGGCCATGGATGAGATGCCTGAGGACTGGCTAATGCTGCGTCTCTATTTAAGAAAGCTGCAAGGAAAATCCTGGGATAGGTATGCTATGGAAGGGATTCTGAAAGACAGGATCTGCACGCATGCAGAAAAGAAAGCAATGATTAGTGATAGACCACGTGGCTTTGTACATGGGAAATTGTGTCATAGAGTCATACAGCGTGGAAACAGGCCCCTGGGCCCAACTTGCCCACACCGGCCAATTGTTGTTTTTAGTGGGGGGTTTTTTTTTTAAGTTTGTGTTTGATTTGATTTGATTTGATTTTATTATTTGTCATTCGAACCTCAGAGAGGCTCGAACGAAACTCCGTTTCTACATGCCATACATAAATCATAAAAAAAAATACACAGACAATTCAATTCACACAAACATCCATCACAGTGAATCTCATCCTCACTGTGATGGAAGGCAAAGTCTTCTCTCTCCCCCGCACCATCTCACTCCCGAGGTCGAAGCTGCAGGCGGGCGGTGTTAAGTTCCACGGCCTTTGAGGTAGCGCCGGGCGATGTACGGCCCCGCTCTAGGCCCAAAGGTCACAGTTGGAGCCCCCGGCGGGCGCTGGAATGTCCCGCGGCCATGAAAGCCGGGCCGGGCGATGTACGGCCCCGCTCCAGGTCGCTCCAACCCCGCGACACGAGCTGGAGATGTTGTGTTGCGGGAGCTCCGGAGAGCGGTCTCCCACCCGGACCCGCAAGCTCCCGATAGTCCACCGGTCTGCAGCTGGAGCTGAAGCTCCAGAGTCGGGCCGTAGCGGCGAGCCACCACCGCTCCCCACGCTCCGAGGCCAGCCAGCCCCATGACGGTGAGTCCGCAGCTCCGTGAATGGAGCACCCAGGTCGTCTCGGTCGGAGGCCGCTCCATGGTGCTAGGCCCCAACAACAACGGAGACCCGACAGGGAAAAAGTCGGGTCTCCCGTGCAGGGAAGAGATTTAAAAGTTTCCCCCTCTTCCCCCCCCCCACCCCCCACATATACACAGTTACAAACAATACAAAAAAAACACGAACAACTACATTTAACTAGACAAAAAATTAAAAAAAAGGCAGACAGGCTGTAGGGGCCGCTGCAACGTGAGTCGCGCCCGCCCACTATGGTTCTATGTTCTCTGGTTTGTTTTATGTGGGGGGTGTGGGGGAAGGGGTCAGGGGAATATTTTTTTCCAATCTCTTACCTTTCCGGAGATGCGATTGTTTTCCGGATCATATCTCCGGTCGCTCTGCGACCTAACATCATGGAGCTGGCAGCCTTGCTCAAGACTGACTTTGAGCCCCAGCGCGGGGCCATAGACTTACCATCGGAGCCTGCGATCCGTTGCCTGGGATCGACGCACCAACTGCGGCCTGCGGATTTCAACATCGAGGAGCTTGCAGTCTCAGGTAGAGACTGATGTAGGGAAGCTCCAAAGTCGCAAGAGGTTTGACTAGCCCCGACGCAAGGTCCAATCACCCGGCGTGGGGATCTGAAATCCCCCCGATGTGGGAGCTTGATCGCCCCGACGCGGAGGGCTCGACCGCCGGCTACGGGGAGCCAAGATCGCCCCGTCAATGGAAGGCTCGAGGCGAGAACGAAGAAGGGAAGAGATTTACGTTTTTTCCCACCTTCCACCACAGTGAGGAATGTGGAGGAGTCACTGTGGTGGATGTTTATGTTAAAATGTATTTTGTGTGTCTTGCTGCTTTTTATTGGTATGACTGTATGGCAAAGTAAATGGCATGTATGTTGCAAAACATACTTGGTTAATAAAGTATGATAATGATGATTATGATGATGTCCCAGCAACACTAGTCCCACCTGCCTTCGTTTGGCCCATATCCCTCCAAAACCTGACCTATCCATGTGACTTAAAAATTTGACTGGGTTTTATTTTCAAAGAAGTGACGAAGGAGATTGAGGGCGGAATTTGTCTATGTGAATTTTAGCAGTCTTTGACAAGATACTGCATGGTACGCTGGCATGAAGGTTAGATCATGTGGGATCCAGGTGAAGCTATCCAATTGAATGCAAAATTGGCTTGAAGGTTGGAGATGGATGGTTTAGTTTAGTTTAGAGATACAGCGCGGAAACAAGTCCTTCAGCCCACCGAGCCCGCACCGACCAGCGATCACCCTGCACACTAACACTATCCTACACACTAGGGACAATTTACGCATATTAGTGTAACACTCGGGACAATTTACGCATAGTACTGAGTTTCAGTATCCCATACTGATATTTGAGAATACATGAGGTTGCATGCAAAATACTCATTTTCAAAAATCCAGTTTCTGTGTAGTATGTTCTATTGCATTTATGTGAGAAATACCAATTTCCCCAACAAAATACTGATTTTCAGCCATCAAAATACAAAAATGCTCGGTGAAACTTAGCAGCTCTGCAATTATTCAGAGAATTTAAAAAGTGATTTCTGATCTTGTTTATGTCATCATGGAACTAGAATTTGTTATAATAGTATGACAGTAAAATAGGTTAGTTTGAAAGCAATCATAGTAATGTAAATGCACTATTTAGTTTGACTTCAATTATCATGATGGAAATTGAAGTCGAACTAAATGTTGTATTCACATTACTATTCCATGTTGAAATTGATGTGATGTGAAGTTGTTAGGTCAGGAGGTGCACTGCACACACTAACACGATCTAACAGTAACAGGCAATCAAATCAACGCACAAACCATTTTCTACAAAAAGGTTTTCTTTACTCAAAACTTACAGTACTTTATTTGCAATTTTTGCATGCTCTTTTATAACACTTTACATAACATTTTACAACAGTACAACTTGATTATTAAAACAATGAACACTACAATTCTTGATTTTTTTTAATGTATACAACAATGACCCCAATCATCCCATTCCACCCACTCATTACTCAATACAATACTGCTTATTTGTCATTTGAACCTCACATGAAGTTCAAACAAAATTTGGTTTGTGCAGTCATACAACAAGAAAAGAACCAAGAGACACACCAACACAATTTATACAAACATCCATCACAGTGAATCTCCCGTCACTGTGATGGATGGCAAAGTCTCGTCTCTCCCATGCTCTCCTTTCTTCTCCCGATGTCAAAGTCAAAGCCCTCGGCGGGCGATGTAACTCAACTCAACTACTCTTGACTCAACCAAAATTATTTCTGAAATATTTGTCATATATTTGCAGCAAAAATGCTCCAAAATAAGGCTCAGAATGCACCAGAAGCATCTAAAACCCCAGAGCTTCCGGGCCCCTAAGCCGGCCCTGGACCCTGGCCGCGAGGCACTTCGAGGTTGCGATCTGCACTGTGCGCACATTATTTCACAGAAAACTTTTGTAATACTGTCACCCCCCTTTTTGAAAAGCTTCGTACGGGCCTGATTACCGTAAGTATACCAAAATAAAAGTGAATTTTGTAGTGCTCTCGCTCTGATCGCCAGCTCACCTACACACACGTTTAGTGCCACAATGTTTTACAGATGTAGCGCACTGCACAATCTGTGTTGTTATGTCGCAATACCATCTTTGCCTCGCGAGCATAAGAGACCCACCTCCCTGCGTGCACGATGCTCGATTCTTATGTGAATGCTTACTGGGCCATGTGCTACTGCAGTGCGGGCGGGGTAGATTCTTGATTCCCAAGTGTGTTGATTCTGATGTACCGCGCGCATGCGTGTGTGTGTGTATGCAGGAATATACCCTGTTACAGCTTGTGGCATGCAGGAGGGATGAGGGCAAGGAGGCCTGACACGGAAGAAGACCCAGCTGCAGCATCTGCCTCAGGACCTCACCCTGACAGTGACAAGTCTGATGAGGAGGATGCTCTGCTCGAGAGCGACTCGGATGACAATTAAAGTGACTTTTAAATGTATTTGAACAGCTCTGTCTTTACTTTGCTTTTCAGGAGATGGTTTAAATATCAAGCAGAAATGTTACACAAGTTCTCACAAATATAATGTTTCTGTTCATTTAAAGTTGATATCCCCCCCCAAAAAACCACTTCGCCCATTTTTATTGCCCTTCTGGGCAATCTCACTTGCCAAGTTCCATGATTGATTCGATATAGTCACCTACTTCCATGACTCATCTTCTTAGTGGGTACAGAGTAAAAGAGGTACTATGTACATTCAAAAGTATGGTATCGGTCTGGTCAGGTCTTAATAATAATAATAGTGACAAGTATGTTACAATAAAAAGAAAATCAAAGTACACTCCATTCTCTTTATTTCTTTTAAATTACAAAATCCTAGAGCAGAAGGGATATATTATGTATCTATTTTTCCCCTCTTGATGTTGTTATTTCAAAGGTGTCAAACAGATCGATTCAATTCTTTATCAACTTACCTTGCTGTGACTGGGCATAACAGAGATTGATGATTGAAGATGCAACAGAAAAGACCCATGCTATGGCCACGTCATGATAATTGTCAGTCCTTCACAGAAATCATGCTTGCATCAATCTGTAGTGTGCATGGTTAAGCATATATGTTACCATGGTCCAGGATTTATTGACATAGGTTGATCATAAACTGAATAATCCAACCACATTTTTGTTTTGGACGTGGAAAGAAATAATAGAAGTTGCATTCATTGCAACGTGTAAAAAGAGTTGAGATACTGTATTATAATTTTGCTGCATGTCATTGTGGTATATATCATGTCTTGATTGGTGAATATGTTTAGTTTGTGACTTTATTTGAAGCAGAAATAATATGTGAGTGCTTCATTGAGCATAATTCCGACTGGTAACTACGCACTTCGTCCGAGCTCATTATCGCACGCGTCATGCAAGCCGTATTAAATGATCATCTAAACTGTCATTTGGCAACTTTAAAAGCTGGCTATGTTGCTCAGCTGGCAACAGAGAAAAAAAATTGAGTGTGAGCCCTGATTTCGCTTGGGTAGTTTACACCCCAACATTGACTTCTCCAATTTTAGATAGTCCTTGCTTTCTCCCTCCTTCCCCTCTGGTTCCCAGCTCTCCCACAAGCCTACTGTCTCCATCTCTTCCTTCCCCCCCCCCCGCCCCCCCCCCCCCCGCCCCCCGCACATTAGTCTGAAGAAGGATCTCGACCCGAAACGTTGCCTATTCCTTCTCTCCATAGATGCTGCCTCACCCTCTGAGTTTCTCCAGCATTTTTGTCTACCTTCGATTTTTCCAGCAGCTGCAGTTCTTTCTTAAACATCCTGGCAAAATGTGTTCCCTTATAGCCACCATTTATAATAAAACACCCGTTTCCCATTATTGGACTCCTAGTATACTTTTTATATTCCATGTAGGATCTGTGCATCGACAGCTAAGCCAGAATTTACTCCTCAACCCCAAATGCTTGAGAAATGGTACGTCACCATCTTGAATCGCTGGTGAAGGTACTCCTGAGTACTCCCTTGCGCCTACTCCTACAGTGTCATTAATGCTATGCGTTTGATATGTGCTGCTGAAGTAGCCAAGGGAGAAAGTTCAGTGCATTTTGTTGATGACATACACTGGAGCTACGGTGCGTTCATGATGGAGTGAATTAACATTTTGAGTGGTTGATGGGGGGCGAGCCAAATAAACAGTTTTGTGTTGAACGGTCTCAAGTTTCTTGAGAGTTGTTAGCTCTGCATTTTGGCTCAGGGTCCTGCAAATTTGATTCACTCCGTGTGATGTAAAGAAATGGCTGAGATCACTGCCCATAGAAAAGGCTATGGGACTAGAGATAACATCCCAACTGTGGTAGCTACACTCCAAATATAGCTGCATCTCGCTCGGGTCAAGTTTCACCAGTACAGTTACAACACAGACATCTACCACATTCCATAATGTGGAAAGTTGTCCTCATTTGTGCCATTCACAAAAAGGTCAATCCAATCTGGTTAACCACTGTTGGAGGGAATTTTACTTCGGAGTCACGTGAGTGACTTCGTGAAGACCCCGCCAACACGCATGCGCGGCATATCGTCGCGCGCATTTGCTCACGGCAGCTGGGGGGGGGAGTGCGCTCCCTCAACCGGCTCCTTCAAAAAGGTAAGCAGCTGCAGGTAAGTTAACCTTGAGCTGGTTTACCGTTTTGTGTGGTCTGTGTGTTTTTCAGAACCATGGAAGGAGGAAGAAGTGGGAGTCGCGTTCAGCGAGTGAAGTCCTCGGAGCTGCCCGCTACATCGGGAGCAGCTGAGACACCACCGAGGAAGAAGTCGCGGCAGTCGGGGAGCTCTGAGCAGCTGACCAGACCCGGCACAACCCCTCTGACTAAGAAGAGGGTGTCCACGCAGGAGCAGGGGCTGGGAGACCCTGACTCCAGAACTCCAGTGCCCAAGACCAGGGCTGGAGGTAAGGCACGTGGGGCTCTTGGAGCAAGCGTGTCCGCGAGTGCATCCCCCCCTTTAAAGGTCCCTCGCGGGCAGAACAGGGGGGAAGCCTCGCTAAAGTCCAGCCTTGTCGGTACGGCAGGCAGGGACAAGCCACTGGGGAAACCTGCAAGGAAGCAGACCAGTGGCAATGCTGGCGTGCCGAGGATCCCTGTGGGGGCAGGATGTACCGGCACACCACCGGAACAGGCTGCCGTAGTGCGGGCCGGTGGCAGCAAAGTACGGTCCAGCGCCCCTGCTGAGGCGGGTAAAGCAGACCATGCGCCGCCACAGTCCCGTTTATATGTGGAATGCTGTGGTGGTAAGCCCGCACGGACATCAGAGAGTCCAGTTTCTGGTGCAAGTACTGACTCTAGCCCTCTTCCCTCCCATCGGACAGAGGGGCCGCTGCTGTCCAAACGACGGCGGACCAGCGGTGTGTCCGTGTGGGAGTCGTACAGCCCCGCTGGAGTGGGAGCTGGCGACTTCCCGGCAGTACATTCCGTGGGGGTGTTGACAACTGCTGGAAGCCCCGGTTCCTCTGGAGAGGCTGGGGAAGACGACCAGTGGCCCGCGTACAGCGGTGACGGTCGTATCGGCCGGTTGGAGCATATGGTGGAGGTGCTATATCAACGGGACCTGGAGCGTCAGGAACGGGAATCCCAGAGGTCTGGGAGCTACATGCAGCCGCCACCTTCTATCTCCCCGTCGCTTGAGAGCCAGCAAGGAAGTATGGGTGAGCCTGAGGAGGGAGAAGAGGTCCAGAACCCACAGGAAATGTTGGAGGCGGTGTCGAAATTTGGGTCACCTGCGGCGGCAGGAGGACCACTACATCCCAAAATAGCGGCGTCAATCGATTTCCTGACTACGCACCAGCTCCAGGATACCGTGCTCTCGGAAACAGTGGGGAAGTATAAGGCACCAGCAAACTGTAACTCCCTCAACGTACCGAAAGTGAATGCCGCAATATGGGGGAACATGTCGGCGAACACAAGGGTCAAGGAGGGCAAGCTCCAGAAAATCTTAAAGCTGCTGACAGCAGGTATCACGGCTTTTGCTCGGTCGCTGGATGCCACGAATGTGTCCGAGGAGCAGCAGGATGCGCTAGCACTTCTGTGCACCACACAGTTTGAGATAAACTGTTTCAGGAAGAGCTCCATCCGGCCAAATTTGAATCCCAAATTTGCGGGATTATGCAGCACCTCCACCGCACCACCACCACCAAGGCAGTTGTTTGGGGAAGACCTGCCTAAACGCGTAAAGGAACTGGACGAGGAAGCCAAGACTGTGGGGATGATGAGACAGTCTTATTCATCCAAAACTCCCGGTTACACCAGGCAGCAGCCACGTTCCTCGTTCAGGCCCCACACATCGGTGGACCAAGGCCCCAGAACATATTCACAAACATATTCCTCGGCGGGGGCCCAACAGCAGAGGCCTTTTTTATTCCAAGGCCAGCCCAAGCCAGCTTGGAAGATGCGGCAACAGGGCCGCGCCACACGAGGAGCAAAGACACCACAGTCCAGACCCCGGCGCTAACCTTGGAGGTAAGGGGGCTTGGGTCCGCCCACAACGTAGCATTAGTAACCTCACCGGTGGGGGGACGGCTTCGGGGTTTCCGGTCTGCTTGGGATACCCTAACTACGGATCCTTTTATTTTACAAAGCATTCAGGGTTATGAGATAGAGTTTATTAATGGCAGAGATCCCCCTTCGCAACATGAGCCTAGTCGCAGATTTGCACTCTCTCAGTCAGAGAAGGAGCGGGCTCATGTTGAAATACTACGATTAGAAAAGAAAAGGGTGATACAAAAAACGACGCACGAGCCATTGGAGTTTGTTTCCAACATCTTTACTAGGGTTAAGAAGGATGGAGGCTGTCGGATTATCATCGACTTAACCCAGTTGAATGCTTTCGTACAATATACCCATTTTAAGATGGAGACGTTTGAGACGGCCAAGCAATTGGTTAGTCATGGGTACTTTATGGCTTGCATTGACCTGAAGGATGCGTACTATACAGTCCCTATTGCTAAACAACATCGAAGGTTCTTGAAATTTGTCTGGGAAGGTCAATTATGGCAATATATGGCTTTGCCTAATGGGATTACAACAGCGCCGAGACTATTTACTAAAATTGTCAAACCTTTATTGGCACATCTCAGGAAACAAAACCATATTATAATGGCATATTTAGATGACATTTTCATAGCAGGGAAAACCCTAGAGCACGCCCAGTTGGCAGTGTCGGCCGCTATATCTTTGTTTCAAAGAATGGGGTTTGTAATCCATCCAGACAAATCCAAGCTCAACCCTTCGCAGGTCATGGACTATTTGGGGTTCACTATAGACACTAACCAGATGAAAATCACGGTCCCAGTTGACAAAGTGGTGGACGTTCAACAAGCATGCATCAGTTTACTTGACAACAACAGGCCAACCATTCGGCAGGTTGCTAAGGTAATTGGTAAACTGGTTGCCACATTCCCGGCCGTAAATTATGGTCCGTTGCATTACCAAAACTTACAAAAAAGTAAAATTCTGGCGTTAAAATTGAATACCGGACATTTTGACAGACCTATGCGCTTAGGCATAGGGGAGCAAACTGAGCTGGAATGGTGGGTTCATAATATTGGAGTAAGTTCCAAACCCATCATTCTCCCGAATCCCACGGTTCTGTTGCAAACTGATGCGAGTGCACAAGGCTGGGGGGCAACTGACACTGTGACCAGCTGTGGTGGCAGATGGGACGCTCATGAGTTCACGCTTCTCCAAGTGCAAGGCATTAATTATTTGGAAATGCTGGGGGTCTTTCATGGACTGCGGGCATATTGCAGTAATTTGCGTCATGCACATGTCCGCCTTCAAATCGATAACACCACGGTGGTAGCCTATATAAATCATATGGGTGGTATCAGGTCAGTATCTTGTAATGATTTGGCAAATACAATTTGGCTCTGGTGCATCAAAAGGGGTATTTGGATATCAGCAACGTACCTTCCGGGGATACTCAATACGGTGGCGGACACCAGGTCACGAGTTTTTAATGATAACATTGAGTGGATGCTGAATCCCCTTGTGTTTGCTGAAATTGTGACAAAATTCGGTATGCCAGATATTGACCTATTTGCGTCTAGACTGAACCATCAGATACCAACATATGTATCGTGGGAACCAGATCCTGGGGCAGTGGCTTTGGATGCTTTTTCGCTCCACTGGGGGAAATGGTGTTGCTACGCTTTTCCCCCATTCTGCCTCATCAGTCGGGTATTACAGAAGATTAAATTAGACTCTGCATCAGGCATTCTGGTAATACCTGACTGGCCGACACAACCATGGTACCCGGTGGTCTCTCAGATGCTGAAGCACCCGTGGGTGCGAATAGGAAACAACCCACAATTGGTTACTAATCCCGTCACTGGCGAGCCGCATCCGTGCCACGCCTATTTAAACCTGTTGGTCTGCAGGTTCTGAAAAGGCCTTTGCTGAACACGGGGATCTCACCGAGGGCCATGGATTTAATCGCTGCATCATGCAGAGCATCTACAAGGCGGCAGTACCTGACCCAGATCAGGAAATGGGAACTATTCTGTTTAAGGAAGAGTGTTACCTATGATTCTGCCACAATACCTGACGTCCTGGAATTCCTGGCGGGCCTCCACTATGATGAAGGGCTCAGCTATAGTACCATCAATAGCGCCAGGAGTGCGCTGTCCTCGTACCTTCCGGTAGGAGTGGGGACCAACAATCTGGTGTCGAAGTTTATGAGGGGTGTATTTAACACAAACCCTCCACGGCCCAGATATAACGTTGTCTGAGATGCAGGAGTGGTCCTGTCCCTGTTAAGATCATGGTCCCCCATGGCGGGGTTACCTCTTCACCAGCTCACCCTGAAGGTGGTCATGTTGATGGCGCTCACGTCTGCTCAGCGGGTACAGGCGCTTCAAAAGTTGCGCATTGACAATATGCTCTCTACCCCTGGGAAAATAACGTTTTACGTTGCAGACCTGCTGAAGCAGCATCGACCCGGATCTTTGGGGCTGCAGTTGGAATTCCAGGCGTACCCCTCTGATGCCACACTCTGCACAGTCACCCATCTCCGTTGCTACATTGAGTTGACCCGGTCGATCAGGAATTCGGAACAAGGACTGCTTATAAGCCACAAAAAACCACATCGCCGGGTGACAGTGCAGACGATCTCCAGGTGGCTCAGGGAAGTGTTGGATGCAGCGGGTATTGACACTAACTTGTTTAAATCTCATTCCACCAGGGCTGCATCCACATCAACAGCGAGGGCCATGGAGGTGCCCATGGATCACGTCCTCGCTACGGCAGGATGTGCCAGTGAGTCAACCTTTCAACGGTTCTACCATAAGCCATTGGCCGGACCTGCAACGTATGCGGATGCAGTACTCAGGGCTGCTCCCTAATATCATTTGTCCCCAGTCAGGGGGTTTGTTTATGATTTGTGTTTAATAAATGTTAATTATTTTCAGATTGTCCAGTCTGGATTGCTTTAACAAACTTCCTCCATCAGGATTGCGGCAGTGTGGTAGCATGGGCGTTGTCCAGGGCGTGTAATCACAGAGCTTTGAAGTCTTCACGAAGTCACTCACGTGACTCCGAAGTAAAATAGTAAGATTAAACGAGAACTTACCAGTTCGAAGGTTGATCTTTATTTTATGAGGAGTTGCGATGAGGGATTTCGTGCCCTCCGCTCCCAACCCTCGATCATTATGTTCAGCTGGTTAGTTCGCAGTTTAATCTTAATATCCTTACTTTTCGTCGAGTCTGTGATTCCACACCGCTGCTTTGAAGGATGCCGCGCATGCGTGTTGGCGGGGTCTTCACGAAATCCCTCATCGCAACTCCTCATAAAATAAAGATCAACCTTCGAACTGGTAAGTTCTCGTTTAATCTTACTATTTTGTGTTTCACCTGTACCTGGCTTCACATGGGACACAGTTGCCATCTTAATTGTGGCTCACACAGGGTCAAACATAAAGAACATCTCCTAGACCAGTCGTGATTTCTGAACAAGTCAGTTTATTCAAGGCCCTAACAGCACGCACTGGAAAGCACTGTGTGTTTTCAGTGCGCACTGGTGTGGCCTTGAATAAACTGACTGGTTTGAGAAACTCACCACTGTTTAGTTAAGTTTAGAGATACAGAACAGAAACAGGCCCTTTGGCCCACCGAGTCTGCACTGACCGGTGAGTCCCCATACACTTGTACTATCCCACACACAATAGGAACAATTTTACCAAAGCCATTTAACCTACAAATCAGTATGTCTTTGGAGCGTAGGAGGAAACTGGAACACCCGGAAAAAATCCATGTGGTCTCATGGAGAACGTACAAACTCCATGCAGACAGCACCTATAAACAGGATCGGACCCACGTCTCTGGCGCCATGGGGTAGCAACTCCACCATGCCACCCAGTGCCAATGTTCTTTGTGTCGGTCCCTGTCTGAGCCATAATTAAGAGGGCAACTGGGCTCCTCGTGAAGCCAGATACAGGGTACAGTTTAAGCACAAAATTCCCTCCAACAATCGCCATCCAAGTTTCTCAATTGTCAGTAAAGTGATGCAAGGTTTCATCAACAATGCCCTCAAGTGACATTTACTCACCAATAACCTACTCGCCAATACCTAGTTGGGTGTCACTCAGACCACTTGGGTCCAGACCTTAGCACAGCCTTGTGCAATTATGGGTGAAAGAGCCGAACTCTAGATATTAAGCGAGAGTGACAGTCCTTAACATCAACATCACGTTTAACCAAGTGTGGCATCAAGGAGCTGGATGAAATTGAAGTCAATGGGCTTTAAAAGACAATTAAGGAAAAATACTCCAATGACTCCCCAATCCCCAATTACCAAGGAAGGTAATTTAAAAACAGGATTAAAAAAAAAATATTAAAAAAATTGCTGTCAGGCTTCAAAATTCTTTAGAGCCTGTTCTGATATTTTATCTCAAAAAGTCTGCTGGTTATTTTTCTGTTTCATGTGATGCTTAATAACAGTAATTTATTAATTAGTCATAGAGTGATACAGTGTGGAAACAGGCCCTTAGGCCCATCTTGCCAAGACTGGCCAACATGTCCCAGCTACACTGGTCCAACCTGCCCACGTTTGGTCCATATCCCTCCAAACCCGTCCTATCCATGTACCTGTTTTTTAAATGTTGGGATAGTCTCTGCCTCGACTACCTACTCTGACAGCTTGTTCCATACACCCACCAATTGTGGCAAAGGTATCTAATCGTGCATAAGGAAATGACTTTAGAATTAAGGGACAGAGGTTTAGGGGTAACATGAGGGGGAACTTCTTTACTCAGAGAGTGGTAGCGGTGTGGAATGAGCTTCCAGTGGAAGTGGTGGCAGCAGGTTCGTTGGTATCATTTAAAAATAAATTGGATAGGCATATGGATGAGAAGGGTATGGAGGGTTATGGTATGAGTGCAGGCAGGTGGGACTAAGGGAAAAAAGTTGTTCGGCATGGACTTGAAGGGCCGAGATGGCCTGTTTCCGTGCTGTAATTGTTATATGGTTATATGGTTATATGGAAATGGAGAATAGAGAAAGAAGCGGCACGCCGGCTGTGATTTCTCATAACATGACCCACAGAACAGGCGAATGCTCGAGATGCCTAAGTTAATAAGCTACAATGATTTATGTTAACTTGGAAAATTCCTGGAATGCAGAGTAAAATGTGTAGGCTGCAGGATGGTCCATGGGGAGAACGTTGCAAATATTCACAAGAAAAGCATCCATGCATGTATGGAACTAATACAAATTTGACTGTAAGCCAAACCTTACAATTAGGGGAAATGACATGCTTATAATTATAGTTCTAAAGTCCTCAAACACTTGGATGCTTATCATGCATGTGGAAAACAAGCTACCGACTCAAAGAAATAAACACTTTGGAATACAACAGAGAAACCAAGAAACCAGATGATACATGATATATTCAGAGAGAAATGCTTCAAAATATTATCCTACTGGAATCAATGCCATCAGAGCCAAAAATAATTTTCAGTGCCAAATACCCGGTGTGCTGTCTAAACTGTCATGTAATTATGCTGTAATATGAACAAAATTATAATAGATTTTCAGTGGATCGAGAAAACGTAACATTTTGTATTTGCCCTGAGTGTTTCGCTATCATAAAACATTTTCACTTCAGATTATTCTAATTTTCCATCGTTGAACATTTTATTACATTGAAAAATATTATTCTATCTAAATACTAAAGTGAAACAGTACAGTACTCACATAGATATAAATAAACAAGGCAGACAGATGTTTGGCAGCTGTGGCAGGGCTTGCACGCCATTACAACAGGGAATGCCATCTCACAATCTCTCCATTCTGCACTGGACCATTTGAACAATAAGTACTCGTACATCAAGGTGTTGTTATTGACAATAGCTCATCGTTCAACACTATTATCCCCTCTAAACTTAAACTCAGGGAACTGGGTCTTTGTTCGTATCTATGCAAGTGGACTCTTGACTTCCTCGCCGTCAGACCACAATAAGTATGAATAGTCAAGAACAGTATAAATAGACATTTCTTCCTGAATGACTACCAACACAGGAGCACCTCAAGGCTGTGTGCTCTGTCCCCAGCGCCACTCTCTCTTTACCAATGACTTGCAGAAACACCTCTAACCGCCATCTATAAACTTACCAACAATACCGCCATCATTGGATGAATAAGTGGTAACAATGAGTCAGAGAACAGGACAGAGATTGATAATCTCATTGAATGGTGCCAGAGCATCAATCATACCCACAACATTTGCAAGACTGAGATTGTTGACATCAGGAAGAGAAAGCCAAAGATCCATGAACTTGTCTTCATCGGCAGGACGGCGGTGGATAGAGTCAACAGCGTCGAGTGTAACTACCTCTGAGATGTGTCCTGGGCCCAGCACAGTGATGTGCTTATTGAATGCTCATCAATGCCTCTATTTCCTAAGAAGATTCTGTCACTAAATACACTTGCAGAAGTTCTACAAGTATATGGTAAGGAGACTACTGACTAGTTGTATCACAGCCTGGTTCAGTAACTTGAATACTCAGGAATGAAGGAGGCTGCAGAAAGTGGTCCATATTGCCTGGTCCACCATGGGTACGAACCTCCCCACCATTGAAGGGATCTGCAGGAGGTGCTGCCTCAAGAAAAGGGAGCTAATATCAAAGACCCATACGGCCCTGGAAACACACTTATCTCAATAATACCATCAGGAGGAAGGATCAAGAACCCGAGAACCACGGCCTCCAGGTTCAAGAAGTTTCTTCCCAACAATAATCCGGTTCTTGAACACTGCACAACACTAATCACAACCCTACCTCAGCAATGATGTCTACTATGGTCATTGTTTTGGTTGTACTAAAGTTTCCCTTTTGTATTATTATGGTATGGTTACCTCATTAGTGATTATTAATTTATTGCATTACTGATTATCATATGCATATTTGTGCTTTACCACGTTGTTAGTGCAAATTACAACGTTCTTTGGACATTTGAGTAAATACTCTTGACATTCACTAAATATATTAGTGAGGTGCAAAAGATTCAACCAGGATCAACATGAAGGGAACATGAAGGGATTGCTGTTTTTGTTGATATTCCTTACATCCAATTAATTGTATTATACTCTTTCAGTTGCAAATGGACTATAATCACGTTAGCAGATTAACTTCCAAATAATTTGCCAATAAATTGAAAAGCTCACCAGACTAACCTTTGATTGTACATGCCCTTAAAGTTATAATTAGCTCTGTAGTTGGGCAATGGCTTTGGTTCTAATGGTCTATAGATAGCAGGCTCACCCCTCCTCATTGCAAGACCATTCAGCTCTACTGTTGGCGTTATGCTGCCTGAAATACACACAAAAATAAACACAACAGCCTTTTAAAGCAAGACCAAACAATGCAACTTCAAATGCTGCAGATTATGCATGCACAATAATTTAAATACGCACTCGCTACAATGTTTTTTAAAATAACTTGTCAATGTCCATGACCAAAATCAAAGGTTCCACAATCACTAGCATATGTTGTATACTTACCCCTCGACTTGACGTTGTATTTAATGATAAAACCATGCCAAAGTGCTTTATGATATTTTAGGAAACACTGGACTGTGTGGGATTGAGGGCTCAGCAGGAGGTGTGGGCACAAGCGGGGAAGAGGAGGGAGAGAGAATGAAAGGGAGAACATGAGGGAGAGCATGAGGAAGGGACAAGTGATCGTGAGGGAACGAGCTGGAGAGGTCAAAGGGTAAATCTCAGAAGTTTGCATTTCGACAGCCAAGTACTCATGGTGGGGAATAATAATATCAAAACCTCAAGAGATCTTATGGAAGAGAGTTTTTCACTGCTGCAGGAATAGAGATTATTGAAAAAGGACCGAGGCACGATCACAGGCGATGTTTAAAACAAGGCTGTATTTTAAACAGTGAGCACAAGGATAACCTGAGATGGACCTTTATTGTTGTAACATTTTGATTTGCCCCCTGGTTAAAGCAAAGCCAGGTTCCTATTAAATCCTTTCCCACATCACCTTAAACCTTTGTCCTCTGGTTATCCATTTCCCTACTCCGGGCAAGAGACTCTGTACATTTAACTGATCTATTCCTCTCATGATTTTGTGCACTTCTATAGGAACACCCCTCACCCTGCTGTGCTCCAAGAAATAGTGTCCTAGCCTGCTCAACCTCTCCCTATAGCTCAGACCCTCGCAAACATTCTTGTAAATCTTCTCTGCACCCTTTCCAGCTCGACAATATCTTTCCAATAGCATGTTGCCAATACTGAACACAATGCTCTAGATGTGGCCTCTTATATAACTGCAACATGGCCTCCCAAGTTCTACACTCAATACTCTTACTGATGAGGGCCATTTTTTGAGCTTTCTGACCACCCTATCTACCTGTGATGCAACTTTCAAGGACCTGCGCTCTTAGATTCCTGCACCACTCTACGACACTCCCCAGAGCCCTACCATTCACTGTGTAGGTCCTGCCCATGTTAGACTTCCTAAAATGCAACGCTTCACATTTCTCTGCATTCAATTCTATCAACCATTCCTCAGCACACCAGACCAAGATCCTGCTGCAATTGTTGAAAAAAATGGTAATCTTCCAAATCTCATTGAAGAGAAATGTCATACAGGTGAATTACAAATACTTGAGGAACTTCCATCTTATAATGCATTTGAAAAACCTCTATATCTATACAAAAATCAGACGAGTTAAATATCCTGTGATTGACTGCATCCTGGGCACCATTCTTTGGGCTCAGTCGCACCAGAGGAAAGGCTAAATTCTGGACCTCAACAGGCAGAATGAGTTTTCCGTTCATTTTCTAGTTAAAGGGTTACCAGCCCTTTACTATTCCTGCGCACATTTTCCTATGTGTTACAGCTGCTAACATTTGTTGGGGGAGATGGAAAAGAACTGATCGCCTGCTAACAGGTCATCAGTACTTGATGCATTGATAGAATGAGATGGATTCAGGGCTGGTACTGTTGCAGCATCTTAGTGAATGGGCTATTGGGTACCCAGTAATGTCTGAAGACACAAATGAGCAAACATTCATTTCTAGACATTTGAGTGGTCTCAGCCGGGATCCCGTGCACATAGCTCCATGTTCCATGAAATAGATTCCTTTCACTAATTACTAACTCATGCAAATTTGCATGACCATTTGGAGACCAGCACAGTTCAGCTATGACCATACTGAATGGCACAGGAGGGTTTAGTCTTCTGGAGGCCATGCCCTGTTTCTTATGACCAACGTTGGATAAAGATCCTAGAGAGTGAGTGGGGGAGCAGTAAAAATAAAAATCAGCATGTCTATCCATAGAGTTATAGAGTCACAAAGTTGAAGTGAAAAGCCGAGTCGGATTTGAAGGGTAAAATGTAAATACACAAGGATAGAAAATGCTTTGTTGTAGATTTAGATAAAGAGGGGTGAACCAGGCTTGGTATCAGCGCAAAACAAATAAGATTAAAAAAATGTTTTATTAAAAATCATAAAAGAAAACAAGGTTTAAAACTAGGTATTCTATCAAAGTAAATCAAAGATGGTTAGATAGCCATCCTGTTGGCTGTTTGGACCATAGTCTAGACTGATTTTCTCAGGCTCCTGCTCTTTGTCCACATACCTACAATGTTTTCCATTCCAAGAACGTATCCAATTCTTATGAAATGACCACTATTGAATACGTGCCAGCCAATCCGTCAGGTAGTGTATTCCAAATTCTAGTTCTAACACCTCTGGTTCCCACACCAATCATCTTAAATGGATTCCTTTGTTTTGCTGGCCATTCACTAATTAGTAATTTTTCCTTTAAGTCCTTATGATCATTAAAACTATCAAATGACCTCTCGGCTTCCTTGCTTCAAGAACCACAGCTTTTCTAATTGATTGAAAGATGGAAACAGGCCCTTTGACCCATCAAGTTTACACCGCCCATCGATCATCCATTCACACGATTTCTGCACTATCCCACTTCCTAATCCACTCCCTGCACACCAGAACGTGCAAACTTCACACAGACAACACCCAAGGTCATGAGCGAACCCAGTTATTTTGTGCTGTGAAGCAGTTGATCCATCAGCTGTGCCACTGTGCTGTCTTGATCTACCCAGTTTGCTGTCGTTTCTGAAATCATTCCATTAAAGCTCATAGGAAACAAATGATGATGAATAAACTATACCTGTACCTGGATTATTGTTCATAATTGCTTTTGTTGGCCGTGGGGAAGGTTCTGGGAGAGTGGTCTCACTCAAAGCTTTGGCTGCAGCAGCATGTTGAGCCTTTTTAATGCTACTTCCTTCTGCTTCCCAAGTTTGATCTCCAAGGGTCAACTGTACACTGAAGATCTGCATGAGAACAAAATCAATAATGCCAATACTGGATTTAGCTATTTCATCCAAAACATTCTAAATTATCCATAAATTTTCAGATTTTCATCTGCATTTTCAAATAAATCACATAGGATTAACCTGTGTGACTTTAGAGATTAATTTATTGTTTATAATCACAGAGTATGATTTTGAGTTTTGTTTAAATAATCTGTGCATGTTTCTTTCAACCTTATGTGCTAAAAGACATGGATACTTCAAAGGCACATGTAGGTGCACACTAACATGAATTACGACCATAATTCATGCTACGGCCAAGGCAATGAAAACAAGTACCTAATCAAATTTATGAAGCCAAATTCTACATAATTTCAGGTAACATCTGCCTCTTCCCATCAAAAATGACCATCAATTATCATATGCTCTCACTACCCACAGTCCACATCATCTGGTCCTAGTAGCAAGTTCATTGCATCACAGTTAAATCTGCAATAAAATCCAATCATGAGCAATGTAATTCTAGAAGCATATTTAAGAACTTTAATTCTTAAAGCTAAAGTGGGGCACATATGCAATATGTGTCTATAAGACAGATTGGCACAATTATTTTCATTCAGGCATGCATAGTTTACTGGCACCCAAAAGGAAATTATTACTCAGTAACCGCTTGATATCTATCATTGTTAAAGAAGGAACTGCAGATGCTGGAGAATCGAGGGTTACACAAAAAGCTGGAGAAACTCAGCGGGTGCAGCAGCATCTAAGGAGCGAAGGAGATAGACGACGTTTCGGGTCGAGACCCTTCTTCAGTAACCCTGATATCTATCATTGGTACACAAAAGGCTGGAGAAACTCAGCGGGTGCAGCAGCATCTAAGGAGCGAAGGAGATAGGCGACGTTTCGGGTCAACTCTTCATTCTGTTAAAGAAGGAACTGCAGATGCTGGAGAATCGAGGGTTACACAAAAAGCTGGAGAAACTCAGCGGGTGCAGCAGCATCTAAGGAGCGAAGGAGATAGGCGACGTTTCGGGTCGAGACCCTTCTTCAGTAACCCTGATATCTATCATTGGTACACAAAAGGCTGGAGAAACTCAGCGGGTGCAGCAGCATCTAAGGAGCGAAGGAGATAGGCGACGTTTCGGGTCAACTCTTCATTCTGTTAAAGAAGGAACTGCAGATGCTGGAGAATCGAGGGTTACACAAAAAGCTGGAGAAACTCAGCGGGTGCAGCAGCATCTAAGGAGCGAAGGAGATAGGCGACGTTTCGGGTCGAGACCCTTTGCTGCCTCCTCCCCTTCCCACCTCTCCCTCAGCCCTCGGGCCCTGGCATTCCCTCTCTCTCTATCTCTCCCCCACCCAAGTCGCACTAGCTTCTCATTTTCACACTACAAACAGCTTACAATGGCCTGTTTCCTTTATCATCGATACTTTTTTGCATATCTTTCATTCATTGTTCTTTATCTCTCCACACCACCGTCCCACTGTGATATCTATCATTGTCCCATTGTATTCAAGTTTCCCTTGTCCTATATAGAGTTAATTTGTATGGTCATGTCCCATGCTAGGCATGTATTATCAAAACAGAACCACAATTCCAATCTTTCTGCTGGCAATCGAAAATTAATGGCATTCATACAATTTTATATAAATTAACCCATTTATTAAGAGATTACCATTTTTAATAGAAACTCGTTTTCACATGCCTAATTTATTAAAATCAATTTGACTTAAAATAGTTCTATTTGGGGTTTTTTCACACCATGTACAAACAAAGTGGTGTTAGAAATTATGCTTTCTTCTTAAGTTATATATGCACTCTTTTGGCGAGCTTACATTCCTGGGACACATTACCATTGCTCATTCCGCTGCTACACAGCTGTCTAACAATATAGAAATCAATGAAAGGAAGTGATAGAAAGCACAGCTGCAGTCACACTGATTTAATAAGCGAGTTCAGTATTCTGAAAAACACAAGGAATCATGGGATTTGTCCAAGGTCGAATGCTATAAATAAAAAACAAATGAAGCGCTGTAGATTCAGTGAGTATAATTTGGGTCAGATTTTGGGTCTTTTTTCAATGGGAGACCGTGGGAGGGTGACCAGGCGGGCGGGAGGACCCACAAGCGCTGCCGAACCGCCACTGAACCGTCCCCGATTCCCCAGCCCCCCCCCCCCCCCACCCACTCGAGTGTCCATCCCTGTCCGGGGGGCGGCTGGACCGATGGGACAACGATCCCCAGGCCCAGCGCAGAGAAGCGCCAACCACACCTCACCTCCGCCTCTCCTGCCGAGCCAACCGACAACCTGGACCGACAACACCAGCGGCCCCAGACACACAAAACCCACAGCCAGCGCCAACTCCAGCCCAACCCCGCTCCAACTCCAGAGGAACCCGCTCCCCGATGGGCTGCTCCGGCGACAAGTGCCAGTTCGCCCACGGCCTCAGCCGCTACCCCAAGTAAAGGAGGTACCTTGCACACCACCGGCTTCTGCCCCTAAGGTACCCGCTGCCACTTCATCCACAACCCCGAGGAGGAGCGAGGGCCCCACCTCGCCTGCACCAGAGCACCAGCCTGGGCTCAGCCTCCTCCAGCCCGGCGCTAGACTGGGCCGCACTGCGGCCGGCCTTCTGCCCCGACCTGGGCTTGGGGCTGGGCAAGGGAGGGGGAGGAGTTTGCTGATGCCGCCAGCACCACAAACAGCAGCTCCAGCGGGCGCTTGGCCTTCCATGGCAGACTCTCTCTCTGACCAGGACGACTCCTGCAGCAGCGGCTCCAAGTCGCCCGTCTTCGAGCAGGGCCGGCGGCTGCCCATCTTCAGCAGGATCTCGGTGCCGGACTGAGGGGAGGGCCAACCCGGCGGAATAAGCAGAGCCGTGTTGGAGCCAGCAGCTGCAAGTCCGGGGCAGCACCACCAGTCCAGGGCCACCCCGGACAGGGACAGGACATAGGGCAAGGGACAGGGACAGCCCAACAGCAACTCAACAGCACCCGCAGCGATGGAGAGCCGACCCCGACTACGGACAAAACGCACGCCTGCACACAATGTAGCACCACCGTTGCCAAGACTGTTTTATAACTAGTGGCCTATAACCTGGGCATGTGTGGTTGGAATACCGAACTCGCTTATTCCACCTCTTGACTTGGGATAAATATGAATCTCGCCACCAGGAGCATTACAGATTTCATCTTCAAATACGGACATGTGGTTGCACCAGAATAAATCACACCTAAAATGTTTGCAAGTTACATACATGTTAAAACTTCCTGCACATATAAAATTCGTTGCAAATTATTATTCATTACACAGTGTAATTCATCTGGTTTTTGAAGTTGGATTTCGATTTTGAAATAAGATAAATTTCAGTCTTTCCCTTCCAGAGAAGTTCTCAAAGAAATCTGAAGCTGTAATTGTACAATTATAAGAAGCACATTCCAGCAATGAGTAGGTTAACACATGACGAGCGTTTGTCGGCACTGGGCCTGTACTCACTGGAGTTTAGATGAATGGGGGGGACCTCATTGAAAAGTACCGAATAGTGAAAGGCATGGATAGAGTAGATGTGGAGAGGATGTTTCCACTAGTGGGAGAGTGTAGGACTAGAGTTCATAGCCACAGAATGAAAGGACGTTCTTTTAGGAAAGAGACGAGGAAGAATCTCTTTAGTCAGAGGCTGGTGAATCTGTGGAATTATTTGCCACAGAAGGCTGTGGAGGCAAAGTCAGTGGATATATTTAAGGTAGAGATAGATAAATTCTTGATTGGTATGGGTGCCAGAGGTTATGGGGAAAAAGCAGCAGAATGGGGTTATGAGGGAGTGATAGGTCAGCCATGATTGAATGGTCTAATTCTGCTCCTATCACTTATGATCTTATTATATTCAGCACTTTTTAAATTTTAAATTTGATTTCAGGATATGGGCAAGATTGCATTTCTTTTTTTTTTTAATATTTTTTTTATTAAAGATAATCAATTACGATACCTTAAACAACTTGACAAACATCAAATTAATTCATTTTTCATTCATGTAAAACATTAATAATACTTATCTATTATTTTTTTAGAAATAAAGATAAAGAGAAAGTAGCTTATAAATCAATAAGGGTATGGTTAACTAATGAATTGATAATTGTAAAAAAAAGAAGAGAAAAGAAACTAAAAAAAAAAAAAAAAAAAAAAAATTTAACCTCTGCCTATATTATATATATATATAAATAAAAGATCACAATATGTATTGTTAATAACTCTACTACAAATGATGGTATCAGTAAAGACATGTTACTTCCATTTAAAAAATGTATTATTCTCATCAAATCCCGCAGGGGGCACGTCGAGCCATGTTGCCAAGAACAGCTACTTATCTAGGTACAGTATATATGGAGACCATATCTGTTCAAAAGAATTATACCTGTCCAATAGGACAAATCTAATTCTTTCCAGATGTAGCGTCTCCATCATCTCTGCTGCCCACATTTTAGTTGTGGGGGATAGTGTTCCCTTCCAGAATTTCAATATGATTTTTTTCCCAATTATCAAACAGTAATCAAATAAATTTCTTTGATTTACTGTAAGTGATAACTGTAAGTCCGGAATTCCAAATATTATTGACTTTGGGTTGGGGTCCAATTTAACTTTTATAACTTCAGAAATAACTTTAAAAATTTCTGTCCAATAATGATTCAATTTAGGACATGTGACAAAACTATGTATTAAATTTGCCTCTGTTTTCTTACATTTGTCACAAATAGCGGAAAGCTTCGGAAAGATACTATTTAATTTAGCTTTTGAATAATGTAACCTATATAATACTTTAAATTGAATCAATATATGTCTGGCGTTTAATGAACATCGGTGTATACGTTGTAAACTTTCTTCCCAGTTTTCTTTTGTTATAGCTGATCCTATTTCATTTTCCCATGCTTGACGATATGTTTCCGTTATTGGATTCTCCTTATCCAAAATGATGTTATATATATAAGCTATTAGTTTTTCTGTATTTGGGTGTAAATTAAATAAGTCGTCTAACAATCCTGCTTCTTTATTTTTATAATCTTGTGTATTTGATTTAATATAATCTCTAATTTGTAGATACCGAAACAAGTGTTGTTGAGATAGTCCATAAATATCTTGTACCTCGTGGAATAAAAGAAATTTTCCTTTTCTATAAAGGTGTTCTATTCTTTTGATTCCTAAATCATCCCATTGTCTAAACCCCCCATCCAACATGGCAGGCTTAAACGATGGGTTATTCCTAATTGGTAATCTAAATGAGAGATTATCTAAATGTAAAGTCTTAACAATTTGTTTCCAAATACGTCTATTATTATATATTATTATATTGTCCTTATAGTTTTTTTTTGTACTTCCATTGGTGCGAAAATTATCGAACCTACTTTAAAAGGAAGACAATCTTCCTTTTCTATATTTAACCATGTTGGTGCATGGTCCGTATTTACCCACCAGTAATTCATATTCTTAATCTGAACAGACCAAAAATAATATAGAAAATTTGGGAGTGCTAAACCTCCATTTATCTTAGATTTACATAGATGTTTTTTACTTATTCTATGGTTTTTATAATCCCAAATAAAACTATTAACAATATTATCAATTTTTTTAAAAAAAGTTTTTGGGAGGAAAAAAGGGATAGCCTGAAACAAATATAACAATTGTGGTAAAAAGACCATCTTTATTGCACTTATTCTACCAATCATAGATATAGGAAGTGTTTTCCAATATGAAATATTTTTTCTAAGTTTATCTAATAGTTGAGGATAATTGGATTTTATTAATGAGTTATGAGTTTTAGTTACATTAATCCCTAAATATTTAAATTTATCTGTAACTATCTTTAATGGGTATTGTTGTAGTGTATTTAAATTTATACCTGTTATTGGCATAATCTCACTTTTATTCCAATTAATCCTATATCCGGAAAATGCACCAAACTTAGTTATAACATTTAGTAAGTTAGGAATACTAGTTTCCGGTTTTGTAATATAAATCAAGACGTCATCTGCGTATAGAGAGATTTTATTAATTGTTGTGTCAGTAGTGTAACCATATATTTCTGGTTCAGATCTTATTTTTTCCGCCAAAGGTTCTATTACCAATGCGAACAGTAAGGGCGACAACGGACATCCTTGTCTACATCCCCTAGAGTTTGAATTTAGATGATAGAATTTGATTAGTCAAAATTCTAGCGGTAGGGTTCGAGTATAAAATTCTTACCCATTTACAAAAAATATCCCCCAATTGAAATTTGTCCATTATATTAAATAAATACAACCATTCCACCTGATCAAACGCTTTTTCTGCATCTAGTGATATAACTGCTAGTTCCATATCTCGTATTCTTTTTGAATATATAATATTAAACAGGCGTCTGAGATTATGGGATGAGTAACGCTTTGAGATAAAACCTGTTTGGTCATAATGTATTAATCTAGAGATCACTATACTTAATCTCCTAGATAAAATCTTAGTTAATATTTTTTGGTCTGTATTTAAAAGGGCAATCGCTCTATATGATCCTGGATCTTCCAAATCCTTATCTGCTTTAGGGATAAGTGTAATTGTAGATTCATTTAATGATTCTGGTAATTTACCTTGATCATAAGCATATCTATACATTGTCTGTAATCTTGGTGAGATCAGATCTTGAAATTTTTTATAAAATTCTGCACTTAAGCCATCAGGGCCCGCTGCTTTTCCATTCTTCAACGAACTAATCGATTCTACAATATCCTTTACTGTTATTTCAGCATTTAACAATTCTCTACCTTCCTAGTCTAAACTATTAATTTGACATTCTTTTAAAAATATTTCCATACTGTCTGTTTGTCCTGTTAATTTTGACGAATAAAGATTTTTATAGTATTGTAGAAATCTATCATTAATATCTTTTGTAGTAGTCAATATATTTCCATACTCAGATTTAATTCCGTGTATCGTCTTTTCCTCTTCTAATTTTCTAAGCTGTCGTGCTAGTAGTTTTTGTGGTTTGTCTCCAAATTCAAAATGCATTTCTTGCTCAATTCATTTCCAGTTATGTTGACAAGGCGGTGGCTGCGATTCTTTATGAACTATGGTAGCCTTGATTGCCCTCTCATTGTATTGACCGGCAAGGAACTCCCAAACTTTGGCCCAGCAACAAGCTATAAGTTTAAAATCACTCAACATATGGAAAGGTTGTCACTGAAAGATGGGGTAAATTAAGCTGACATTTTTTGTGAGCTTACAGCATACACATTTAAAGATTAAGACAGACTAGAAATTGTTAATTTGGAAAATTTTGTAAGCATCTAAAGATCCATTCCTCAATGAAATAATGACAAATAATGATACATTTGAGACATCATATCTCACATATTAAAACATTCCTTTAAGAATGTTCGTTCATTTCAAAAGACTAACCAAGTGAGTAAACAAATTGAAATAGAAAATATTGGAAGCACTCAGCAGGTCAGACAGTATCCATGGAACATTTGAGGTCAAAGACCCCCTGACATTGGTGTGCTCACTGTTCCTTAAAAGTCAACAAAGTGATTAAAAAGGCAAACAGGATGCTTTTCTTAATTAACTTAAATAAACAAGATCAGAAATTATGTGAATTCAGCACCAGTCAGACCACATCTCAAGTCCAGCATCTTCTTTGGAAGTTCCTTGTGAATGAGTATGTATTTGCTTTCACTTCGGTAGGCTCCCAAATAACCTGAGACCAATATGGGAATTGAAGATTCTTCCATAATTGAGAAAAGAAGTTCCGGGAAAATGTGTAGTTTGTAAGGTGGTTGTTTCCTTGACCATTTACACAGGGCGTCGGTGTGGTCCTTATGGATTCTTCATACCATCCCAAGTTCTGCACTTTGAGCAGTCATGGACCAGGTGAGATGTTGCATTGCTTTTAAGGTGACTGTGGGAATTGAGACTTAACCGAGATGTATAAAATTAAGCACAACCAAGATTCAATAAACGAGAAATACCTTTTCCCCCTAAGAGCAGGGGCCATGAACCAAAGAGCATCAAAAAAGCCAGAGTAAAAGGATTAGAGGGGTAGGAAGAAAAATAATTCACCCAAAGTCTGGGAGGAGCCTAGAATACACTGGCTAAAGGCAAGAATGCTCATCCCACTGAAAATGTACAGGGAGGTGTACTTCAATAGCTGCGACCTATCAGGTTTTGAACCAAGAGCTAGAATTAGGGATTAGACAGAGAACTAGGCTGAATGGACTGTGCAGTAATAGTTCTATAACTCAAAGTTGTTTCACAGAAAAATGATTACTAGGCAATGGCGCCAAGATTGTGATTAACCTGTAAAACAAGAAACTCCAAATGAAATGAATATTGCTTTCTAAATCAGCACGTAAAAAAACTCAAAAATCTACAAATATTTTAAAGTTACTGAATTATTACCTTGGCATGGGCTGGTCCTCTTTCATTTAGAAGTTTGTACTGGGGCTGGACTCTGTTGAAACGGGCTAACTCATTCACCAGACACATTGGGGTTTTCTCTTTGGGGTTTGCCATGTTATCCTGGAAAGAAACTACAACCAGCATATTTTAGAAAACCTACAAATGTAATAATCCCACAGCTCTGGATAATATAAATGTTTATAATGAAAATAGAAATGATGCATTTCATATTCTTTGAACCTGGCCAGCGTGATAATTCACTTGTTTTTTGCTTCGTGCATTTCAGGTCAAGTAAGTGAGGAAGAAGATTTTGCAAAGTCAACTTCAAGGATCCCCTAACCTTCCCATCTGACAAGAAAATATGCAAACAAGAGCAGGAGGAGACCACTCATCCCCTCCAGTCTTTCCTGTCTTTAACTATCATGGCTTAACTACCCCAGCCAACTAGATCTGTGCCAGTTGCCCATGACCATCAATTGCTCATTGAGTAATGTCTAAACTTCACTGCTTAGTAATAAAGACCAAGATGCCATTTGCCTTCTTAACTACTTACTGCATGTATCTGCTAACCTTTTATAATCCATGAACATCATTCATCTCCAGCCCTTTTACCGCTAGTTAATAACCTAGCTTTTGTCTCCTCTCAGTGAAGTCATGAACTCCTACTTCCCCACACAGAACTCCATTTGCAAGATTTTCACCCACTTTATCTATGCCTCATTACAGACTCAAAGTATCCTCATCATCACATGGACTTTCACCTATTTTTCTGTCATCGGCAACCTTGGTTATATTCCTTTCTAACCCTTCCTCAATTATGTATATTGTAAATACGTGGAATAGATACGTGGGGTACTCCACAAGTTACATCATCCCAATCTGATAAAGATCATCTCTGTATGATACCTGTTTTTGAGATAACACATTTCCTCCAATATTAAAAGCTCCTTATTTTTGTACCAACGTCTTAGCTGTTATCTTGTCAAATGTTCGTTGGTAGTCCACATGTATCACATCAACATGGGTGGCATAGTGGCACACCGGTAGAGTTGCTGCCTTACTGCACCAGAGACCCAACTACGGGTGCCGTCTGTATGGAGTTTCTATGCTCTCCCTGTAACCACATAGTTTTTCTCTGGTACTCCAGTTTTCTCCCACATTCCAAAGACATGCAGGTTAATTGGCTTCAGTAAATTGTCCCTAGGGTGCAGGATAGAACTGGTTCTAGTGATTGCTGGTTGGCATGGACTCGGTGGGCCGAATGGCCCATTTCCACACTAAATTAATCGACTGGCACCCATCTGCTCTGCTTGTTAATCCTCAAAAAACAAGCAAATCATGATTTGCCTTTCATTAAACCACCTTGGTTTGATCAGGTCAAAATTATTAGTTATTTGTTCTTTGATTATTGACGCAAACATATTGCCACAAACTAACATTTTTTTCCCCTTCCTCCCTTCCTAAACAATTGATTCAGGTTCATGGTTTTCCAAACTACTGGTACTCACTGCGAACCTGAGAGTTTTGAAAGTTTCAACCAGTGGATCTATCATCTTTGTAGCCACTTGCAAAATACTTGTTTCCATTTCTATGCCATGAACTTGGCACTTAATATCAACTAGCGTAGGTAATTAATTTATTTGGGAGTATTTCTCATACCTTGTCCAAAATCGTATGATAAATATTTGCTAATTAAATACTTTTAATTCATTTTAAATGTCAGATCCATGAGCAGAATTTGAAAATGGAAATGAAACCACCATTTTGTCAGGAAAAAATAAATAAATTGTAACCATTAACAATACCTTTTCTCTTGTAATGGATGCCTGCATTTTTAACTTTCAAATGAAATATTGTTGTACCATTATCTCACAGAGATCTATAAATTCTCTTAATATGACCACATGCAGATTGCTGCGCCCAATGTCTAATAAATGTCCAATTCCTATGGTCAAAAGTTACTTTACTACTTCTGGTCCAAGTGTGATTTAAAACAAAGGTCTGTACATGCATACTTAACCAACCTCCAACATTTGATGACATTTTGTATGTGTGACAACTCAGAATATTATGTTCTTCGCCAAACCCCTGCCCCGCCACACACACAGTGCAAGAAGTCCCCCAAATTCTTTCCAAAACTTGGAAAGATAAGCCTGGCAGAAGCTATAAATAATTCTTTGCAGTAGGTTCTGAACTATGATAGTAATCCAGCCCAGCCTGAAAGCACTGTTTCTTCACAAGGCACATTTAAATCAGGCACGTGCCGATAGGATAGGTAAGGTAGGCAGTGCCTACCCTAAATAAAATTATAAAATGGTAATTATTAAATATAAATAGTAAATGCACGATCGTTCTAGGTAGGCACAATTCTCCCGTGCCTTTCATCCGCAGCACATGTAATACGCAAAAGTATGTGCAATACACGTGCCGTCTATGCTGCTTCAAGCCTTCAATGACAAGGGGAGCTGAAGACAGTTGAAATTCTGCCTTTGCACCGTGGACTGAGTACTGCGCATGCGCAGCAGCCTACAGCTTTTCTTGGCGGGTTTTTCAAACATGGATTGTCATTATCTTAAGAGTATCTTAAGAAATAAACAGAAGAAAGGAGTTTGTGTACAAATAATGTGGTAAGTAAATTTATTTGAGCTATATGTTTTTAAATACCATATTTCCCTGCAATGAAGACGTTATTTTTTACCCAAAAAATAAGACACAAAAATTTCCCTGCGTCTTGGAGGCCGAAGGTTAGGTTGTTAGCCAAGAAAGATAGACTTGGCTATCCCTCAGTACAGCAACATAGAAACATATAAATTAGGTGCAGGAGTAGGCCATTTGGCTCTTCGAGCCTGCACCCCCATTCAATATGATCATGGCTGATCATCCAACTCGGTATCCCGTACCTGCCTTCTCTCCATACCCTCTGATCCCCTTAGCCACAAGGGCCACATCTAACTCCCTCTTAAATATAGCCAATGAACTGGCCTCAACTACCCTCTGTGGCAGAGAGTTCCAGATACTTACCACTCTCTGTGTGAAAAAAGTCTTTCTCATCTCGGTCTTAAAGGATTTCCCCCTTATCCTTAAGCTGTGACCCCTTGCCCTGGACTTCCCCAACATCGGGAACAATCTTCCTGCATCTAGCCTGTCCAACCCCTTAAGAATTTTGTAAGTTTCTATAAGATCGCCTCTCAATCTCCTAAATTCTAGAGAGTATAAACCGAGTCTATCCAGTCTTTCTTCATAAGACAGTCCTGACATCCCAGGAATCAATCTGGTGAACCTTCTCTGCACTCCCACTATGGCAATAATGTCCTTCCTCAGATTTGGAGACCAAAACTGTTCGCAATACTCCAGGTGTGGTCTCACCAAGACCCTGTACAACTGAAGTAGAACCTCCCTGCTCCTATACTCAAATCCTTTTGCTATGAAAGCTAACATACCATTTGCTTTCCTCACTGCCTGCTGCACCTGCATGCCTACTTTCAATGACTGGTGTACCATGACACCCAGGTCTCGCTGCATCTCCCCTTTTCCTAATCGGCCACCATTTAAATAATAGTCTGCTTTCCTGTTTTTGCCACCAAAGTGGATAACCTCACATTTATCCACATTATACTGCACCTGCCAAACATTTGCCCACTCACCCAGCCTATCCAAGTCACCTTGCAGTCTCCTAGCATCCTCCTCACAGCTAACACTGCCCCCCAGCTTAGTGTGATCCACAAACTTGGAGATATTGCCTTCAATTCCCTCATCCAGATCATTAATATATATTGTAAATAGCTGGGGTCCCAGCACAGAGCCTTGCGGTACCCCACTAGTCACTGCCTGCCATTGTGAAAAGCACCCATTTACTCCTACTCTTTGCTTCCTGTTTGCCAGCCAGTTCTCTATCCACATCAATACTGAACCCCCAATGCCGTATGCTTTAAGTTTGTATACTAATCTCTTATGTGGGCCTTGTCGAAAGCCTTCTGGAAGTCCAGATACACCACATCCACTGGTTCTCCCTTATCCACGCTACTAGTTACATCCTCGAAAAATTTGTCAGACATGATTTACCTTTCGTAAATCCATGCTGACTTTGTCCAATGATTTCACCACTTTCCAAATGTGCTGCTATCCCATCTTTAATAACTGACTCTAGCAGTTTCCCCACTACCGATGTTAGACTAACTGGTCTGTAATTCCCTGTTTTCTCTCTCCCTCCCTTCTTAAAAAGAGGGGTTACGTTTGCTACCCGCCAATCCTTGGAAACTACTCTTGAATCTAAAGAGTTTTGAAAGATTATCACTAATGCATCCACTATTTCCGGAGTTACTTCCTTAAGTACTCTGGGATGCAGCCTATCTGGCCCTGGGGATTTATCGGCCTTTAATCCATTCAATTTACCCAACACCACTTCCCAACTAATCTGGATTTCACTCAATTCCTCCTTTGACCCGCGGTCCCCTGCTATTTCCGGCAGATTATTTATGTCTTCCTTAGTGAAGACGGAACCAAAGTAGTTATTCAATTGGTCCACCATACCCTTGTTCCCCATGATCAACTCACCTGTTTCTGACTGCAAGGGACCTACATTTGTTTTAACTAATCTATTTCTCTTCACATATCTATAAAAACTTTTGCAGTCAGTTTTTATGTTCCCTGCCAGTTTTCTTTCATAATCTATTTTTCCTTTCCTAATTAAGCCCTTTGTCCTCCTCTGCTGGTTTCTAAATTCTGCTGTCCTCTGGTATGCTGCTTTTTCTGGCTACTTTGTACGCATCATCCTTTGCTTTGATACTATCCCTGATTTCCCTTGTTATCCACGGATGCACTACCTTCCCTGATTTATTCGTTTGCCAAACTGGGATGAACAATTTTTGTAGTTCATCCATGCAGTCTTTAAATGTCTTCCATTGCGTATCCACCGTCAACCCTTTTAGAATTAATTGCCAGTCAATCTTGGCCAATTCACGTCTCATACCCTCAATGTTACCTTTCTTTAAGTTCAGAACCATTGTTTCTGAATTAACAATGTCACTCTCCATCCTAATGAAGAACTCAACAATATTATGGCCACTCTTGTCCAAGGGGGACGTACAACAAGACTGCTAACTACCCCTTCCTCATTACTCAAAACCCAGTCTAAAATAGCCTGCTCTCTCGTTGGTTCCTCTACATGTTGATTTAGATAACTATCCCGCATACATTCCAAAAAATCCTCTTCCTCAGCACCCCTGCCAATTTGATTCACCCAATCTATATGTAGATGGAAGTCACCCATTATAACTGTTTTGTCTTTGTCGCACGCATTTCTAATTTCCTGTTTGATACCATCCCCAACTTCACTACTACTGTTAGGTGGCCTGCACACAACACCCACCAGCGTTTTCTGCCCCTTAGTGTTTTGCAGCTCTACCCATACCGATTCCACATCCTCCAAGCTAATGTCCTTCCTTTCCATTGCGTTAATCTCCTCTCTAACCAGCAACGCTACCCCACTTCCTTTTCCTTTCTCTCTATCCCTCCTGAATATTGAATATCCCTGGATGTTCAGCTCCCAGCCTACGTCACCCTGGAGCCATGTCTCCGTGATCCCAACTATATCATAATCATTAATAGCTGTCTGCACGTTCAACTCATCCACCTTATTACGAATACTCCTTGCATTGAGACACAAAGCCTTCAGGCTTGTTTTTACAACGCTCTTACCCCTTATACAATTATGTTGAAAATTGGCCCTTTTTGATTTTTGCCCTGGTTTTGTCTGCCTGCCACTTTTACTTTTCACCTTGCTACCTATTGCTTCAGTACATCAAGAACGATGTTGCTGTACTGAGGGATAGCCAAGTTTATCCCTCATTGCTGGCAGCTGATGGGAAGCGGCTGTAAAGTGGAAACGGCAGTAAAAGGACAGGGGGGGGAAGAGAGTTCCTTTCACAGCATGTGGGGAGTCTGGCCAGGGGGTAAAGTTGCGGGGAGGGCAGGAGTGTTGAGAAGGAGGGGGTCGGGGATCATGCCAGCAACTCACTCACTCACCACTGCCGTGGCGCCCTGGGCGCGGAGCCACCGCATTGTGGCCGGGGAAGGAAGTTGTTCTGCCGGCCAACTCACCTCTGGCAGTCCTCTCTGCTCTGAACACCTCTCTCCTGCCGCTCACCAGCCTCACTCATGTCAGTCGCTTCCCGCAAATCCTTAAATTCCGACTGCCGCCGGGAGCAGGACATGGCCTCACTTGCTGCACTAGGTGACACTGCATGGCATTCACTGTTCGGTCCCTGACCAGTTCAAGAGCGGGTCAGCGGGCGATGGAGCTTACTCCTGTGCCAGCGCGAGTAACCGCAAATGGTACCTTGAACATGCTGACACAGGAGTAAGGTCTACCGCCCTCTGTCCTGTTATCCATCGCCTGCTGACCCGCCATGAGTGAGGCCGGTGAGCGGCAGGAGAGAGGTGTTCAGACGGAGAGCACTGCCAGAGGTGAGCGGGCTGGCAGAAGGCGCTGAGATCCCGGCGGCTGCTCGCAGCCACCCGAGCTGCTTCCCGCCCCGGCCACAATGCAGTGGCTCCACGCCTGGAGCGCTGCGGCAGCGGTGAGTGAGTTGCTGGCATGATCCCCGACCCCCTACTTCTCAACGCTCCTACCTGCACTGACCCGGGCCAGATTCCCCACACGCTGTGAAAGGAACTCTCCCCCCAATTGGTCCCTTGAACTAGTATTGTAATTCAATAAGATCACAACTGATTCAACTTGTCCCGGTTTGCTCCAGTTTTTCCCACCATCTCTCCACCTGCCGTTACTTTCTTTCTTTTTTTTTTGAGCGTGAGAAATTCCACATCCCGCCAGCCTTTTTTCAAAATTTAGCAACTCAAAATGGGGGTGTGTCTTCGACGCAGGTGCGACTTAATTGCCGGGAAATACGATACTTTATTAAGAGAGGGTTACACAAAAAGCTGGAGAAACTCAGCGGGTGCAGCAGCATCTAAGGAGTGAAGGAGATAGGCGACGTTTCGGGTCGAGACCCTTCTTCAGACTGGTCAGGGATCAGGGAAACGAGAGATATAAACAGTGATATGGAGAGATAAAGCAAGAACAATGAGTGAAAGATATGCAAAAAAGTATTGGTGATAAGGAAAGCAGGCCATTGTAAGCTGTTTCTGGTGTGAAAATGAGAAGCTAGTGCGACTTGGGGGGGGGGGGGGGGGAGATGGAGAAGGAATGTCAGGGCCCGAGGGCTGAGGGAGAGGTGGGGGGGGTGGGGGGAAAGGAGCAGTCTGGGTTAACAGAATTGAGAAAATTCAATGTTTAAGCCCAGAGGATGCAGACTCCCCAAGCGGAATATAAGATGTTGTTCCTCAAACTTGCGGTGTTGTTCACTCTGGCCATGGAGGAGGCCCAGGACCGAGAGGTCGGATACGGAGTGGGAGGGGGAGTTGAAGTGCTGAGCCACCGGGAGGTCGGGTTGGTTATTGCGGACCGAGCGGAGGTGTTCGGCGAAACGATCGCCTAGCCTCCGCTTGGTCTCACCGATGTAGATTAGCTGGCATCTGGAGCAACGGATGCAGTAGACGAGGTTGGAGGAGGTGCAGGTGAACCTCTGTCGGACTTGGAATGACTGCTTGGGTCCCTGAAAGGAGTGGATGGGGGAGGTGAAGGAACAAGTGTAGCATCTCTTGCGGTTGCAAGGGAAAGTGCCCAGGGAAGGAGTGGAGCAGGAGGGAAGGGAAGAATTGACGAGGGAGTTGCGGAGGGAGCGGTCTTTGCGGAAGGCAGATAGGGGGGGAGATGGGAAGATGTGGCGAGTGGAGGGGTCACGTTGGAGGTGGCGAAACTGGCGGAGGACTATCTGTTCAGCACTTCAACTCCCCCTCCCACTCCGTATCCGACCTCTCGGTCCTGGGCCTCCTCCATGGCCAGAGTGAACAACACCGCAAGTTTGAGGAACAACATCTCATATTCCGCTTGGGGAGTCTGCATCCTCTGGGCTTAAACATTGAATTTTCTCAATTCTGTTAACCCAGACTGCTCCTTTCCCCCCACCCCCCCACCTCTCCCTCAGCCCTCGGGCCCTGACATTCCTTCTCCATCTCCCCCCCCCCCCCCCCCCAAGTCGCACTAGCTTCTCATTTTCACACCAGAAACAGCTTACAATGGCCTGCTTTCCTTATCACCAATACTTTTTTGCATATCTTTCACTCATTGTTCTTGCTTTATCTCTCCATATCACTGTTTATATCTCTCGTTTCCCTGATCCCTGACCAGTCTGAAGAAGGGTCTCGACCCGAAACGTCGCCTATCTCCTTCACTCCTTAGATGCTGCTGCACCCGCTGAGTTTCTCCAGCTTTTTGTGTAACCCTCGATTCTCCAGCATCTGCAGTTCCTTCTTTAACACTTTATTAAGAGACATGGCTTTTGAAGACAAAATACTTTATAAAAGTCGACTGACAGCTTATGGAGAGGAGAACAATCTTCACATGCGCGGTTTAAGATTTTTCAAATGCTGACTGAGCAAAGATGCTACAGCGGAGCTTTATGATCTTTGCGACTGACTGCCTACCCTGAGTAATTACTCACGGCATGTGTCTGTTTTCAATAGTCACCAGGTGTCAAAGCAACTGTAACAATGTTATTTGCACTTGTTCTGAATTGTGCACGTTTGAATTCAGTGGCAAAGTTTTCCACGAGGCCAATTGATATTCAGAATGAACGTGCATGGAATCCATGATTAGTAGTACGATACAGATATCTGCAGCAAATGTGTCCTTCCAAGGCAGACTCCTCCAGTTCCAAATCACACTGCTATCAATAGCACCTACTGCCCAAGAAACATTCTTCACAAGGTTGGTTGTTGCTCTTTTGTTCTTCTGCCACAGCTAATATATCGACAACAATTATAACTGTTTGGCAACCTACATGGTCACAAGAATTATAACAATTTCTTCTAAATTCTAAATCAAAAATAAACTTGAAATAAAAACCAAGCACAAGGATCATGACACATCGGGACAATGAGCTGGTGAAATTGTTTACCTGTCTGCATTATTTCATGTTACAGGTCATATGCGAGTTGAACAAAGCAGTTACTGAGCAGATCATCTACTATATCAGAGGAAGCACCTGACAGTTAAGAATTTAAATGCTCTGCTATTTCAATAATGAAAGGAATGCATAGGTTCCTGGTAAACCATGTGAACTGATGCATTGTTTCTGTAGTGGTATCTACCAGATACTAGAGGAGCGTACCATTAGGTATTGGTATATTGTTACATGTACCAAGATACAGTGAAAAACTTTGTTTGCATGCTAACCAGTCAAATTGTACCATACATTTACTCAGAACCTGAAAGGCAACATTTTCACACACAAAGAGGGTGGTGGATATATTGAATGATCTGCCAGAGGACGTTGTTAAGGCATATACAATAACAACATTTAAAAATCATTTGAACAGGTTCATGAATAGAAAAGGAGAGTGGGATATGGGCCAAAAGCAGATTAATAGCACTACCTTAGAAGGGACATCTTGGTCGGCATGAACATGTTGGGCTGAAGGGCCTACATCAATGCTATAAGACCCTGATTCTATGGCTCTATACATAAGTGAAGTCAGGTCATACACTAGAACAACGGAAACAAAGCGACAACAAACCGAACAATACCAGAGTGCAGAATAAAGTGGTGCAATGTTACAGCTCCAGAGAAAGTGATGATAAAATGTGCAGGAGCCGCAATGAGATAGGTTGAGAGATCGGGATGACATCCTTAGATTATGAGAAGTTTGCTCGGTATTCTAATAACAATGGAGAAGAAATTGTTCCTGAATTTGGTTCATGCTTTCAAGCTTTTGTATCTTCTGCTCGACAGGAGAGAGAAGGGGAATGACCAAAGTGAAAATGGTCATTGAGGGAATAATCAAGGTGTAAATGGTCCTTGAATGTATTCCAGGAATATTATATTGCTCCTGAGTAGTTATACCCACAGGTGCCCTTCATAACATTGCCAACCGCCCAACAGGAACCAGACGTAGGTTATTCAGCATCTCCGTGTCTGTGAACCATTCAATAAAATGGACAACTGAATCATTTCCTCAGCAACACTTTCTTACACACATCTCAAATTCCTTGATTACACCAAATATCAAAAATAAATGGATTTGTCTCTTGTAAACAGTCAGCTACTGAGCATGCATGCTTTCCTGGGAGAATAATTCAAAAGTGAAATAATACCCACTTGATGAAGAAATCTCTTGACAAATCAGCGCAGAATGGTGGAGGCATGTTTTGAGAATTTAACCCAGATACCAAATACCCAACTAGGAGAAACATCAACACTACATCTATCCTGTCTAATCTATAAAGAAACATTGTACCTTTCAATTGGGTTATCTCCCCATGCCATCTCAACCCGAGATAAGTACAAGACCAACTGCTTAATCTCTCTTCATTGCAACACATTCACTATGCCAGAAACCAGTAGGTAATCCTATGCATCATTCCCTCCATTCAAGTTAAACCCTTCCTCCGATAGGGAGCCAGACCTGCACACAATGTTCCAGCAGCAGTCTCAGCGGGGCATTAATTGAAGAAAGATGTCTCCACTTATGTACAAAAAATTCCAATAGGATAAAAGCCAATACAAAGCCTAACTGCTTAATAAACCTGCTCATTAACACAGTGATGAGGGTATTAGGATACCCAGATCCTCCAATCAGCCACACCATTTAAAAAGACAAACTCCACTTTTCTATTTTTCAAAAAAAAAGTTTATCTTTTAATCCCTCCAGAGAGATAGGTGCACCAAATCACAAAGACAGACTTTCCAAATTGAAAAGAGCAAATTTTAAAGTAATTTACACTTTAAAGGAATTAACAAAACATTCTCAGGTTTGGCTCAAATTTGGCTCAAATTGAACTTTTGCCTGACAAATGACATAATCATGTAATTAACCATTTTATTACAGAAACCAAATTGTATAAAAAATACCCTTTAATAAAATCTGACTATGTGCACTTTAACCACATGTGATTTTTTTTTCTATTACATATCTCAAAATGTGGGGCACAAAGCCAAATAAACAAATAATAGGTCTTTGGCCCAAGCATTATGGAGGGCACTGTAGTCCATGGAACTGTGCATGTTATAAAACTTGGGTGCCTCTACAGCTCTCTAGAACATTTAGAATATATGCACCATGACACTACAGACTAAATTCCAAAATCAAAGATCGTAATTGCTGTAATTGTTATATGGTTATATTGCAGGCAGGTGGGACTAAGGGAAAAAAGTTGTTCGGCACGGACTTGAAGGGCCGAGATGGCCTGTTTCCGTGCTGTAATTGTTATATGGTTATCGTGTCAACTAAGAGAAGGAAATTCAAGGACAATTTAATTGGAAGTTATATAAATTATTTGAGATACTAATATCCTTGTAAGCATTAATGTTTCACTTGAATATACAAAATACATCAGCCAAATCTTAGATAAAATGCAAACTGATGCAAATTATTTAATTCACTTTTGAAACTATAGTGTATCTTACAGGTAAGAGTAAATGCAGTATCATTTATGAAAAATCACAAAATACATTTCATTACTTTCACTGGTATCAAATGGTCAGTTGAGAGCTTCACATTTAATAAGAAGACTCACCTGGTGAGTTAATAATTGAAGCAGTAGAATCCACAAACCCAGCGGCAGGGCTGGTACAGCTGGAACTTGCGGCTGGGACTGACCCATTCAGAGAAGACTGCAGAACCAGAGGAACAGTACTAGCTACAGATGGTGACTGCATCGTGACACCCAGTGTAGATCCAGATAGGTTTACTGCAGTCTGAACTTTAACTTGCGCCATTCTCTATCACTGTAAGAAAGAAATATTCGTGAGTAATAAAGGATCTAAAATAACAAAAGCACTAGAATGAATTATGACTTTCAATAGACAATAGGTACAGCAGTAGGCCATTTGGCCTTCAAGCCAGCACCACCATTCACTGTGATCATGGTTTGATCGTCCGCAATCAGTACCTCGTTCCTGCTTTCTCCCCATATCCCTTGACTCCGCTATCTTTAAGAGCTCTATCTAACTCTCTCCTAAAAGCATCCAGAGAATCGGCCTCCACTGCCTTCTGAGGCAGAGATTTCCACAGATTCACAACTCTCTGGGTGAAAACGTTTTTCTTCATCTCCGTTCTAAATGGCCTACCCCTTATTCTGCACTCCACCAACATTGGGAACATGGTTCCTGCCTCTAGCACGTCCAATCCCTTAATAATCTTATATGTTTCAATAAGATCCCCTCTCATCCTTCTAAATTCCAGTGTACACAAGCCCAGACGCTCCATTCTTTCAACATATGACAGCCCCCCCCATCCCGGGCATTAACCTCATGAACATACGCTGCACTCCCTCAATGGCAAGAATGTCCTTCCTCAAATTTGGAGACCAAAACTGCACACAATACTCCAGGTGTAGTCTCACCAGGGTCCTGTACAGCTGCAGAAGGACCTCTTTGTTCCTACACTCAACTCCTCTTGTTATGAAGGCCAATATGACATTAGCTTTCTTCACTGCCTGCTGTACCTGAATGCTTACTTTCAGTGACTGATGTACAAGGACATCCAGATCTTGTTGTACTTCCCCTTTTTCTAACATGACACCATTCAGATAATAATCTGCCTTCTTGTTCTTGCCACCAACGTGGATAACTTCATATTTATCTATATTAAACTGCATCTGCCATGCATCTGCCCACTCGCCCAACCTGTCCAAGTCACCCTGCATCCTCATAGCATCCTCCTCACAGTTCACACTGCCACCCAGCTTTGTGTCATCTGCAAATGTGCTAATGTTACGTTTAATCCCTTCATCTAAATCATGAATATATATTGTAAATAGCTGCAGTCCCAGCACTGAGCCTTGCGGTACCCCACTAGTCACTGCCTGCCATTCCGAAAGGGACCCTTTAATCCATACTCTGTTTCCTGTCTGCCAACCAATTTTCTATCCATGCCAGTACCCTACCCTCAATACCATGTGTTCTAATTTTGCTGACCAATCCCCTATTTGGGACCTTATCAAAGACTTTCTGGAAGTCCAGGTACACTACATTCACTGGCTCTCCCTTATACATCTTCCTAGTTACATCCTCAAATAATTCCAGAAGATTAGTCAAGCATGATTTCCCCTTAAATCCATGGTGACCTTGGACCGATCCTGTTACTGCTATCCAGCACCATCTGATTTTTCCAGTCTACCTGCATGTTGAAATCTCCCATAACTACCATAGCATTACTTTTCATAGCATGAAGGCACATACAAAGACATAACAATGTAAAAATAGAAATGTGCAATAATTACCAGCTCTGGCTCTACACGTTTGCAGCAAATGCATTGTTTAGTTTTAGTTTAGAGGTACAGCACGGAAACAGGTCATTCGGCCCATCGTGTCCCCGCCGACCAATGATCCCCGCACATTGACACTATCCTAAACACACTGGGGACGATTTACAATTTTACCAAGTCAATTATTCTGCAAACCTGTACGTCTTTGGAGTGTGGGAGGATATCAGAGCTCCCAGAGAAAACCTACCTAGGTCACGTGGAGAACATACAAACTCCATACAGACAGCACCCGTAGGCAGGATCGAACCCGGGTCTTTGGTGCAACAGGTTTACCCCTGTACCACCATTGACTTTCATTGGTTACTTGAAGTAGGTTGAGAAGGAAAATTTAAGATTACCCCTTCTTAATCTGGATTTGTTGGAAGAACTGGCTTTTCTGTCTACCGTACTCCTTTTGTTTTATACCAAATATTCTTTCAATACGTTTGACATTATGCCTGAAACACTGCCTGTTCTCATTTTATTCCATCTTATTGCTGTCATTTGTTTTCTCTTCATAATTTGCCTTATTAAATAACGCCAAGAAACAAAGCAAATTACAGAGAGTGGCAGACACTGCCACAAAGGAATTGACCAACCCAACATCGAGGGGATCTACAGGAAGCGCTGTTCCAAATATGCGGCCAGTATCAAACACCCACTTCACCCTTGCCACACACTCATTTCATTTTGTACCATCAGGGCGAAGGTACAAGTCCGAAAAAAGTGACCACACAATTCAAGAACAGCTTCTCCCTGAGAAATAAGCCCCTGTCCCACTATACGAGGTAATTCACGAGTCCTCCCGAGTTTTCCCCTGATTCGTACTCGGAGAATGTCCGTAGCGGGTCCGTAGGAGTTCGTGGATGTCTCGTAATGCTAACGGTAGGTATAAAAAGTAACCATTTTTTTCATCACGAGTATTTTGTTATTCATGGACATTTTCTGCAGTGATGAAAAAACGTCATGAGTTACCGGATGTCCCGAGTACCTACTGTTAGCAGTATGAGCCGCTACGAGACAGCCACGAACCCGCTACGGGCATTCTCCGAGTTTGAATCAGGGGAAAACTCGGGAGAACTCGTGAATTACCTCGTACAGTGGGACAGGGGCTTAGGCTCTTAAAAAAGATACAACCCTAATTTTAAATATGAACTATGGACTGTCTTTGGTTGCATTACTAATTTATTGACTTTTGTGTGTTATATATTATCTGTATTACATTTACATCCCCTTATGCTGCTATAAGTAAGAATTGTTTTATTCCAGTGTCAGCACAGATGACAATGAAACACTTAATTATTGCCTAAATTAAAAAAAAGCTCACTTTTCACTACTTAGCACAACGATCAAATCGCCTCATATTCGAACCATCAATTACTTGATGATCTGGGCTCGTCGGAGACATTGTTCATCAATGCTGGTTAAATTATCATTATTCAATTTAACATGGCTTCATGCTCTCCAGTTCCAAAACATAATGAGCTGGAAATTCCTGATCATGCTTGGTGCTGATCTACAAGGCATTTGTCATTTGCCTTTCACAAATGTCAATTTGCTGGTAACTGGCATTGTGATCAAAGACTGCAACTAGTAAACCATAGCATCACACGTCGTTCATAGACACAAAGTGCTGGAGCAACTCAGTGGGTCAGGCAGCATCTCTGGAGAAAAAGAAAGGGTCAAAACCCTTCTTCAGACTGACTTTTATTTATTTTGATAGGTCTAAAGAGGATAGAAGGCTGTCCGGGGGAGTCCAAGAGGAGGACCACCGTTGGAGATGGGAGAAGGTCATCACTGGTTGATGAGGACACCTTCCCATAGAAAACGGCACGGAGGCGGATGAGATAGAATAAAAGCTCGATGCCATGTGGATAAATGTGAGGTTATCTATCCACTTTGGTGGCAAAAACAGGAAGGCAAATTATTATCTGAATGGTGTCAAGTTGGGAAAAGGGGAAATACAAAGAGATCTGGGGGGTCCTTGTTCATCAGTCGCTGAAAGTAAGCATGCAGGTACAGCAGGCAGTGAAGAAAGCTAATGGCATGTTGGCCTTCATGACAAGAAGAGTTGAGAATAGGAGCAAAGAGGTCCTTCTGTAGTTGTACAGGGCCCTAGTGAGACCACACCTGGAGTACTGTGTGCAGTTTTGGTCTCCAAATTTGGGGAAGGACATTCTTGCTGTTGAGGGAGTGCAGTGTATGTTCACAAGGTTAATTTCGGGATGGCGGGACTGTCATGTGTTCATAGAATGCAGCGGCCAATGCTTTCACCCAAATACAGAAAAACTAATAGCATATATATATAATACTCTTTTGGATAGGGAAATTCCAACAACAGAATCATACCGACAAATATGGGAAAATGAAACAGGCTTATCTATATTAAAAGACACTTGGGAAGAAAGTCTACAACGTATACACCGTTGTTCGTTAAATGCCAGACATACCTTGATACAATTCAAAGTATTACATAGATTACATTATTCAAAAACGAAATTAAATAGAATTTCTCCTAACATCTCCTCTATTTGCGATAAATGTCAGAACTCAGAAGCTAATTTAACGCACAGTTTTGTAACGTACAAAACTTAATAGTTATTGGACTGAAATTTTTAAATCATTTCTGTAGTTCTTAAGATTAAATTGGATCCTGACCCAAAGCTAATAATATTAGGAGTTTCAGATTGAAACCTAATATTAACAGTAAATCAAAGAAATTTTCTTGATTACTGTTTGATAATTGGAAAAAAATTAATATTAAACTTCTGGAAGGGAACATTATCCCCCACAATTAAAATGTGGACAGTGGAAATGTTGGAGACGCTGCATTTGGAGAGAATCAGCTTTGTCCTAATGGACAAATATGAACTTTTTGAACAAATATGGTCTCCATTCACTGACTATATGAAGGGGTAGCTGAGCTCAGCATTGTAACTCAATAAATACCCGGTTGTAGGATTAGATGAAAAGATCTATTCTGAGATTTGTATACACGTCTCTATAGATATTGTTATGTGAAATTGTCCCATTCATTGTTAAGATGTTTACTTCAATTTTTTTAAAATATAATAATTGTTTGCTTGTATTATTTTTTTAAAAATTATTTAATTGTTTTGTTTTGTTTTTTTATTTTATTTTTTTTTAATATAATCATAATTAATATTATTTAATCACAATCTTCATTGATTATACACCTATTCTTTCACCTCTTTACTTTCTAAAAAAAAAATATAGAAGCTTATATAAATCATTCCGTAATATTTGTATAACTTTTGAAACAAGTTAAATGTGTATTTGAAAAACTGTTATATCATTGGCAACATGCATTGCCTCTAATAAAAATATTTTTTTTTTTTAAAGAATGCAGCGGCTGGGCTTGTATACTCTGGAATTTACAAGGATGAGATGAGAGGGTATTTTATTGAAACATAAAATTATTAAGGGATTAGACATGCTAGAGACAGGAAACATGTTCCCGATGTTTGAGGAGTGTAGAACCAGGGCCCACAGTTTAAGAATAAGGGGTAGGCCATTTAGAACAGAGATGAGGAAAAACATTTTCACCCAGAGAGTTGTGAATCTGTGGAATTCTCTGCAGTGCAGGGCAATTCTCTGGATGCTTCCAAAAGAGAGTTAGATAGAGCTCTTAAAGATAGCGAAGTCAGGGGATATGGTGAGAAGGCAGGAACGGGGTACTGAATGTGGATAATCAGCCAAGATCATAGTGAATGGCGGTGCTGGCTCGTAGGGCCAAATGACCTATTGCTGCACCTACTGTCCATTGTCTACTGTCATGGCAGGCCCAGAAATTGTTGAGGTGGGAGCGAAGGGTTACAAAGGTAAGGCCACTGTGGAGGACAGACAGACAGAGTATCAGAAAGGGGGGAGGCTGGGGGGTATGGTGAAAACATGATGATCATGAAGGTTAGGGTCAGGAGGGGCAAGAGAATGGACGGAGATTTAGGTGAGTCACTGTTGGGGGATGATGGGGGTTCAGAGAAGAGGGGAGTGCTTTCCTACAAATGGAAACAGTCCATTTGGTTCACCGCATCCACGTTAACGTGAGCGCACATCCACATTAATAATAATAATAATAATAATATCTTTTGTCATTACACATAAATGCAACGAGATTTGGTTTGCAATTTCGAGATTTCAGTTTGCAACCCCCGAGAACAAGGTTTGTAAAAACGAACATTTGACCAGTAACATCAACACAGTCTAAAGTGCGAGGCCAGGGGAGACAGTCCATGGGGGTGGGGGAGCACTCAGCAGGGCCGGTTCAGAGCCGCTATAGCTCTGGGAATGAAGCTGTTCCTGAGTCTGGTAGTGCGGGCGTAGAAGGCCTTGTAACGTCTGCCGGAAGGGAGTAGTTCGAACAGTCCATTACAAGTATTTTCTGTATTACAGTCCATTCTGTATTTATTTCTATATTGCTATTACTACGAACTGACGCTAAACTGCATGTCGTTGTACCCATACTTGTATCTGTGCAATGACATTAAAGTTGAGTTGAATTGAAGGGTGAGAGCAGTCTTTATGTATGCTGACAGCATTCCTGAAGCACCGTGTGTGGTAGATGCCCATCCAATCTCATCTACCCAGCATTTAGCCCATGGCCAGCCATGCCTAGACAATGCAAGTGCACATCTAGACACTTACAATTTAAAGATGGTGGTGGCAGCAGGCACAGGTAAAGAATGGCTCCAAGGAGCTGACTGGGGCACTCTGGGTTTGCTGAGGTTGGCTGCGGGAGGTCCCGCAGGGCATGGAATCCGAGTGGTGGGAGGCGTGGAACAGCTCATTCGCGGTCAATGTGGCTGGATCGAGCTTTTGGTGGAGTGGGCCGCTGGATGCCCTGCAGCAGCCTAGATCGCGAGAGGATTGGATGCAGTTCCAACAGCAGGTGGATCGGACGTGGCCTGCAGCAGACAGGGTGGCTGAGCAGTAGTGGAGGACAACACCGCCACCGGCTGGCCAGGTCAATCACTGCAACTACAACCGCAGCATGGTGGCATAGCCATAGAGTTGCTGCCTTACAGCACCAGAGGCCCATGTTCACCCATGATTATGGGTGCTGTCAGAAAGTAGTTTGTACATTCTCCTTATGATTGCGTTGGATTTCTCTGGGTGCTCTGGTTCCCTCCCACACTCCAAAGGTGTACAAGTTTGTAGGTTATTTGGCTTCGGTAAAATTGTAAATTGTCGCTAGTGTGCAGGATAGTGCTAGTGTGCGGGGGGGGGGGAGGTGGTGGGGGGTGATCACTGGTCAACGCGGACTCGGTGGACCAAAGGGCCTGTTTCCACGCTGTATCTCTAAAATCTAAAACCCAGTGCTGCCAGGCACTTTTGGCCAAGACGCTATTTTTTTTTAACAACTTTGCACCTGAAGGATACAAATGGCACTGAAAATGTGGTGAATCTCTGTACTCCCTCCGTGTAATCCACTATTCCTACACATACCTAAGTTTGACTGTGCTTATCTGTAGCAAGATTTGTACTGAACTGCATGCAAAAAATGAATTTCACTTCAATTCTAGAAATTTTACCTAGAATTGACATTAAAGTACTATTGAACCACTTAAATGTTGTCTGCGATTCTGCTTCTAACACACCCCATGTATTCACTCTCTGGGTTAAAAACATCCTCCTCAGATCTCCTCTAATTTTCATATTCTTTATCCCAAGTCCTCTAGTTCTACCTATACCTCATATGGGGGGAAAAATCCTACCGTTTTACCTTATACACCTCAATCATGTCTGCTCTTAACCTCTTCCCCTGCAGAGAAAACAAACCCCACCTTGCCAGTCTCTACTCATTACTAAAATGCTCCACACCAGTCAACATCCTGGTGAAGCTCTTCTGCACACTTGAGCACCATCACACCTTTCCAGCAGTGCAGTGACCATAAGTGCTTTCAGTGCTCCAGCTGAGGTCTCACCAATGTATTATGACGTTGGAGTGTAACCTCCCACCTAGCATGCAATGCTCTGCCTGTATCCCATATGGCCAGTATCCCATATGCCTTCATTCCATTATTGATCTATGATGCCATCGTCAGGGATCTTTGGACTTATACACAGAGGTCCCTCTGTTCCACAGTTATTCCTGCGACCCTACCATTTGTGGTGCATGTCCTAGCATCATCAGTACACCATCATCATCTTCGGACGATAGCTAAAATAAAACAATTCCTCCAGTTTGATGACCTCGAAAAGATCATCCAAACATTTATCTCCTCCCACCTAGATTACTGCAACTCCCTTTACACTGGCATCAGCCAATCTTCCCTGTCCCGCCTGGTCCAAAACGCCGCAGCGAGACTCCTGACGGGCACCCGAAAAAGGGACCACATCACCCCGATCCTGGCCTCTCTCCACTAGCTCCCTGTGCGGTTCCATATAAATTTCAAGGTCCTCCTCTACAGACAAAGCCCTCAACGGGCTTTCCCCCACCTACATTAAAAGTCTTCTCACCCACCACTCCACCTCCAGGTCCCTCAGATCGGCCGACTTGGGGTTGCTGAATATTCCGCGGTCTAGGCATAAGCTCAGGGGCGACCGCGCCTTTGCGGTTGCAGCTCCTAGACCGTGGAACAGCATCCCTCTTCCCATCAGAACTTCCCCCTCCATCGACTAAAGTCAAGACTAAAAACGTATCTATACTCCCAAGCCTTTCTTGACATCCTCTGAGCGAGGGCTATATGTACATATGTATGTAGTTTGTTTGTTTATACTATTCTTATAACAAATGTAAAGCACTTTGGTCAACGAGAGTTGTTTTTTAAATGTGTTATATAAATAAATGCGACTTGACTTGACTAAAATGCATCACCTCGTTTTTATTTAGATTAAACTACATCTGTCAGGTTGCGCCCTATTTCATTAACATATGGATATCACTCTGTAGCCAAAGACTGCTACCCACACTATCAATAACTCCAGCAATCTTTGTGGCAGCTGTAAACATATTGGCCGCACCAGCACATCTACATCCAAATCATTCCAGTTTATTACAAATGACAAGATTGCCAGCCCTGACCCACTCGTCACAGTCAAGCAAATAACTAAAACAACAATCAGTCTGAAGGGTCCCGACCTGAAACGCCACCTATCGTTGTTCTGCAGAGATGCTGCTTGGCCCACTCAATTATTCCAACACTTTTCAGTTCAGTTCTATTTACTGTCACGTGTACCGAAATAGAGTGAAAAGCTTTTGTTGCGTGCTAACCAGTCAGCAGAAAGACAATACATGATTACAGTCGAGCCATTCACAGTGCACTGATACATGATGGGATAACGTTTAGTGCAAGATAAAGCCAGTAAAGTTTGATCAAGGATAGTCCGAGGATCACCATTGAGGTAGACACTGCTTCAGGACAGCTCGCTATTTGCATAGGATGGTGGAAGAAATTGTCCCTGAATCTGGAGATGTGTGTTTTCACACTTCTATACCTTTTGACAGAGGGGAGAAGAGGGAATGACCAGGGAGGGACTCGTCCTTGATTATGCTGCTGGCCTTGTCGAGGCAGCACGAGATATCAATGGAATCAACGGAAGGGAGGTTCGTTTGAGTGATGGTCTGGACAGCGTCCACAATTCACTGCAATTTCTTGTGGTCTTGGATGGAACTGTTCCCAAACCAAGCTGTGATGCATCTCTACAGTGCATCTTTAGAAGTTGGTGAGAGTTTTTGGGGACATACCAAATTTCTTGCACCTTCTAAGGAAGTAGAGGTTGTTTTCTAGGTTGTTGCTTCAATAAGGGTGGTCCAGAAGTTGTTGGTGATATTTACTCCTAGGAATTTGAAGTTTTCAACCATCTCCACCTCGGCGATGTCAATGCAAATTGGGGATGTGTACCACACTTTGCTTCCTGAATTCGATCACTATCTCCTTTGTCTTGCTGACATTAGCCAGCATTCAACAACTCTCGATACCGGATCCTCCTGCTTCAATTTTTGTTTGTAGGCAGGTGATCAGATTTCTTGAAACGTGATGGAGGGGCAAAGAGGTAGGCATTTTACATTGATGTGTCGCAGTAGTTGAGGGTGTTCTGGCCCCTGGTGGGACAAGATACATGCTGGTATTATATTCAGTAGTAACGTTCCTGAAGTTTGCTTGATTGAAGTCTCCGGCTACAACGACCAGGGCTTTGAGGTGTTTTGTCTCAAGGCTATTGATAGTGGAGGACAGATCGTTCAGAGCAAGCTTGATGTCTGCGTGAGGGGGGGGGGGGGGGGGGGGAGATATGTCGACTGCTGTTTGTGACCATACCACTGATTCCTTTTGCTAAGCCAATTTTGCATCTAATTTACCAACGTGCCCTGGATCCCATGACCCCTAGACTTTTGAATCAGTCTTCTATGTGGGATCTTCTTTAATGGCAACAATCTGAAAAAGAATGGAAACAGACAAGGACAATGCAGGAAGAAGTCATGACAGAATAATTTGTACAAAAAAACTGCAGATGCAGGAAATCCAAAACTAAGGCACAAAATGCTAGAAGTATTCTACAGATCCAGGAGACAAGTATCATGAGTAAGGCAAATTTGGAAAGCATGGCAGAAATAAGAACAAGAAGAGCTAAAAATGCAAGGATAGGATTACAGTGGCAGAAATTTGGCTTGATAATTATCAAAATAAAATGATTTAACTCCCAGCTGTTATCAGGCAACTGAACCACTCTATCAACAACTCGAGGGCAGTCCTGAGCTGCTATCAACCTCATTGAAGATGCTTGGACTATCTTTAATCAGACTTTACTGGCTTTTATCTTGCACTGAACGTTATTCCCTTTATCATATATCTGTAAATTGTAGATGGCTCAATTATGGATTGTCCTTCGTGGATGGCTCAATCCGCTGACTGATTACCACGCAACAAAAGCTTTTCACTGTACCTCGGTACATGCAAAAATAAAATAAAATCATTGAAAACCACATGTTTTCACTACAATGGTGGCAGAAGCAGATTCAATTGCAACATTCAAATATGAAATGGATATACAGTGCATTCAGAAAGAATTTAGAGCCCGTCACTGTTCCACATTTTGTTACATTACAGCCTTATTCAAAAATTGATTTAAATTCTTTTTTTTTTTAAATCATCAATCTACACACAATACCCCACAATAAAAAAAGTGAAAACAGGTGTTGAGAAATTTTTGCAAAGTAAGTAAAAAGAAATAACTGAAATATCACATTTACATAAGTATTCAGACCCTTTGCTATGACACTCAAAATTGAGCTTCGGGGGAGAAGGGCCTTGGTCAGGGAGGTGACCAAGAACCCGATGGTCACTCTGACAGAGCTCCAGAGTTCCACTGTGGAGATGGGGGAACTTTCCAGAAGGACAACTATATCTGCAGCACTCCACCAATCAGGCCTTTATGGTAGAGTGGCCAGACGGAAGCCACTCCTCAGTAAAAGGCACATGACAGCCCGCTTGGAGTTTGCCAAAAGGCACCTAAACAAGATTCTCTGGTCTGATGAAACCAAAATTGAACTCTTTGGCCTGAAGAGGAACCCAGGCACAGGTCATCACCTGGCCAATACCATACCTACGGTGAAGCACGGTGGTGGCAGCATAATGCTGTGGGGATGTTTTTCAGTGGCACGAACTCTGTTTCCATGCTCGCCTCTAAAATTGTATGTTTACTATTAAAGCCAATGTTAAATGTCATTGTCCTGAATTGAAGTTCCTTTTTTATTGCTCTCGCTTATTTTTTAAGAAATGCTTTGGTGAGATATGAACTGGTACTTTCAGTTCAGCTAGAAAAACACTAAATCTATTTTCATGAGTAGTTCAATTAAGCTTGGATGTTCCATTAAGTTCTTCAAACAGAATTATGCAGTGCACATCGTATCATTAACATAAAACAAATATCAGTCCTTGTAGCATTAAGCACACCTATTTAAATAAGGCATGATAGGTCTGTGTGAGCATGAATCCATGGATACATTTAATCATAATTTATTAAATAAGAGCAAGATGACTTCTTCAAAAAAAAGTTCTTTCATGCAAGGTTCAAATATGTCCATACAGGCTCAATTCAAAACATGCAAATAAATACCCCTCAAACGACTGATTGTAGCAGTGGAGGGAAAGCTGGAAGAGAGGTGAGGCGGAACAAAATTTGGCGAGTGATAGGTGGATACAGTGGGGGGTTGATGGCAGATGGTTGGTCAAAAGCCAGAGATGGAGAAAAGGGAATTGGGGCTAATGGGCCGCATCCAGGTGGGGCATTGGGGAGGACGAGAGAAAAGAGTAAAAACCCAACAAAACTTTAAATAAAGCTTTCATGTGATGTAACTCTCCCGCAGTAATCAAACAATTACATTGCCTTTAAGAGCACAGGTGCATCCTCACAGCAGCAGGCCACTTCAGAGATTTGAGTTGGAAACTGACAAGGCAATCTCTACTATTGACACTTGTGAAATACTTAATCGAGGAATACAACATCCATTGTTGTTTTAAGGCCATTAAAACGAGCCAATGGATGTGGGACATTCTGATTCTGTTCCATTGTAACTACACAGGCAAAGACAAATAAGTACATGTTTATGTTAAGTAACCCTCATTGCTGAAGAATCGGTTAATAGCAAATTACGAAAAACTGACCCTTACAGAACCCAGGGATAACTGTATTTACTTTAGCTGGGCATTTAACAGTGTGTCACATCATAATTAGAGAGCAACTACTACAGACCTGTAAATGCAACATGCTGTAAATTCCAGGCCATTACCTCAAAACAAATCTTTGTACAATGCAACAATTCCTCAAACAGTTAAACCCCTGTCTCACGGTGCGAGTTGGCCAACGAGTGACCCCGAGTTTTCACTCGTGGTGATCACGTACAGCCAACGCAGCGGGAACGTCGGACCTCGCGCGATCAACTTGTCCACTCGTGGCGCTAACGGCAGGTACCCGCAAAAGTTGTGAACTCGTGAAAAAAGTCAAACATGTTTGACTTTTTCCATGAGTCAAATTTAGTATTCAAGTTTAAAATTGAAACATTTAGACTCGTTGTAAGAACGTAGGGCCCGTGCGTTTAACTTAGTGATTCGTGAGTCTACCGTGGGAACTCTTTAAAATATTTCAGTGTCATTCACGCCCAAGTCTTAATCACAAAATTTAATTCACCCTCGACTAAACATTCTTTGTTTCTTTGGTCATTTTCGTCTTATTTTCCCATGTGTACAATTTTATATATAATGTATATCCTAAAAATATGTTAAAAAAACTAGGAGTGAAAAAAAAGTTTAATTACCACAGGAGTTGGAAAATCATTCTATTAGAATGATTTAAAAAAAACATTCCAACGTCTAAACACTGGGCTTCAGCCCTATCCTACCCTTTCGGGGGGTGATTACTGCAGTTATTTATTGTAAATTAGCTATAAAAACCATGGAGATGAATCAATGAACATTGGATTTTCCTGACGCGTAGATTTGGTGTTGCGGTCCGGCCAAGAGGAGGTGATGTGGACACAGTTTCAGTTACAGTTCTAGAGGAACATTGCTTCGGATCGAAGTCTCTTATGCACTCCTCAGAAGAACTGGGTGCGCTCTTCACCATTATGGTTCCCAGCCTACAGGTTTCTGATCTGAACAACTAACTTCTTCCCTATTTCTCCTCCCCCCACCCCCCCCCTATTTCCCTCTCCTCCTCGGCGCTCTTGTTCACTCACACCTTCCCTCCCTCCCTCTCGCAGGGCTTGGTTCAAAGGGGGCAACGAGCCAAGTGGGGTCTGAACCCTTTCCGAAAACGAGCGCAAAGAGAAAAAAAAAGTATTGTCAAGCGCTCCAAACTTCGTTTAAAATAAGTAAATCCGACCTTGGCTAATAACTTAAAAAAAAATCCTTATACAAAACTAACACCCTACAAACTCTCTGTCTCTCACGCTGCCTGTTGCCTTGCGGGGGGGGTGTGTCGGAGAGAGGGGGTGTGGGTGTGGAGGGGACCCGATGTGAATGTTACCACTATAGGATGGCGAGGTTGGGCTCTGAGCTGCAGTGATAGAGAGCAGAGAGAGAGAGAGAGGGAGAGAGAGTGTGTGTGCGCGTCAGCAGCAAAGTTATATACAACGGGGGTACACAAAAGGCTGGAGAAACTCAGCGGGTGCAGCAGCATCTAAGGAGCGAACGAGATAGGCGACGTTTCGGGTCGAGACCCTTCTTCCTTAAGAGAAACTCAGCGGGTGCAGCAGCATCTAAGGAGTGAAGGAGATAGGTGACGTTTCGGGTCGAGACCCTTATATACAACGGGCTTGTACGCGCTGGCAAGATAGGTTTCCTTTGTTCTCGTCCGGGGCTTCAGAGAGATCGGAGAGAATTTAGCCTCCCTTGCACACCACTCCCTTGCACACCACTCCTAACCCAAGAGCCTTGTCACTCCAGACAGATTAATGACGCCCCCCCCCGCCCAATCTCCCTCACGCCTGGGCACCAAAGCAGCTCAGGAGGCGAACCCTGAGCTCCGTCTCCCAACAATCTGAAGCGCATTTTCCCTCTGTAGGTCATATTAATAGATGCAGCCGCGCTAATTTCTATCTTTAACTCAAAGCCGCAGGATAGAGATGTTTTCTTTAACATTGTTGCTTTATTAAAACATACCTTCATTCACGGTTGGCTCAAGTGTAATGGGAGAGGAACTTGGTAACTGGGGAGAGCACCTTGGAACATCTCATAAAGAACATGCCCGTGGGAACTCGGTTAAACACTTGACCATAAACTTTGAATCTCGTGCAAAACCACGAGTCCGTTTTTTTTCGTTCACTTGGGGTCACTCTTGGGTGGACTCGCACCGTGAGACAGGGCCATTACACGTTCTTCTCACAAAAGACTATAATTTCAGAGCTTGTTGGCTGCAATGATACGAACTCTGTACGGTGGTCTCAAAAATGGGATACAATAATAAGGGGTAGAGGTTACAAGCAATAACACAACATAACCTCTACAATGCAAAGAAATAATGCAATTTTTAAAACTCGTCATTTTGCACATTTAAAATTTCCACCCTGACATTGTGGTTGCTTTGGATACAAAATGCTGGAGTGACTCAGTGGGTCAGAAAGCCTCTCTGGGGAAAAGGAGTAGGTGACGTTTCCGATCGAGACCCTTCTTCGACCCTAAACGTCACCTATTCCTTTTCTCCAGAGATGTTGTCTGACCCGCTAAGTTACTCCAGCTTTTTGTGTACATCTTCGGTTTAAACCCGCATCTGCAGTTCCTTCCCACACGTTGTCGCTTTAGTGAGTAGTCTTACTAAATGTCCACTCTTCTCAATGTGTAAAACACTTTTTTGTAATGGATTAAATGCTTTGTCCCACATGTAAAATGAATCCAAGGTAATAAAATGAAAGAGATAATTATAGCAGCAGGCAGTTGGATTTCAGAGTTCAGAATCACAGGAAATTAAGTGTGGCATTTTTGGTGGATAAGGAATAATTGGTTTAATTAAAAACTGTATTATGTTCAATATCATTTTATAGCAATAGCTACGTATGATTTTCTGCAGGTAGAATAATGAATGCATTAAAAAAATCGTATGACTACCAATGAAGCAAAACTGTCAAAAGGATGCCCACAGCAGGCGAGAAGACAACAGAGGCAGACTCACAAGACTCCAGCAGAGCTAGCTGAAGGATTTGGGTGCATTTTCAAAACAAAATCCCATGGGGCACCACTCTACACTGAAAAAATTCCCCAAGTAATTTTCATTTTCTGTTACATCCAATTATATAATCCTCATTTATGATTTCTCATCAGAAACTTTGAGCTGTATGTATACCAAATATACTTTAAATTCCACCATAACGATCATGTTCTCGCAAAACTGAACAGTTTGTCAGATTATTTTCTGAAATCAGCACTGGCTGCATGTAATCATGTTCCGTTTAAGAAAGAACTGCAGATGCTGGTAAAATCAAAGGTAGACACAAAATGCTGGAGAAACTCAGTGGGTGAGGCAACATTGACGGTGAGGAATTGGCAACGTTTCGGGCCGAGACCCTTCTTCAGACTGATTTCAGAGGAGGGGGTAGAGGAATGTAGGCAGAGACAGTGGGACGAGTAGGAGAACTGGGAGTGGGGAGGGGGGGAAATGAAGAGAGAGAGCATGGGCTACCTGAAGTTAGAAGTCAAATGTTCGTAATGGGGTGTAAACTACCCAAGCGAAATATGAGGTGCTGTTCCTCCAATTTGCGCTGGGCCTCACTCTGACAATGGAGGAGGCCCAGGACAAAAAGGTCAGATTGGGATTGGGAGGTGGAGTTGAAGTGCTGGGCCACCAGGAGATCAGGTTGGTTAAGGACTGAGACGGTGTTCAGCGTAATGATCGGCGAGCCTGCGCTTGGTCTCGCCGATGTAGAGAAGTTGACACCTGGAACAGCGGATACAGTAGATGAGGTGCAAGTGAACCTCTGCCTCACCTGGAAAGACCGCTTTGGTACATGGATGGAGTCGAGGGGGAGGTAAAGGGACAGGTGTTGCATCTCCTGCGGTTGCAGGGGAAAGCGGCTGGGGAGGGGGTGTTTTGGGTGGGAAGGGATGAGTTGACTGGGGAGTTATGGAAGGAGCGGTTTCTGCAGTTGACAGTCGTCAATGTAGCAGAGGTAGAGTTCGGGGATAGGGGCAGTGTATGCCTGGAACAGGGATTGCTCGACGTACCCTACATCTGGGGGAAGTGGCAGGAGTCGAAGGAGAAGTTGTTGAGGGTAAGGACCAGCTCTGCTAGGCCGAGGAGAGTATTGTTAGATGGAGATTGACTGGTTCTGTGGTCGAGGAAGAAACGGAGGGCTTTAAGACCATCCTGGTGGGGAATGCAGGTGTAGAGTGATTGGACATCCATAGTCAAGATGAGGGAGTGAGGGCCTGGAAAACAGAAATCATTGAAGAGGCGAAGAGGGTGTGTGGTGCCTTGGACGTAGGTAGGGAGGGATTGGACCGGGGGGGGGGGATAGGATAGAGTCGAGGTATGTGGAAATTAATTCGGTAGGGCATGAACAAGCAGAAACAATGCATCTTGCCCCAACTGGCAAAATCAAAAAACCCTCTTTTTGACACTTTTATCTTTGTAAAGTTACCATTAGCTAATCCTCAAAAAAGATCAATGGTGTTGCTCTTTGCAGAACATCTTCCGTACCTTTGATGGACACAAAATGCTGGAATAACCACAGCAGCCACAGAGTACTCGTAAAAACGTGCTATAGTTTTAATGTGGCTTCTCGAAATTGTCTGGTTTGGCAACGTGACCAGTCATTCTATCTTTCTTTTTAATTACATCAATGTTGTTATTTGTATAATATTGTTAAATATACCGAGATAATGAAAGAAATGTTTTGCGTGCTATCATCCACAATCAATAACCCCTGCCTGCCTTCTCCCTATATCCTTTGATTCTGCTAGCCCCTAGAGCTCTAAAGGGCCTGTCCCACCAGCATGCAACTCTATGCGATTAGCGCGACCTAACGTGGTCGCTTGAGCCGTCTGGCGTCGCGAGGCCGGTCCCACTTCGATTGCCGGAGCCGTGCGAAATTGTGCGGAGTTCGTCCCGAGTTCGTCCCGACACCGCGCGGGGCTCTGAAAAACTGACTATGTCCAAAAATTCCGCGCGGCAACGGCTTGTCGGCTCGCAGTCACTTCGACGTTTACACACCGCCCCGACATCGTGCCTCCGTGAACCTATCTGTAGGTGCCTCCGTGACCGTCTATGTGTGTGGCTCTGTGGCCCTCTGTGTGTGTGTGCCTCGGTGCCCCTCTCTGTGTGCCCCTCTCTGTCCTGGCGAACTTACCTTAGACTTCGCTCCAAGTTCGCCTCACTTTGCGCCGCGTTGCGCCACTCACCCGACCTCCGCGCGGCCCCTACTGCCGGTTTGGTTACGCTTGCCGCATGCAGGCGCATGCTGGTGGGAACGGCCCTGTACAGGGGATTACCCGACCTCCGCGCGGCCCCCGCTTCTAGTTTGATCGCGTTCATCGCATAGCGTTGCATGCTGGTGGGACAGGCCCTTAACTCTCTTTTAAATTCATCCAGTGAATTGGCCTCTACTGCCTTCTGTGGCAGAGAATTCCACAAATTCAAAACTCTCTGGGTGAAAACGTTTTTCCTCATCTCAGTTTTAAATGGCCTATCCCTTTATTGTCAGACTGTGGCCCCTGGTTCTGGACTCCCCCAACATTGGGAACATTTCTCCTGCATCTAGCTTGTCCTGGCCTTTTAGAATGTTATACTAAAATAACATTTTCTATAAGATCCCCTCTCATCCTTCTAAATTCCAGTTAATACAAGCCCAGTCTTTCCAGTCTTTCCTCATATGACAGTCCCGCCATCCTGGGGTTTAATATAGTGAACCTACGCTGCAATGCCTCAATAGTAAGGATTTCCTTCCTCAAATTTGGAGATCAAAACTGCACACAATACTCCAGATGTGGTCTCACCAGGGCCCTGTACAACTGCAGAAGGACCTCTTTACTCCAGGCACATGCCGTCAGGATAGGCAAGGCAGGCACTGTCTACCCTGACTAAAATTATAACATGGTAATAGCTAAATATAAATAGTAAAGGCATGGGAGAATTATGCCTATCTAAGAGATCGATCTCTTAGGTAGGTATAATAACCGTGCCTTTCAACCGCAGCACTTGTGACTCTTGATGGTCTGTGCAGCCCATGTGCCGTCAGCGCTGCTGGAAGCCGTCAATTTCAAGCGGGGCTGAAGGCAGCTGAAATTCTGTCTTTGCAGCACTGCGCAGGCGCAGCAGCCTACCGCACATGCGCAGCGCGAGATTCTTGGCGGGGTTTTCAAATATGGATTGGCATTATTTTAAGTGTATCTTAGGAAACAGAGAGAGAAGAATGGAGCTTGTGTACCAATGATGTGGTAAGTACATTTCTTGGTGATGTTTTTAAATACCGTATTTCCCGGGGTGTGGGGAGAACTCCTTTCACAGCATTTGGGGAGACTGGCCCGGGATAAAGTTGTGGGGAAGGCAGGAGCGTTGTGAAAGAGGGGATCTGGATCATGCCAGTAACCCACTAGCGACGCATTGTGGCCGGGGGGGGGGGGGGGGGGGGGGGGGGGAAGAAGTAGCTCAGGTGGCTGCGAGAACCGGCCACCACCTCAGTGCCTTCTGCCGGCTCCCGCTCACCTCTGGCAGCTCTCCGTCTAAAAACCTCTTTCCTGCCCCACTCATGTCAGCTTCCCGCAAATCCTTAAATTCCGACAGCGCGATTGAGGTTACTCGGCTGTGGGAATTTAAGGATTTGCAGGAAGTGGATGACATGAGTGAGCGGCAGGTGTAGGTGTTCAGACGGAGAGCACTGCCAGAGGTGAGAAGGCGCTGAAGCGGCGGCCAGTTCTGCTGTCGGGTCCCAACGGCTGCTCGCAGCTCCCTGAGCTGCTTCTATCCCCGGCTACAATACGGTGGCTTCGCCCCCGGAGAGCTGCGGCAGCGGTTAGTGAGTGAGTTACTGGCATTATCCCTGATGCCCTCCTTCTCAACACTCCTGCCCTCCCCACAAATTTATCCTTGGCACAGACTCCCCACATGCCGTGAAAGGAACTCTCCCCCAATTGGTCCCTTGAACAAGTGTTGTCATTCAATAAGATGACAACTGATTCAACTTTTCGCTGTGCTCCCGTTTTTCCCACCATCTCTCTACCTGCCATCACCCTTCACCCCCCACCCATTCAGTAATTCAGAATAAAGGAGACAAGGAAGCCTTGGGCAAATTGAATTGTTACTGTTTTTATTTTTTATTTTTACGGAGAGAACAATCTGCGCATGCCAACTGACTGCCTATCTTGAGTAATTACTCATGGCACGTGCCTGCTTTACTCCTATATTCAAATCCTCTCGTTATGAAGGCCAACATGCCATTCGCTTTCTTCACTGCCTGCTGTACCTGCATGTTTACTTTCAGTGACTGGTGTACAAGGACATCCAGGTCTCGTTGCACTTCCCTTTTTCCTAAACTGACACCATTGAGCTAATAATCTGCCTCCTTGTTCTTGCCGTCAAAGTGGATAACCTCACACGTATCTACATTATACTGCATCTGCCATGGTTCTGCCCACTCACTCAACCTGTCCAAGTACAGGCAACATCACTGAAGAACATGGATAGGCGACGTTTCAAGTTGGGACCATTCTTCAGACTGATTGTAGGTGGGGGGGGGGAGAAAAAGCGGGAAGAGAGGTAGGGAAGGGTAAAGCCAGGCAAGTAGTCGGTGGATACAGGTGAGGGGAGTTTTGATCGGTAGATGGGTGGATAAAGGCCAGAGATGGGAGGATGATAAAAGACTGCGATACAAGAAGAGACTCGACACGTGAAGCCAGAGGAAGGGATATCGGTTGAAGGGAGCAGGAAGGCAGGTTACTGGGAGATACACAAAATGCTGGAATGACTCAGTGGGGGGACAGGCAGCTTCACTGGAGAGAAGGATGGGTGACGTTTCAGACAGAGTCAGGGGAGGGGGAGTCTTGAAATATAAAAGAGTGAGGCGTGAAAACGACAGATAAAAGCATAAGTGATAGGAGCAGAATTAGGCCGTTGGGCCCTTCACATCCACACTGCCATTCAATCATGGCTGATCTATATCTCCCTCCTAACCCCATTCTCTTGCCTGATAAACCTTGGACTAATTAAGAAGCAGACAAGTGAAAGTAGTCTTTGAATTATTTAAGGTACTGCAAGATTACATTGCTTGCCCATATTTCTTATGTGGATTTGCAGAAACAGACACTCGAGTAGAAATAATCCTGCACAGCTGTGAGATACTGCTGACGGAAAGAGTATAGTATAGATTCTGACGAAGTGGAAAGGGGGATCTGGATAACGCATTGTCTGACATTTCTGCCACGATCAGCGTGATCCTACCAGTCACTTCTTCCCATCTTCAGAGACCGCTCCCTTGAAAACTCCTTGGTTCACAGATTCAATCTTTATGCCAGGAATCGGGAGGCGACTGAAGCCAGTTTTACTTTTGCAAAGTGTTGTAGCAGGAAGGCCACTGTGACCAAAATGCAAAGTCCATGGGGAGTGGTATCCATCTTACATCCTTCTTACTATAACAATTCCAAAACTGGTCAGGAAACAGTGGTCTAAACAGATGTCACTGTTTCCTCCTGTCTGCCTGGATCACAGGACGTTTAACAACTCTGGCGTGTTTGCAATCATTTAACAACAGAATAAAACTGGGGTCTTTCTGGAGGAGGAGGAGTTGCTGAATAATTTATTCCCGTGATACAGTTGCACCTCAGGAGAAAGATTCGTTTTCAGGAAGAGAAAAAATGTGTTGATTTATCTGATTTTTTCCCCCCCTCAAACAAGTTCCATGAGAGCGAGGTTTATTCTATATCTCAGGCCTTTTAAGTCATGATTTTTGAATTCCCTCAGAGTGAACTGCAATCCAAACAGGTGCAACTTGAGAGGTTACCTGTGCGTGTCAAAAAATAACACAAAGACTAAAACAGAACGGTAAACCACAAGAACAGGCTCTTCAGCCCATGATATCTCAGCCGGACATGCAGGCAAATTAAGCTACTCCTTTCTGCTTGCACGTGATCTGCAGTGCCCTCCATAACGTTTGGGACAAAGACCCATCATTTATTTATTTGCCTCTAAATTCCTCAATTTGAGATTTGCAATAGAAAAAAATCACATGTGGTTAAAGTGCACATTGTCAGATGATATTAAAGGCCATTTTTATACATTTTGGTTTCACCATGTAGAAATGACAGCAGTGTTTATACATAGTCCCCCCATTTCAGGGCACCACAATGTTTGGGACACATGGCTTCACATGTGTTTGTAATTGCTCAGGTGTGTTTAAATGCCTGCTTAATGAAGGTATAAGAGAGCTCTCAGCACCTAGTCTTTTAAAACTCCAGTCTTTTCATCACCTTTGGAAACGTATATTGCAGTTTATCAACATAGGACAAAAGTTGTGCCAATGAAAGCCAAAGAAGCTATTATGAGACTGAGAAACAAGAATAAAACTGTTAGAGACATCAGCCAAACCTTAGGCTTACCAAAATCAACTGTTTGGAACATCATTACGAAGGAAGAGAATTCTGGTGAGCTTACTACTTGCAAAGGGATTGGCAGGCCAAGGAAGACCCCCACAGCTGATGACGGGTGAATTCTCTCTATAATAAAGAAAAATCCCCAAACACCTGTCCGACAGATCAGACAGATCACTCTTCAGGAGTCAGGTGTGGATTTGTCAGTGACCACTGTCTGCAGAAGACTTTGTGGACAGAAATACAGAGGCGCACTGCAAGATGCAAACCACTGGTTCGGATGGCCAGGTTACAGTTTGCCAAAAAGTACTTAAAAGACAACCACAGTTCTGGAAAAAGGTCTTATGGACAGATGAGACGAAGATTAACATATCAGAGTGATGGCAAGAGCAAAGTATGGAGGAGAGAAGGAACTGCCAAAGATCCAAAGCATACCACCTCATCTGTTAAACACGGTGGTGGGGGTGTTATGGCCTGGGCATGTATGGCTGCTGAAGGTACAGGCTAACTTATCTTCATTGCTGATACAATTACTGATGGTAGTAGCATAATGAATTCTGAAGTGTATAGATACACCCTATCTGCTCAAGTTCAAACAAACGCCTCAAAACTAATTGGTCGATGGTTCAATCTACAGCAAGACAATGATCCCAAACATACTGCTAAAGTAACAAAGGAGTTTTTCAAAGCTAAAAAATGGTAAATTCTTGAGTGGCCAAGTCAATCACCCGATCTGAACCCAATTGAGCATGCCTTTTTATATGCTGAAGAGAAAACTGGACTAGCCCCCCAAAAAAGCATCAGCTAAAGATGACTGTAATACAGGCCTGGCTGAGCAACACCAGAGAACAAACCCAGCAACTGGTGATGTCCATGAATCGCAGAGTTCAAGCAGTCATTGCATGCAAAGGATATGCAACAAAATACTAAACATGACTACTTTCATTTGCATGACATTGCTGTGTCCCAAACATTATCCACTGTTTACTGTATTTATGTCAGACAGGTTGCACTTTCTTCCATATGGAATTTTGTAAGATGACAACCATGCATCTTGTGTCTGGGTAGCCACCAAGTTCAAAAACTGGTGAGGCGAGAGGTAGTTTTCTACTGGTTACTACCAATGCTTATTTCTGTCATCTTCTCGAACACTTTATATGTGTAGGAGGGATGGAGAAGGGATGCAAGGGTTACTTGAAGTTAGAGAAAACAATATTCATACCACAGGGTTGTAAGCTGCGAAATATGAGGTGTTGTTCCTCCAATTTGCGTTTGGCCTCTCTCTGACAATGGAGGAGGCCCAGGACAGTCTCAGGACAACGGAGGAGGCCCAATCACAGCCTTCTATATTCTGTTGTGATGAAGCAAAGCAAGAATTTTATTGTCCTATCTGGGACACATGACAATAAACTCTCTTGAATCTTGACAGAAAGGTCAGTGTGGGAATGGGAAGGAGAGTTAAAGTATTTGGCAACTGGGAGATCAGGTGGGCCAGGGCAGACTGAGCGAAGGTGTTCAGCGAAATGATCGTCCAGTCTACATTTGATACGTTTAATCATGTTTGACCTATTTATTAACTAGCATAATAGTTACAGGAGAACCAGCATGATTTGACGTTAAGTCAAATTATTTCGATCCCAAAGTGAGCACTGTGACACCAAAGTATTCTGGAAGCTTTAATTTTAGTTTTATAGATACAGCGTGGAAACAGACCCTTTGGCCCACCTTGTCCACGCTGTCCAGCAATCTTGTATACACTAGTTCCATCCTACACATGAAGGACAATTTACAGAAGCCAATTAACCTACAAACTTGCACGTCTTTGGAATGTGGAAGGAAACCGGAGCACCCAGGGAAAGCCCACGCGGTCATAGTGAGAACGTACAAACTCCATACAGAGAGCACCCGTAGTCAGGATCAAACATGGGGCTCCGGCGCTGTAAGGCAGCGATTCTACCGCTGCGCCAAGGCTTTGATAATTTCTTGAGCATCATTCAGAACAAAAAGGAAATTAAATATCTTCTGCCAAATCCCAATAAAACCTTGGAATTCTGAACTCGAGACATCTACAAAACCAAATTCGTTAAAGCAAAAATGAATGAACGCAATCACGAGATCTGGACGCTGAGCAAGAAAGTGGTGTTGAGACAAAAGATTAGCCATGACCCATTGGGGGTCAAATGGCCTACTTGTGTTTAAGTTCTTGGCTGATTTAGTCTCAACAGAAAATATTGAGACACAAATATTGATTTCCTTTTCAACTATTCAATACTAAATATAGTTCAAAGTTATTTACTTTACTTCTTAACAGTTTCACTAATGTGAAATTAAGTGGTGGAAATTTGGATGGAACACATTGTACTGGGATCAGCAAACAACAACGGCACATCACAGAGTTCTTACAGACGGGACCAATATGGAAAAAGTCATGTATGTGGTGCAAATTAAATGAGTATCAATGTACGTTTAAGGAGCAGTTTTTTGTTTGGCCCTGTACAAAAAAATCTGTGCTACATAACAGAAACCTGGACAACAATGCAAGTATGAGCTACTCTTCTGGCATTGAATGCCCGAGCTGAGTTGATTCAAGACATATTAGAGAACCGCCACCCAGAATAATGTAGACAGATTTCCACAGCATAGGAACAGGCCCTTCGGCCCACTACCCCGATGCGAATTCCACTTGCCTGTATTAATTCCATATCCCTCCATGTCTTGTTCATTCAAATGCCTCTCCAGGTGCATTGTAGATGCTGTTACTGTTCTTCCATCAACCACCTCCATCTGCCCCCCCCCCCCACCTCCTGTGGGAGAAACAGCTTCCCTTCAACTCTTTCTCCCTCTTAAACTAAGACTCTTGTTTTAAGCTCCCCTGAGAGAAAGAGTGCAACCTTCCACATTTTCCAGATCACCATTATTTTAGGAACCTCAATAAGGTCACCCTTCAGCCTTGTACGTTCCAGGGGAAACAGTTCAAGCTGTTGAGCCTCTCTTTATAATTCAAGCCCATCAGTTCTGGCAACATCCTGCAACACCCCCCCCCCCCCCACCCCTCCCATGCCTAATAATCCTTCCTTCAGTAAGGTAACCAGAATTGTACACAACATTCCAAGTGCTGGCCAACCAATGATTTATAGAAATATTACATGACATCACGCTGGTACACAGTGTCAAAACCAATGTGGGCAAGCATGCCATGCACCTTCTTCACCTCCCTGTCTATCCACATATTTGAGCCACAAGGTCTCACTGTTCAACAACACTTCCCAGGGACCTTCCTTTCACTGTGGCCTTGTTTAACTTGCCAGAGTGCAATACTTTCCACATGTCAGCGTTAAATTCCATCTGCCATTCCTTTTCCCACTTTCCCAGTTAATCCATATCATGTTGGAATCTTGGACAATCTTCTTTACTCTCCACAGTATCACCAGTTTTAGCGTCATCTGCGTACAAACTGATCACTGAACATTCTCATCGTTTTATAGCAACTGAGTGGCTTGCTCAGCACTTTAGAAGCCAGGACCATCTTGCTGTGGTATGAAGTTGCTTTCAAGCTACCCAAGCAAAGATTCCAAGTTTCCTACCTTAAAGAAATATTGTGTTATGTCCTCCAGTTTTAAAAAAGCTTCATGGTCACATATATATTGTCAGATCGTTGAAGTAGATTCAAATTCTGAAATTACCAATGGTGGCACAAGAACACATTTGCTGTATTCTTAGCTCCATCAGTTCCATCTGCACTGCCACACACTGTCTTCATTTTAGCACGAGACATTCTGCGAAATGAGACTGATACAGGGGACACACGGAAGTGTGGGATACAATGCATGAATCAGGCCGAGTAAATTAATAGTGTTGGAAAAATTGAAAGCCAGGAAGAAGAATGATGCCTCTAATTGAGACAAATTTCCAACATTTCAATTAAATCCCACCCTATTGCGTGGCTTGCTTTTCAAAACAAAATAAAAATGGCCTTGCTGAACAGCAGCAACTTTTAGTGGTCAGTATATTTGTTCTGCAAGATCCCTCGTTTCCAATCCCATCTGGTCTCGCACTCTCCAAGGAATAGGTAACCTCCTATTCAAAGGCTACTACTTCTCATTTGAGTTGATGTTTAATTATTGGCCCATTCTGCAAGTTTATTAATTCCCTATCATATTTCACGGGCGGCACGGTGGCGCAGCGGTAAAGTTGCTGCCTTACAGCGCCAGGGCCCAGGTATGATCCTGACTGCGGGAGCTGCATGTACAGAGTGTGCAAGTTCATAGAATCATAGAAATTAGGTGCAGGAGTAGGCCATTCGGCCCTTCGAGCCTGCACTGCCATTCAATATGATCATGGCTGATCATCCAACTCAGTATCCCGTACCTGCCTTCTCTCCATACCCTCTGATCCCCTTAGCCACAAGGGCCACATCTAACTCCCTCTTAAATATAGCGAATGAACTGCCCTCAATTACCCTCTGTGGCAGAGAGTTCCAGAGACTCACCACTCTCTGTGTGAAAAAAGTCCTTCTCATCTCGGTCCTAAAGGATTTCCCCCTTATCCTTACCCTTGTTCTTCCCGTGACCATGTGGGAACTTCTCTGGCAGTCCCGGTATCCTCCCACATTCCAAAGACATACAGGTCCATGGGTTAATTGGCTACTGTAAATTACCCCAAGCATGTAGGGCACAGGTGATCTTTGGTGGACCAAACGACCTGTTTCCATGCTGCATCTCTAAACTAAACAAACGACTGTATTCTTATTCTCCATCGTTATCCCCTCCTGATTTCCACTCGTTCACTCATGTTGGTCAATGAAGATGTTTCCACACTCACTGTACATTATTATGCTTTTCATTTCAAGATGCTTTGTTCTCTCCTTTCAGAGGGAATCCACTTCTTCATATCAGGATTACCATAACTGGTCTAATTTCCTATGCTTCCTCTATCCCCATCCTTAATTATTGACATTATGTTAGCTTTTCCCCTCGCTTTCTGGCACCGCACCTTTCTTCTAATTAATCATTATTGTTTAGTAACACCAAAGTCATTGCTTCCCTAGATCCTATTAAAATGCATGAAATAAATCCAAACAGATCAAGAACTTACATCTGAGGTTAATTTAAGATTTCCATCTTCTATTTTAAATTCATTCATTTTATTACTCGTCTAATCATTTAATGTCATGTCTATTTGTTCTATCACCCTGGTAAATACTGAAACGAGAATGATTATTTCTTCTATCTCCATATCATTAAAATCATAGAAGCTCAGGGGGGGAAAGAGGCCATGCAGCCCACCTTGTTCATGCTGTCCAAAAAAGCTATCTAACATAATAGACATAGAAAATAGGTGCAGGAGGAGGCCATTCGGCACTTCGAGCCAGCACCGCCATTCATTGTGATCATGGCTGATCGTCCCCAATCAATAACCTGTGCCTGCCTTCTCCCCATATCCCTTGATTCCAGACTTGATCCCAGACCCCTCCTCGCCAACAATACAATCGGGTACTTTTTAAGATGTATTTTGTACCTCTGCCATTTATTCTGTCCAGGCACCTCAAAGCTATTACTCTCAAGTTATTGTCAGCCTCAGCTTCCTCTGTTCCAAAGAAAGTAATGTCACAAATATGCAACACAGATAAAACCTACTGCCCTTGTATTCTGTGCCTCGATTAGTAAAATGCAAGCACCAGTTTGACAACTTATCGGGTTTAAGGACATACGCCAAGTAAGCTCTCTCTATTCTCAAAAATCCCCATTAATATTTTGTTACCATTTCCACCTCCTTAAGTAAATAACATAACTTTGTATCAGCTGCAAATTGATTTATCATGCACCTCCTTCAATCATGAAAACATACAATGAAAACTAAATGTAATAAAAATGAACTGCAAATGCAAGCTTATACCAAAAACAGACACAAAATGCTGGAGTTACTCAGGGGGTCATGCAGCATCTCTGGAGAAAATGAGATGTGCCTCTTCGGATTGAGGCCCGTAGAAGTCAGGACTTGAAGAAGGCCCCTGAGCCAAAATATCACCTATTCATTTTGCGCAGAGATGCTGCCTGACCTGCTGAGTTACTCCAGCATTTTGTATCAATAAAAACGAATGGATCAAGTATTTGACCTGAGAGACCCCCACTGTAGCAGCCTTCCACTCAGAGAAATACCTGTTAACCATTTCCCATTGCTTCCTGCTACAGAGCTAATTTATCACTCTCTCTTGGATCCAAAGCATTTGTACTTAATTGACCAGTCTGAGGTGTGGTATTCTCCGTAATGGCGTTATTCCCTTCCCAATAACTCTTGTTACAAAATGGCACATCATGAAAGTGTTTTACTATTTCCGGTACCTGTACTGTGGTTGCAAGTGTTATTTTTTACGCTGTTGGCCACAGCATCAGTGCGAAAAACAGCAAGAAGTTGGACAAACTGTTAAAACGGGCTAGCTCAGTGCTGGGGAGCGAGAGTGGACTCTGGGATGGATGTGCTTGAGAGACGCAAGATGCAGGTCATCCTAGAAAACCCCGGGCACCCCCTCCATGAAATTCTGGAGGGTCAAAAGAGCACTCGGAACAACAACCGGCTCCTCTCCCTGCCCCGTGGAACGGAGCGGTTCAGGAGATCCTTCACCCCTGCAGCCATTAGATTTTATAATACTAGGTTGTATGGGGATGCTTTTGCATTTTTAATTGTTAATTATTGGTCTTTTTAAGGATTCTTTGCTCTCAGGTATTGTTCATATTGTATTTTATGTATTTTTTGTCTGCGTTCGTTCTGAATGCGTGAGTTTGTTGCTTGGGGGCTTATGGACATCTGAATTTCCCTGAGCGGATCAATAAAGTATTTATTATTATGTTATTATTTGTATTTACTGTACTTATTTGTTCTCATTCCTTTGTCCTCTCTCTTACTCACATCCCTGCGACCTACATAACTAACTGCAAGAGCGGCACAGTGGTACAGCAGTAGAGTTGCTGCCTTACAGCGCCAGACACCCGGGTGCATGTCTATACAGTTTGTACGTTCTCCCTATGACCTGTGTGGGTTTTCCCCGGGATCTCTGGTGTCCTTCCACACTCCAAAGATGTACAGGTTTGTAGGCTGATTGGCTTGGTTAAATTGTAAATTGTCCCTAGTGTGTGTAGGATAGGGTTAATGTGCAGTTATCCCTGGATGGCGTGGACTCGGTGAGCCAAAGGGCCTGTTTCCGTGCTGTATCTCTAAACTAAACATGTCGGCCACCTACTCCCCGGTTGCTCCTCCATGATTTTACTCCTCCGTAGTCTCCACGAGAGCTTCTTCAAGCAGAGTATACATTTTGCTGTGTTCTGCTGAACACCATTTTAAATGTGTACCATTGTTGCTCTTTATTCTAGCTCGGTAATATCATGGCCCGTTTTATCTTCCCAAATTCCATTCTAAACCATTCAAAAAAACTTTTTATTTCCAATTCATTGGCATAATTTATCATAGTTGTCCTTCTCCATCATCGTAAAGCATATTATATTACAGTCATTATCGCCTGGATGCTCTTTTTGTCTCTCCCTCTCTGATTCAATCCCCAATAGTGAATGACTTCTCGTTGGGCTTTTTGCACATTGGATTTTTTTTTTTAAATAGTATACTTTGTTGAAACGGAGCTCCTACTTTTTCTGTCCAATTAATATTTGAATAGAAAAATAATCTCAGTGAATTTCATAGACTTCATCCATATTTCCTTCATCAGTGCTTCTACAATGCATTTCCGTATCCCAAATTGGACAGAAATTGATTGGTTAATCAGAGAATACTATTGCACACACAAATTGACAACATTATTGTGATTGGGAACTAGAAACCATTTAGGAGCCGATTTGGAAATTAACAAACATAATAAAAGCTGCCTTGGAGAAAAAAACTTTCCAAGTAACTTCCCCACAGTAATCACAGTCAGTCTGTCAATTTCACCTCAGGTGCCCATAGAAATTGACAAGCATTCACTGCTATTGATACTTATGCAGTGATACTGTATTAGACAATGTAACATACAACCTTTACAAATGTTTGCCTTAATAAAAATAAACAGAGCTATTAAAAAGACCTTGTGGAAACAACATATTTGTTTTGCGATTCTGAAACTATTTCATCCCTAAACCTATTTTCCCCATTGAAACAAATGTTTCATGAGGCTATTTTCATAACACAATGTTTCATAGGAACGTATCGGCTGTGCTACACCAAAACTATACATATATTTATTTCTCCACTTCAGTTATTAAGTGTCAACAATACCCAAGTCTGATTAATACTTCATGATCTATTTTCCCCACCCACAGGGTTCCAGTGAAATGCCTCCTCCTTTTCATCAAATGTCATTGCCTTATTGCCAAGGGGCATTGCTTCACCAGCAACTCATTCCCATCCTCTCTCCACTTTCTCATCTCCTCCCCGTCCCGTCTCCTTCCCACCTCTCTATCCCACTTCTCTTCTTCAACCTTCCCCATCCTACTCCTCTACCAGTCCACTCTGCTCTCCTTCCATCATCCTGTCTTCCCCATCACCCCTCCTCTCTCCCACCCCTCCTCTCTACCCTCCCTTCCCTCCCACTCCCAACTTCTGCTCACCTCCCTTTCACCCTCCCCTACCTTCCTACACACCTTTCCCCATTTCCTCGTCTTCACCCATCCTCTCTCGTCCCCGCTCCTGCCTTCCCATTTTATTTCTCCCTCCTTCTCCCCGTACTTTTCAATACCTTCCCTCTCCACTCATTCCCTCTCCACCTCATCTACTTTCTCGCCCCGTCCCCTCTCCCCCCTTTCTTCCACTGTCCCCTCCTCAAATGCCCCTGTCCCATATTCTCCAATGAGTCTCTTCATCCCACCCCCTCCCCTCTCCCCTTCCACCCCCTCCCCTCCTCCTTTCCCTTCCCACCCCCTCCCTCCCATCCTCCTTCTCTCCCCATCCCACCTCCTCCTCCACCTCTCCCCTTTCCCCCACTTTTCTCTCACCCCCACCCCCACCTCTCATTCCCCTACCCCCGTCTCCCTCTCTCCAACCCCCCTCTCCTTCACCCCATCCGACTCTCCCCCACCTCTCTGTCCCTCCTACCCCCTCCTTCTCCCCACCGCCTCCATTCCCCCCCGACTCCTACCCCTCACCCACACTCCTCCACCCCACCTTCCCTCTCTCCCCCACCACCTCTCCCGTTCCCTCTCTCCCTCCCCCTTCTCTCTTTCCCTCCCCTCCTCCCTCTCTCCCCATCTCTCTCTCCCTCCTCCCTCCTTCTCCTCCCTCCTCCTCTCCTCCTCTCCCCCTCTCCCTCCTCCTCTCCCTCCTCCCTCCTCCTCTCCCTCCTCCCTCCTTCTCCTCCCTCTCTCCCCCAATCTCTCTCTCCCCGCTCTCTCTCCCTCCTCCCTCCTTCTCCTCCCTCTCTCCCCTTCCTCCCCCCCATCTCCCCCTCCCCTCCTCCCCCTCCCTTCTTCCTTCCCCCTCTCTCCCCCCCTCCCTCCCTCGCTTCCCTCTCTCCCTCCCTCCCTCCTTCCCTCCCTCCCTCCCTCCCCTCTCTCCCTCCCTCCCTCCTACCTGAGGCCTTGAAGCGCCTCCAACATCGGCAAACCCTAAAGAGAAATGACAGGGCGGTGGGAGGAGGAGGAGGGAGGAGGGAGGGGGAGGAGGGAGCCAAACCACTGCCGCTGCCGCCCCCGCCGTCCCTTCACCCCCACAAGTGGCCGCCGCCGCCGCCGTTGCCGTGGGGACGCGGGGCCTTCGCTGCGCCGCCGCCGCCGCCGCGGTAAGAGGCGGACATGTCATGTCATGGCGGCGGCAGCGGGCAGCGGGCAGCGGGCAGCGGGCAGCGGCCTCACCCCCAGGGACCTCCTGGTGCCGGCAGATGGTCGAGCCCACAGCTCTCCCCGCCCAATCTTGGGCAGCCGACAACCCAGCAGTAGGAATATTGATTCATCTCACTTCAAGTAACCCTCTTTCCCTCTCTTGCATCACTAGTTTCACTGTCCCTTTTCTCCACAGATGCTGCCTGTCTTTGCCGAGCTACTCCAGCATTTTGTGTCTATTTTCGGTGTAAACCAGCATCTGCAGTTCCTTCCCACAGAGTTTCACTGCCCTCCTGATTAATGTTACCGTTTGTATGCCTCCTTGTCACCTTCCCGTCACTTAACAATGAACCATTCTACATTTCCTTGATCAACATCTGCTTTGATCTGTCATTTTCACACCTTGCCCTTCCATATCTCTAGTCTCCCTCTCCCCTGACCCTCATTCCGAAGAAACCACACGTATTCCTTTGCTCCAGAGATGCTGCCTGACCCGGCACTTTGTGTCTATCTTTGGTATAAACCAGCATTTGCAGTTCCTTCTGACACAGTTAGTCAGTTGACGATAAACACAAAATGTTAGAGTAACCCAGCAGGGGGTACACAAAAAGCTGGAGAAACTCAGCGGGTGCAGCAGCATCTAAGGAGCGAAGGAGATAGGCGACGTTTCGGGTCGAGACCCTTCTTCAGTTTTTCTCCAAGTTTGCGGATGACACTAAGCTGGGGGACAGTGTTAGCTGTGAGGAGGATGCTAGGAGACTCAAGGTGTCTTGGATAGGCTGGGTGAATGGGCAAATGTTTGGCAGATGCAGTATAATGTGGATAAATGTGAGGTTATCCACTTTGGTGGCAAAAATAGGAAAGCAGACTATTATTTAAATGGTGGCCGATTAGGAAAAGGGGAGATGCAGCGAGACCTGGGTGTCATGGTACACCAGTCATTGAAAGTAGTCATGCAGGTGCAGCAGGCAGTGAAGAAAGCGAATGGTATGTTAGCTATCATAGCAAAAGGATTTGAGTATAGGAGCAGGGAGGTTCTACTTCAGTTATACGGGGTCTTGGTGAGACCACACCTGGAGTATTGCGTACAGTTCTGGTCTCCAAATCTGAGGAAGGACATTATTGCCATAGAGGGAGTGCAGAGAAGGTTCACCAGACTGATTCCTGGGATGTCAGAACTGTTTTATGAACAAAGACTGCATCGACTCGGTTTATACTCTCTAGAATTTAGGAGATTGAGAGGCGATCTTATAGAAACTTACAAAATTCTTAAGGGGTTGGACAGGCTAGATGCAGGAAGATTGTTCCCGATGTTGGGGAGGTCCAGGACAAGGGGTCACAGCTTAAGGATAAGGGGGAAATCCTTTAGGACCGAGATGAGAAGGACTTTTTTCACACAGAGAGTGGTGGGTCTCTGGAACTCTCTGCCACAGAGGGTAGTTGAGGCCAGTTCATTGGCTATATTTAAGAGGGAGTTAGATGTGGCCCTTGTGGCTAAGGGGATCAGAGGGTATGGAGAGAAGGCAGGTACGGAATACTGAGTTGGATGATCAGCCATGATCATATTGAATGGCGGTGCAGGCTCGAAGGGCCGAATGGCCTACTCCTGCACCTAATTTCTATGTTTTCTATGTTTCAGACTGGTTAGGGATCAGGGAAACGAGAGATATAGATGGTGATGTGGAGAGATAAAGAACAATGAATGAAAGATATGCAAAAAAGTATCGATGATAAAGGAAACAGGCCATTGTAAGCTGTTTGTAGTGTGATAATGAGAAGCTAGTGCGACTTAGGTGGGGGAGAGATAGAGAGAGAGGGAATGCCAGGGCCCGAGGGCTGAGGGAGAGGTGGGAAGGGGAGGAGACAGCAAGGGTTAACAGAATTGAGAACATTCAATGTTTAAGCCCGAGGATGCAGACTCCCCAAGCGGAATATGAAGTGCTGTTCCTCCAACTTGCAGTGTTGCTCACTCTGGCCGTGGAGGAGGCCCAGGACCGAGAGGTCGGATAAGGAATGGGAGGGGGAGTTGAAGTGCTGAGCCACCGGGAGGTCGGGTTGGTTATTGTGGACCGAGCGGAGGTGTTCAGCGAAACGATCGCCAAGCCTCCGCTTGGTCTCACCGATATAGAGTAACCCAGCAGGTCAGGCAGCATGCCTGGAAAACATGGATAGATGATGTTTCAGGTCGGAACCCTTTTTCAGATCCCGAAGAAGGGTCCCGACCCAAAATGCCATCTATTCCTTTTCTCCAGAGATACTGCCTGACCTACTGAGTTACTCCATCATTTTGTGTATATCTTCAGTATAAACCAGCATCTGCAGTTTCTTCCTACAAAGTCGGTTGTTGAAGAAACACACAAAATGCTGGAGTAACTCAGCGGGTCATGCAACATGTCTGGAGAAATGGAGTAGGTGATGTTTTGTGTCGGCACCCTTCTTTGGAACACTTCTTCAGACCTTGAAGAAGAGTCCTGACCTGAAGCTTCACCTGTTCCTTTTCTCCAGAGATGCTGCCTGACCAGATGAGTTACTCCAGCACTATGTCTGGAGTAACCCGAAGAAGGGTCCCGACCCAAAATGCCATCTATTCCTTTTCTCCAGAGATACTGCCTGACCTACTGAGTTACTCCATCATTTTGTGTATATCTTCAGTATAAACCAGCATCTGCAGTTGATCAGTTGAAGATGGTCAAAGGGCAGCTCATAGTGTTGTTGGTCATTAGGATGCCCGGAATGAACCCGGAGACACAAGAGGCTGCAGATGCTGGACTCTGCAACAAAACTCAAAGTGCAGCAGGAACTCAGCAGCCCAGGCAGCATCTATGGAGGAAATGGACAGACGACATTTGTGTTGGGACCTTCAGATTGATTGGAGTAGGGGCAAGGTAGGAAAGGAGTTTAGTTTATTGTCACATGTACTGAGGTACAGTACATTCAGAAAGTATTCAGACCCCTTCACTTTTTCCACATTTTACTACGTCACAGCCTTATTCTAAAATGGATTAAATTCTTTTTTTAAAATCATCAATCTACACATACCTCATGTAAAAGCGAAAACAGGCGTTTCGAAATTTTTGCATGTAATTACAAATAAATCACTCAAAATTGAGCTTCGGTGCATCCTGTTTCCATTGATTAACCTTCAGATGTTTCTACAACCTGACTAGAGTCCACCAGTGTTAAATGAAATTGATTGTACATGTTTTGGAAAGGCACACACCTGTTTATATAAGGTCGCACAGTTGACAATGCATGTCAGAGCAAAAACCAAGCCATGAAGTCGAAGGAATTGTCCGTAGACCTCCGAGACAGGACTGTGTCGGGACACAGATCTGGGGAAGGGTATAAAACAATTTCTGCAGCATTGCAGGTCCCGAAGTGGAATGTTAAATGGAAGAACTTTGAAACCACCAGGACTCTTCATAGAACTGGCCCCGGCCAAAGTGAACAATCGGGGGAGAAGGGCCTTGGTCCGGGAGGTGACCAAGAACTCGATGGTCACTCTGCCAGAGCTCCAGAGTTCCTCCATGGAGATGGGAGAACCTTCCAGAAGGACAACTATATCTGCGGCACTCCACCAATCAGGCCTTAATGGTAGAGTGGCCAGACGGAAGCCACTCCTCAGTAAAAGGCACATGACAGCCCGCTTGAAGTTTGCCAAAAGGCACCTAAACAAGATTCTCTATTTGAAACCAAGATTGAACTCTTTGGCCTGAATGCCTAGTGTCACGTCTGGAGGAAACCAGGCACCACTCATCACCTGGCCAATACCATACCTACATGGTGCATGGTGGTGGCAGCATCATGCTGTGGGGATGTTTTTCAGTGGCAGGAACTGGGAGACTAGTCAGGATCAAGGGAAAGATGAACGTAGCAAAGTACAGAGAGATCCTTGATGAAAACCTACTCCATAGCGTTCAGAACCTCAGACTGGGGCAGAGGTTCACCTTTCAACAGGACAATGACCCTAAGCACACAGCCAAGACAATGCAGGAGTGGCTTTGTGACAAGTCTGTGCATGTCTTTGAGTGGCCCAGCCAGAGCCTGGACTTGAACCCGATCGAACATCTCTGGTGGGACCTGGAAATAGCTGTGCATTGACGCTCCCCATCCAACCTGACAGAGCTTGAGAGGATCTGCAGAGAAGAATGGGAGAAATTACCCAAATACAGGTGTGCCACGCTTGTAGCGTCATACCCAAGAAGACTTGAGGCTGTAATCGCTGCCAAAGGTGCCTCAACAAAGTACTGAGTAAAAGGTCTGAATACGTATGTAAATGTGATATTTCAGTTGTTTATTTTTAATTACTTTGCAAAAAATTCTAAACACCTGATTTCACTTTTTTATTATGGGGTATTGTGTCTAGATTGGCGATTCAAGTCGGGGAGCACGGTGGCCCAGAGCTGCTCTTAGTGTTGTCACCGGGTAGGTCCCTCGAATTGTCAGAGCCGAGACATCACAGGGCCGCCGTGAAGAAGGATGCAATTAGGGGGGAGTTGTTCAGCGGCGGCGGTCGGAATGGGGTGGGGGTGGTGTTCGGCGGCGGCAGCAGCGGCAATCAGAATGGGTTGGTGGCACATTATAACGTGTGATCGTTCCTCTCTGCCCTTTCTCCGCCTGCCCTCTCTCTATTTCACTCACTATCTCCCTCTCTCCCTGTGCCTTTCTCTCTCTCTCGCTCTCTATCTCTTTGCCTTCCCTCTCTGAGCAAAGGTGTTCAGTTGCTGTTTGATCAGCGTAGTACTCCAGCCCTATCTCTCTTCATCTGCTTTACAAGTAGCAATCCTGTTATCATAAAATCAGAAGCAGGAATGTTCACAGATAATCCCACAATGTTCAATAAAAATTGTTAGACCTCAGAAAATGCAGTGATCGTACCTGTATGCAGCAAAGATGTAGACAACATTCTGGCATGTTCTGATAAACGATAGTTGACATTTGCTCTCCAGGCAATGACCATTTACAACGAGAGTCAAATCATCAACCCTTCACACTTAATGAATGACATTACATCCAGCCTGTGTTATTCACTTAGTTGCTTTCCATAGATTTACAAATTCACAAGGTCATCCAGGTATTACTGGGAATGCCATTAAGCACCAAGCTTCTCCTGGAGCTCTATCTCTCCCATATGCCATGAAATGGGGTTGTATTCTATGTCTTGTACTGGCAATGTTAATTCCCCAAAGTTAATGACTATTTAGATAATTAATCTTTGCTATGGTGAAGTTTTACTTAGTTTAATTTGTCTCTTATTGAAGGTTTAGTTGGCTACAGTGACAGAACAAATTTATAGACCGTCTTTCAAATGCAGGTCCATAAAAAAAACCCAATAACATTTAACAGCCTTTCTGATCAGATTAATGGGAAGGATTCTGTTAAACACATTTTTTTTAATGAAGACAAAAATTGTTAGGTCCACAACCCCCACAGGTAATGAGGACTTAATATTTTATCGTCAAATATCCACCATCAATATCGTGGGGCACTCATCAACCATGGCCTATGAATACAAAGATGACAAGAACGGGTCAGTTTGTTATTTTATAATGAATTATGCGTCTCCTGATACCCAAAGCATTTCCACTTCCTACTCATGTGCATCTTTAAATATATTTCACTTTCCGGGATGTGTGTACTTCCATCAAGACTAATCTTTCCAGGACAAAGGAAACTCCTGGGCCGGCACCACACCCACTGCCAGCTTCAATGTACACTTTTTAACAAAATGCTGCACATAATCTTGCTAAGGATTCATTTTCATCCTGGTAGGAAGTAGATCACTGGTATTTCCGTCTAAAAATATGGATCTAACCTCTAGAAGGATAAGGAGACCACTGGGTGACGCCCACAATGGGCGCCTCGCCAACAGTCTGTCTCGTGCCTTCCTTCTTTGTTGTTTTTTAGTATGTGGTAAATGTATTTTTTAGTGTTCTTTAGCTTGTTTTATGTAGGGGGTGGGGGTTGGGGGAAACTTTTTAAAATCTCTTACCTTGACGGAGATGCGATTTTTTTTCCCCGTACTGTATCTACGACCACACTGCGGCCTAACATCGAGGAGTTGGCGGCCTCTGCTGGAGATAGACTTCGGGAGCTCCAACTGCGGGAGCCTGTGGACTTAACACCGTGGAGCTGTGATCCCCGTCGGGGATCGACCTTGGAGCTCCTGCAGGACTTAACATCGTGGAGCTCACGGTCCATGGTTAAAGACTGACTTTGAGAACTCCAAGCCGCAGGAGCTTCGACCACCCCAATGTGGGAGCTTCAATCGCCCCGACAGTGGGAGAATAAAGAGGAAGAAGATTAGACTTTATTGCCTTCCATCACAGTGAGGAATCCACTGTGGTGGATGTTTATGTTAACTTTTATGTAGTTGTGTGTCTTATTGCTTTTTTCAGTATGGCTATATGGTAATTCGAGTTTCACTGTACCTTAATTGGCCTTTGAGACTAGTGGCATAAGTCTCCCAGTACTTGCAAGTTACCCACTTCTTCGGTTTCCTCCCACACTCCAAAGGCGCACAGTTTTGTAGGTTAATTGGCTTGGTTTAAATGTAAATTGTCTCTAGTTCGTGTAGGGGATCGCTAATGTGTGGGGATCGCTGATCGGCGCAGACTCGGTGGGCCAGAGGACCTTACCCACACATATCTCTAAAGTAAACTAAACTATTGCTACAGAGTGTACTGAATTGGAAATATAACATTTCTTCATCATCACCTGGTCAGTCCTGGAACTCCTTGCTTACACAATTATGAGAGTAAGTTTGCAGACTTTGGCTGTTCATGAAAATGGAACGTCGCCACATTCACAGGGACAGGTGGAGATGATCAACTAATATTAGCCTCGGTAGTGTTGCCCACATTCCAAGAGTGACAATTAGATGTAAAATTGTACATTACAGAATTGTACATTGCAAATGCATAATTGTCCCATCTATTTGCCAATTTATCATCTGTGATGTAATGCTTGAGTTTTGTTTATTGTCACATGTACCAAGGTGCAGTGAACAGTTTTTGTTACGTGCTAACCAGTCAGCGGAAAGACAATACACGATCACAATCAAGCCATTCACAGTGTACAGATAAATGATAAAGGGAATAACGTAAATAACGTTTAGTGCAAGATAAAGTCCAGTAAAATCTGAACAAAGATAATCCGAGGGTCACCAATGAGGTATATGGTAGCTCAGGATTGCTCCCTAGTTGTTGGTAGAATGGTTCACCATTCTACCAGGTAAAATACATTAATAAATGGTTCACCTTTATATTTAATGTATTTTTGTCTATTTTTTTACCTTACAAGGATTAAGGGGCCTCATTTAACCAACGAATAGACTTCTTTATATAAATGTTTTGACAATTTTCATCTTATGATTGGTATTATTTCTTTAAAATACTGTTTAAAAAAAATCATTATCTGTCTTTTAGTCAGTGATTGTTTTTGAAGGGGCTTGTTATCCCCTTACTGTTAATGTCTTTCCCTTCACGAGTGGGAAGGGTGTAACACATGCCCTGCCCCTGTCTTCCACCTATCCTCGCTCGTGCTAAGATATGGTTTTGAATATGTGCTACAAATAAAGATACACGCCGTGAGATGGCAATCTGCACCGCAAGTTAACAACTTGGTGTGGAAGGAAATACGTCCTGACATCTGACTCTGTTGAATACATTCATTTCAAATGATATGGGATACGTTTTGTTCTCTTTTTGTAGCTAGAATTAAATAAGGTATCTAGTCTGGCTTCTAAGCATGCATAAGCATCCATTCGAAGCATACACAGTGGTATTATCATATGGCTTTAAAACCTTTACTTTTTTCTGAATAGGATTTTGCTGCACAAGCAATTTAAACAAAATTCACCAGTCTATGAGTTATGAATGTAAACAGCAGCTATGTAACCTCATGGAAGTCCAATGGTACTGGGTGGCGCATATGTGGGCGAGGAGGAAGAAGACGGGAAGAACATTTGTTACACCCACCCTACTAGTGAAGGTAAAGTACATTAATAAAACAAGGGCACAATGCATTTAGCAAGCCTCTTCAAAAACACTCCCTCTTCTCCCCTCACCCATCAGGCAAGAGGTACAGAAGTTTGAAAGTGCATACCTCCAGATTCAGGGACAGTTTCGTCCCAGCGGTTATCAGGCAACTGAAGTATCCTATCACCAACTACAGAGTGGTCCTGACCTGCCATCTACCTTGTTGGAAGACCTTCTGACTATCTATAATCAGACTTTACTGAACTTTAAACATTATTATTCCCTTTATGTTGTACCTGTACACTGTGGATGGCTTGATTGTTATTATGTATAGTATTTCTGCTGACTGGATAGCATGGAATAAAAAAGCTTTGCAATGTACCTCAGTACATGTGACAATAAACAACTCTAGACTAATCTCTGTCTGCACGTGAACCATATCGTTCAATTCCCTGCATATCCATGTGCCCATCCAAAAATCTTTTAAATGCCACGTATCTGCCCCCACCACAACCCCTGACGGCACATTCCAGGCATCCACCACTGTGTAAACAAAAAACTAGCTCCTCTCACAGTACAGCTAAACTCTAGTCTTTGACATTTCCACCCCTGGATAAAAATGTTTTGACTACCTGTCCTATCTATGCCTCTCATAATTGTAAATACTTTTTTCAGGTTTCCCCTCAATCTCTGGCATCCCAGAGAAACATGGCAGAACAAGATTGCCACTAATATCAAAAACAATTCTGTATTCAGTTCAAAGTTCAAAGGAAAATCATGCTTGACTAATCTTCTGGAATCTTTTGAGGTTGTGACAAGTAAAATGGATGAAGAGGAGCCAGTGGATGTAGTGTATCTAGACATTCTGAAAGCCTTTGATAAGGTCCCGCACAGGAGACTGGTGACTAAAATTAAAGCACATGGTATTGGGGATAGGAAATTGGTTGGCACAAAGGAAGCAAAGAGTAGGAGTGAACGGGTCCTTTTCAGAATGGCAGGCAGAGGTGAGTGGAGTGCCGCAAGGCTCAGTGTTGGGGCCGCAACTGTTCATCATATACATGAATGATTTGGAAGAGGGAATTAGGAGCAACACTAGCAAGTTTGCAGATGTCACAAAGCTGGGTGGCAGTGTGAACTGTGAAGAGGATGTTAGGAGGTTGCAGGGTGACCTGGACAGGTTGAGTGAGTGGGCAGATGCGTGGCAGATGCAGTATAATATAGATAAATGTGAGGTTATCCACTTTGGCGGCAAAAACAAGTGGGCAGATTATTATCTCAATGGGGTTAGGTAAGGGGGAGGTACACCAGTCACTGAAAGTTGGCGTGCAGGTACAGCAGGCAGTAAAGAAAGCCAATGGAATGTTGGCCTTCATAACAAGAAGATTTCAGTATAGGAGTAAAGAGGTTCTTCTGCAGTTGTATAGGGCTCTGGTGAGACCACATCTGGAGTATTGTGTACAGTTTGGGTCTAATTTTAGGAAGGACATCCTTGTGATTGAGCAGTGCAGCATAGGTTCACGAGATTGATCCCTGGGATGGCGGGACTGTCATATGAGGAAAGATTGAAAAGTCTAGGCTTGTATTCACTGGAGTTCAGAAGGATGAGGGGATATCTTATAGAAACATATAAAATTATAAAAGGACTAGACAAGCTTGATGCAGGAAAAATGTTTCCAATGTTGGGCGAGTCCAGGACCAGGGGCTGCAGTTTTAGAATAAAGGGGAGGCCATTTAAGACTGAGGTGAGAAAAAACTTTTTCACCCAGAGAGTTGTGAATTTGTGGAATTCCCTGCCACAGAGGGCAGTGGAGGCCAAATCACTGGATGGATTTAAGAGAAAGTTAGATAGAGCTCTAGGGGCTAGTGGAGTCAAGGGATATGGGGAGAAGGCAGGGAGAAGTTATTGGTTGGGGACGATCACCCATGATCACAATGAATGACTGTGCTGGCTCGAAGGGCCGAATGGCCTCCTCCTGCACCTATTTTCTATGTTTCTAAAGTATAAATTAATGAGAAAGTGAAAATTGTTTTCACATGGCAGTAGAAGCAAAGAGGAATTGTGTACTTAAGAACATTTTTAATGCATACGTAGATAAGAGGGCAGGTAATTAGAGCTGTAGGTGGGTCATATGGACTATGAACAAAAGCAGAGATGCGTTGTGCCGAATCGCTGGTTCTATGGTCTCTCTAACTAGACTGCAGCAGAAACTAGAGGAAGTTAGAAAGATTGAAGTGGATGTTCTTGGTGAAGGCAATTATGGGACCATGAAATAAACACTGCATCAAGCAGGGTGTCAAATTAACATTGGTGGTACTGATCTTCCCACTGGAAAAACCTGAGACTTGCCCACAATTGGATTTTAATTGTAGCCTGATATCACAGAGGAAATGCAAAGGTTAGGTGAATGGTAACTGACATATCCGCATGTGCCCACAGGACTGTAGATTTGGGAATTGTGAAACCATAGTGAGGAAAGTTATGGGGGCAAGGGGAGTGGGGGGGGGGGGGGGGGGGGCAGGATGGGAAGGGGAGAAATAAGTGGGAGTTCATCATGGTGTCCTCTAGTTTCTGCTGCAGTATCCGAACACATATCTGGTTCAACATGGGATACATGGGATGTGTGAAGTCAAAATAATGAGATATGAATGTCTATTTTGTATTAGTGTGTTATATACCAGTTCCCGATGCACCATGTTGATAAAGGGGTAAAGGATGTCAAATTAGTTTATCATTGCCACGTGTACTGAGATACAGTGAAAAGCTTTTGTTGATTCACTACTGACAACAATCAAGCTGTTCACAGTGTACTGATAAAGGAGAGGGAACAACATTTTGTGCAAGATAAAGTCCAAGTAAAGATAGGTCAATGGTCTCCAATGCGGTAGATGGGAGGATACTGAAGAATTTCACGAGTAGCCATTGTATACGGTTACAGGTGGAACCATTCAATTGTCTGATTACAGCTGGGAGGAAACTGCCCCTGAATGTGGAGCTATGCATTTTGAAATCTCTGTACCTCTTGCCTGATGGAAGAGCGGGTGACTGGGATGAGACTAGTCCTTGATTATGCTAGTGGCTTTGCTGAGGCAGTGTGATGTGTAGATGGAGTTGATGAAAGGGAGATTAGTTTGCATGATGGTCTGGGTTATGTCCATGACTCTCTGCAATTTCTTGCGGCCTTCGATGGAGCTGTTCCGAAACCAGGCTGTGTCGCATCCCCTTAGAATGCTTTCGATGGCGCATCTATAGAAACTTTGAAAACCAGGGTGTAAAAGTGACAAGGGCTAGTGGAAGACTAGAGCACTGGGAAGCTTTTAAGAATCCAGCAGCAGAAAACTAAATAGCTCTTAAGGGAAAAAATGAAAATTGAGAGAAAACTTGCATTTCATATATAACAAAGAGTAAAAGTTTTTATGGATATATAAATAGTAGGATAGAGTCCAAGCTGAATGTAGGGCCTCCTAAAAAAATGGGCTGGTGAATTAATAACAGCAAACAAAGAGTTGATGTACATTTGATAATATCTCTTATGATATCTGATATTTCAAATAACATAGCAGAAAAAGAAATTTAATTGCAGGGGATAACATGTTGAAGAAACTCGAGGAGGGGAAAGGGTAAACACAGAAAGGCGCCAGGGTCCAATGAAATACACTCAAAAGTCTTAATGCAGTGGCTACAGATATAGAGGACCCATTTATTGAAATTTTTTCATAACTCTCTGAACTCATGGAGGCTACCAGAAAATTGGAAAAAGGCCTGTTCCAAGAAACCAGAAAGGATTAAGCAGGGAACTACAAGCCAGTCAATTTTATCGTTTCATAGGCAAGATGCAAAACTCAATATTCAATGAAGAAATGGCTAATCATTTAGATATAATTAAACCGAGTAAACATGGATTTATGAAAAGTAAACTGTTCAATAAATGTACTCAAACCTTTTGAGTTTGTAACAGGGAACTGATAGAGGGGAACCTGTAGCTGGAGTGTATATGTGTTTACAAAAGGCATTTGGCAAGATGCCATATAGGAATCCCAACAAGTTGTTAAGGCAAACGCATATTGGACATAATTGCCGAAGTTGTAATTTAAAATTGATTTTATTGTTACTGAGGTATTGCTAAGACTTCACTTAGAATACAATGCAACTTTGGTCCCCCTACCTGAAAAGATGGACAACAATGGAGGCTGTACAAGGGAGATACTCCAGTTAATTTATGGGACGACAGTGCTGTCAGACCTAGAGAGGTCAAACAGTTTAGGGCTTTATTCCTTGAAATTTAGAAAATGAGGGGTGACCTTAATCAAATACATCCTCAGGGTACTTGACCATTGGAATGTTTTCACTTGCAAGAATATCTCAGATAAGAGGACAGAATTACAAGAGGGCTGTCTTTTAAAATTGAGGCACGTAGAATTTTCTTCTCGCAGAAGATAGCAAATCTCTGGAATTCCCAGTCCCAACAGGTAGTAAAAGCTGAATCATTATAATTTAAAGTGGAGGTGGATAAATGTTTGATAAATCAGTGTATAAAGAAATGGTGCAGACATTGAGGTCAGCGCAGATTAGCCATTACACTAAATGATAGATTTGATGGCCTAATCTTTCTCCTACTTTCTTGTTTTCTTGTGATCCCTCCCCCCCCCAAAAAAAAAACAGCACGACAGGTATAGATTAAGATTTTGAAGTTAACTTTTATTATTTTTTAAAACAACTAGGTTGAATGTCATTGTCCTTGCATAAGAAATAAACTTTTTCTTTTAAAGGGAGCACAATTTCTGTAAGATTATGAATCTGCCCTGATAAGATTGATGGTGAAAATGACCAGTCAAAAAATAAAAAACTCAGATGATCAGACTTTAGAGAACATGTTCACAGAAGTTCCCAGGACAGTACGTCAGACATCTTATTTCCACTGAGTAAAAAACAGCAAAGTTCACATTTATAGAAATGACAGGACCAAAAAAAAAGTAAATCAGGAAAAAAACCTTTAGAAAAATATGCAAGAACCAGAGAATCTCCTATTATCACAGTGGATATTTCTTCCTTCACTCTTCCCTCTGAAGTGTGCAATTTATGTCTATGTGGGCAATCTTGCCAAAGCTAATCCTACATTATCTAAAATTCACTAGTTCCCAACAACCTGCGTTTTTCTTTGACTGTACGGGAGCACTGGTGATTTATCACCATTGCCAGCTGCACCAGGTACCACTACCACCCCCTACCAAATCCACCACTGCTCCTGCCCCCGACTTTCAAAAGCTCAAACACAATCTCATTGCAAAACCACTTCTGTCATAAGTCGAATGGCTTATCACAGAATGGGAATATCATTTTATAACACCCCCTGTATGTATTGCTCCATTCCAGGCATCGGAATATTTAAGTTAAAAATATTTTTTTTCACCTATGCTATAGTGACTGCAGGCAATCCAAATATATTTGGGAACTGTGTATTGTCATGTTTTGGAAACTATTTGCATCCAGAATGACTGTAACCACAGAAAAACTCAAGCAGACAGTTGGGATAAAGTGTTTTTAGAGCTTTGTGTAGATATCTTGACCAATGAAATGTTTCAGAAGTATAGCAGTTAATTACTAGTGCTTATTTTGCAATGTTAATATTGTAATTAATGCAAAATATCAGCAATTTCCTTCTCTCTTCAAGGCCATGACTCATCCTGAATTAAACAACCACCTATTTCTTTAAACGTCCAGTTTAAACATGTCTGGTGGGTGATTCACCAATGAACGTCACAGGTGAGCCTAATCTGGATTTCCAGGGATTACTGATGAATAGGTCAGCAATAGTACACAGAGCCATCCAGCTGGTTTCCCCATTTCCCCAAATGTGAAATATTGTCAGCTCCTAATGGTATCTTAGTTCAACTGGCATGATCTTGTCTCTTTCTAATCTGCATGGCCAATAGCCACTAAAACATCACTGGGGCATTCTGCTGCAGATAATCTATCTAATCAGATGTGTAGGTAAGTGAATTACTTTTACATAAAAATGCATTGAATGCATCATGTACACACACTTACACACAACGCTTTTAAGAATAATAACATAAAAGTGCAAATCAGAAATAAGATACAGGTTAATAAATGGAAACATGGAAAAGCCAGAAATTGCACAGATGAGCACACAGATCCTTAAATTGAATTGGGGAGCATCTAGTCATCTCTATATATTGTTTACATAGTAACAATCTCACACCTCCTCCTTGCATCTAGACAAAAACAAACAAAATAACATTATCACAAATACTGTGGATACAAACAAACTGGAATTTGCATAGCAAGTTTCATGGGTCAGGCTTCAAATTCTGGATAAATTCAGATTTTCATATGTTAGTAGTGAGGAATATGGAGAGTGTAGACTGTAATCCAGCACCATTCAGAACATAATGATGTAGCTCAGGCCAGTGACCCAACCTAGTATGCAATTCCTTAGTCGCTACCTTACTCAGCAGAAATCAGTCCATTAATGTTTTTCCATAGGCAAGAAAGAACCAAGCGGAATAAACACAAGACCTCTGAAGAACTGCCAGGTTTCTATAAAATTATGAATATTCTACATGAGGATTTACTCACAACATACCAAAATTCTCATTCATAAAGTTCCGGTAATTGTGTTCAGAAGTGAGTGAAAATGATGCTTTGCAGAATACTGTATTGTTATTCATTAATAAATGTTATTTAAGTGCCTTATAAAACTAAAATTTATTTTTTCCTTGGCCAATTCATTGTTATTTATTTTCCCCACAGTACAATGCTCAGAATATATAGATATAATTAAACAGTGTATAACTTTGACTTATTACAGTGCCAAATAAACACTCTGAACCTTAAGATTTTCTTCCACCTCCAATGAATGGTATTAACAAGTGGTAAATGCAGCATTTTGTTAAAACTTTTGCAAGTGCAAGACTGTACAAATATATAGGTTACATTCAGGCCACAGCATCAATTAGCTGGTGTTCTTTTAAAAAACTGATAAACTAAACGTAGTTAAAACATAGTATCATTCCCAAAGGGATTTCATCGCAAATTGTACATGGAAGTGTTTGGCCAATTTAAAAAAATAATATCCTGAATAGTAAGATTTTTAAGTGACAATATTTGCTAAGATCAACCTCTACCAGAATGCTGCAGACTGCACAACCTTCATACAAATGAAGATGGGGAAACAGAATGTTTAAATTAACAAGTTAGAGCTTCATACAAAATTCGCACCACTTTTCTGAAAAGGGCTCTCACAGTGGTCATCTGCTGAGATGCTGAAATCGCCTAAATTTGAGTCCCAATTTTACAAATCTGTGATGATAAAGAAATTCTAACTTAAGAATATTGACCAAAAATGTAAATAATCTGAGCTGAAGTGTTAATTATGCAACGCAATTTTTAGATTTCTGAGTATATAGTGGCCAAAACCAATCAGTATGTACACACTTCCTACTGAAGGACAGCAGTTTGTAAATAATTTTCACATTATCATCATCTCAGAATTGATGCTGACTGTACACTGACCTAGTTGAATGTTGCAAGTAAAGGTTGTTTGTGGATAACCTAATCCAACAACAGGAACATTAATTCAAGTAGCCAATCAATGAAGCAAAGATTAAAAAAACTAAATATTGCTTTCCCTTACAGAACAACTTTATTTTGGAATAGTGCACGGTATAGTGCACCGTTATATAACCACGTAGCTGATATGCTGCACTATTAAAAATAACTTTCGGCAACTACTTGGCCAGATTTATGAAGGTTACTGTAGTTGAAAATAAGTATTCTTACTTATCTTATTTTTGTAATATTAAAAATTTACAAATGCGTTTACAGGAGTTAATGAAATAATCTTGTGAATGTTGCTAAGGCGATTCAGCACAAAAAAGGGCTACATTTCTGAGACATATCAGCACTCCTTTGGAAAAAGGTCACTGTCATCTCTGGTCTGCCTCATTTTCTTTGGACATTAAGGTTGCACCCTGAAATAGTTTTCCACAGTTTTGAGCCCTAATTTCACTATTACTAATAATGCCACAGCGGCATTTATTTTCCAAGTCATGTATTTTTACAATGACCTTCAAATTCAAACCTCTGACTTTAATTTTATTAATAAATAATGGTAAGGCAAAGATTAGCTCTTTGTTTTCCATTATCAAGTGAAGCTAATAAACCAAAAACAAAACACAGCAACATATGTTAAACACCTTTAAGTAATTTAAAAAAACACAATTTTCAAAACATTAATCGTATCCTTCAAGATGAATTGTACTTTTTATATTGTAAAGAACTAAAGATAAGTTGTCATCTACAAGTGTAATGAAAATAATTTACAAGACAATATTACAACAAAAACAGCTTTTCATTCAAAATATATTTCATATTAGAAGCTTCAAGTATGATAACAAAAACGTGACACTTAAGAAAAAAATTAATATGAAGCAATACATAATGGATGTGTTCCAGTTTAAACTGTCCATTTTGAAGAGAATTGGAGCAGAAGGGCCCACACTGAAGACTAGTCAATGACCCTGAAAAATACCGACAAAGAATATATTGCTCTAAAGGCAATTTGGCTCAACTCAAGTATAATAAATTAAATATATTTTTGTAAATGAAACAAATTATATTCAAAATGTTCCTATTCTGGAATGCTTCATTAAATGAAATTTGTTGCAGCTAAACATGCCACAAGTTTTTACATACCCTGCTATATGACCATAATGCATTAAATTTCGTACAATAATAAATTTGCAAATGTCAATTAAAAAATGGATCCCATAACTCTTATTGCACAGATTTCTTTGTTTTAAGTCTCCAAACATGCATCAGTATCTATTTATTGCACAATATAGGAGGGCTTCAAACCTTCTCACAAGGTATCTCCTCACAAAAAAAACTAAAGAGATGGGTTATTGTTAAAATATTTCTTCCTAAGTGCTGCATTAATACTGTTTATAAACCAAATAGGTTCAGTTGCAGGGACTTAACCAGCTATCAGCATGTGCCCAGATGTACACCAGTAGAAATGCAGTGAAGGAAGTAGTCTTCAGTGCCTGTCGGCAAGTTCCTGTTAAAGTTTGAAGATTGACTGATCAAAGTGCTTTTGGACTCAGCAGTACTTTTTTCCTCTACTAAATCAAGATTCTGAACCATCAACATGTATCATCTGTAAAAAAAAAAAGATCCAAATAAGAATACAGTGCTGAAACAGTGCTGGTATGCAATATTCTCAGTCATGTAAAAAATGTCATGGAGGATGCAAAGGTTGGACAAGTCTCATGAACCTATAATGAACAAAAAATTGGAGTGCTATAAGCTGACAGTTATTAGAAACAGGTCAAGCAAGGTAGAACGGCAAGATACATTAAAGATGTGTGATCTTCATTTGTGACCAACTTCTAAATGATTTGGCCTTTATGGCACTGAATTTTAATATACAAACACCTTTCATCACAATATTTGCCTGTTTTCAAGAGTCAGGGGTATTTTATTATCATGTCCCAGAAAAAACAATGCAATTCTTACCTGCAGCAGCACAACAGAATATATAAACAGAGTACACTGTAAATTGTATAATAAATAAGAAAATATATACACACACAAATACATGCACATAAAAAACTAACAATAATAGTGCAAAAAGACAAAACCCATGCCCCTACGTCTATGTAGTTCAGAGCTTATTGGAGGTTATAGATAACATATTGCACTAAATTGTTTTTCATAGTATAGCACTGAAAAAAAATTTACATTAATCAAAATGTTACAGGAGTTATAAAAGCAGATTGCATTATCAATGCTCATTAACTTTAAATTAACAGATGTTTTGAACAGTTCCTAAGAAATGGGAGAACCTATCACATTACACCATAAGTATTGAGCTCAGCAATGGATAACAATGTTCGTAATGATTGCAAATTCACTGGTCCACTGCAACCTGTATATTCATCTTAAACATGTTTGTCTGACAAGAGGGAAGAAATTGGCTCTTAGTGACTCATTGTAAAAATGTATTGTAAATTTTTAACTGAGAAATCCACTGTTATTGGAGGCATAACTGCTGTCTGAATGATATTTGCTGGTACCAGAGGCTCACACATAATTCATTTGAAAGGGTTTCACTGAATGTACCAAACTGATAGTCATGTTTTCCACTGGTAGATTTTAAATTTGGTTCCCTTTTTTCAGACTTAATGCTCAGTGATTGATCTCAGCAAACCAATAGAGGGAGCAATTACATCTGGATAAAGGATTGCCCCAATATAAAACTAAAACCTATCCCGCTTTGAACAAAGAAGATTCAGAACTAAAACATGAGAAGACTGAAACTATAGATATTCCATATTTGCATTTTTTACAACTACAGGAGGCAAAGCCAATAATAAACAATTCAACCCAATGCATATTGATTTAAATATGGATTGAGGTAATTGATCCAACTCAATGTGGTGAACTCGCTATACTTTGCACCAACAACCCTGTGCAAAGTCATTAATATTGGAACGCTTTCTATTTCCCTTGTTCAATTTCCTTTAGGTATATTGTGTGTTCCATCCCATCTTTGAAGTCGAGTTTTCTATGATCCTCCCAACTCCAGTCCATACATTATCTTTCTCAAAAAAGTAGCTCCTCATCCATTCTGATTAAATTTGCTGTATGTGCCCTCCAAATTCCCTCTAAACATACTCCATCTGAAACCTTATCACACTCTCAGTATTCATCACATGTCCCCTCTTCAGTTTTAGTTATTGATAAGTTTGTCTTCAACCTATTCCACTGTACTACAATCATCCAAACTCACATTTTCCTGTGTTCAACCCAGGAAAATGAGTAATCTAAACAATTTACACTGTTCTGAACTGCCTCATTTGATTTACCAGGCGACATGACAATTAATCATCCTTTCCATTGGCAACTTGACCACTTGCTGCAAACTGGTTACTTTATTTGGGATGGCTGCCATACTTCCTTCCTTCCCATGAAAGGGAGATCACCTTAGAAAACAAAGATAATTAACGATTTTTTTAAGCCATTATCAACAAACCTGGCACCTCATCAGACTCCACATTTTATCATGTGCAAGGACCTGGAATTTCTTGGTCACAAGGGTAAAGAGCGTTGCTTGAGTTGCTTCTGCAGCTTAAATTTTTTCTTTTGCTGCTCAAAAAAAGGATGTCTCCTCTGTGGGTTATTTTTCATTGCAACTATTGCCCATTTTCTTGTGGCATTCCTTCCATATCAGCTTAGGCCTTCAGTCTCTCAATTTCCCATAACCTCACAAAAATAAATTCTCTGCAAGCTCTCTTTCTTCAAAGTTCCTGAAAATTTAAGGGCATGAACCTGTTCATCTTTCCTAAAGCACACTTTCAATCTTTCTAAATGGGATTTCATCCTGCCACAACAGTGAAATAATCCTTGTCATCATGCACATTACATCCCATGATACTAATCTAAACTCAATTGAACCTATTGCTCTAATCATAGAGCATCTTTGGCAAAGATGTCTTTAACTAAAGAGTCTTGAAAATTGGTTCCAAATTTACAATACTCTGGAAAATATGCATTTTAATTTCACAACCAAATACCCAGACAAATTTTAACATGAATGCTCTGGATGCCACACCAAATATTTTTCAACATTTACCCTCTCAGATTCATTTATTATTTAAAAAATCTCAAATCAATACATCATCCCCAATTCAATACACCAATACAAATCCTACATCTTCATTGTTTAACCCTTTATTTTCTGGTGATATTGTGGTGAATAGATACCATCATCTGTCTATGGACAACATATATTCAACATGAAGATAGACACAAAAAGCTGGAGTAACTCAGCGGGACAGTGAGACCAGACCTGGAGTATTGTGAGCAGTTTTGGTCCCCTAATTTGAGGAAGGACATTCTCGCTATTGAGGGACAAGGTTAATTCCCGGGATGGCGAGACTGTCATATGCTGAAAGAATGGAGCAGCTGGGCTTGTACACTCTGGAGTTTAGAAGGATGAGAGGATATCTCATTGAAACATATAAGATTGTTAAGGGCCTGGCACACTAGAGGCAGGAAACATGTTCGCGATGTTGGGGGAGTTCAGAACCAGGGGCCACAGTTTAAGAATAAGCCATTTAGAACGGAGACGAGGAAACACTTTTTCTCACAGAGAGTGGTGAGTCTGTGGAATTCTCTGCCTCAGAGGACGGTGGAGGCAGGTTCTCTGGATGTTTTCAAGAGAAAGCTAGATAGGGCTCTTAAAAACAGCGGAGTCAGGGGATATGGGGAGAAGGCAGGAACGGGGTACTGATTGGGGATGATCAGCCATGATCACATTGAATGGCGGTGTTGGCTCGAAGGGCCAAATGGCCTACTCCTGCACCCATTGTCTATTGACAGGCAACATCTCTGGAGAGAAGGAATGGGTGACGTTTCGGGCCAAGACCGTTTTTTGTGTCTATCTTCAGTTTAAACCAGCCTATGAGTTCCTTCTTACACATTTTGCCTGCTCTACTGCAAAATCTCTTGAAGGTATGTCTCCGGCGAGAGTTCTCCCCTGCTGCTCCCCTGTGTGATTCCTCCTGTTCTCCGACCACGTTTTAAACCAGACTCGCTACCACAGCCACGTGTGTTTTCTCGGTGCTTGCCTGCGCCTCCATCTACCTCGTGGATTCCAGCTCCGGTTCCAGACATCCAGGTTCGGACCCAACCCGGATTACAGGCACCGACCAACAGTCGATCTGCCGCTTTACGCAACAGTTCTCCTTTTTAGTGCCCTGCTTTCCACACCAGCTGCAATGTACCCGTACCAGCAGGCCCTCGCTCTGACTCTCCCGCAGCTCCGGGCCCCACATACCCACACCTGCAATGGACCTCAACTTTACTTCATTCGACGTCAGAAGGGTCGTGACCCATTCCTCCTCTCCAGAGGTGCTGCCTGTCCCACTGAGTTATTCCAGCATTTTGTGTCTATCTCCGGTTTAAACCAGCTTCTGCAGTTCCTTCTTACATACATGCTTCAGTGTCAAAAACTGAAAAAGTTGCTTGTGATGAATAAATGGAAGCTTTCTAACTCCACAATACAATTCAGTTTTTGATCCAATTGGTCCCAAGTATAGAATTCAGCCTCTTCACATTGTTTTACCTTGTGCCACCACATTTAAACAAACGCAATGAAAAATGTGCTTCATATTTAACATTTCAGCTGCTTTTAATTCAAAAACACACATTACTAAATGTGTCTTATTTTATATCGAATACACTGATACCCTACTTAATGCTATGCTGCTAAGCAATGATTTGTTATTGCACTCTTGCCCTGAAGTCCAAATATTAACAAATATACATTGCGGTACTTAAATAAAAGACATCCACTCGGGCAATGTGTTGTCCTAGTCAGGGACTGTGAACCTGATGAAATGGCGCCAAACATGGCCGCACCGGCATTATATGCAAAATGAATTTTACTATGTAATGTTTAATTGCATATGTGACAATAAATATCCATTGAACCGAACAGATACAAACCCTTGTTCCTTACTGACAGTCCCTTAGCAATGTAATGATGGGTGGTTCAATGTCGAGTGAAGCACCAAGGCAATGTGCAGAGGCTGCTGTAAGGACTGATGTTAAGTCAGCAGCTAGATATGGCCCTAAGGCTGCACACTAACTGGTAGAGTGACTATACGTACTACTGGGCTCAAGTGTTACCTGCAAGGCCCGGTGTTGGCCAGGCTGAGGTGAGCAGCACAGCATCAAGAATTGAGGCATAGTGCTATAAACTGCCTGGCATGGGGAATGCGGCCACTGCAAGAGACCAGCAGTAGATGCTCCACGTTGCCTCCCCATCCCTCTTTTGCTTTGCTCATGGCAGCCTGGAAATTTCTATATGGTTGCTTTAATGATAATTGCTTGTTGTCAAGTTTGGTATCAAAGGGGAGGAGAGTTGTGTAGCCATGCAAAGAGAGGAAGAGTAGGCATTTTCCATCATATCCAACAAGAGGTAATGCGACTGCAGAATCCAGGTACAGTCAACACCTGGAAAAATCACCGCCAAGCAAGTTCCATCCAGGATGGAGCCCAGAGGCCCACATCCCAGTAACAAGCAGATGTACACATTACTCTAGTCTGCCCAACACCAATTCAAGGGCAAGCCCTGCACATTACCTTGGGTGGCTCACTCCACATCAAGTGGCAATGAGAACATTTTCACTGCTTCATGGCTGTGCAAGCAAGAGGGGAGAACTATGCCCTCAACTGGGTTTCAGGTACAGCAGCCCATGGCAGAAAGGCAGGAGTTCATCCCAGGTTCCCAACAGAATAACCCAATCAGTGATGCATCTCTATTCGTAAAATGTAAATTACCTTTCAGCACTCATTCCACTATGGTTTTCATTTCTGAAAACACATTCTGAATGCTTATGATAACGAACTCATTATTTAATGTTTTAAACTTTGACCAGTAATTCTAAACAAACACTATATAAATCTAAACCTACCATGATACCACCATTTTGTTTTCTTTGGATTTTTATTACACGTCCTTACATAAAATGAATTATCAGGAGGCCGCCTCTGAAATAAAGCAAACAAATTTAAATAATTAACAATAATGCACACAGATAATTCATTTTATACATCTGAACAATTCGCCCCAGGACTCTGAAATAATTGTCACGATAAAAGAACAATTTTCCACCTCAGCTTTACGACACTTTCAGTATTTGTACCATACTGACCAAAGTGGCTCCAGTTCAATTTACTGTCCAAGTCAGCTGACCTCTGCCATCCACTCCAGCAGCAATGAAATTATTTTAATTGTTTTATGGTTAAACAAAATGTTTAGTCATAGATCACGGAAACAAGCCCTTCAGTCCAACTCGTCCGTGTCACCCAAGATGCCTCAGCTAAGCTGCTTCCAATGCCCACATCTCTTTACACCTTTACTAACCATGAACCAGCCCTAGTGTATTTTAAAGGCTGTGACAGTACCGGTCTCAACTAGTTTCTCTGGCAGCTCATTCCACATACATAGCACACTCTGAGTGATGAAGTTGCCCCACGGGTTCCAATTAAATCTTACCCCTTTCATCTTAAGCCTATATATGGTGCTTGATTCCACTACCTGGGTAAAACACTGTGCAGTCACCCTATCTACCCCAATCATGATTTTATATATCTCCATAAGATCACCCCTCAGTCCACTGCTGAATAAAGTTAAAGTTAAAGTTAATCTCACGGTACGAGTTCATTCCAAGAGTTCTCCCGAGTTTGCCCTGATTCGAACTCAGATTTACGGTAATGGCCACTCGTCGGTACTCGGGGCTCTCGTGGACATTTTTCATCATGTTGAAAAATCTTCACGAGTCTTCCCGTGCTTACCTGCCGCTAACGAGTCTTCTCGAGTACCTGCCGTTAGCGCCAAGAGATGTCCCCGAGCTCCAACGTACCTGCTACGATCATTCTCTGTGCTTACCACGAGATTGATTGTTTTTAAACTCGGGAGAGGGCTTGGAATGAACTCGCACCGTGGGACATGGCTACTAGCTTGCCCAACCTTTCCCTCTAGTCCAGGAATCATTCTCATAAATCTTCGCTCCTCTCGTTCCAGCTTAATGACATCCTTCAATAGTCAGGGGATTGAGTAAAGAGGATGGAACGTTGTTATCTGCTCTATAACATTCCCTGGGCCTCATTGTGAAGGTCCTGCCCTGGCTTGATTTCCCAAAATGCAACACCTTGCACTTATCTGCATTAAAGCATTCTTCGACACGTTAGCCCAGCTGATCCAAGAGCCTGCGGTGTAATTAGGTATGATAATCATCAAAATAGAAGTGCTTTAATGCAAGGAAAAATATTGTTTGAATAAGGTTATGTTAATAAGTTTTATATTCAAAATATTAGTGTTTCATATGAAACATTTCTAGAGTCAAAACTCGTGACCCATTTCTGCATTTGACTCGTATAGCATTAATGTGAACTTCCTGTTCAATCAAAGTCCTGCACTTTTTGAATTCTATACTCCTTTGAATTTGGCATTCCTTTTTGAATTCAAACTTTTTGTGGATCTAATTATTTTTCCACGTACTAGCTGAACTTTACATTTATTTCCGGTTAGCAAAAACCAAATGGAATCACATAGTCCAAGAAGTCACAAGAGAGTGCAGATGCTGGAATCGGTAGAAAAAGCTAGAGAGCAGCTGGAGGTACTCAGCAGATCAGGCAGCATATGTGGAAGGAAATGGATAGTCAACGTTTCGGGTCAAGACCTTTCTCTGGACTGAAAGATTAGAGGGCAAGTAGCCAGTATAAAGAGTTGGGGAGAGTGGGCAAGAGCTAGCAAGCGAGTTGGATTTGGTTGAGGAGCGGTTTATCGGGAGATAATAAATCAGGTGGGGGAGGGAAGGTGGTGATCGCAACAGATGTTGGCAGATGATAAGTAGAGAACAGAAGGCTAGACTGGTGATTAATTGTATCTCATGGAAGAGGGCACAGTGAACCGTATTAATTAAGTCTGAAATAATGTCATCATTTCAAATAATGAACCCGACTAACACTTCCTCCCAAAAGCAGGTCAGATAAAATCTTCACACTATTACACCATACTCAAAAGGCAAACCAAAACCAAGCAAGAACAAAACTCTCATCTTAGGCCACTCAAAAAGAAACCTGATCATCACTCCTCACAATGGAAAGACCGATAAAGCTTTATCCATTGAGTAAACAGGAATAAATATGAAAACATTGAACTTTCTATTTTCCCCACGCTATCGAGCCAGTCACCACCAAATCAGATGGTACATTCCATCACCTGTGCAAAGAAAACTCTAATGGGCCTGTCCCACTTAGGCGATTTTTCAGGCGACTGCCGACGACTGTCAAGTTGCCGGCAGTCACCTGAAAAACCAGCAACTGGAACGGTGACTGTCAGAGTGGAACACACACACACACCGCAAACGCGGGGGCCAGGGCAAGCGGGGGGAGCGCTGTCTGAAATTCACACAGTGCAAAGCCAAGGTGATACAGACACACACCGCGATGAACAGGAAGGTTGGCGCTGTAATTATGACGGCTAGCACAGTGTATGGTAAGTCCTTTAAAAGAGGGGGGGGAGGGGGGAGAGAGGGAGAGGAGGAGGGAGAAGGAGCGGAAACAATTTTAAGATGCCAGACAACTTTTAAGCTAGAGATACACAGCTGTGAAGTTCGGCGGACATTTAACATTACCGATCGGTTATCCTTGGCTCTGAAAACTACTGCTTACATTTTTTCCCCCAATGAAATTCACCGACCAGCACCGGCTACAACCTACGAGAACCTTTGACCTCCTGGCAACCCACTAGGACCTCCTAGCAACCCACCTATGGAACGAGAATTCTCGCTACTCTCCATGGCGGCTTCATTCTAGTCGCCGCTAATTTTTCAACATTATGAAAAATTCACGGCGACCATAATGAGGCCGCGACTAGTTCCCAGAATGTGAGAACTCCACATGACCATGAAGGCGACTCCCCAGCAACCATCTGCGACCATGTGGCGACTGCATAGTCTCCTGCAGTCACCTAAGAGGGACAGGCCCATAAAGATCCCAACTAAACATCCCACTCCTTACCTTAAATAGATGCTCCTTGGTTTTAGACACCTCCGGTATAAGTAAACAAATCTCTCCACCTATTCTATCAGATTATTAAATCTCCATCATCTGAAGTGCTTCATTCCAGGTACCATCCTGGTGAATCAACTTTGCACCCTCATCTCACCAGTGCAATTACATCCCTCCAGCAGTGTGGCAATCAGAGCAGCTCTTGGTACTCCAAGCTGTGGCCTAAATAATATTTCATCGAGTGGTACCACAAATTCCCAGCTCTTATGTACTCTGTACTCTGTCAATTGTACTCTGATGTACTAACTAATGAAAATGGGTATCCCATATTTTACTTCATTGTTCTGTGCTGTCACCTTTAGGGATCCTTGGGATCAAGTCATATGTTGCCACCAATAAACCAATTGCTTTGATTCATCTGTCCCAGTAAATCTCCTTAGAAATCAGAATAGGCAAGTTGCATCTTCTACTTCCCTCCCCATCAAGTAAAATCAGTTATATCTTTTCTCCACTCCCTCCCTCCTCAAACTGACCTAAGAAAAGATTAAAAAAGGCCCAATGATCACGTTCTGTGGCATAAATTTTCTCATACTACGATCACATCCCTCCTTCCTCCACAACCTCCATCCCCTATTTGCTCAACATATTAAAAATCTCTCATCATCAAATCCAACCTCATCGATTTTGGTCTCCCTTCCCAACCACGCTAAAAAGCCTCTTTTCCACATGCACACAAAGGGTGACTACTTCCCCTTCGACAGAAAATGTTCATACACTTTGAAATTCAATCGCTGTGGTATTAATGAAACAATATTGCCCTTTTAGTACAGAGTTTGCACATTTTACAAAATAGCTTTTTCAAACAAAAAATCTATTTTACAAAGAAAAACACAACCCTGGGATCAAGTCCAATAATGATAACAGCCTATGGTAAAGAGTACAATACAGATTATTAACCATTAAATGATTACATGCTGGATATTCTGCAACCTATATATACACTCTACAAATGTCAATTCAACTTGTTGAATAGCTGCTGGATAGACTATGGCTAAGCTAATATACATATACATACATCACAAATTTACCATGCTCATTCCTTCATCTTTATTTTCAACAAGTCTAGATAGTAATATTTATTCATATTGCTACGCCGCTAATAGTCTGTTTTCAGATTCCACTCATCCAAAGTATATATCACACTATCCCACATTAAATTCTCTTTACTAAAGTCCCCCTGTGAACCTATCTATACCCAGTTGCAAACCCCTAATGTACTCATCGCAACAGGGTCACATTAATTTCCACATCATTGACAAATTTGTACTCTGTCCCATCATCCAGATCCTTAATATATGTTGTAAATAATTGAGCACCAAGGAATTATCCTTGGGACACTCGTCTATTTATATCCTTCTAGCCCAAAAAAGATCTATTTAAAAAAAGATTCCTACTCTGTCTTCCATGCAAAAACCTGTCTTAAATCCATGCTCACACACTTCCCCATATAAATCTTGTGCACAGATCCTTTTGTGTGGTACCTTGTCAAATTCTTTCTCGGAATCCAAATGCACAACATTTGCAGGTTCCCCTCCATGACATTCACACACAACATCCTCATTGAACTCAAGCAAATGTGCTAACATGATTTGCCTTTCATAAAATCACGTTGGCTTGGCTTGATTACATTGTGCTTCCCTCAACTAGCTGTTTCTTCCTTGTAAACACCAGTATTTGACAACATATGTTATGCTAAGAGTCCTATAGTTAGCAACTTCTTGTCTTCTTTCCTTTTTGAACAATGGAATCCTATTTGGTTTTCCAATTCAGTAAATAAAGAGGATTATTTTCTGCCAAATATTCCAATCAGCTGAATAAAACATCAAAATTGTAATTATGCAGGTGGATGTCAGTGAAGCTTGTATGAAAAGGCGAAAGTACAGAAGTGGAAGAATTGTGGAATACATCCTAGTCTTACTACAAATCTTCAGGTGAACAAACTGTCACCGAAGGAGGAAATTGCAAAAATGAAATAAAACAAGGCCACACCAAGTCATGGGAAGCTTCATGGTGGATTTGCACTAAATTCCCAACAACACTGTCATTGACACTTCTACAGTGCTCTCCATAACGTTTGGGACAGACCCATCATTTATTTATTTGCCTCTGTACTCCACAATTTGAAATTTGTAATAGAAAAAAATCACATGTGGTTAAAGTGCACGTTGTCAGATTTTATTAAAGGCCATTTTTATACATTTTGGTTTCACCATGTAGAAATTACAGCTGTGTTTATACATAGTCCCCCTATTTCGGCGCACCATAATGTTTGGGACACATGGCTTCACAGGCATTTGTAATTCCTCAGGTGTGTTTAATTGCCTCCTTAATGCAGGTATAAGAGAGCTCTCAGCACCTAGTCTTTCCTCCAGTCTTTCCATCCCCTTTGGAAACTTTTATTGCTGTTTATCAACATGAGGACCAAAGTTGAGCCAATGAAAGTCAAAGAAGCCATTATGAGACTGAGAAACAAGAATAAAATTGTTAGAGACATCTGCCAAACCTTAGGCTTACCCAAATCAACTGTTTGGAACATCATGAAGAAGAAAGAGAGCACTGGTGAGCTTACTAATCACAAGATCTAAAGCATACCACCCCATCTGTGAAACACGGTGGTGGGGGTGTTATGGCCTGGGCAAGTATGGCTGCTGAAGGTGCTCGTCGGTCCGTCCATCCATCTATACATAACTAAAACTCTGATCTTGTGCTCTTCCGGTTCTGGAGTGTGGCGGCGCCTAGCGACAGCGGCTCGACTGCAGTCCCTCTATCTTTTTTTAAATTTGTCTCGTTAAATGTATGTTTTTGATTCTACTTTTATTATTTTTTAGCTGTGTATACGCGGGGGAGAAACCGTTAATCCCTTCCCTGTACAGGGACCTGACTTTTTCCCTGTTGGATCTCGGATGTCGTTGGGCCTAACATCGTGGAGCCGGATTGAACGGACGCGGGATTTACCATCGCCCGCCAGGGGCTTTAACATCGGGAGCCCCAGTCGCCTCGACATTACAGTTGGACTGCTGGATCGCGGGAGAAGAACAAAGGGAAGAGATAAGACTTTTGCCTTCCATCATAGTGAGGAGGTGTTGGAGATTTACTGTGATGGATGTTTGTGTAAATTGTGTTAAGTGTGGGTCTTGGTTTTTTTTTTGTAATGTTAAGAGTGTAGAAATGCAATTTTGTTCAAACCAAGCTGTTTGAATGACAATAAAAGGCATTCTATTCTATTCCATTCTTCCGGTTAGTGTGTTTTTTGTATTTGTGCAAAAACAGTACACAATAATGCTACGATTTTTCGCCACCTTACTCACCATTCTCCTGTGCTGCAAGTGCAACAAGGTATAAAAATATTAAAAACCACACATGCGCAGATTGGTCTCTTCTGTCAGTCAGCACCACGCAGATTGGTCTCCTCTCCTGTCAGTCAATGCCACGGTCGGGACGGCGACGCCCCTTCCTGCACAGCGGCCTCTCCCGCCTCACTCACAAACTCCTCTCTCCCCTCCTCACAGTAACTTGTCTACCATCTCCCCCACCACTGTGGCGGCCGCGTGGGGGAGGGGGGGTCAGTGGAGGTCCTGGTTCCCTCTCTCTCTCCCTCACTCACCCCCCCCCCCCCCCCCCCCCCAAGTGAATGGCTACTCCGCCACTGCGGTAACACGCCCTCACGGAGATCTTCTCCACCAGATCGTCAAAACTCGTGGTGCCCACCGTGACGAACACCGACTCCATCCCCGCCACGGCCCGGCCCAGCGGGGGCAGCGAGCAGGAAAAAGGAGAGGGAGGGATTGGGGGAGGGGAGGAGGAAAGATCCTGGGGAGGTGAGGAGGGAGAGTGAGGGATTGAGGGAGAGGAAGGGGTAGGGAGGGAGGGGAGAGAGAGGAGGGAGAGGGGGGAAAGTGGGGGAGGTGAGGAGGGAGAGTGGCGGAGGAGGTGGAATAAAGGGAGATGGGGGAGTGGAGAATAGAGGGAGAGGAGGGCTGTGGGGGAGGTCAGGAGGGATAGTGGGGGGGAGATAGGGGAGGTGAGGAGTTGGGGATAGAGGGATAGGAGGGGGATAGGCTGGGTTGGGAGAAGAGAGGAGTTATGGCGGGAGGGAGTGACTGAGGGTAGGAAAAAGGAGAGGGAGGGATTGGGGAGATGGAGAGGAGGGGAAAGAAGAGGGAGGGTGCATAGGAGGGGGAGGGAGTGTTGTGGATGAGGGGAAATTAACCGTGCCTGCGCAGTTGGGGGCTATGCGCAAGTGGTGGAATATTGCATTGTGGGAATGGGTTGCGTTGGGGGAACGGGTGAGTGGTGGAATATTGTGTTGGGGGAGCTGACCCAACGGGTCTGAACTTAGTCTAGTGTATATAAAGCTGTAATGACCTTGTGAAGCGCATTTTCATGCCTGGACACAAATAGTGGTTCCAGCCTAAATCTTATTTAAAGTGCTTGTGTCACCATTAGTGGTGGATTACACCTGCAGAATGCAAAATTATTTTATACACTTATGGAAATTGTTAAAAATGCAGTAGCTCCAACAAATTCCCACTATGGCCTTCTGCTGCTATCTTAGGGTTTAATTAAACAGCAACAAAAAAGATGCGGGGGAGGGTGGGGTAAACAGGTATGTCAACCTTAATAATGCACTTTTATGGAATACTGAAGGTTAATGTTTAGTATTTAGAAACAAGGAGATTTTAAAATTTTGTTTGAAATAATAAACCATTTAACTTAAAATAACAAAATGTCAAAAGGGATTTTTTTTTAACTTTAGATATTATATTCTGCAGAACCCACAAATTTGAAATAGAAGACGGATGATACAGAAAATTCTCAGCTAATCAATCAGCATCGATGGAGAAAGAATCAGAGAAAATGCTTCGTCAATGATATTCCATCAACATTCTACCACGGTTTTACCTAGTGTGTATATTATGTATGAAATATTACAGATTGCTATACAAAAAAATCATAAACTGTACTTTTCTCATTCATATTGCCCATTCGTTTTTTTGAGAAATAAAACACCCAGTCCTGATCCAACATCTAATTCCGGACTAGAAGCAGGGGTCCTGGGATTCTTCTCCCAAACTCCTGACATGCAGGATTCCTACGAACCCCAATAAATCCCTATAAAGCATGGCATTGGAATCAAAGAAAGGATCTTTTGAGTTGCTCAACAATGCACAGTAATCTTCAGCTGAGACACTGCAAAGTTCCATGCTGGAAAATGAGAAAGGTTTCCATCTGCAGCTCTTTTCAAATCCGCATTGAACTCCAGGTATATAATGGGTATGTCTTCAAGAAAGAGGATGTAGAAGCCTTTCTGGAAATGCATGTCTACAATAAATCAACTCTAATATCAACATTCAGAAATTTTGATTCTACAATAAGGCGCCACACATGAGATCAATACATAAAACGGAAGTACATGGTATTGATGGCTTTACACGAGCAAGGACTGAGCCTTAGTTAGCCAAGGTAAAACACTAAAAATAGACAAGTTTTTTTTCTGGTTGGGAGGTTGTGGGAAGTGGAGCACCAGAAAGGTCAGTGCTGCCAGTCCAGCTGATCACAATCTATACAATTGCCTTGTTAGAAAGAATCAAATGTATTATCAAACACTGTTGATTCAGTATTCCAGCACCAATTTCTCAAGTCAAGTCAACTTTATGTCACATACACATACAAGATGTGCAGTGAAATGAAAGAGGCAATGCCTGCAGATTGTGCAAAGACAACAGAACAGAATAGAACAGAATCAGTATTTACGTTAGAAAAAAAAGAAGAAAAAAGACACAACACAACAGTAAATTAGTACAGTAAATTAGTCCCTGGTGAGATAAGAGTTTATCCTTGCGGCCTCTGGGAAGAAACTCTGTCTCATCCTCTCTGTTTTCACAGCTTGACAGCGGAGGTGTTTGCCCGACCTTAGCAGTCCGTTGCTGGGGTCCTAGGGGTCTCCATAATGTTGCTGGCTCTGGATCTGCACATAGTGGCGCATAATTGTGAAGTGGAAGGAAAATGATACATGGTTTTCACATTTTTTTACAAATAAAAAACTGAAAGGTGTGGCATGCAAACGTATTCAGCCCCTTTTACTCTGATACCCCTAAATAAAATCCAGTGCAACCAATTGTTTTCAGAAGTCACCTAATTAGTATATAGAGTCCACTTGTGTGGAATCTAATCTCAGTATAAATAAAGCTGTCCTGTGAAGGCCTCAGAGGTTTGTTAGAGAACATTAGTGAACAAACAGCATCATGAAGCCCGAGGAACACACCAGACAGGTCAGGGATAAAGTTGTGGAGAAGTTTAAAGCAGGGTTAGGTTATAAAAGAATATCCCAAGCTTTGAACATCTCACAGAGCACTGTTCAATCCATCATCCAAAAAATGGAAAGAGTATGGGACAACTGCAAACCTACCATGACGTGGCCGTCCACCTAAACTGACAGGCCGGGCAAGGAGAGCATTGATCAGAGAAGCAGCCAAGAGGCCCATGGTAACTCTGGAGGAGCTGCAGAGATCCACAGCTCAGGTGGGAGAATCAGTCCACAGGACAACTATTAGTCGTGCACTCCACAAATCGGACCTTTATGGAAGAGTGGCAAGAAGAAAGCCATTGTTGAAACAAAGCCATAAGAAGTCCCGTTTGCAGTTTGCCACAAGCCATGTGGGGGACACAGCAAACATGTGGAGGAAGGTGCTCTGGTCTGATGAGACCAAAATTGAAGTTTTTGGCCTAAATGCAAAACACTATGTGTGGCGGAAAACTAACACTGCACATCACCCTGAACACACCATCCCCACTGTGAAACATAGTGGTGGCAGCATCATGCTGTGGGGATGCTTTTCTTCAGCAGGGACAGGGAAGCTGGTCAGAGTTGATGGGAAGATGGATGGAGCCAAATACAGGGCAATCTTGGGAGAAAACCTGTTAGAGTCTGCAAAAGACTTGAGACAGGGGCGGAGGTTCACCTTCCAACAGGACAACGACCCTAAACATACAGCCAGAGCTACAATGGAATGGTTTAGATCAAAGCGTATTCATGTGTTATAATTGCCCAGCCAAAGTCCAGATCTAAATCCAATTGAGAATCTCTGGCAAGACTTGAAAGTTGCTGTTCACAGACACTCTCCATCCAATCTGACTGAGCTTGAGCTATTTTGCAAAGAAGAATGGGCAAACATTTCAGTCTCTAGATGTGCAAAGCTGGTAGAGACATACCACAAATGACTTGCAGCTGTAATTGCAGCGAAAGGTGGTTCTACAAAGTATTGACTCAGGGGGGCTGAATACTTTTGCACGCCACACTTTTCAGTTTTTTTACTTGTAATAAAATTTGGAAACCATGTATCATTTTCCTTCCACTTCACAATTATGCACCACTTTGTGCTGGTCTATCACATAAAATCCCAATAAAATACATTGACGTTTGTGGTCGTAACGTGACAAAATGTGGACAAGTTTAAGACGTATGAATACTTTTGCAAGCCACTGTATATAGGTCCTGCAGTGGGGGGGGGGGGGGGGGGGGGGAGTGTAGCTCCCATTGTGCGTTTGGCCGAATGCACTGCTCTCTGCAAAGCCTTCCTGTCTTGGGCAGAGCTGTTCCCAAACCAGATTGTGATGTTGCCGGACAAGATGCCACTGAAGGATCCTCAGAGAGACTCTGAATTTCCTCAGCGGCCTGAGGTGGTAAAGGTGCTGCCTTGCCTTACTCCCCAGTGCGACAGTGTGAGTAGTCCATGTTAGATCCTCCAATGATGTGAACTCCCAGGTATTTAAAGCAGCTCACCCAATCTACAGTACTCTCATTTATCTCCAGTGGCGTGTACGTCCTCGGATGTTGAGCCCTTCTAAAGTCCACAATTAGTTCCTTAGTTTTAGTGACATTCGAGAGGAGGCTGTTGTTCTGACACCAGAGTGCCAGATCAGCCACTTCCTCCCGGTAGGCCTTCTCATCGTTATCGGAAATCAGGCCCACCACCACAGTATCATCAGCAAAATTGATGACGGAGTTGGAGCTGAACCTGGCCACATAGTAGGGGGCTAAGGACGCAGCCCTGGGGGATCCTGTGTTCAGGGTGAGGGGGGTTGGATGTATGTCTCCCCATCTTGACCACCTGGGGCCTGGCGGTGAGAAAGTTCAGGACCCAGGCACACAGGGGAGTGTTCAGCCCCAGTTTCAGCAGCTTCTCTGCTAGTCTGGTGGGGACTATCGTGTGGAAGGCTGAACTGAAGTCAATGAACAGCATCCTCACATAGCCCCCCTTCTGGCTGTCATGGTGGGAGAGAGCGGTGTGCAGAACCTGGGAGATCGCATCATCCGTGGATCTGTTCGGACGGTATGCGAACTGCAGCGGGTCCATGTTGCGAGGAAGATGCAGATGTGGTTCTTGATCAGCCTCTGGAAGCATTTTATGACCACCAAGGTGAGGGCCACCGGTCGGTATTCATTCAAGCAAGCTGGAGCACTCTCTACACCATTTGAAGAACTATGCTCATTAATCATGCCAGGAATGTGGAGGTCAGCAGGTGTTTTATGATCTAACTTGTTCAACCTGAGCAAATTTTGAAAATAAAATCTATTTATTTCAGTCTTGTTTGAAATAAACTTTGGGTTAAATTCCCAGCACGCAATAATGTTTACACCGTTACAATCATCCAATCATTTCAGTTTCAATGTCTTCAATTGTCACTGTAGTTCTACAAAAACTGGATGTCATCCTGGAAATGACTGAGCATCCTTGTACACCCCTGTCATTTTGTTAGTTATGTTATTTTTTTCCACCTGTCGCTGCACAGCAGTAGGAAATCTAGTCTTGCATTCATTGTTTTCAATCAAAAATTATCTCAAATCCCAATTCATCAGTCATAGTTCTTATTGACTGTTGTTATGAGTTGTTAAGCTTCTAAATCAATTCTTCCACCATCATTCTCATGTTGTGACAGCATTCTGCAATTCAGTTGGGAGGCCTGTGCGTGGAGCCTCAATGGCCGTCAAGGTCATTCTGACACAAGCAAGCCATTGCAGTCAGGGCCTTAACAATATGCATGGAGCTGACCTACCATCACTCAAATATGGCTCAAGAGTCTTCGGCGAGGAAGCTGAGGTAAGGAGGCTATATTTGATTCAAAATTTGTGATTTTTTTTTGCCCACTGAAGAAATGGCAGGAAAGTTGGTACAGTGTGTTTCCTGCAGGATGTGGGAAGTCAGGGACACTGCTGGTGCTTCTGACAACTACACCTGCAGAAATTGTGTCCCGGTGCAGCTCCTGAATTAATGTGTTGGGGAACTGGAGCAGCAGCTGGATGACCTCAGGGCAATCCGGGAAAGCAAGCATTTCCTGGACAGGACCTACAGTGAGGTTGTCACACCAAGGATACCAGAAGAGCGAAGGCGGGTGACTATGCAAAAAAAGATTAAACGTGGAGTGCAGGAGACCCTGGTGGCTGTACCTAATGAAAACAGGTACACCCTCTTGGGAGCTGTAGGGGGCAGACGACACTTCCAGTCCGAGCGGCAGACAGGTCGGTGGTTCCAATCCTCACGATGAGACGGAGAGTCAGTATGTCAAGGAGGACTCTCTTGAACTTCTACAGGCGCACAGTAGAGAGCATGCTGACCGGTTGCATCGTGGCTTGGTACGGCAACTTGGGCGTCGAGGAGCAGAAAAGGCTGCAAAAAGTTGTTAACACTGCCCAGTCCATCATCAGCTCTGACCTCCCTACCATCGAGGGGATCTATTGCAGTCGCTGCCTCAAAAAGGCTGGCAGCATCATCAAGGAAACTCTCTTGACTCGACTCGCGAGACCAACATCGGTGGAGCCATAGTGGTGGGTGACTCCATTGTCCGAGGTATGGACAAGAGATTCTGTGGTGGCAAGCGAGACTCGAGGATGGTCGGTTGCCTCCCTGGCGTCAGAGTTCACAATGTCTCGGACCGACTTCAGAACATCCTCAAGAGGAACGGTGAGCAGCTGATTGTGCATGTGTTTGAAGGTGGACAGATCTCAGGGGCCTGATCAAATATATCCGAGGACATTGCGGGAAACTAGAGATGAAATTGCGGGAGCCCTTGTTGAAATTTATGAGTCGTCCTTAAATACAGGAGAGTTGCCAGAGGATTGGAAGGTGCAAATGTTGTGCCTCTTTTCAAGAAGGGCTGCAGGGAAAATACTGGGAACTATAGGCCGGTGAGCGTAACATCTGTAGTTGAAAAGTTACTGGAAAGTATTCTGAGGAATAGGATATACAGGCATTTGGATGGGCAAGGGCTGATTTGAGACGGTCAGCATGGGTTTGTACGTGGGAGGTCGTGTCTCACAAATCTGATTGATTGTTTAGCAGATGTGAGCAAAAAGGTTGATGAGGACAGAGCTGCAGATGTTGTGTACATGGAATTTAGTAAGGCATTCGACAAGGTGCCGCATGGTAGGCTGCTCTGGAAGGTGAGATCTCATGGGATCCAAGGAGAGATAGCTGAATGGATAGCAATTAGCTCCATGGAAGGAAGCAGAGGGTGATGGTGGAAGATTGCTTCTCAGAATGGAGGCCTGTGCCTAGTGTTGTGCCACAGGGTTCAGTGCTGGGCCCTTTACTGTTTGTCATCTACATCAATGATTTGGATGAGAACATGCAGGGCAATATTTACAAGTTTGCTGATGATACAAAAGTGGGTGGTTTTGCAGATGGTGAAGAAGGTTGTGAACGATTGCAGCAGCATCTGGATCAATTGGCCAGAGGAATGATTGATGGAATTTAATACAGAGAAGTGTGAGGTGTGAATTTTGGGACATCTAACCAGGGCAGGACCCAAGCTGTAAATGGTAGGCCTATGGGTAGTGTTGGAGAGAAGAGGGATCTAGAAATACAAGTACTTGGTTCCTTGAAGGTCGAGTTGCAGGTGGATGAGGTGGTAAAAATACCTTTGGCACTTTGACCTTCATCAGTCAGAGTATTGAGTATAGAAGTTGGGAGGTCATGTTACAGTTGTACAAGACGTTGGTGAGACCGCATTTAGAATATTGTGTTCAGTTCTGGGCACCACGTTATAGGAAATATATTGTCAAGCTTGAAAGGGTTCAGAAAAGATTTACGAGGATGTTGCCAAGACTAGAGGGTGTGAGCTATAGGGAGAGATTAAGCAGGCTGGGTCTCTATTGCATGGAGCGTAGATGAGGGGAGATCTTATAGAGGTATACAAAATCATGAGAGGAATAGATCGGGTAGATACACAGAGTCTTTGACCCAGAGTAGGGGAATCGAGGACATAGGTTCAAGGTGAAGGGGAAAAGATTTAGTAGAAATCTGGAGTAACTTTTTCACACAGAGGGTGGTATGTGAATGGAACAAGCTGCCAGAGGGGGTAGTTGAGGCTGGGACTATCCCATCGTTTAAGAAACAGTTGGACAGGTACATGGATAGGACAGGTTTGGAGGGTTATGGACCAAGCGCAGGGAAGTGGGACTAGGGTAGCTGGGACATTGTTGGCGGGTGTGGGCGAGTTGGGGCGAAGGGCCTGTTTCCAAACTGTATCACTCTATGACTCTAAGTGGGCACAAACAACGTCGGGAAGCGCAGGAAGGAGGTTCTGCAACGTGAGTTTAGAGGGTTAGGTAGAAGGCTGAAAAGCAGGACTTCTAGGGTGGTTGCATCCAGAAATGCAACTTCGTGCTGGTGAGGGCGGGAACAGGGAGATAGGGGATCTATCTGAATGTGTGGCTGAAAGGCTGGTGCAGGGAGCAGGGATTTAGATGTATAGACCACTGGGATCTCTTCTGGGGTTGGGGTGACATGTAGAAAAGGGATGGGTTACACCTTAACTGGAGGGGGACCAACATTTTGGCTGGCAGGTTTGCTAGTGTTACACGGGTGGGTGTAAACTAAATAGCGAGTGGGTGGGGGTTGACAAATTGGGAGCATAAGGATGGAGTTATAGGGGAAGGGAGTACAGGAAAAGTTACGAAAGACACCCAAATTAATGGGACGGAGAGTTCAAGAAGGGATAAGAGAGTACGGTCAGGTGAAATAGGAACCGGTGTGAGAGTGGAGATGAATACCAAATTAAAAGTGTTATGTATGAATGCGCGAAGCATAAGAAATAAAGTGGATGAGCTTGAGGCTCAGTTAGAAATTGATAAATATGATGTTGTGGGAATTAGAGACATGGTTGCAAGAGGATCGGAGCTTGGGAACTGAATATTCAGGGGTATATGTTCTATTGAAAAGACAAGACAGATGGGTAGAGGGGGTGGGGTGGCTCTGTTGGTAAGGAATGAAACTCAGTCCCTTGCGAGAGGTGACATAGAATCAGAAGATGGAGAGTCATTGTGGATAGAACTGAGAAATTGTAAGGATAAAAATACCCCAATGGGAGTTATCTACAGGCCTGGGGATAGGGTGCAAGTTGCATCAGGAGTTAAAATTAGCATGCAACAAAGATAATGCTACGGTGGTTATGGGAGATTTCAACATGCAGATAGACTAGGGAAATCAAGTTGGCACAGAACCCCAAGAAAGGGAATTTGTAGAGTGCCTCTGAGATGAATTCTGAGAGCAGTATGTACTGGAGCCTACCAGTATTCTGGATTTAGTGTTGTGTAATGAACTGGATTTGATAAAGGGTACTCAAGATAAAGGAACCATTAGGAGGTTGTGACCATAATATGATACATTTTAATCTGCAATTTGAGGGGGAGAAGGTAAAACCAGAAGTGTCAGTTTTGCAGTTGAACAAAGGGGACTATGTTAGCATGAGGGAGGAGCTGGTCAAAGTTGACTGGAAAGGGGCCTAGCAGGAATGACAGTGGAACAGCAATGGCAGGTGTGTCTGGGAATAATCCAGAAGATGCAGGATCATTTCATTCCAAAGAGGGAGAAAGATTCTAAGGGGAGTAAGAGGTGACCGTGGCTTACAAGGGAAGTCAAGGACAGTATAAAAATAAAAGAGACCTATAACATAGCAAAGATGAGTGGGAAGCCAGAGCAGTGGGCAACTTTTAAAGAACAACAGAAGATAACTAAAAAGGTAATACGGGGAGAAAAGATAAAGTATGAAGGTAATCTAGCTAAGAATATAAAGGATAGTAAAAGCTTCTTTAGGTACGTGAAGAGGAAAAAAATAGTTAAGACCAACGTTGGACCCTTGAAGACTGAAAAGGGTGAATTTATTATGGGGAACAAGGGAATGGCAGATGTTGAACAGGCACTTTGTATCCATCTTCACTAACGAAGACAAACAATCTCCCAAATGTACTGGTGGACAGAGGACCTAGGGTGTCAGAGGAACTGAAGGAAATGGTGTTGGGTAGACTGAAGGGACTGGTGGCTGATAAATCCCCAGGGCATGATGGACTGCATTCCAGGGTACTCAAGGAGTTGGCTCTAGAAATCGTGGACGCATTGGTGATCATATTCCAATGTCCTATAGTTGCTGCATCAGTTCCTGTGGATTGGAGGGTAGCTAATGTTATCCCACTTTTCAAGAAAGGAGGGAGAGTGAAAGCATGGAATTATAGACCAGTTAGCCTGACATCGGTGGTGGGGAAGATGCTGGAGTCGATTATCAAAGATATAATAGGATACCATTTGGCTAGCAGTAACAGGATCGGTCCAAGTCAGCATGGATTTACGATGGGGAAATCATGCTTGACAAATCTTTTAGAATTTTTTTGAGGATGTAACATGTAAAATGGACAAGGGAGAGCCAATAGATGTAGAGTACCGGGACTTTCAGAAAGCCTTTGATAAGGTCCCACACTGGGGATTAGTGGGCCAAATTAGAGCACATGGTATTGGGAGTAGGGTATTGACATGGATAGAAAATTGGTTGGCAGACAGGAAACAAAGAGTAGGAATTAACGGGTCACTTTCAGAATGGCAGGCAGTGACTAGTGGGGTGCCGCAAGGCTTGGTGCTGGAATCGCAGTTAATTACAAGAAACATCAATGATTTAGATGAAGGAATTAAAAGTAACATTAGCAAATTTGCAGATGACACAAAGTTGGGTGGCAGTGTGAACTGTGAAGATGATGCTATGAGGATGCAGGGTGAATTGGACAGGTTGGGTGAGTGGGCAGATGCATGGCGGATGCAGTATAATGTGGATAAATGTGAGATTATCTACTTTGGAGGCAAGAACAGGAAGGCAGATTAATATCTGAATGGTGTCAGGTTAGGAAAAGGGGAAGTACAACGAGACCTGGGTGTCCTTGTACATCAGTCACTGAAAGTTAGCGTACAGGTACAACAGGCAGTGAAGAAAGCTAATGTCATGTTGGCCTTCATAACAAGAGGAGTTGAGTGTTGGAGCAAAGAGGTCCTTCTGCTGTTGTACAGGGCTCTGGTGAGACCACGTCTGGAGTATTGTGTGCAGTTTTGGTCTCCTAATTTGAGGAAGGACATTCTTGCTATTGAGGGAGTGCAGCGTAGGTTCACAAGGTTAATTCCCGGGATGGCGGGACTGTCATATGATGAAAGAATGATGCAACTGGGCTTGTATTCACTGGAATTTAGAAGGATGAGGGGGAATCTTATAGAAACATATCAAATTATTATATGCAGGAAACATGTTCCTGATGTTGGGGGAGTCCAGAACCAGGGGCCACAGTTGAAGAATTTAGAACTGAGATGAGAAAAAAACGTTTTCATACAGAGAGTTGTGAGTTTGTGGAATTATCTGCCTCAGAAGGCAGTGGAGGCCGATTCACTGGATGCATTCAAAAAATAGTTGGAGCTCTTAAGGCTAGTGGGTATGGGGAGAAGGCAGGAACGGGGTACTGATTGTGGATGATCAGCCATGATCACATTGAATGGCGGTGCTGGCTCGAAGGGCCAAATGGCCTACTCCTGCACCAATTGTCTATATAAATATGAGCAGATATTTGCCATAGGTGACATGTTAAGGCAGCTTTGCCAATTAAGTGGAATTCTGTCAACCCAGCACACTTGCAACTTTGTTAGTGCAGATTTAGCAAATATCCTGGACTACTGAATTTAATCAAATTAATACCCCACCATATTTTTAATTCTTCTTAAAAAAAGGTTGCACAGTATTATAATAAAACTCCCACTAAGCCAGCTATGTTTATAGAAAGTGAGGCCCCAGCAAGTCAGAAGGAGCGCATGAGACACATTCCTTGGTGACCACAGGCCAATTCATCAGAATTTCCCAATGGTATAGACAGCAGATTATTAGTTTTATTGTGCAAAGAAAATCTAATGCCTGCTTTGAATTTTGTTGCCATTCAATTGCTTACTAGATTACACAAATACAATTTAGATCACATTTCGTAAACACAAGGTGCAGCTTTCGAGTGACACAATGGAGTATGTAGCTACATTAAAGTAAAAATTAAGTACCTTTAATCCTGACCAAAATTACTTGCCAATGCAACGTTATTTTATACAATTACAATCTGATATTCTAGAACGAAAATAAACTCAAATAAGTGGCAATGGTTTAAATAAACAATGGAGTTTACTCACAACGATTTAATTTGAGAGACTAGGTCAACAATAAAGCAAATCAGGAAAAGTTTTAGTTATGAATCCTTTTAGTCCCATATTTTTAAAAGGACCACATTAGAGCATATATGCAGCTCAGTATAGGAACATGCACTTTGGACTACAATGTCTGTGAGACAATAATGTAGGTTTGTACTGCACAACTGCCTGCATTTGATATATCCGTCCATTCACTACTTGTTCATATGCCTGTCTAACAGCTACCATCATATGTGCTTTCACCAGTCCACCTCCCCGGCTGTGTGTTCCAGGCCTTCACATCTCTGTACAAAAACAACTTAATAAAGCTCTTGGGTAGACAAAAATGCTGGATAAACTCAGTAGGTGAGGCAGCATCTATGGAGCGAAGGAATAGGCAAATAGGTCGAGACCCTTGTTCAGACTGATGTGGGGGTGGGGGGGTGAGGGGGCAAGAAAAGAAAGGAAGAGGTGGAGACAGTAGGCTGTGGGAGAGCTAGCAAGGGGAGGGGAAAGAGGGAGAAAGCCAGGATTACCTGAAATTGGAGGTCAATGTTCATACCGCTGGGGTGTAAACTACCCAAACGATATATGAGGTGCTGCTCCTCCAATTTGTGGTGGGACTCACTCTGGCCATGGAGGAGGCCCAGGACAGAAAGGTTGGATTCGGAATGGGAGGGGGAGTTGAAGTGCTGAGCCACCGAGAGATCAGGTTGGTTAATGCGAACTGAGCGGAGGTGTTGGGCGAAGCGATTGCCAAGCCTGCGCTTGGTCTCACCGATGTAGAGCAGCTGACACCTAGAGCAGCGGATGCAATAGATGAGGTTGCAGGAGGTGCAGGTGAACCTCTGCCTCACCTGGAAAGACTGCTTGGGTCCTTGAATGGAGTCGAGGGGGGAGGTAAAGCGACAAGTGTAGCATTTCCTGCGGTTGCAAGGGAAAGTGCCAGGGGAAGGGGTGGTTTGGGTGGGAAGGGACGAATTGACCAGGGAGTTATGGAGGGAGCGGACTCTGCAGAAAGCCGAAAGGGGAGGAGATGGAAAGATGTGGCCAATGGTGGGATCCCGTTGGAGGTGGCAAAAATGTCATAAAACTCTTTCTCCTTCTCACTTAAAACCATGATCCCTGACTATCTACCCTATCTCTGCCTCAATTTTATGTACTTCTATCAGGTTGCCATTCAACCTCCAATACTCCAGAGAGAACAATCCAGGTTTGTCCAGCCTTTCCTTTTGCCAAGTCTATAATCCAGGCACCATCCCAGTGAACCTGTTCTGCACCCTTTCCATCACCTTCACGTCCTTCATAAAATGCAGTGACCATTTCTAGCAGGTATTTTCACAGAGGCCTAGGTCGGCAACCCCTCCTCAGGGTAACTGACTCTGTACATTTACCCTGTCTAATCCTCTCATGATCTTGTACACCTGTTTAAGATCACCACTAATTCTCCTGCGCTCAAGGAATAAAACCCAAGCCTGCACAACGTCTCTCCTAGCTCTGTCAACTTCTCCCTGTAGCTCAGAAATGTTATGTTCATTGTGTTATCTATGAGTATTGTCGTTACAAACCCATTATGCTACTGCAAATAAGAATTTCATTTTTCTGTTTTCAGTACCGATGACAATTAAACACACTTGACTAGAAATGTACACAATATTCAAACTGTGACCTAATCCATTTTTTGTTTACAGCTCTAATGTGACTTCCCAGCTCTTATACTTAATGATGCAATCAATTAAGACAAGAATGCCTTTTTCTTGCTTTACCACCGTATCTACTGTGTTGCCACTTTCAGAGAGTAATGAACATACACCGCAAGGTCCCTCTGCATATAAATGCTGTTAAGGATTCTGCCATTTACTGTTGACTTACCTCTTACACTTGACCACAGTTGTCTGGATTAAATTCCTTCTGTCAATGCTCTGCCCATATTTTCAATTTGTCTATATTCTGTTATATCCTTTGACAACTTTCCTCACTACCCATAACGGCCAATTCTTGCGTCATCTGCAAACTTACTGATCAGTCAACCTACATTTCATTCCCAGTTTTTTTATATACATCACAAACGTCAGAGGCCCCAGAATTGATCCCTGTGGATCATTACTGGTTACTCACCCCGTCAGAATAACATCTCTGAACCACTAGCCTCTCCTCAACGGCCAAGTCAACTTTGAATCTAATCTACCAAGTCCCATGGATCCCACGTGTCTTAATCTTTTGAATCAGCCTACCATGAAAGATCTTGTGAAATGCTTTGCTAGTCTGTGTAGACAACATCTGCTGTCCTACGTTCAATCATCTTTATCACCACCTCAAAAGACTCAACCAAATTTGTAAGATATAACCTCTACCACAGAAAGCTATGCTGACTATTTCTAATGTCTATGATTATAATCTACCCCAATAATTTTATTACCACTGATTTAAGACTCATTGGTCAATGATTGTTTAAGAAGGACAATAGGGACAAACCAGACAAAGGAACAACACTCTCCTGTACCTTATGATCTCACCCATTACTGAAGAACTATAATAATCTCCGTCAAGGCCTCGCAATCTCCTCTCCTCAATGACCTGGGAAAGTTCCCATCAGACCCTTGAAACTTATCCAATGCTTGCAATATATTCTTGATGTCAGCATGCTCAAGAGTATCAGGATACCCTTATCTGATCTCACTATCCTCCATGTCATTCTGATGGCGGTGGTCAGGTGAATACTGATGTGAAGTGCTCATTCTGTACCTCACCCACTTTCTCTGACTCGAGGCATTAATTCTCTCATTTGTCTTTGAGTGGTCCTATTACCTCCTTAACTCTGCGCACCACAGACATTTCATTGCTCCTTTTGGCGTTCCTGATTTTGTTTTATCCTGCTTCCTTTTTATTCCTCAAGGCCTCTGGCAGTTTTCAACTTCTTAAACCTTGCATTGGCTTCCTTTTCCTTTTTGTCTCAATGTGCAATATCTCGTCATTCATGGAAACAGAACTTTGTCATCATGGCCTATCCTCCTCATGAGAAATTAGAACAGTGTTAACTGGCTCATCTATTGATTACTAAAATGTTTGGAGTAACTTTGTTCAAGTATCATTCAAAGTGTACTAAATAAAAACTATTTTTGTGAGACACTATTTTTTACTCCAGAGGTGATCATTGGTAATTATTGCTTCAAGTCAAAAACATGAATCATCTCCAAACCAAGGTAACGTGACAATTAAAATGTAGTCAAAGCTGATTTCATTGTCCAACAAAACAAACTTGTTAGGAAAAACAGAGTGGGCAATCGAAGGATGGGAGTGAGGATGATTTTCTAGTCCTGGTATTAATTTGACAAGATTTTAAATTTGAGGAAGTATTGGTATAAAGGCATAATTTCACATTTTACAATTAACAAATACATGTTATTTATATTTTTTCATCCAGTGTGCATCCAACTAACCTTTCAATTAAACAATTTTAAGATAATTTAACCAGTTTAAATATGCCAAGATCTCAGTTACCAGCGAATAGAATAAATGATCCCTATGTTTGAAATAAATGTGTCCTTCAATAAAGTGTCAAGTTTTTCCTACTTTCCCTACTGACAGCAATTGCAAAAACGTATTAACCATGAGGACATACACATACCTTCAGGACTTCAAAATCAACCAATTCTCCTTATTATCCTCAAGAAAAGGGGGTACAGAAATATGCAGAATTCACCACAAGCAGCAAAGAAACATGCATGGCTAAGTGAGCAATACATCTTCAAAATATTTTTATTATGCATGCAAATATTAGACACAAGTAAAATTTTCCATTCACAATTTAATGAAAGCAATCAGGCTGGTCAGAGGCAGAAATGGCTTTGATCAGTTATAGCTTTGCATCTAATGATGGATTACCTTTTCTTTGCAACTGGAAAGCATGCTGATGATGCTAAGACAAACTGACTGCACAGAAAGAGCTGGAGACCAGTCTTCTGTCAGAATGGATAGACAAATGTGTCCATTGCTGTAAACGTGAGGATGAACTGGAATATTTTCACCAGTGAACATAACCTAAAAAAAGGAAAATAATTTCAGCACTACATGTTATATTTCAATCCAGAAATTGTCAACAACCGTCAAAAATTATATATTCATCAGTAGTTTAAAGAATTAGGATTAATAGAAAATGCACCCTCACCCTCTTTGAACAGAAAAGCACATTTTCTTGCATATTAAAAAGCACAGCCACAAAAACACTATTAACACATAGTAGTTTGTTGTGAAAAGTTAAACAACTTCATACAGTGGAGATATACTGTGTGTCGGATAGTTAACCTCCGCCCACAGAATATCAGATATATGGTCAGGAGGAATGGAGAGACAATGCAGTTCGAGGCCCAGGACCAGTGAATGGGTCGTTACTTGGTCGGGAGGGATAAAGATGGGCCGAAAGGAATTCCTCCTCACAACTGGTGGAACGATGTCTGACCCAAACACCCTGTTCTTGTTTGGAAACTATTATTCAGGCTTGCATCCACTTTGATCAACTCGAGCTGGCTGATCATCTTTTAAAGTTAAAGTTGATGAGTGGCCTCTCTCCTGAAGCAGGGAATTACAGACAAAAACTGTTACCACTAGCATAGTGGTGTAGCTGGTAGGGCCTGATTCTGCACTCGCTCTAAACCAAGCCAAATCTGAAAACACAACCTTATTGAATTGAGCTTCACTCCCATTTCTGTCAAGGGTGCCAGTTTTGAGGATCTTGGCATACCTTTTAAAACCACCCCTGGGATTACTCGGTTATAGCAGTCAATAGACAATTACGGACACCATTCCCTTTATTATGGTCCATTATAACGAGGATTATATGCATTATTTCACCTCAGATGGAGTGACTGGATAAAAATTAATAGTGGCTAAGAAATCAGTCTTACATTTGATACAACTTCTCTCATTGTGAAAATGGCAATGGCGTCAAGCATCTAATTACAGTGGCTTGCAAAAGTATTCATACCCCTTGAACTTTTTGTCACGTTACAACCACAAACGTAAATGTATTTTATTGGGGTTTTATGTGATAGACCAACACAAAGTGGTGCATAATTGTGAAGTGGAAGGAAAATGATACATGGTTTCCAAATTTTATTACAAATAAAAAACTGAAAAGTGTGGTGTGCAAAAGTATTCAGCCCCCCTGAGTCAATACTTTGTAGAACCACCTTTCGCTGCAATTACAGCTGCAAGTCTTTTGGGGTATGTCTCTACCAGCTTTGCACATCTAGAGATTGAAATTTTTACCCATTCTTTGCAAAATAGATCAAGTTCAGTCAGATTGGACGGAGAGCGTCTGTGAACATCAATTTTCAAGTCTTGCCAGAGATTCTCAATTGGATTTAGGTCTGGACTTTGACTGGGCCATTCTAACACATGAATATGCTTTGATCTAAACCATTCAATTGTAGCTCTGGCTGTATGTTTAGGGTCGTTGGCCTGCTGGAAGGTGAACCTCCGCCCCAGTCTCAAGTCTTTTACAGACTCCAACAGGTTTTCTTCCAAGATTGCCCTGTATTTGGCTCCATCCATCTTCCCATCAACTCTGACCAGCTTCCCTGTCCCTGCTGAAGAAAAGCATCCCCACAGCATGATGCTGCCACCACCATGTTTCACAGTGGGGATGGTGTGTTCAGGGTGATGTGCAGTGTTAGTTTTCCGCCACACATAGCGTTTTGCATTTAGGCCAAAAACTTCAATTTTGGTCTCATCAGACCAGAGCACCTTCCTCCGCATGTTTGCTTTGTCCCCCACATGACTTGTGGCAAACTGCAAATGGGACTTCTTATGGCTTTGTTTCAACAATGGCTTTCTTCTTGCCACTCTTCCATAAAGGCCCGATTTCTGAAGTGCACGACTAATAGTTGTCCTGTGGACAGATTCTCCAACCTGAGCTGTGGATCTCTACAGCTCCTCCAGAGTTACCATGGGCCTCTTGGCTGCTTCTCTGATCAATGCTCTCCTTGCCCGGCCTGTCAGTTCAGGTGGACGGCCATGTATTGGTAGGTCTGCAGTTGTGCCATACTCTTTCCATTTTCGGATGATGGATTGAACAGTGCTCTGTGAGATGTTCAAAGCTTGGGATATTTTTTAATAACCTAACCCTGCTTTAAACTTCTCCACAACTTTATCCCTGACATGTCTGGTGTGTTCCTTGGGCTTCATGATGCTGTTTGTTCACTAATGTTCACTAACAAACCTCTGAGGCCTTCACAGAACAGCTGTATTTATACTGGGATTAGATTACAGCCATGTGGACTCTATTTACTAATTAGGTGACATCTGAAGGCAATTGGTTGCACTGGATTTTATTTAGGGGTATCAGAGTAAAGGGGGCTGAATACTTTTGCACGCCACACTTTTCAGTTTTTTATTTGTAAAAAAATTTGAAAACCATGTATCATTTTCCTTCCACTTCACAATTATACGCCACTTTGTGTTGGTCTATTACATAAAATCCCAATAAAATGCATTTAGGTTTGTGGTTGTAACGTGACAAAATGTGGAAAAGTTCAAGGATTATGAATACTTTTGCAAGCCATTGTATGTCTGTGGGAGAAACCTCAAATAAAGCAAGGTGAAAACGGTAATATTTAAATTATAGCAAAACAGTTTAATTTTAATTTAAAAAGAACTCAAAAAAATATACTGATACAGTATATATCCCCATTCCTTTAAATGAAAACTATACTTTATTTAGCAAGGGAATCAAAATCCCAAATCACCTCAAGCTTCGAAATTCCACACAGTGCAAGCGTATTGTGTGTTATTCACAGTGCCCTCCATTTATTTATTTGCCTCTGTACTCCACAATTTAAGATTAGTAATAGGAAAAAAAAATCACATGTGGTTAAAGTGCGCATGTCAGATTTTATTAAAGGGTATTTTTATACATTTTGGTTTCACCATGCAGAAATTACAGCTGTGTTTACACATAGTCCCCTCCATTTCAGGGCACCATGTTTGAGACACATGTCTTCACAGGTGTTTGTAATTGCTCAGGTGTGTTTAAATGCCTCCTTAATGCAGGTATAAGAGAGCTCTCAGCACCTAGTCTTTCCTACAGTCTTTCCATCACCATTGGAAACTTTTATTGCTGGTTATCAAACATGAGGACAAGTTGTGCCAATGAAAGTCAAAGAAGCCATTATGAGACTGAGAAACAAGAAGACATCAGCCAAACCTTAGGCTTACCAAAATCAACTAATTGGAACATCATTAAGAAGAAAGAGAGCACGGATGAGCTTACGAATAGCAAAGGGACTGGCAGGCCAAGGAAGACCTCCACAGCTGATGACAGAAGAATTCTCTCTATAATAAAGAAAAATCCCCAAACACCTGTCCGACAGATCAGAAACACTCTTCAGAAGTCAGATGTGGATTTGTCAATGACCACTGTCCGCAGAAGGCTTCATTAACAGAAATACAGAGGCTACTCTGCAAGATGCAAACCACTGGTTAGCCGCAAAAATAGGATGGCCAGATTACAGTTTGCCAAGAAGTACTTAAAAGAGGAACCACAGTTCTGGAAAAAGGTCTTGTGGACAGATGAGACAAAGATTAACTTATATCAGAGTGATGGCAAGAGCAATGTATAGAGGAGAGACGGAACAGCCCAATACAGTATACAGTAGAGAGCATATTAACTGGTTGCATCCTGGTTTGGCTTGGTAACTTGAATATCCAGGAGCGGAAAAGACTGCAAAAAGTTGTAACCATTGCCGTCCATCACCGGCTCTGACCTCCGAACCATCCAAAGGGATTTATCGGAATCGCTACCACAAAAAGACAGCTAACATCATCAGAGACCCACACCAACCTGGCCACACACTCATTTCACCACTGCCATCGGGAAGAAGGTACTGGGCCTGAAACCTGTAACGTCCAGGTTCAGGAACAGCCATCAGGCTATTAAACACGACAACAAATAAGCTCTGAACAACAACAGACTATTATTGCACTATATTTGTTATTTATTGAGTATGTGTCCATGTGTATATACACATACACTGAACTTTTTTTAAGTACTACGTATACATATTCTGTTGTGCTGCAGCATGTAAGAATTTCATTGTTCTATCTGGGACATATGACAATAAAACACTCTTGAAGATCCAAAGCATATCACCTCATCTGTGAAACACGGTGGTGGGGGTGTTATGGCCTGGGCATGTATGGCTGTTGAAGGTACTGGCTCACTTATCTTCATTGATGATACTGTGGCGGCGCCCAGTGGTTAGGCCACTTGCTATGCGAATCCTCGGTAGTCGGGGGTATGGTCACATAACTGGGCAATGGCGGGGAGCTGTCACGGGGTATTGGGGTGTGCCCTTGTATATATAACGAACCCCGGGTCAACCTTCCCATTCTCTTTCCCTTCCTCTCTCTTCGCGTGAGTGTCCTGCCACCTCAGCAGGAGCTCAGCTCGAACCCACGAGGCAACAGCCTCGCAGACGCAACAATGACTTTTGTGTTAGAGGACTAAATGTGCATGTATATCCAACCCATAATGCCTGAATAAAGAAACTGTTTATTCACGACGTTTAGTGCCTCTACAATACAACTGCTGATGGTAGTAGCATAATGAATTTGGAAGTGTATAGACACATCTTATCTGCTCAAGTTCAAACAAATGCCTCAAAACCCATTGGCTGGCGGTTCATTCTACAGCAAGACAATGATCCCAAACATACTTCTAAAGCAACAAAGGTTTCAAAGGTAAAAAATGGTCAATTCTTGAGTGGCCAAATCAATCATCCGATCTGAACCCAATTGAGCATGCCTTTTATATGCTGAAGAGAAAACTGAAGGGGACTAGCCCCTAAAACAAGCATAAGCTAAAGATGGCTGCAAAACAGGCCTGGCAGAGCATCACCAGAGAAGACACCCAGCAACTGGTGATGTCCATGAATCGCAGACTTCAAGCGACCAAGGATATGCAACAAAATACTAAACATAACAACTTTCAGTCACATGACATTGCTGTGTCCCAACCATTATGGTGTCCTGAAATGGGGCGGGGGGGGGAGAGACTTTGCTTAAACACTGCTGTAATTTCTACATGGTGAAACCAAAATGTATAAAAAATACCCTTTATTAAAATCTGACAACGTGCACTTTAACCACATTTGATTTTTTCTATTACAAATCTCAAATTGTGGAGTACAGAGGCAAATAAATAAATGATGGGTGAGGCAGCATCTATGGAGCGAAGGAAATAGGCAACGTTTTGGGTCCGATTCATTGTACATAGTACATAGACATAGATCTACCCGAATCGTTGCCTATTTCCTTCGCTCCATATATGCTGCCTCACCCGCTGAGTTTCTCCGGCATGTTTGTCTACCTTCGATTTTTCAGCATCTGCAGTTCCTTCTTAAAGAAATAAATGATCGGTCTTTGTCCAAAACATTATGGAGGGTACTGCGAGTACAAATTTACAATTGACTCCTTCCAAGTCAATTTATCAAAGTTGCATTAGTCTTAAAAGCTAAATACATGTCAGATGGAAGTTTCATCAGGGTTTTGCAAAAGGACAGTATAACTTTAACTTGATAAATAATTACCATTTTTTCAATTGCTTTTTGATCATTTTCTCCACGTATCAATGGCATTTTAAGTCCAAATGTATAGAGTTTCCATTTCAACCCTCCACCCCTCTCAATTGACGTCTCTTCATTCCCCACCAATTACATCTCATCATTTAGGAAGCACACTGCTCCATTGTTTTTAGATCCAAAATGAAAGACAGTGTACAATATATACCTTTTTATGTTAGCTTTAATGATGTGCTTCATCTATTTCTAACTTTGCAACCTATTGTTTCTATTGCTGCATTTGCCATCTATTTGATATTGTCATTAACCCATCTCCTCAGTTTGCCAAATTTGATACCACATCATTCTCGGTCACCAAATCAGTCAGAAATCCAAAAAGAAAGACATCCCATGGTCTGGACTGCATGAATTACATCCATCAAAAGCTTTATTTTACCATGATATTGTTGGTTCACAAACCATTTGTTTGATATTTGACTTTACATTCATGGAAACATCTTTCAATTTAACAAGAGGATACTTGGACATTTTTCTCAAACAGTAAAAAGGCCAGTGCAAAATGTACCCAAATCCTAACTTCCTCGATTTTTGGTTTGTGATCAATGGTTTTTGAAGGAAATCCCTCAGTAAATCTTTATTTACAGAAAAACGATAAACACAATAATTAGAATAGTGACATGCAAAACACACTCGTGTAAGTAAAACATTATATGGCAGTTTCTCCAATCCCTTGTGATGTTGTTATACATCTGAGGTTTTGATCCAAATGGATGCGAAATGAAGGTTCCTGAGGAAAAATTGACCTTGGCAAAATAAATATACTACCATCAATCATCAGCATAATGTAAGCTGCCCGTCCCCGACTTAGCTTTTAGTTATGAAATCATCCATACTTTTGCTACCTCTAGATGTGATTATTTCAAATCACTTTTGGCTGATGTGTTTTATTGTACTCAATAATTATGAAGACATCTGTCCAATATCTGCCATCCATACCGCAAAGCTACCTCACACCATTCATCTACTGCCCCTTGTAGTTAACTCCCTGTAAAATAACACTAAAAATTTTAAATGTGCATCCTTGCTATCAATTCCCCATGGATTCTAGCGCATCTTAATCTCTGTAATCTTCATTTTTGTAACCCCAAAGGATATCTACATTGCTAATTCTTCCGATTTATTGAATCCCCAAATTAATTGTTGTACTATTGATGACCACGCTTTTTAAAACGAATTCTTATAAAACTTTTGGTCACCTGCCCAATATTTTTCATATGATTACCATTATAGTTTTTGTCAGATAACGTATCAATACAGTTAAGCACCGAAGCCGCTATCATTGTTGTTGCTGATCTCAACATCATTCTGAGGATGCAAATACAAGAGACAAAATACTCTAAATTTAAAACTAAACAAACACTTTCAGGTCAAATATTACACACATTCTGTATAGAAATGGCACATTTATCTTGTTCTTCGGAAGCAAGAATTGAAAGGTTCGAGTTCAAAGATACTGTCCACAAAGCTAGCATGACAGGGAAAAAAAAAGTGATAGCTAATTTGTAGCTCCAAGCATCATTGCTTTCCAATGTGTAGAAAGGAACAGAATTTATTGGTTTAACCGAAGATACACACAAAAAGCTGGAGTAACTCAGTGGGACAGGCAAAATCTCTGGAGAGAAGGAATGGGTGACGTTTCGGGTCAGAGTCTGAGGAAGGGTCTTGACCCGAAACATCACCCATTCTTTCTCTCCAGAGATGCTGCCTGTCCCGCTGAGTTACTCCAGCTTTTCTACACAGAGCTGCTTGCAATTCATTACCACAGAAGTACAAGTGGACTACTCGGACTTTCACCAAGATATCTACGCAGGGTAAGGGAAATCTCCTTACTGAGGGTATTTGGACAGCAGAACCAAGAACTCTACAGCTTTCTGGGGCATTGGTGTATATGCTTCTCTACTCCGCCTATATTGTGGGGAAAAAAGTATCATGATTGGGACCAAAATAAAATTTATTTCACATCTCTCACTGGCAGACAACTAAGGAAAATACAACTGAAAATGTAATTTAAAATGAAATATACATTTGAGTCCATTTATTGGTATCCTTGTTAATGCATCTATTTAAAATATTTTTTGCACTGATGTTAAGACACTTCTTTCAGCAGAATATTTATTCCATAACTTGCCTTTAAATGCATCCTTTGAGCTGCAGTTTTAAATTAAACACTGAATATAATTGAATGATACCTGAGAAAATGTTCCAAGACAATGATTTTGTACTAAAATGTGGTTCGCCTAATAGAGGCTATGGGTATTGTGTCAACTTTCTTGGCCAAATATTCATTTATTCCCATCATAACCTCATCGCAGAGAACAGGCAAGGGATATTACGCTTCTATATGAAAAGTGTCCACAAACCTAACTTGCACTGGAAGGTACTTCACCTACATCTTATTTCATCGAACCCATGTCCTATTACTATCCTTCTTTATTCACTATATTTGTTATTAATGTAACCTGCAAACTTGAAACTTATGGCCTTTATACCAAAGGTCAACTCATTAACAATCCTCAAAAAGTTTCTGAAGAGTCACCATTGCATATTTTCTTACTGTCTGAAAAACGACAGTTTAGGGTTCTATTTTTATCCCTTTATCAATTTACAATATCTGCAGACCCTGGATATCACAGGGAAGTATCTACTGTGTGGCACTTTATCAAATGTCTTTTTAAATCTCAAGGTGCTGCAGATAGTGTTGCTGTCAGATACCTCCTGCAACCTGGGTTTACAACACTGCATCAAGGCGGCCGCCAAGATCAAGGACACACACCACCCTCATCACACACATTTCCTGCTGCTACCTGGAGAAGAACGTACCTCCAGGTTCAAAAACAGGTTTTTTCCCATAATCTATCAGGTTCTTAAACCACCTAGCACAACCCAACCTCAGCACCTAACCACTACAGCCTTTGCACTATTTTGGCTTTTTGTACTCTCATGGCTCAGTTATTTAATGTGCCTATAAAGTTGCAACAACAATGTTATTGTTCTCATTCCTTTCCCGTGCACATGACAAATAAACACTTCATCCTGACCTCCAGTGACATTTGTGTGGAGTTTACAAGTTCTGACATTGATTGCCTGATACTCTTGGATAATCTGATTACTGCACACACAAGTTGCTTTGGTTACTAAATTGATAAGTGTGTGAAAGAATAGCATACTGAAATAATTCAGGGAATGGATTGCTTTGATGTTGCCATAGAAATCTGATGAATCGAATGGTCTCTTCAATTGCCACGAGAAAACATCTATCTACAAAAAGACTCCATGACTTAAATTAAGTTAGGCAAATGTAATTTGTTTCTAATATAAAATTAACTTTCCAAGTAATAATTAATTTCCCCCCAGATTAATCCACCATCATCAACTGTAGGCTGACTGTCCGATGCCACTTGGTCTATCCTCTTCTTTTTTTGAACAGTAAAATTAGGAAACCTTGAGCATTCAGCTTTCCACGGAAAAAGATTGGAGAAATGTGGTCAATCCCTCAAAAAATTCCACTTTCATGTCCTTCTTTCATGTTAGTTGATAATATTGGCAGTTGCTGAGATCGCCAGTTTGATACATGAATAATTTGTGCCATTGTATATATCAGACCTTTTTGGATGAGACATAATTCAGGATTTTTCTAAATAAGGAGTAGCAATGTGAAGAAATAGGCAGACATTGACAATATAGAATGTATTGTTCCAGACTTGGTGACCTTCTACTTTGAGCAATACGAACCATTAACCAGGCTAATGTATTAATCTGATTAAATGTCACAGTTACCTACGGCATTATTGTGACAATGATCTCTTTGCAATATACCTATTTAATAACATTGCATAATATCATATCATTTTTGGCCCCATAACCTTCCTTAGGCTGTTCATATGTTTATTAAAAAACTTGTATTTTATAAGAGAAGCACATAATCTCCTATTGTACACCCTGCTTATAATCCATAACTATTTTCAGTTGCCTCTAGTTTTTCTATTTAGCTTGATTCCCTGGTAAGTTTGTTTCTGATATTTATCCCACCCTCTTACGATTTTATATTATCGTCCGTATCTTATCATCCAGGGAACTTCAACAATGCATGTTCTTCCTTGCTCTTTTGTGGGAAATGATCTAGCCTCTGGCAAAACTACATCCCACATTCATTAGAAAGAAATATGGTGCCAGACAATTTTTCCCAATATTTCAGAAATGAGATAGAACATGTTCAGGAACACAAGTCAGATGAAGATTGCTGGTAGGAAAAAAATAATGGAATCAGGAGAAAATGTAACACGTAGAAATTCAAAATATAACAAAAAGCCAACTAGCATGCTTTTTAGCATGCTGTCACAACTGGCGTCTTGGTGCCGTAGCAACAACCCAGAGCTCAATGCTCTTAAGACAGTGGAATTGATTGTAGACTTTAGGAGAGCTCCCCCTCCCGTCACCATCCACAACACCACAGTCACATCTGTGGAGTCTTTTAAGTTCCTGGGAACCATCATCTCCAAGGACCTTAAGTGGGGGGCTACCATTGACTCCACAAAAGGCACAACAGAGGATGTACTTCCTGCGGGAGCTGAGGAAGCACAATGAAGAAGGGTCTCGACCCGAAACGTCGCCTATCTCCTTCGCTCCTTAGATGCTGCTGCACCCGCTGAGTTTCTCCAGCCTTTTGTGTAACCCTGCCACAGGCAATGATTATCCAATTCTACACGGCCATTGTAGAGTCTGTTCTCACCTTCTCCATCATGGTCTAGTTTGGCTCAGCCACTAAGCACAACACCTAGAGGCTGCAGCCAATCGCCCGATCAGCAGAGAAGATTATTGGCTGCAACCTTCCCTCCATTGATGAACTGTACACTGCAAGGGCCAGAAAGCGAGTGGGCAAGATCATCTCCGACTCCTCTCACCCTGGCCACAAACTCTTTGAATCACTTCCCTCTGGAAGGCGACTCCGGACTGTCAAAGCTTGCACGGCCAGACATAAAAACAGTTTTTACCCACGAGTAGTTGCTCTACTCAACAGCCAAAAATCTGTAGCCTCCCTTTGATCTGGTATTTTGTTGGTTCACATGCTTGATCAATGGTGTTTTATCAATAATGTTTTATTATTATTAATGTTTAGTGTTTTCTGAGTCATTCGTAACTGTCACTGTATGTCATGTTACCTGTGGGCGGAGCACCAAGGCAAATTCCTTGTATGTGAATACTTAGCCAATAACCTTACTTACATATATTGCAAAGGGAACTTCTTGGATGATCAACTTTGAATCTTTGAATGGAGGGGTGAGAAACTATTTACACAGCTAGATTTTAAAGAGGCTTTTGATAAGGTATCCTGCAACAAAGTAATGATTGTCTGAGAATGTGGAGTCAGGATGGCCACCTTAGCTATATGATGGACAGCAAGAAACTGAAGGTAAAGAGCAAAAGAAAGCGAGTAGTGTTCCACAAGAATTGGTAGTATAGATTTGTTATTGTCACATGTACCAAGATAGTGCATGCCATCCAGGCAGATCACACCATACATGAATGTGTGGTACATTAGGAACATTCCATTCACAGTTTAAACATCAGAATGGGAAATTAAATTTCTAAAATGGCTAAAGATATTAAATTAGATGGGATAGTTACCTTTAGGAACTCAAGAGTACATCAATAAACTTGCAGGAATGGCAAATAATGTTTAATGCAGATAAATGCAAGTTAGTAGATTTGCTTAGGAAGAACAGGAATGGCACTTACAATGTGGAAGGTGGGAGTCTAGCTGGAGGAGAAGAACAAAGAGAACTTGGAGTACATATACACCAATCACTAAAGGCTGTGCCACAGGTTAGCAAGGCTATAAAGAAAGCAAACAAAACACAAGGGTTTATTTCTAGAGAGAAAGAATTGAAAAGGGAAGTTAGGTAAAGGGCCTGTCCCACTGTACGAGGTAATTCAAGAGCTCTCCCGAGTTTAAAAAAAATCTAACTCGTGGTAAACACATAGAATGTATGTAGCAGGTACTTCGGAGCTCGGGATGCCTCTTTGCGGCTCGTAATGCTAACGGCAGGTACTCGGAAAACGCGGTAAGCTCGTGAAGATATTTCAATGTTGAAAAATGTCCACGAGAACCCAGAGTACCTAAGAGCGGCTCTAATTCTCCGAGTTCGAATCAGGGGAAACGCGGGAGAACTCTTGAATTAGCTCGTACAGTGGGACAGCCCCTTTAAACCTTTATTAACCTTAGTTGGCCAATCTTTAGAGTAATATGTACAGTTCTGGTGATATTATGATAAAATGATATATAGGGTGCAGTTAAGATGTACAAGCATGACACCAGAGGCGTGAGGGTATATACTACAAAAGGATGAACGCGCTCTTGAGAAAGTGAGGCTAGATGCTGACCGAACAAGGCCAGTATTTACATCCTGAAATGCTCTTGTGAAGGAGATGGAGTGTTGCCTGCCTTTGTTGTTTACAGCCATTTTTCTGGTGAAAGCACTCCGACAACGATATTAGAGTGACAAAATGCCACTCAGCGGGTCAGGTAGCATCTCTGGAGAAAATGGATAAGTGACTCTTTGGGTTGGGATCCTTCTTGAGACAATGATATTAGAGTGGATGTTTCAGGATTTAGTTCCATGAGAATGCATAAACAATATATTTCAAACATAGGAGGGTGTACTAGTTGGAAGGGAACCTGCAGGTGATGGCACTCCCATGTACCCTATCGCCTTGAGCTACTTGAAGACAAAACTCACTGATTTTGGAGGTACTATCAGAATAGTACAGGTGAGTAAATGCAGCACATTTTATAAATGGTGCATAGCACAACCAGAGTGGTGGAGGCAATATATGTTTCAGGCTATCAGGCAGTGGATGGGGTACCAATGAAACTGGCTGCTTTTAACTACATGGTGCTGGGCTTATTGAATGTTGTAGGAGCTGCGCCCATCCAGGCAAATGAAGCAATGATAATTTGAATGTTAAATGATGGGGAGTTAACACATTAATGAATCACATGAATTTTTAACAACAATCCATGAGTCCCATAGGTATCATTACTGATAGACACAAAAAGCTGGAGTAACTCAGCAGGATAGGCAGCATCGCTGGAGAAAAGGAACGGGTGACATTTTGGGTTGAGACGCTTCTTCAGACTGGTTAGGGATAAGGAAACGATGTGGAGAGATAAAGAGCAGTGAATGAAAGATATGCAAAAAAGTAATGGTGATAAAGGAAACAAGCCATTGTAAGCTGTTTGTATGATAAAAAATGAGAAGCTAGTGCGACTTGGGTAAGGGAGGAATAGAGAGGGGGGGGGGACTTACTGAGACTGAGCAATTTTCAGGCTCATTTAAGTACTGGAATTTAGTTCTCCTATCTGTCATGGTGATGTCCTTTGTCTCTTAATCAATCATCCAGAACTGGCAAGTGGTCCATTAACTTATTCACTGGTACAATACAGGATAGCTTAAGCACAAAGTAATGCATTTAAGGTGAGACTGGTCAAGTATATAAGAGAGAAGGTAATCAAAGACTACACAGATAGATGGAGAAATGGAAAGACAGGAGATGCCTCTAAAAGAGTTAGTTATTAATTAATTGTTGTCATATTTAAGCTTTTGTGTAGTAAAAAGCCAATTGTATTGTATGATAGGATTTGAAAAAAAATCATCATGACAAGGGTTGAATAGTTCACAGCTCTTACAAGTTTTTTTAATGTAAGTTGAAGAGGTGAATCAGGTTAGAAGGGGCCAGAGGATGCCATTGGGATGACTGGCTTCTGGCAAAGAGTGAAAAACAGCTCCATACTTGGAGGTGGCTGAACGTATATTAACCCCGGTTTTCTGGTATTTCTTTGTGTCAGCTGCTGGAGATTTGGAGGTAAAACTGTTGCCTCTAGGTGTCTAGGACCACACCCGTCAGACGTTAAATTAAAGCTTTGTCTGGTCTTAAGAATTTGTACTTGGTCTATTTTTTTAAGTGAACTTTTACATTGGCGTAGTCGTACGGGTCCTCACCGGGACCACCACTGGATGACTGAGCAGAGGTTAGCAGGACTGGAAAGAGAGAAATATGACCTCTATCGGTCCATTGTAACCGACTCCTAGAAACACCTCTGTTTCTTTGTCAGAAGTTGGTCTGTTCCCAAGAGGTAATTGAGGTAAAAGAGGGGTCTGGAGCTCGCTCTCCCCCCCCTCCCCACTCTCCCTCAAATACTCTGATAAGTGAAGGAGGAATCCCTGACCAACATATGTGCTATTTGAATTCTAAGTATAATAAGAAATTTAAAATATTAAGTTACAAGCTGAACAAACGGTTAGTAAATGAGAAAAAAATATGATTATGTAAGATGGAAATAAATGAAATCAAATAATACCTTTTGAAAGTGATTGCAAATATTGAACATTTCCAAGTTTTGTTTACTATTATTAGCTCGAATGAAACTTTACTGGAATTTTGATTGTGATGAAAGTATGCACCAAATTACACATCTGCATGGATGAACTATCCTGAAAACATTAGCCCATTGTTCAGTCTTAACTTTTTCCTCTTGTATTCAATGAGCCTTAATAAAAATACAAATATTCTGTTTGCCTGTTGAAAATGAATGTCAATCTGGATTGATACACTATTGATCTACCGTTTCAAATTGTGGAGTACAGAGGCAAATAAATAAATGATGGTTCTTTGCCCCAAACATTATGGAGGGTACTGTATATTATACACAGGTACTATCCACCAAGACATAAATCTACTCAAAAGTATTTTGAACTCAAAAATAAAGTCATGAGAACAATGTTGGTCAGATTGCTTACTATGTACCAATGTCAGCTGGAATATGTAACATTTTCTTTTCTGGCACTCCACCTGGACCCTGAAATACTGAAACACAAGAATAGTTGCCTCATAACTTCCAAAAACTTGCTCATTTGAAACGGATTATGTTGCTGATTCCAGTTCCTAATTACATCTCAAATGCTTCAAATTAGTGTTCATGTAAACTGCATTTTTCATTAGATTACTAATGATAAATCTGCCAATTAAGTTACAAACGAATACTTGAGAAAACATATGTACTTATTGAGATAACCAAGATGGTACCTCGGTTGTGTGGATTTATTCAATCAGACACCAAAATAGCACATAAAGACAGACACTGCATTAATAGAATATTAATCTTTTCAGATCACTTTTAAAAGCCTTCCAAAATAGCTGATGAAATATTTTGCGATATAAGTTTGCCAGTGATATTCAAGAAACTCAGAAACCAATTTGCCTTCACCAAGTTACAACAGTAATGTGAGAATGTCTAGGTAATATGCTTTACAATTATTCAGAGGAATAAATATTGACACGTAAAACCTCCAGTGCAATTCAATATAGGGCCACAGTACCTTTGTGCCCATTTGTTGGTGCAGCCAGAATTGATGTTTAGCTTCTCATTGAATCATGATACTACACATGTTCAATACTACACAAGCATCAGCCTGAATACATGGCCTTCTATCTCCAAACTATTCAGAAATATCATTCAGCACAGCTTGTGATCTAATTTATTTATAACCAGATTTAGATATCTAATGTGTTTAATTCTAGACAGTTGAATCAACGCAGTAAAATCAACTGAAAATTTATATTAAGTTTACCAACACCCCAGTAAAAAGTTAAAATACGCTTACAGAAATACATTTACAGTCATCTAGTTCTGTCTTTACATCAGCATTACCTGAGGTGAATCAAAAGGATAACGACTGCTGAACTTGAAGAGAAGCTGAAATTTCTCCCCTTCATATAATGTGCCTGGAGCGCCTTCCATGTCCACAATCCATCTGCAATCAACATGGAAAAACAGTCCTGATCTGAACAGAACGCTAGTCACTTGAGCACATCCATGTCAATGTAATACATTCTTGCCATCTAACACATTTTCTATTAAGTAAAAAATGTGGTCACTAGTAACAAAATACAGGTTAGGAATGTGGGCAGGTGATTAAACTAAAAAACTGTTTGCAATATATGTGAACCAGGCCGAATTTCCATTTCCATGCATTCTGCTTAAAGAATGCAGCAAAACAATTCAGAATACTGATTTTTATTTTACTTTGATGGTTTTTTTACATTTGCCACCACACTTGGGATTATTTTGTGCTCTTTTGTTGCCCAGCAATAGGAAAGATATCAAGAATTAAACTGGAAATAACACAGCAAAAATTCTCAAGGCTGTTATAAGGAAAGAATGGATAAACTGGATCCCTGGAGCAGAAAGGTTTGAGGAGTGATCTGATAAAGAGTCAAACAGTGATATAGTGTGGAAACAACTTGCCCACATCGGCCAACATGTCCCAGCTACACTAGTCCCTCCTGCCTGTGTTTGGTCCATATCCCTCCAAACCTGTCCTAACCATGTACCTGTCTACCTGATCCTTAAATGTTGGGATAGTCCCAGCCTCAACTACCTCCTCTGACAGCTTGTTCCATATGCACACCACCCTTTGTGTGAAAAAGTTACCCCTCAGATTCCTATTAAAACTTTTCCCCCTCACCTTAAACCTATGTCCTCTAGTCCTTGATTCACCTACTCTATTCCTCTCATGATTTTACACACTTCTGTAAGATCACCCCTCATCCTCCTGCGCTTCAGGGAATAGAGACCCAGCCTAGTCAACCTCTCCCCATAGCTCAGACCATCGAGTCCTGGCAACATCCTCGTAAATCTTCTTTGTACCCTTTCCAGCTTGACAGCTTTCTTATAACATGATGCCCGGAACTGAACACAAACCTCTAAATGTTGTCTCACCAATGTCTTGTACAACTGCAACATGACCTCACAACTTCTATACTCAATCATGGTGCATAAAATCACGAAGTGCCGGTCACAGTCTTTTTTTTCCCCTGGACAGGGAAGTATAAAACTAGAAGGCACAAATTTAAGGTGAGAGGAAAGATGGACAAGAAGATAAAAAATTCTACACAGAGTGCTGTGGATATATGGAACAAGCTCACAGAGAAAGCTGCAGAAATGTATACAATTACAATCTTTAAAATAAATTTAGACAAGTATATGCATAGTAAAGGTTTATAGGGATCTGGGCCAAATGCAGGCTAATGGGACTGGATTGGGAAGGCATCTCTGTCAGCACAGATGTGTTCAACCAAAGAACCTGTTTTCATGTTAGAAACTCGATAGCATTTATCAGAACATCTTGGAGAGGTGGATGGAATCGAGAGAAGACAAAAAAATTAAACAATCATGAGGAGAGCATGCAAACTCCACACAGACAGCAGCCAATGTCAGGGTGCCTTGGAGATCTGAAACAGCAGCACAAATTGCCAAACTACAATTAGCCTAGCATAAAGATTTGATTAACTCAGCAAGACAGGCATCATCGCTGGAAAGAATGGGTGGCATTTCACTTCTGAGGGTCTTAACCTGAAACATCACCCATTCCGTCTTTCCAGAGATGCTGCCTGTCCCTCCGAGTTACGCCAGCATTTTGTGTCTACCTTTGGTGTAAACCAGTAATGGCAGTTCCTCCATACACAAAGATTTGAGGTCATCAACACCAAATCAGCACAAGTTTTTTTTCATTTTGGTGATGGCAGACTGGCCCCAAGTGAGTCATATTAATATGCCTTTATGGCATGCTTGTTCATTGATAAAATTGATGCATTTTAGAAGACGGATTTAATCATAACCTTTTGGATATTTATTTATTCTGCTTGCTGCCAAGAAGAATCGTTGACAGCTTTTTTAAACAAAGAGTATGCACTGGGGAAAAATATAAAGAAAAATGTTAAGCAATCACAAATCCCTTTTTGTCTGAAGAAGTGGTTTTAATTCAGAATTTCTTTTACTGCCAACAGCAAAGATTCCATTAAAAGTAATTATGGTGCTTTTAAAAATTATGACCTTCATATGGCATTAAAACAGATAATTTACACTTATCCAATTGTATTCTCCCCAAGCACTCATTTACACTAATCCATTTGTATTCTCCCCATGTTCACTTCTTACTAGGGGCAATTTTATGATGACCTATTGACCTACCAATCCACTATCTTTGGAATGTGGGAGGAAGTCAGAGCAGAAAGGTTGACAGTGATATGGGCCAACCACAGGCAAATTGTACGGAGCATCTTGGTCAGCATGAATAAGTTGGGCCCCAAGGCATGTTTCTGTGCTATATGACTATGACCTGAAGGAAACCTGGGCAGGCAGACAGAGAATATACAAACACCACAGAGAGGTCCAAAATGAAATGGGGCCACTAGTGCCGCAGCTATACAAGTATCAATGATCAGCCAAAGAACTGCTGCTCCATTAGTGGAACAATTGCCTTAAAATTCTGAAAATTTAGGTAGTTAAGATGTATTTATTCAAGAGCTCATGAAGGGACGATTTGAATAGATAAACTTCAGCAGATTCTGAATGTTATTTCTATTCTTGTCAATGAGCCAAATAGGTTCTGGAATTATAATTGTTTAAAATGGAGATAGCAATATGATTTTTTCATTTGGCAAACAACAATATGCTTTTGGATATGAAATTCAAATTCACAAGTGACCATCAGATCTAATATCACGAATGAAATTATATGGTTGCACTATTACTTTCGAGTCGATGTATAGAGTCAAGACCTGGCATAAGCATTAGCTTCAGGGCAGAAAAACTGTTTGTGGTGCATTAATCTAGAAATATTGAAATCAAAGATCTTTTGGACAGAAAAAAGACGAGTATTTAATCTGAATCGAGTTACAAATGTTTGCACAAAAATAGACAGGGCATAGTATGAGAAATGTGATAGAGGATTTAAACTGATGGAAGATGATAATCTTTACACAAGGCATATGGTTTAAAAGCATAATTGTACAATACAGCAATTTACAATATTGAACAGAGGCACGGTATGGAGAGACTTTAGTACAAGATAGAAATTAAGAAAAAATGATGAGTGGGTTATACTGTATATATGTAAAAGTCAAGTTGACTCAATAAGCCAGAGATCACCGCAGGCCTGGTTCACACGCCACAGAACCGGGAAACCCACCTTGAGTGGGAACCTCATTTGAGGTTCGTCTCCTGCTCGCCTCCGAAGAACAGAAACCGGAAGATGGAGGGAGTCGGTGCCAGACACAGGACAAAGGGCCGGTAAAGTTACCCGGAGGTATTAACTTCTGCGCCATAAAGGTCACCATCAGGAAGTGTCCCCTGGGGCACCAAGGCTGAAGGCCAGGCGAGAGAGGGAGATGACACTTCACTGGCAATCCGGATGGAGGTGGTAGCTGCAATGCGCTTTAACGGCCAGCTGCAGCTGGTTCTTTGAAAATGGTGCCACAACCTGGCACTCTTGCATATGGACCAAGTCGGCTGTTTCTATGCTTACGGTACTTAATCTGGTAAGGTACTTGCATATGTCAGTTATCTCACTGATCTGTATACAAAAAAAGTACTTCACTGTACCATAGTAAACATGATAATAAAAAGAACCATTGTAAAAGAATCAATTAATTCAAAAGGGTGGCATATTGATACCGAGGTCAAAAATTAGATCTAAATGCTTTCTCACATAAATATTCATGATAAGTAAGAAGTGGAAAGAGAGGATGATCATATTAAGATTGATTACTGTAGACAAAGACATTGTGTTTGGTTTCTCTGGATTGAGTTCAGAAATAAAGAATTAATTAACAGAGAAACCAAAAGGCAAGCTGGGCGAGCTATTTAATATTTTTATTGCTACAAAAACCACATATCTATGTACAAAGAGCATGCATTGATCTGATGCTTTTCCTGGCAATGTTACAAACAGGTTTTATATCTATTATGCAGCTTTGAAGTGCAATTTCTGCATAAAATGAAAGGTAATTATTCCTTACACATTTTTTAGAGATAGCTTTATAAAAAATAATTTTAGATGTGTTTCAGAAATAAAGAGACGTGGAATAAAGGCAATCTATCTAAAAAAAAAAAGAAAGCAAATAAATAACCTGCAGACTGGCAGAATGTAGGCAATGATAAATTTAACAGATATGGTGCAAGTCCTTATTTTCCAATTCTGCGAATTGAATGCGTGTCCAGATATCCATCGGACACAAACTTCCAGGAAGAACACTGGATGACTCCGATGAACAGATATTAGAGAGAAAAGCATTGTGTGTTGGATAAAATGCAATTTACAACTAAATGTTCATGGATATGGGGGGGCAAGTCAGTTAATGTTTTAATAGAGAAGTACGTGATTTTATAAACAAAACAAAACACAAACGTATTGGCTAGGTAATAGGTGGAAAAATGCATTTAGAGCAAAAATTTGCAAATGCTGGAACACACCCCCCCCCCCCCCAAAAAAAGCCAAACGCTCAGCAGATCATGAGTGAGTAACATAATTAATGTTTTAATTCAAGGCATTCAGCAGAACTGGAAATCAGAAAACAAGTGTGTTTTAAGTTGCAGAGAACAGAAGGCTGGAGAGAAGGGGGATAAGATGCAGACCATGGTTGTTAACATAGCAAATGCTTTAAAAAATGATAGTTAGACACAGAAGGGTGGGGGAGAGGAAACAAATTGAAACATAAGCACAGCTACAGATGTGGATGGTTATCTGGAACAGGTAATTTCAATATTAAGGTCCAAAGCACTACAATATCCCCAGGCTGAAGTGAAGTGCTGGTGCTCTAGTTTACATTGGGTATCAGTGGAACAATGCGGGAGCACAAATGCAGAAATGCAGAAGAAAAAGAATGAGAGTAGGACGGATAATTAAAGTGACAGATGACTGGATCGCACCCATCCACACACAGTATGGTTATCCAATCAGCGTTTAATTACTCTGATAGAAAGACCACACTGTGAGCAATGAATTCCGCGTTGTGGAATAAAAGTATACCTCTACTGCTACCTCATCTGAAGGGTTCATGTATGGCAGGAAGTGAAGAGATAATAGGCAGACGTTGCCTCTCCCATAACTATGGGAATGCTGAAAAGGGAGGGCATGGGATTTGGATCTGGTGGTGGAATCCCATTGAAGGAAATTGAAATTATGGAGGATGATTTGTTGAATGAGGAGACTGAGGATGATCTGTTGAATGAGGAGAATAGAAGGCAAAAAACCGTGGGGAATCTTTTTGTGACCAGGAGGAAGGGTGCTGTGGTTGAAACACAGAACATAGAGGATGTGCGGTTGAGTGTCTGGTCAACCATGATAGAGGAGGAAAAGGGAAGATATCTTAAAAGTAAACACATGGAACTGCAGATGCTAGTGTATAGAAAAAGATAGTGCTGGAGTAACTCAGTGGATCAGGTAGCATCTCCGGAGATCATGGATTCCGTTTTGGGTCGGAACCCAAGTCCAAGGATGATCATGCACAAAAGACCTTTGCATACACTTACGTAGCTCTCAGTTATTAAAGATTGTTGAAGGTCCTACAATAACACAAGCCAAGCTATCAGTCTGAAGAGTCCTGACCTGAAACATTGTCTGCCTATTTAATTCCATAAATGGATCAGGCAACTGAACCATCCTACCAACCACTAGAGAGCAGTCCTGAGCTACCATCTACCTCATGGGGACCTTCAGGGTATCTTTAATCTGACTTTATCTTGCACTAAACGTTATTCCCGTTATCATGTATCTGTACACTGTGCCTGGCTTGATTGTGTTCATGTATTGTCTTTGTACTAACTGGTTGGCACACAACAAAAGCTTTTCCCTGTACCTCGTTACACATGAAACTAAACTAATGCTGTCTGACCTACTAAATTCCACCAGCAGTTTGATTTTTGCTGAAGATTCCAGCACCTGCAGTCTCACGGATGCAGTCTGTGCATTCTCAAATGATATTATAGTAGTCAAATACAAACATTATGTTTTGCAATCTATCACAATGTAAGAATGAAGAAATCTCTCTTAAATTCTTATCAATTGCCAGCCTCGTGATGATAAAGAGCAGCTATCTCGTGTATTTGTAATCAGATTCTCTGCATTGACCTCAACGGTCACCTCAGAAACCGCAGCACCAGAGCTCCGACCTAAGGGAAAGTCATTGTATTTGCAGAGACGCAGCGTTCCCTCCCTTAAGTTACTATCCTGGACCAATGTTACTGCTGCAGAAAACATGTTGGTTGAAATTAAAATGACTGACATAGTAAATAAGATGAAGAATTTTTGAATACTACAGTTAAAAATAAAGCTTTAAAAGCAGCTCCACTAAACCCAAAAATAAGTTTTATGCCAAAATCGGAGGTATATTATGGTTAAATAAACATCCAGCCATCATTTCCTGGGGTAACTGAAAATAGTGGTTTAAAAAAGTGCAATTTGAATAAGAGTCAATTCTGGAAAATGATTCCTGATATGGCTTTGAGTTTACAAGTTTCAGGATGTGGAGTATAAATGTGGTCAAGTCATGCTGCAGCTGTATAAAATATTGGAGGATTGTGTACAGTTCTGGATGTTGCAATACAGGAAATATGTCGAAACTTGAGAGTGGTTCTGGATTGGAGGGTATTAGCTTTAAGGAAAGGTTGGACAAACTTGGATTGTCTTTGTACGAGCATAGGCAGGGAATGGACAACTTAATAGAAACATAGAAAATAGGTGCAGGAGTAGGCCATTCAGCCCTTATATAGTAACTATATAAAGTATATAAGTTATGAAAGGCCAAGATGGGATAGATGGTCAAAGTTTTTTTTTCCAAGATGGAAATGAGAAATACTGAAGGGCATTGATGCAAGTTGAAGGAGGGAGAGTTTAAAGGAAATTACTGAAGCACGTTTTTTTTCTCACAAAGGTTGGTACATGTATGGGATGTGCAGCTTGTGAAAGTGGTTAAAGCAGGTACGATAGCAACATGCAAGTATTTAGATAAGCACATAGGCGTGTATAGAAGGGATGGATATGGACCTTGTGCAGACAGATAGTTTAGATTAGCATCGTGGTTGGCACAAAAATCACGGGCCGAAGGGGTCAAACACCTTCGACCACTGCTATTCCAGAGATGCCAATCGCTCCATCCCTTACCCTCACTCTTGGAAATCGGACCACTTGCCGATGCTCCTTCTTCCAATGTAAAGACAGCGACTGAAAAGCACAGTCCCATCAGTGAAGACTGCACAGACCTGGTCAGGGGAGGCAGAGGAACTGATCTGGGATTGCTTGGAGCCAGTAGACCGGGCAATGTTCAAGGACTTGGCAACAGACCTGAACAAATACTGTTACCGACTTAATGAGGAAATGTGTGGAAGAGTGTGTTGCCACGAAAACCATCCGAGTATTCCCTAAGCAAACGCTTTGAATGAACCAGGAGGTCCGCAATCTTCTGAGGACCAGATCTCAAGTATTCAAGTCTGGCAGTGCAGATTCATATAAGTAGTCCAAATATTGCATTGATAAGGCCATCATAAAGGCTTAAAAGGACTTTCGCTCTGAACTGGAGGATGAGACGAACGATCGGCAGCTGTGGTGGACACAGTTTCAATTCCATCTTTAAATTTGTTTGCTTTTATATATTGAACTTCTTTGTGTTGTTCATTATGTTGTCTACTGAGTACTATGTTTGTATATCTAATATGCTATTGCAAGAATGTAATTGTTTGGTTTTGGTACATATGACAATGAAAACTTATTGACTGTACATGCTCAATTTGTAGTATTGTAACAAGCCTAGTGAATCAACAACTGAAAAGGCATTGTCGCAGGATAGATGGACGACTAATAAAGAATATGACGGAGAAAAAATTATCTTAGAGGTAGTTGCAAATGCTTGGAATTCACCACCTCAGTTCGAGCTATTGAGTATATCTTGAGCTGATTAACTTTTTTGGACCAAAACAAATTAAAAAATAAATGGGAAAATACGTGAGAAAACGACCTTGAGCCACATTCATATTTTTATTGATATTCTTAATTTTTGTGAAGTCTTGAGAGAAATCGAGATACTTTAAAGGGGATATGCAATTCCAGGTCATTGTTGAGATTAAAAAAAGGAAATAGCACAGATGAACCAGTGTTGATAGTATGAATCAATATTTTAGCAAGTCCACCTGCAGCAATGTTTTGCATTTAAAATTACAAATCTGCAATGCTCTATGGTGGTTTCCAAATAAAGACAATAATTAAAATACATCCAAGAAGTTTTCAAAGATTCAGCAAATTTAAAATCTTGAACTTCTACAAACAGAGTTATTAAAGTGATTTTCACTGAGATACGTCAATAACCCGGTTGTCCCCCGGGTTACATTAGGGTTCTGGTCACATAACCCTTGCAACCCAAGTTGAAGATGTGGCCGTGAAAGAAGTTCCCACATAACAGAAGATTCCTGTACCCCATAGCAGCTCTATAAAACGTTGGGGAGCATCTGTATTTGTCCATTTTAAAGTTTAAGCACATAGTGCATAGGTTTTACAAAGATATTTTAAGGAGAACCCAAAAAAAATGAATATGAGGTTCTAGAGAAATGAGCCAAACATTTACTGATTTGGAATTAAACTTATGGAATGGATTGAAAAAAACTATGCATTCTGTCATTGGTTATCTGTGACAATTTGTGTTCTCTAAGGATCCGTTCCGAAGTCTTTGGAGTCAGATCATTCGATTTAGATATAAAACCTTTTTTTTCCAGCTAAATTTAAAGATTATACCAATTTGGAAAGCAGAGTGTTGTTAGATATAAACAGGAAGTTACAAAAGAACAGAATGTATAAAGTGGGCAACATTAGATCAACAAGTTAATACAGGCTTGGCCACTTCAGACCAAGGAAGATATTTTATAATGATGGAAGTCTAACAGCTGGGGGTTACACAAAAAGCTGGAGAAACTCAGCGGGTGCAGCAGCATCTAAGGAGTGAAGGAGATAGGCGACGTTTCGGGTCGAGACCCTTCTTCAGACTAACAGCTGTTGTGTAATAAATGTATTTCCTTGCCCACATATGGAAAATCACCAAAGCTTGCTGCTAAATACAAAAAGTAATCAAAAAGGCAAATGGAATGATGACCTTGATCTCAACATGAATGCAAGTTAGAAAAGAGTAAATTAAGCTTCATTTGCAGAACTTGGAAAGACATACAGTGTGGAACAGTGCTTTTGGTTTTGGACAACAGTCCTCATTAAAGCTACATGGGCCAGTGGAAATGTGCAAATTCACTGCAATTCTCTGAGGTCTCAAAACAGTTGCGTTTAAAGGATTAGATATACTTAATTAAGGTTTTCACTGTGTCATGTAGTGGATGAGAATACAAAAAAAAGAACATATGCAGTTAGGCCATTCTAAAATGAAATTAAGTAGCAAATTTCTCAGAATAGGAAAGTTGAGCACTACAAAACAAAAGGTGGAGGATTGAACCTCGAATCAATTGAAACATTTAAGGCCATAATCAATAGATTGTGTTGGGCATGTTTTCTGATGAACATAAAAACTAGATTTCATATAGAGACACGAGAGTGCAGATGCTGGAATTTTGATCAAAAACTGGTTGGAGAACTCAGCGGTCAGGCAACATCTATATAGAGAAATAGACAGATGACATTTTGGGTGTGGACGTTTCTTCAGACTGATTGAGTAGAAGGGAGAAAGCTGGTAGAAAGTGACGAAATGAAGTGGTGGGATGAGAGCGAGTAAGATGGATCCAGGCAAAAAGATGATTGGCGGATTATTCAGTTGAGGGAAGAAGTGAAGATAATAACCAAAGCTGGAGGTGGAAAGACAAAAAGGTGCACATGGTGGAAACTGTTCAGAACAGGATAGTGAAATGTAGAACCAGAGGGAGGGATGGCAGGTAGATAAAAGGGAACAAGGAGGGGAGGGAAATAGGAACAAAAAGGGAGTAAAGGAAGGGAGGGAGGGAAGAATATAAGCAGATGGAAGAGGTACAGGAGGGGAAGGGATCAGTGTGATTGTATGGGAGTGGGAAAAAAGGTGTGCACAGGTGGGTAGGGGTGGGATGGACATTACCTGAAATTAAAGAACTCAACATTCATGCGGTGGGGTTGAGACTACCCATGCAAAAGACAGGCACTCCCCAACATGCGTGATAGGTAATTTATGCAAACTCGCACTTACACAAGCATTTGAGTTGCGTGTCACGGCAGCAGTGTGCTACTGCCATCGCATGCGGTCATTTCTGCAAGCTGGTCAGCGGTTCTCATGTATGCTCCCATGTGGTCTAAACATCAGACCTCCGACACAGCCTCCACTTCAGATAGTAATTTTATGCGTGCACAGTTGCACTCCCGTTTCCAAATAAGATAAAATATGACTTCTACAAGGGATGCAGGACTTAACCTTATGTAAGTTGGGGAGCATCTGTGCGAGGTGCTGTTCTTCCAGTTTACACATGGCCTCACTCTGGCAGAGAAAGAGGCTGAGGGCATAGAGGTCGGCAAGGGAATGGGAAGGGGAATTAGAGGGCTGGCAACTGTGAGCTCCAGCTAGCCCGCGCACAGAGCACGAGTGTTCGTTGAGCTGGTTGTCAGGGAGGGAGGGAGAAGTTGTAGACAGATATACCTCCTGCAGCTGCAATGCAAAGGGCATGGAGAGGGGTGAGCAAACCAAGGTGTCGCAGAGAGTGGTCTCTGAACCCACAAGAACAGCTGACCGGCTTATGGAACTGGCCTCATGCCATGGCAGTATCACACTGCTACCAAGACTTGTAACGTGGAAATAAAGCAATGGGCTTAAAGGGTTGGGAAGATGTAACTGTCGGTGGGATTGTGCTGAAGCTAGCAGAGAAGTCAAAGAGAGAATGCATTGGATGCAGAGGCTGGGTGGGTCAAAGGACTGGGGAACTATAATCCTGTTGATTAGGGCCACAAGATGACAGCTTTCCTCATATTATTAAAACTACTTATTGATTAAAAAAATTCAGATTAGGTAACTAAACAAAATTATGAAACATTTGCCATCACTGTCATTTTCAAGAGAAGTTAAATACTCACATCAGGGGGAACTGAAAAAGGGAATTATAGGCAAAAAATACTACTGAATACAGAACATAGAACAGGAACAGGTTCTTTGGCCCAATGTCCATGTCGAGCAGAATGCCATTAACTAATCCGTGTGTCTGCATGTGATATCCTTCCATTTCTTGCATAATCATGTGTCTATCTGAAAGCCTCGTGAATGTAACTATCGTATCTGCTTCCAACTCAGCCCCTGGCAGTGCGTTCCAAGCACTCATCACACTGTGTAAAAATGCGTGTCCCACACATCTCCTTTAAACTGTGCTTATCTCACCTCAAAGCTAATGCCCTCTACAATTTGACATTTCCATCCTGAGAAAAAGGTTCTGACCATCTATATTATCTATGCCTCTCATTATTTATTTTCTATCAGGTCATCCTTCGGCCACCAATGCTTCCGAGAAAACAAGCTCTGCACACAATACTCTATATGTGGCCTAAACAAAATCCCATAAAACTACAATATGGCTTTCTGACTCTTTTACCAGTACTCAATGGTCTGACCAATGAAGGCAAGCATGCATAAGCCATGTTTTGCCACTTTCTGGAAGCTAAGGACATGGAGCTCAAGATCACAATGTTGTGTTTTACTGTTTCTTTCCCTTTACATTCAATCCCCCAATGTATAATGCTTCACACTTATATGAACACTTCACGCAGCCATTTTACTGCACATATCTGTAGCAGATACATATCCTGCTGTATATTTTGACAGCTTTCCTCACTGTCCGCAATTGCACTCATTTTGGTGTTGTCTGTAAACTTAGTAACCAATGCATCTACATTTATATCCAACTAATTTACACATCTCACAAACATAAGTCTCAGCACAGATCACTGTGAAACTCCACTAGTCACAAATCTCCAGCCAGAATTACACCATGCCACTGATGCAAGGCTCACAGGCCTATAATTTACTGGATTATCTCTACTTCCCATCTAAACCAAAATAACAACATTGGTCACTCTCCAGTCCTCTGACACTTCACATGTGGGAAGAGAAGATCTGGCCTAGTATGTTAGTGGCCCCATAGCGGAAGCGTCCACGTCGCGGGGCTGGAAACTGGAAGTATCCTGAGCTAATTCTGCTACCACCATCATCTATTGCGACAAGTGATGGCTAACACTGATTGCCGCCGGAAGCTTGCATCCTTTTCAGGACGGACAATGACAGCGGGGTCAACATTTGTCACAAGATGGATACGACAAGTAGAAGTATATTAGTATTTCCCACTGTCCTACATATCCTTCTGTTCTTGGAAAAAGATTCAGTTTGAAGAAGGGTCCTGAGCCAATACATGGTCTGTCAATTCCCTCCACAGAGGCTGCCAGACCAGCACAGCTATTTCAGCATTTTGTATTTTGTTCAAGATTCCAGCATCTACAGTTTTTTTGTGTCTCCATTTTTGGAAAAAGATTTGTGGGCACATAAGAAAACTTTGAGGTTTCTTCTCTCAGACTATTATCCAAGAAAAAAAATACTTCATGGGAAAATGAAGGAAAATAAATCTGTCAGCATGAATATTTTAAAAGCAAATCATGTTGGCTACCTTTCAGTTATTTGATGCAATAATGAAGAGATGAATGAGAGTTGATATATACAGACTATTAAAAAACTGCTGATTAAGTACCACGATAAACATAAGCAAAACTAAAGCCTATTGGATTAAAGGGGAAAAAAAGGATCTGTGAAGAAGAAACTGGTTAACAAACTGAAAGCAAAGATTTGTTTTGGATAGTCAGTTTCCAGACTAGACAAAATGTTCAATGGTATGCCACAGGTTGGTTTTGAGATCATCGAGCTTTTCGGTACTTGCTGTAAAATGTCAACGTAAACAGTAAGGATGTCAGTAAGGCTTCAGGAAGACACGCGTACCGATAAAATAGCAAATTAAATGTAATACAATGAACGATGAGAAACCTGGAGATATGGGTGCACGTCTTTGAGGATGGAAACACTTTCTGGGGAAAAAAAGTACAGTAATGTACTGTGCAGTATGTCATCTTTACAAAGAAAATCTTCAAGTAAAAAGATAATGCTGAACTTCATAAAGCCCTGGTGGGCTCAGGATGGTCAATTCTGGCACCTACATTTAGAAAGGGCATTGATGCCTTAAAGAGGTTGCTGGGGATTTTATACCATTACTGGAAAAGGAAGACATCAGTTTCATGGAGATTTAGGAAACCTGACGTTGTCCTTCTTGAACAAGAGAAAGTTAAAACATAAAATGCTGGAAGAACTCAGCAGGTCAGGCAGCATCTGTGGAGGGAATGCACAGACTGAAGAAGGGTCATTGCCTGTTCATTCCCTCCCCAAATGCTGCCAGATCTGCAAGGTGCCTCCAGCAGTTTGTGCTATAATATAGTTGGGTTGAGATCTGGTATGAACCGGTTTGATAGAATTAAAAAAGACAAACTATTTCTAGAGGCAGAAGGATTCATAATCAGAGGTGGGCTAATATGTTTGTACATAGTGACACACAAAGCCCGAGGAAGCATTGATGAAAAGAAGGATTTTGGTGTACACGTCCAATAATCCCTGACAGCACATGAAGATAAGGTAGTGGGCTAGCCAGAGCATAGGATATGAGCAAGGAGGCTATTGTATCTCAAGCGTCCAGAATGTTTATTTCGTCACATCTGGAATAATGTGTGCAATTCTGACTATCACATTCTAGGATTTGATTGCATTGGAGAGACTGCAGAAGAGATTCACCAGGTGTTTCCTACAATGGAGTGCTTCAGTTATGAGGAGATACTTGATTGGCTAGATTTGTTTTCCTCAGAATACTGGCTGAGGAAACTGGAATGCTTAGCTTGAAATGGTGTTGGAAGTAGGTTAAAATACTTTCAACAGAAAATTGAATAAATATTTTAAGTGGGAAATTTAAGTGGGAAAGCTATTAGGAAAACTTGGTGAAAAAGCTGACACATGAATGATGGTTTTGAAATGTCTGTGGCATACCTTTCTATGAGAATACAAATAGTTTACGGGCATATTTCGAATGTCCCAGTAAATTCATAAAGTGCTCAGCATTCAACAGCTTAAGTTTATACTGAACCGCATCAATGTCTGCAACTCTACAATCATTAACTGGTCCAAAAATAAATTTTGGCCTATTCTACTGAAACCCAATTGCCCTAATTTTATCCATAAAAGTTATTCACTTTTGAAGGAAGTACAATTTGAAATTTTGTTAAATGCTACTGTGAATATCTGTTTCTTTCTGCTCATCTAAAATGCATTAAAAGAATCATAAAATATTAAAGCAATGGTATCATTTGCTGATACACTGATACACTTCATGAGCAAGAATTAAATCCAAATTTAATTCAATTCCTATCAAATGACAAATGGAATTCAAGGTTACTACCTGCATACAAAAAAATAAATGGGTTATTTGCCAGATTTCAAAGTACAGTGCGTACAATGCTGCACTTGATCAGTTTTTTATTGCTATTTTCAAGCAGACATGAACACATTTGTCAAACCTGTTTAGTTTGGAAAAACGCTGTGGAAACATGCCCTACGGCCCACCAGGGCCATGCCGACCATCACATACAACGCACGCTAGTTTTGTGTTGTCCCACATTTCGCACACAACACACCAGGGACAATTTACGGAAGCCAATTAACCTACAACCCTGCACGTCTTTGGAATGTGGGAGGAAACCAGAGCACCCGGAGAAAACCCACATGGTCGTCAAAGGGAGAACATACAAAATCCACAGACAGCACCCATTGTCAGTATTGAACCCGGGTTTCTGGCGCTGTGTGGCAGCAACTCTACCACTGTGCCATTGTGCCAACCTGGTGTTTAAATGGAATTAGAATTTGTTTTCAAACACGCAAGTTAATCCCCTGAATGATTCCTCAAGTCACATGACGTTCACTATCTCTAAATGCCATAAGTCGTCAATATTAAAAGTCCACTTCACTATCAAATATAAAACCCAACACAAAGTCAATACATCAATGTAGTTTGTTGTTTCCTTTATACTTAAATAATTGTATCAGTCTCCAGAGTAGATCTGAACATGCTGATGAACCGTTTGCATGAACGTTCTGCAAAGTCTCTCCGTAAACGTGACCATTGGTTCTATTTTCTTTAATTATACTTTTGTAATTACCATCATTAGATCAAATGTAACAACGTCATTGTTGTCTGTTTACCACGTATCAGTGTTATACGTTACAGACAATGATAATTTGCAGGACAATCTCTTTTGTACAGCACAGATTTTAATCAAACAATTGACTTAAATGGTCTCAATATATTCTGAAAGTTAGCTATTTCAGTAATAACTCACTGACATTCAATTGCTTGCAAACAACATGTAGAAAGTTTGCTCCTGGTCCAAAATATCATTGTCATTTCATCACAAAGCTGGTGTTCAAAGGCACAAATAAAGGTATTACACATTTATGGCAGAGAACACACACACATAGTTCTAAATCTCTCCAGAGTTTGGAGTTAAAAAGTTATTTAGCAACAATGAATGGTACATACACAATCACAAAAACTGCCACATCACCGAGCTGCTTTCTTAAGTAAACTCACAGAGTAAACAAAGAAACTACGTTAACCCTAGACATTTTAAGTAAAATATGGTGACAGTAAAGCCACATTGCATCTAAACTGAACAATATACCTACATCACTTAGGTTATATTAAAAAATTGTGCCCGATGTACAGCTCTTAAATCCACGTTTTTAATTAAGTTAGCATTTGCAAAATAATAACCTCTTTTTCTTACTCACTGTTTCACTTTGATATCTACTTTACAAAAGTATATATAAACAGTCACGTTATGAAAAAGCATCTTATTTGAAACAAAAACTGACAAGTGACTATTTGATGATTGTTGTCAATATATAACCTTGAATAATTTAACCAATTTTACAATATGTATGATATTCAAACCTTCATATTTCACTGGAATTTTTTTAAAAACATTTTGAATACATACTGTGTAATTGAATTTTGCACACTCTTCTCATTTAAAGTCATTCCTGGGGGTGGGTCATTTTGCAAAGCCATCAGTTCCTTCTGTAATCTTTTCTAGTGTCAAAAAAATATGCAATAGTTAGAAACATTGCATGTTGTTTATCCAGCAAATATATTCTCTACATAAATAAGTGTTCCATTCGATTATTTAATCAACAAATGGATAAATTATATTTGGTGCTTTCAATCCATTTCATACCCTGCCAATGTCCTTTTAGTAAACAGGCAAATAATACATGAACACCAAAAACAGTGTGTAGTTTCTGGACTTAAAGAATCTAACTTCAAATTGTCAAACTTGTGCTTAATCTATTAAAGAAGAAACTGCAGATGCTGGAGAATCGAGGGTTACACAAAGAGCTGGAGAAACTCAGCGGGTGCAGCAGCATCTAAAGAGCGAAGGAGAAAGGCGACGTTTCCGGTCGAGACCCTTCTTCAGACAAACAGCGTGTGCTTCAGTTGTGCTTAATCTACGTGTGATATAATATGCACAGAAACAAATTTACACCAACCGATTCAATGACAGCATCCAAGCAGATGTATGTGTCTTTTAATCGAAAATATTGAAAGGAATATTACTTCAGAGCTTTTCTTCTTCTGCCTCTGTACTTTTTTCTATGGGAAGGAGTTCACACCACCTTTCTCCCATCTCTGAACAGTTCTCCTCCTCTTGGACTTCCTCAGACGGGCTTCCACCCTCCCTAGACATTTTCATTTAATTTCCATCAGCCGGCAGGACATCGACCAACTTAACCTTCCGATTCCCCTTCCCTAGGAGATCTCACCTCCTGAGCAGTCTGAAGACGGGCTCCAACCCGAAACGTGACCCATTCCTTCTCTCCAGAGATGTTGCCTGTCCCGCTGAGTTACTCCAGCACTTTTGTGTCCAATTCCAATATTACTTGCTGGTTCCTACGCCGAATGGTCAATTATCCGGGACAAACTCGCTGTTTACTTGTTTACCTGCGAGAGTTTCCTCTTGGTTCGGGATACCTCGCCTCGCTTGGGGGAGGTTTGACCAAACGAAGGTGTCAAATGCCGGCGCGGCGGTGAGCAGCTGCTGTTGCTGTTGCTGCTGCAGGCCAGCTCGACACCTGTAACCTTCAGACGGCCGCTCTGGCACCAGTACCGGCCCCGGCCGCATCCTCATCCCCATCCTCATCCCATCGGGAGTGGGATGGAGCCCTCCCAACTCCCACCACCCCTCCTCCTTCCACCTCTATCCCAGGCTCTCAGTAGCCTTTGAACTCCCGTAATACCATTGGTGTCGCCCTCGCAAGTGGGACAGCGGAATAATGCGGGGCCGCCGCCCCTAGAGACATGGACATGATGTCCAGAGACTCGGTGGGCCGGGCAGGACCGGCCGGACCGGGCCCGGGCCCAGACCCGGACCACACACCCTGCGGCCGCTGCTTTGCTTGTTTCGCCTCAAGGCCCTGCCGAGGACGTGGCTCGCCAACGTGCGAAGCCAGTAAGAGATCCTCGTGCTCTGTGTGGGGGGGGGGGGGGGGGGGCGGGGGCAGTAGCGGTACCGGCCGGCGGCGGGCGGGCGGGCGGTGCGGGTCCCGCGGTCGGCGACACTCACCTGCATCGACGCCATGATGGAAACCCCCCTGCGCCAGCGGCCACGTCCAGCCGCCGCCGCCGCCGCGTCGTGGCGTCATCACGCACGCACGCAAGCCGGGCCAGGGGGGGAGCATTGTATGAACAACACCTCACATCTCACTTGGGCACCTGACACCCACCCCAGTGGTATCAATATTGACCACTCCAACTTCCCAACCCTTGCTATCCCTCCCACTTCTCAGTTCTCCAACCAGTCTAACTGTCCCTGATTACATTTGGTTAATCATGGCTAACAATTGTTAATTCTACATTCTCCTTGATCTGCACCTCCAGTTTGAATTCAATTTGGAATATTTTGGAGGACCAAGAACCAAGAATCTCCGTTTGCCTAGTTATTACTTTCTCCAAGCTAACAATGATCTCTTCTACATTTTTTTGCTTGAACTGCACCCCCTTTGATGTCTCGTTCTCACACCTTACATTTTTTAGCTCTGTGTCTCCCCTTCCCCTGACTTAGTCTGAAGAAAGGTCTCAACCCAAAACGTTATCCATTCCTACTCTCCAGCGATGTTGCCTGTCCCGCTGAGTTACTCCGGCATTTGTTGCTATCTTCATATTGCGCTTGAGCAGTTTACACCCCAGTGATATGAATATTTACTTTTCTAACCAAGTAACCCTTTCCCTCTCCTTCCCTGCCCCAGTCTGACTGTCCCTCTGATTGCATTGTGTCTGTCTGCTTTCCTGTTACCTTCTCCTCGCTAACAATGGTTTATTCTACATTCTCCCTGATCTGCATCTCTTTTGATCTCTTACACTTCCTTATCCCTCTCCCCTGAAGCTCAGTCTGAAGAAGAGTCTTGACCCGAAACGTCACCCATTCCTTCTCTCCAGAGATGCAGCCTGTTCCGCTGAGTTAACATTTAATAAGGGGTAGGCCATTTGGAACAGAGATGAGAAAAAAACATTTTCACCCAGAGAGTTGTGAATCTGTGGAATTTTCTGCCTCAGAAGGCAGTGGAGGTTGATTCTCTGGATGTTTTCAAGAGAGAGTTAATAGAGATCTTAAAGATAGCGGAGTCAAGGGATATGGGGAGAAGGCAGGGACGGGGTACTGATTGTGGATGATCACAGTGATTGGTGGTGCTGGCTCGAAGGGCCGAATGGCCTACTCCTGCACCTATTGTCTATTGAGTTACACCAGGTTTTTGTGTCTATCTTCGGTTTAAATCAGCATCTGCGGTTCCTTCTTACACACCAGCATTTTGTGTTTACCTTGAGCATAGCATGAAGACTTCCTCAGGCTGAGTATTTCTGGAATTTGGAATTTGAAAAGAGATCCATGTACAATTTAGAAGATCTCGAATCAATTGACAGCATTTGCCTTCTGTACCATCCATACCTCCCTCTTCAGTCCCAAAACATCACCCATTTCTTCTTTCCAGAGATGCTTCTTGTCCCGCTGTTACTCCAGTATTTTGTGTCCATCTTCGGTGTAAACCATCATCTGCAATTCTTTCCTACATTACGGAGCATTACAGGAATATTGATTTCTCTAACTTAAAATAACCCTTGCTTTCCCTCTCTCTCCCTCCCTCCCCCACCCTAGTTCTCTGACTAGTTTCACTGTCCTGATTAATTTTACTGTCTGTATGCCTCGTCGTCACCTTCCCCACAGCTAACAAAGAACCATTTTACATTTCCTTGATCATCGGCTGCTTTGATCATCGTTTTCATGCCTTAACCTTCCATATCTCTAGTCTCTTTCCCTGACTCTCAGTCTGAAGGGTCTCGACCCGAAACATCACCCATTCCTTCTCTCCAGAACTCCAACTGAGTTACTCCAGTATTTTGTGTCTGTCTTCAGTGTAAACCTGCATTTGCAGTTCCTTCCTACACACCTCTAGTTTTCTGTCCAGTTTCACTCCTCCTGATTAATTGCTGATTGTATGCCTTGCTGACACTTTCTTCTCAGTGATCCATTCTACATTTCCTTGATCATCGATGATAGACACAGGTAAGGTGAGAAAACTTTGTTTTCACACCTCACCCTTCCATATCTCCAGTCTCTCTCTCCCTTGACTCAGTCTGGAGAAGGGTCTCAACCTGAAACGTCACCCATTCCTTCTCTCCAGAGACACTGCCTGTCCCGCTGAGTTACTCCTGCATTTTGTGTCTATCCAGGGAGAGACTATCACACGCGAATGCGAGCCCTGGAACCAGCATGAAGTGCCAGGTAGACAAAAGTGCTGGACAAACTCAGCGGGTGCGGCAGCATCTGTGGAGCGAAGGAAATAGGCAACGTTTCGGGCCGCTCCATAGATGCTGCCGCACCGGCTGAGTTTCTCCAGCACTTTTGTCTACCTTTGATTTTCCAGCATCTGCAGTTCCTTCTTAAACATGAAGTGCCAGCATTGTCTTCACCATGTTTTCACGCTGGGTTAAGCAAGCAATTATGTTATTTTCTTCAATATAACTCGTGCCATGCATTTGATATTTATCACCTTCTACTAACTGTCCTAATACAGGGTAATCGTTAATTTCACTTTTGCCTCCACAGACGCTGCTTGACCCGCTGAGTTCTTCCAGAGATTTTCATTCGCGATTCCAGCATCTGCAATCTCTTTAGTCGCATCTTCCTTTCCTCACTTTTTTCCACCATCCACACAGACTGCTCCCTCTGCGAGTCTTTGGTTGAATCACCCCTTCATACCCAAAACACCCCCTTCCAAGATACTTTTCCCTGCAACTGCAGGAGACGTAACACCTGTCCCTCTACCAACTCCCTCACCTCTAGCCAGAGTTATCAGCATTCCCTCCAGGTGAGACAGAGATTCACGTGCACCTACTCCTACCTCATCTACCACATCTGTGTTCCCGATATGACCTCAGCGAGACCAAACATGAGCTTGGCGCATGTTTCGCCAAACACTTGCGCTCGGTCTGCCAAGGCCCAATGGATCTCCCGGTTGCGAACCATGGTAACTGCTCTTCCTAATCCTATACTGCCCTTTCTGTCCTGGACATCATCCATGGCCAGAGTGAACTGGAGGAATAGCACCTCATATTCCACTTAAGTAGCTTACAACCAAACTGTATGAACATTGAATTCTTAAATTTTAGGTAACTTAAACCCCCCAACCCATCCCCACTGTCTTTCTTTTCCCTCTCACTCTCCTGTGCCCCACCTGGACTTGTACCTATATTACCCTACCCCCCCTGCCCAATCCACCTACATTCCTTCCTCGAGCTTCATATTGTGTAACTCCCCAATCCATTTATCTTACACCTTCTGTTTTTTTAATCTCTGGCCTTTGTCTAACCATCTGCCTATCAAGCCACCCCCCCCCCCCCCCCCCACACTTTCACCCACATTCAAGTTCAAGTTTAAGTGAGTTTATTGTCATGTGTCCCTGATAGGACAATGAAATTCTTGCTTTGCTTCAGCACAACAGAACATAGTAGGCATTGACTACAAAACAGATCAGTGTGTCCATATCCCATTATATAAATATATACACACATGAATAAATAAACTGATAGTGCAAATAACAGATAATGGATTATTAATGTTCAGAGTTTTGTCCGAGCCAGGTTTAATAGCCTGATGGCTGTGGGGAAGTAGCTATTCCTGAACCTGGACGTTGCAGTCTTCAGGCTCCTGTACCTTCTACCTGAAGGTAGCAGGGAGATGAGTGTGTGGCCAGGATGGTGTGGGTCATTGATGATGCTGCCAGCCTTTTTGAGGCAGCGACTGTGATAAATCCCCTCAATGGAAGGAAGGTCAGAGCCGATGATGGACTGGGCAGTGCTTACTACTTTTTGTAGTCTTTTCCTCTCCAGGGCGCTCAAGTTGCCAAACCAAGCCACGATGCAACCGGTCAGCAAGCTCTCTACTGTGCACCTGTAGAAGTTAGAGAGAGTCCTCCTTGACAAACCAACTCTCCGTAATCTTCTCAGGAGGTTGAGGCGCTGATGTGCTTTCTCTCTTCTCTGCGGTTCACCTCTGACCCCCCCAGGCTTTGTCCTGCCCCTCCCCTTTTCCAGCTTTTACCCCCACCCCCTACAATGTCTGAAGAAGGTTCTCAACCCAAAACGCCCACAACCATGTTCTCCAGAGATGCTGTCTGAGCTGCTGAATTATTGCAGCACTGTCTTTTTTTTTGTAAACCAGCACCTTGTTCCTTGTGTCTCTCCTTTGGCTTGTGTCTTCCACTGACTTGTTTTTCATTGTTATTCTGATCTTTCTTATTCCATGTATGGAAGGCAGCAAGAAGCTGTTATGAAAGTATGTTTTTGCAGTTAAATTTTGACAATATATATTTGTAAAGGTTATTTTACAGTAATCATGCAAACATAGACATTGTTAAGCATAGAAGGGTCTCGACCCGAAACGTCGCCTATCTCCTTCGCTCCTTAGATGCTGCTGCACCCGCTGAGTTTCTCCAGCTTTTTGTGTAACCCCCTAAGCATAGACGTTGTTGTGCTTTCGGCACGTAAATTGGTTCAGAAATCACAAAGTGCAACTCCTGACTTCCACAAACACCTTGTTTATTGGAATCCAATTCACGGATTAAGAAATAAATGGCCCTTGAAGAAGCGACATACTGTATGCTGATCCCTTATATGAATCTGCCAGACATTATGTGTTCAAAACATTTTAATATAACGTAAGTGTTGTAGGTAAATCTGAAGAGTCTCCATCCCAAACGTCACCCATTCCTTCTCTCCAGAGATGCTGCCTGTCCCGCTGAGTAACTCCAGCTTATATCTTTGGTATATTGTTCAGTTTAGATGCAATGCGGCTATAATATTTGGTTTAACATAAAATGCTGAGGGAATAGGAGATGATTAAAAGTATCTGGATGGTATAAAATGCAAATTTGGCTCGAGTGCCTTGATTTATTTTACCTTTGCAAATTATTTAAGCCTCCACTGGCAGAGTGGTTGTTCTTGCTGTGGGTGACTGGTGATACCGTTTTTCTACCTCCTGTATAGCTTAAATTACTTTGGAAAGGAGAAACTTGACCACAAATCTATCACCCCAGACATGTGTGCGTTTAAAAATCTGGGAGCCCTTCCATTTCCAGTGCTCGTGAGGTGACTGGTGCCACGTCAGGAGCTTTTTGTGCTGATATCTAAAGGCATCCCAACGTTACTTGCTTTTCTTCAAGGGGTGGTATCAAAAAGAAGTATTACCATGTTGAACTTCCCTTCATAACAATAAAGACTACACTTGCTTCAAGACAGATCAAAGAACTGACCAATCCTTATCTTATGACTGAAAACCAGAGAAATTCACAAAAGGTTCAATATTCCTGCTGTTAGCCTGGATCCCCTGTCTACTCATAATGAAATACTGCACAACAATGAAGGCATAAGGTATACAGTATACAGTATACAGGTACTCAAATACAGTAAATACTGTAATCTGCAAAAAAAAAATCAAACTGCTGGAGGAATTCAGCAGGTCAAGCAGAAACTGGAGGTTAACATAAGGAAGAGATGGTTAACATAAGAAATCGAGATCCTGCATCAGGACTCAAGCCTCAGACTGAATTCTGATGCAGGATCACATTCCATAATGATGACCACCCTTCTGCCCTCACAGATGCTGACAAACCTACTGAGTTCCTCCAGCAGTTTTTTGTTTCCCCCCAGAATGAGCTCTTTGTCAATGTTTGGCAATTTTGGGGATACATAACCTTTTGTGAGCCTCTTTGGTTTTCAATCATAAGGATTGGTCAGTTCTTGGATCTGTCTTGAAGCAAGGGTTGTTGTGTTTGAGATTAGAACAGCTTTCATCTGCAAAGCAAAGCATTATCGACCAGTGGGTTGAACAGAAGGCGGTTGATTTCAGAAAGTTGGCCATGACATATATTTTATTTTGTATTAATATTTGTAATGGTTTGTAATGTCATGGTTAGAAATGTTATCATTGTAACAAAACGTAAAATATTACTGTAATAGAGTACAATCAATTTATAACCTCAAAATATGGAGTAAGTTTACGTTATCAGTTTTTGTTACTGATACTCACCTTGCCCTATTTCAGTTATCTCAGTGTAACTTGTCACTCACCGAATGGTGCTAATCTCTATATTATTTGGGCTATTATAGACTCATAGAGTCTTCTTCTTCTTATCAAGTCCACCTACAAGATTAGAAGTTGTTCAGCCAGAGCTGAACACACTTCTCGGCATCTGCACAATGGTGTTTGTCTTGCGCTTCTTGTGGTGGTGGAAAGATTGGTGGAAACAGGGCCGCGACGTGAACACTCTTTCCTTGACCCCCGAGTCATAGAGTGATACAGTATGGAAACTCTGCCCAACTTGCCCACACTGGCCAACATCCCAGCTACACTAGTCCCACCTGCCTGCATATCCATCCAAACCTGTCTTATCCATGTACCTGCCTAACTGCTTCTGAAATGTAGGGATAGTCCTAGCCTCAAATACCTCCTCCTGCAGCTTGTTCCATATACCCACCACCCTTTGTGTGAAAATGTTACAGGCTATTACTGCAGTAAAAACCAAAGATGTCATCATAGTCTGTTCATTTACTATATTATTTCCATCTAGACAAAAAATATTAACCAATCTATGGCTACAAAGCTAAAGAAGCAAATGACTAGAACTGGAATTAGATGTAGGTTTACGAACCTGGCAGTGCCAGTTTCATCTGGTTCATCGGTTAAAAGTTGAAATCAAATACTCAGTAAAATTGATATACCATATCAGTGATGACTCAGAAGTTCCCATTCTATTGTATATCCAGCTGAGGATGAATTAATAGATCATTGAAATGTTGAAATGACCTTCTACGTAAGGAACATGGAAAAGGTGTCTCAAATTGCAGGTGCATGCTGTCCTCTAAATTGTAACCACATGAAAATTCATTATTGCTTGCCAGCACTTGACGTCCTTGAAGTGTTTTCACTGCTTCCTGGAAATTGCTTGCAGTGTTGGAGTCCATATTTTGGAGTCTGGTGTCAGTCAGATATGCAGACTCTCTGGTCACGACTCTGATTGTATTGACTGGGAAAGGAGAATGACTTTGATTTGCTCAGCATTAAAAAAAAAACATATTTAGCCCTTGCAACTGGAGGTATCAAACATTGACATAACGCGAACCTTATTATTGCTCTAAATATCAGAGGGAAAGCAGATATCCTGCATCACATAGATGTGTGAGCTGGATACATTTGAGTAAATAAGTTGTACAATCAGTTTAAGCAATTGCCAGGAGGCTATATTTATTGTGACTAACTATAAGTGAATATCGAGGAGATGCAAGAAATTACAGATGTTGGAATCTGGAGCAACAAACTATCTGCTCAAGGAACTCTGTGGTCAAGCACCATCTGTGGGTAGTGTTAAAGAAAACGTTGAACCACAACACAAAGATCGGGTAAGACAATCAAGACTTTATTTAAGAGAGCCAAATATAGTGATCACTGTGAGCTATCTAGGAGATTGCTCAATGAACAGAGGTTCATCAACATATACAAAATTTTCCTTTGATGTGTTGTTTACTGTAGCAGGCACTTTAGCACTTTTCCTTCTTCCAAATTATCTTATAACAATTATAAATCATGTACCTCCGAAAGACACAGCAAAGTAAACACAGCCCAATTCTACCCCGTTACAGATCAGCAAATGTCCTGTTACCCCTTTCAACCTCTTTTACTGTTTTATGATTGCCATTTGTCCGTTGACAACAGAGAACAGAATCTGACTAAATTAGACTGCAATTTCAGTTACACAGGCTCAGTTTCAACCTTCTTTAAAGCACAGAATATTATAACACATGAAGAGGACTTTAAACATTTTAGGCACTCTACCTATCCCTATCCCTTTGCTGTCTTCTTGAAGCTTTGCAATTTATTTTTGACAATAGGAAAGGAATTGCTGACTTTTTTGGTCAAGATCCTGCATCAGTCCTGATTCATCAGTTCTGATGCCTGGTTTCGATCTAAAACCTCAACATGTCCTTTCCTCCCCACAGATCCTGCTCCATCCATTGAGTTCTTTCAGCAGAATGATTGTCGCTATAAATGAATACAGATGGCTGGAAGAGCCGAACAGCTTATTTTCGGAAAAAATGCCCAACGGTGAAAATGTATCTGGCTTGTTATCGAGAAGGTTATTGGCATAGAATGCTTTGTTTCACCAAACGTTTAATCCTGAATTATTAACTATGTAAGTGATAATGAGGCAGTGAAGGCACCTGTTGTGGTTGTGGAGATAAAAGGCTCAAATTCCAGATGCTAAAATTAATTTGCACTTGGACTTAGATTTTATTATGCGATACTATCTAACTCCCAGCCATTTCATCTTCTATAAAGCACGTCAGGATCATGATGGAGTACCCACCCTCCACTTCCTGAATGAGCGCAGTGCAACATCTCTCGAGAGGCTCAACACCATCCACATCAAAGCAGTGTTCTCTATAATGTAAATAATGCACAGGCTTTAATTCTGCATTACTGCTTACTTAAATCCTGCAATTAAAGCTGTGGAATAAATAACTGTCAGCTGCATCCTACAGAAAACCAGTGTTTGGTTCATTTTACAGACACAAGAAACTGCAGATGCTGGAATCTGGAGCAAAAACAAACTGCTGGCAGAACTTAGCAGGTCAAGTAGCACTTGTGGAGGGAAATGGGAGACAATGTTTTGGCTTGGGACCCTTCTTCGGACTGATGGAGTAGAGGGAATATAGCTGGTAGAAAGAGGTGAGCAGAAGAGTTGGGGCAAGAGCTGATAAGTGACCAGATAAGCTGATCCAGAGACGGAGGGGTTGATTTGCAATGAGTTATGTGGGGAAGAGAAGGGTGGGGATAGTAACCATGACTGGAGATGATAGGTGAAGAAGACAAAATAATGTAAATGGAAGGAAGGTGAGGGGTGCTATGCAGAACCAGAATGAGGGGCGATTGGTAGACGGGAATTCCCCCAGCCAACCCTACTCCAGGTTGCCCATTTTTCCCTCTTTGTTCCCTTCTACTCATCATTTGACAATAAATTAATCTGAAGCTTACCTTATAAACTGTTAAAAAAGGAGAACATTTAGGAGATTCTGATCATGATTTTTTATTCATTCCTGGCAATAGGAGTGGTATCTGAGGAATGAAGGCATGCTAATGTGTACCATTGTCTAAAAAGGGAAGAAGACATACACTAAATATTTCAGGCCAATTAATTTAACTTTGGTGGGAGGAAAATTATTTGAATGGATTCTAAGGGACACTATAAATATCACTTAGAAAGGGCATGAAAAGGGAAAAGGAATTTAATACAAAAACATATGAAGTATTGCAGGTTGGGATATTCTATAAGGTAATGGAAATATATAGTTGTGAGGATAACGAGTGGTATGGAGAAACGGAATTGAAGTGTATGTTCTTGGATATTTAAAGATAGCTATAAAGCAGCTAACAAGGTATACATGATATTTTGAGACATAAGGAACTGCAGATGATGTTTTACAAAAACAACCCATGTGATGGAGTAACTCAGTGGGTCAGGCAGCATTTCTAGAGAACATGGATAGATGACGTTTTGGGTCGGGACTCTTCTTCAGACTAATTGCAGAATGGGAGAGAAAGTTGGAAGAGAGGTAGGGTGGGTCAAAGTCTGGCAAGTGATATGTTGATATAGAGGAGGGGAGTGTTTAGATTGGTGGATGGTGAACAGAGATGAAAAGACAATAAGTGCAAAATAAGATGATCAGATAGAATAGGCAGAAATACAAAGCCTGAGGAAGGAATATAAGTGGGAGAGGATGTGGGTGAATGGGAAAGGAAGAAATGAGTGTGCATCCAGATGGGGCACAGAAAAGAACTGGGGATAGAACTGGTGGTTGTTTGTAAGTTAGTTGCCGTAAATTGGAGAATCCAATGTTCATACCGTTGGGCTGGAAGATACATGACATAATGCATAACATGAGGTACTGTTTGCATGTTGTCTCATTCTGTCAATGGAGGAGTCCCAGAACAGTAAGGTCAGTCTGGGAAGGGGAGTTAAAATGGTGAGCAACCAGGAGATCCAGCAGGCTTTGGCAGACCATGTGCAAGTATTCAGTGACATGGTTGACTAGTTTACACTTGCTCCCGCTGATGTAAAGGAGGATACATGCAATGGGAGCACCAAATACAATAGATGAGGTTAGAGGTGGTGAACGCGAAGGTTGGATGCGAAGAAGGAGGTATAGGGATGTTACATTTCCTGTGGTTGTGGGAGAAATTACCTGGGGAGCGCACGGTTTGGGTGGGGAGGGATGCGGAGGAAGTGGTCTCTGCGGAAAGGGGTGGAAGGGGAAGATGTGACTGATAATGGGATCTCGTTGAAGATGGCGGAAATGTCAGAGAACAATGTGAGAGATGCAGAGGCTGGTAGGGTGAAAGATCAGGGGAAGGTGAACTCTATCTTTGTTCTGTGTGGAGAGAGGAGGAGGGGAAACATGAGCTGAACTATGGGATTCAGAGAATCCAGGTGAGGGATCCATTTACGACAGCAGGGGGGATACCTCATTAACTGAAGAAAGAGAGCCTCCTCGATGTCCTCGAAGAGAAAGCACAGATGGAGATATTGAGAGTAAGGGATGGTGATATTGCAAGAGGTAAGATGGGAGGGGGCGTAATTTTACAATCTTTATTGGACCTTCAAACCAGTATGTCTTTGGAGTGTGGGAAGAAACTAGTGCACCTGGAGAAAATCCACACACCACAGGGAAAACGTACAAACTTCATAGAGACAACACCCGTAGTCAGATCTCAGGTGCTGTAAGGCAGCAACTCTACGACTGCACCACGGTACCGACCTAATGCTTTAGGCATCATTTTTTTATGATTCCACAATGGTTCTTTACTTGGATTTAAATATATTGTGACCTCTCTATTTCATGAGCTAGTCAGCCTGTGACATTTAAAATAATTATCTTCATAACAGATTTCAGTTTTGTACACTGTCCATCTTATGACGGGAACAGAATTCAACCTTTATAAAGGACTCAGACCTTATAAAAAACATATTTTCACAGAATATATAATTTATTTGCATACACAATGCACTTCATGTGGTGAAATTATGTTAAATATTTTTTAACAATTCATTTTAATGCTCCAATTCATAATTTGCGAAGGCAGAGGAAAAGGGCAAAATGCTACCTCAAAATTTTACATAATTTTACTTCTCTACTAATGAGGTACCGTATTTCCCGGTGTCCAAGATGCTATTTTTTACTGTAAAATAAGGCCTGAATATTTACCTGCGTCTTGGAGGCCGAAGGTTAGGCCGAGCAATGACACTCTCGTAGTGACTGCTCCACGGAACATACCACGCCTTCGACCCTGGAAATGTGTGGTGGGAAGCGGCTGTAAAAGGACAGCGTGCTGGTTGGGGGGGGGGGGGGGAAGAGGGAGGAAAGAGTTCCTTTCCGCAGCATGTGGGGAGTCTGGCCTGGGTCAGCACGGCCTGGGCTGCACAAAGTAGTGAACTTGGCTGGGCCGCCAGGGGTAAAGTTACGGGGAGGATAGCAGCATTGAGGGGGTCGGAGATCATGCCAGCAACTCACTCACTCACCACTGCTGCGGCACTCCGGGCGTGGAGCCACCGCATTGTGGCCAGGGAGGGAAGTAGCTCGGGTGGCTGCGAGCGGCCGCCGGGACCGAACAGCGGAACCGGCCACCATCTCAGCGCCTTCTGCCGGCCTGTTCGCCAGTCAGCCACGGTGTCCTTCGGCACAAGTGCAACCGGTGGAGGTGGTGCTTGGCGGGTAGCTACTGGGCGGAAGGCTGGCTGCTCCATCCCGGGCTCTCTCTCTCTCCGTTATGCGATCTCCCTGAGCCAGGAAGTCCCCGTCCCTCAGACCTGAAATGCACAGCGCTTTGTGGGACAGGCGAAGATGGAGGCTACCCAGTCCTCATTGCCTCCTTGGAGTTTCACATCTTCCTCTCTACTGACTAAACCAAACCCATGATCCTGTCCCGGCAACCTTCTTAAAAAAAAAAATTAGCAACTCAAAATGGGGGTGCGTCTTCATTGCCGGGAAATACGGTAATTGTTTTATGTACATAATAAGATAACTAAGATTGATCTATACACACCAGCTCAATTGCTGTCACGTTACAAAAACATGGTTGCTTGTCCATCTCCCATTATAATTCAGAGTAACATGATTTTTAAATGCATGATCACCATTGATTGTTTCCTTCGTGAGAAAATGATTTGGCATCAATCCAAAGACTGTTATAGATTAAAATCTTAGTATTACACTTTCCATACCACATTTGAAAGATGCTTTAATTTTCAAACGTGGCTGTCAACTTGCTAATTTGAATAAGGCATATTTTCCTTTCGTTTTAAATTCAGAGCGAAATGGCATGTTTAAAGAGCAACGGGGTTGAACGACCCCGGATACCACACGTTCGATGATCAACTAGGTCAAATCGTAAACAAATCTGAAATATTATGCTGTGCAGTATTAGTTCATTTCTTGTAAACTGCTGAGGCAAACCAAACAAATTAAGAACTAAAATACTGTGCAAGAGTAAAAACAAAATTTGGAAACGGGGCTATTAACAAAGAGGAAGGGTCAATGTTTTGGAGACACAAATTGCTGAGAGGATTCCATTATTAGATGCGGGTGCTGAAAATTGTGCAGAAATAAATAATGATGATGATGAAATGCAAATGAATATTGTTTCATTGTCAACAATGGAATTGAAACAGTAGAAGGTGAGATTTATTATCATAAATCTATGATAGATAAAAATTTCCCTTCATCACATAATCTATTTTTAAACTGTTATGATGCAAGTGTGCATGTCTTACATTCCATACTCATCTCACCACAAAACAAAAGAATGAAACTTAAGGGCCTGTCCCACTGTGTCGACCTAATTGGTGAGTTTCCCCTCGACTCTTACTCGCAGCATGGTCGACATGAGGTCCTTGGAGGTCTTTGTAACTCTCCGTTATGCTCGAGAGGAGTCCCCTCGTACTGCCTATATGCTGAAAAATGCCCGCGAGTAAAGAGGTCGCCATGGAAATAAAATCGATATTTTTTTTACTCGTCGGTTTAGTCGAAGTAGGTCAGCATGTTATGCGTAGGTAATCGAGGGTAGTCAAAGGTAATCTAAGGTAATCGAGGGTAGTCGTAGATAGTCTTCATCAGTCTTCATCAGTCGAAGGAGGTCGTCTTCCCTCTCCACTATTCGGTCTCCAATTTTCCCGAAGCTAACCGAAGCTAGTCTTCGACATAGTCGAAGGAGCTCTTCTACATTGTCGAAGGAGGTCTTCAACATGACACTTTTTCAAACTCTTCTAAACTCGGCAATTAGGTCGCCGCTGTGGGACAGCCCCTTTAGTCTGTTCTCTTTGAATGAGAACAATAATAATCTTCCTTACGCAACAGCGAACTAAATGGTTGTCGTAGCCATTTAGCTTAGCTCAGTATGTTATAATTATAACCAGTTACCGTTAAATTTTATCTGCCTGTAATTATGTGGGTGGAATTTATTTTGTAGTAGGAGGCGTAGTAAGTAGTGCTACGCTAGTAAGTAGTTTTTAGTTTTTGTTTGAAGAAGCATGGGGGAGAGGTCACAGCTTTCCAGCATGCACGAGTTCCACCATGCACGCGTATGACTCCGAGGAAGGTCAAAATGTACTTAAACAAGAAGTTTGGATGAATATCTTACTGTTTTACTATGAGAATAAAGAAACTATTAATCAAGAGTGTGTTTTGAAGATGTATCTTTCGACGACATTGAATGTCTCTGGAGAGCTCGTGGATGCGTATCAATATAACCTCCTTACCCCTGTCTTCAATCATAGTGGCTAGAGGAAAGATTCCTTGAACGATATAATAATCTGCCATTACAATGGTGATGCAAAAATGTCCAGTTCCAAGCAATAAGAGTGATGCATTAAAAAACAATAGCCATAGTCACCGTATGAACCACTGGCAATGCAATAATGCAATGACATACCAGATTGGAATTGTGGCTACATAAGTGAGATTTCAATGATGTTTTTTATCGTAGCACAGATAAATTCCATTATTCCTTGCATCTTGTAAATTTAGCACTATGCTGACAGCTATCCTTCCTTTCCTCATCTTCTCACAGCATCCTCTGTGTGCTTTTTGATCTGCACAGCAAATGGAATCGAATACATCCGATATAGGAGCAACTGGCTTCTGCAGAAACCTTGAAGTCGGAGTAAAGTGTTCAGAATTCAGTGTGCCATTTCCAGGAATTTTAAAGAATCTAAAATATACCAAACCACTGCAATAATCATAGCAAAGACAGGAGAAATCAGTGAATAATAAAGATGATTCTTTTTGATACCTTGGATGGGAAATCCATCCTGTGTCTGAAGCTGCAGGCAGTTCTATGATTAGGTTCCTGGACTAGCAGCTATGCATCCAGGCACATGAGTTCAAAGTCCTCTCCAGCAGCTGGGAATTTAAATTCATTTATATTTAGACTCCGATAACCGTGTAAGGCCAGAAGATGGGGTGACAGATTTTCTTGACTGTTGAATGTTATTCCAAATAATATCCCAACACACCTTCAATTCACTTTTTAAAGATGTTACATAGTATTATGAGGTAGACGAAAATGCTGGAGAAATTCAGCGGGTGAGGCAGCATCTATGGAGCGAAGGAAATAGGCACGGTTTCGGGTCGAAACCATTCTTCTTCTTCTCGACCCGAAACGTCACCTATTTCCTTCACTCCATAGATGCTGCCTCACCCACTGAGTTTCTCCAGCATTTTCGTCATCCTTCGATTTTCCAGCATCTGCAGTTCCTTCTTAAACAGAGTATAATATTTGCAGTTATCCCAATAAGTTTAAAGAGAGAAGATAGACTCAGAATGCTGGAGTAATTCATTGGAGAGAAGGCATGGGCGACGATTTGGGTCGAGACCCTTTTTCAGACTGAAAGTCAGGGGAGAGGCAGCATCACTGGAGGCATGGGCGACGATTTGGGTCGAGACCCTTTTTCTGACTGAGAGTCAGGGGAGAGGAAGATTCAGAGATAAGGAGGTGTGAGGTGTGAGAACGAGGCGATGAAGTGGGTGGAGATCAAGGACAATGTAGAAAAGATCATTGTTCCATGTTTAGAAAGCATGGGAGCTGCGTCCTAATGAGTTAAGGAGAGGAAACATCACACAGTGAGCAAAATTCCCAACCATTAGGATTTCTAAATATTTGGATAATTCTAAATAATTAGAATTTTTATCTACATAATCTTTAAGGTACCAAATGGTTGTTTAAAAAAAAGTCATCTGATTCATTACTATCCTTCCAGAAAAGACACCTTGTCATCATATCTCACCTATATGTGCCGCCACACCTACATTTATGATTTACTTCTGACGGCAGTAAGGACTAGGCAGAGAAGACAGCCACATCTGCTGAACATCAAGCTCCAAAGTGATATTGTAGCATTGGACATGGATTGATGTCACAATCCTACTTATCTGCAAATGTCTTGCGGGCCGTAATCGCGGCCATGTCAATCTCCTGCATCAAATTCCACCGTACAAGTTATTTAACATCGGTAGAGCCAAAATTATCCACTACATAATAGAAATTTGTGCCTAGTATACCCGAATGACTTTCAGTCCACTGTTAATTACTTTCTGCATTATTTACGTTAATTTTTTTTTACCTACTCTGGTTTCCCTATAAATATAAATACATCAAAGTGGCTTGCTGGGCCTCTCCAGATTATCATAATAAACTGCTTTCATGGTGTGGGATCTAGTTAGACACGAGTGAGATTAAATTGCATAAATAAACTATTTGGGAATCTAAAGATATATAAAACTTGCATGATCATTGTTAGGATTTACCCAAAAACACAACACCCCCTTGTCCACAGACAGTTAAATGTATCCACTGCAAAGTAATCATTGTTCATCATATTGTCAATTTTTTACTAGCTTCTTACGACATTTTACATATTAAACACTCAATTTATTCCGGCAATGCACTAATTTATGCATACTTAAACAATACAAAACCCTAAGCCATCCATCTTTGACTTCATGTTTGTTGATGATGTAATTCAGTTCCTTTAGCTTATGATGCTCTTAATTGGAATGATGAAGAATTGCTATTTGAAAGCTCTTTCACATCAACCCGAGCCTTCTGGAGACAAAAGTATTTTCATTCTTACGAGTTTTGTTTGGAGCATTATGGAGAAAATTCCTTAAAATTCCAGATGAAAGGAAAATCTGAAAATAACTGATCTAATTTCCTTGGTAGTGGGTACCAGCAGAATGTAGTGTCTGTTAGGTTACCAGTTCAGAGAGCTTGGGGTATGAATAAACGATGATATACATCACGTTGCATCAATCACTTCATTATCTCCACTCTTTCAAAAAAATAATTTCAATTCTAAAAATGTTGATTTTTAAACTCTCATTTCACCACATGACTGATCCACAGCCCTGACCTGGATTACAAATTGAGTAACACACAACCACGACTTTGTTGCATATAAAATGGAATTTATTTTCGAAAATCCAGTTGTCTCTACTCATGTACCGCTTTACGTAGAATAATTATGGGAGTCATTCAACCTATTCAGTCTGTACCAACTCTTTACAGAACAATAGTTAATCTCATTCCCATTTTCATTTCCTAAAAAAGTGCGCTTTTTATTCTCTTCATGTAATCTCCCTTTGAAAATTCATTTTTGTCTATGAATTTTAGATCATAAAGAGCATTATAAAGTTTTTACTCCCATATCCTCTGTATATTTTCTCATTGCCTCAAGTGTATTTTTTTCTACCTTCCATTTCTGAATATCTACAACAGATACACAACAGATGTTATTCATATATGGCAACACAGAGGAATCTTTCTTTTATCACCTCACCTTTGCCCTGACACGAGAAAGGTGTCGTTCTGAGATGGGATTATTGGAAATTTAAGAAAGTGAAAATAATTTCAAGTTTTTGCTTAATAGAAAATGTGCAAAGGATGAAGAGTTAATCCTCAAAGCAACAGAGGTTCTGACTGTTAAGGCGTGGAAAATTATACGCTTAGAAATCCAAATCACTTTGAAAAACAAGTTTAATTTATTTGAAATTTGTTGTTGAAGAGCACAAGGTAAATTAAATTAATTAAAAATAAACCATACCTTGTAAGGCAAGCACATTGTGGATATTACCATTGTTATTTTCGCAGACACAATGCTGTAAATAACAAAAATACAGGGCAGTAAATGTAAAAGAGAACTTTCAATGAGAAAGACTATCAGGCCCGAGTTAATTAAAATAAATTTCATTTATTAAAAAAAAAATTGGTGGGACAGCTGGTGGCATGGCAAAGTATAAGTAAATTTATTTTTATGGTGGGAGAAAAGAGTTTGGCATAGAGTGACACAGTGTGGAATCAGGCCCTCCAAACCTGTCCTATCCATGTACCTGTCTAACTGTTTCTTAAATGTTGGGATAGTCCCTGCCTCAACTGCCTCCTCTGGCAGTTTGTTCCTTACACCCACCACCCTTTGTGTGAAAACGTTATCCCTCAGATTCCTATGAAATCTTTTCCCCTTCTCCTTAATCCTACTCTGAGCAAGATAATCTGTGCATCTACCTAATCCATTCCTCTCATGGGAACAAAGACAGTAGTGGAATGTAACAACCAGAAGGAAAAGGAGTGGAATGTAGACTTGACAGCATGGGAGGAGATCAGCATCATTTTGGTAATTTCACTGGAGACTAATGAGGTTGTCTTTAGCTCTAAATAGTTGTTGGGGCATGTGCCCGTTATACACGCTCCTGGCATTCAGATCCACTGACCTCAATGGAACTGAATGTTGCAGAGGATCAATGCATCTCAGTGGTATTTTAGCACTCGTTTAGTGCACTCTAATGCCCCTGTCCCACTTAGGAAACCTGAACGGAAACCTCTGGGGACTTTGTGCCCCACCCAATTTCTGTGCGGTTCCCGGAGGTTTTTGTCAGTTTCGACCATTAGGGAGACTGACAAAAACCTCCGGGAACCGCACGGAAACCTTGGGTGGGGCGCAAAGTCTCCAGAGGTTTCCGTTCACGTTTCCTAGGTGGGACAGGGGCATAACACTGGTGGCGGTCCTGGAAGCATGCACTCTTGCCCTCTTGCCTCTCCACAGACACAGGATAGTTTGAGACCGTTTGAGTGAGAATTATTTTTAAGTATTAACGATGATTCTGATGAAAGATACAAACATAAAATATAAATAGTTTCTTCCTTCACAGATACACATTCAGTTGCCTGCTGTACATCAGCTTTGTTTTATGTCAGGTTTCCAAGATATACTTTCTCTTAAAGTAAGCCTTTGGAATCTTTAAATATTATCTTGGTACAGGAGATAATTTTCTTACAGTAGCAAATGTGATAAAAATTGATAAGACGATGGAGAGCCAATATGGTGTAGCCTGCTTGCTGTAATACAGCAATGACATTTCCATTCCATTTTAATCAGAATTTAACTATCGTGATCAAGATTTTGGCACCCATGGAGACATATTTTAACCGTCTCTTTCCAATTTCTATCTAGCAGGCCTCAAGAATCTACTACAATATGCGGTGCCTATAAGCTTTGTATTTTTAAAATAAAAGTTTTGATAAGGTAAACTTCGCACAGAATGCTTTCCTATCCTTTAATCAATAAATGCTGGCTCCATGCACGAAGATGGTAGTATTTGCATTCAGCACATGAGTTTTGTTTATTTGTAAATATTTTTTTCAGGTTCCTATCTGCAAATGAATGGACTCTGACACAAGAACATAAGAAAATGTGAGCAGGAGAAAGCCATCAGACCCTTCAAGCTTGCCGTGCTATTTACTATAATCTAAGATGGACTCAACTGGTGTCTATATCATTGCTGATATTGTCTATTTCTGTCCATGTGACCTGTCTATTCCTCAACCTACCAAATAATTATCTACCTCCACTTTAAATACTTCCAATGATACAGCTTTCACCGTTGGCCAGGGCAGTGAATTCCAGAGATTCACAACTCAGAAGAAATTTCTACCGCTAACCAAGGCAATTCAAGTCTTGGATGGGTGATGGAGGGAGGAGAGAGTAGTAGAATTTAAATGCAGGCAGTAACATTAGAATAAAAATGATTAGGTTACACAAAATCAGTAATTTGACAACATAGCTTGTCCATTATAAATAGAAGTAATATGAGGAATCAGAAAAGGATTGTATTTTCAGCTCTATGTTCTTTAATGTTTAGGATCAAATTCTTGGTCAAAAGGATAGTTTTAATGAGTGTATTTGATAAAAATAAAAGTTTTGCAGTGGAAATGTAGATATATAGATCTACTGGCACTGGAGTGAGTGCAAAAAAGATGAACTCAGCTAATTTTGGGATAGAAGGGTTGTCTTATTGTGCATGACCAAAGTTGGATTCATATTTTTTCAGTTAAGCAGAAGAAAGTTTATCTCATGGAAAGATTCTAAGGGGGTCTGAGAGGGTAGATGTAGAAATGTTTCCTCTTGGAGCTCTGCTTCAAACATGGGGATATAGTTACAAAAGGACAGTCATTTAAAACTGAAGTGTGTAAGTAGTTCTCCCGGTGGGAGGTGAATCCCTGGAATTCTCTTCCATGGAGGGTAAAGGACGCTGAGCACTGGAGGTAGTTAAGGAGCAGGTAGATAATTTTTGGTGAGATCAGGGAACTGATGGCTTTGGAGACCTGGTAAAAGAGTTAAAACCTGGGACAGCTCGGCCATATTGAATAGCGGGCAAGCTCGAGATGCTATTTTCTTAGCTTTTGTGTAATTCTAGATCTTGTGGGATTGGCAGCTAAAAGGATAGCTACCGATAGAAAGGGGTTGAATAAATGAATCACTGATCAAGAGTATGGTAGTGGAAATAAAATATTGCAGAAGAAAGGAATTAGCAGAAATAAGGAAGGGCGAGGTCACCAAGGCGATACCATCAAGAATGCAAGTCTGATAATTTTAAAATTGAACCATTGCTTACGCAAATGAAGCGAACCTTGGGACCGATATTAGTGCGAGTGTAGATGCAGGCAGAGTTTTAGATGACTGAAAGAAGAATGAAGATGACCAGGCAGTATTACATAAGAACAATTTTTACTAGTCTCCAGCATTCCTGTTCCTGTTTAGAACAGCCAAATAAAGAGTATTTGAGGTAGAAAAACATTTTGCAGAAATAGCCCTGAAACTGGTCTGCATATATAATATGCAGTTTTTGACTGTACTTAATGAAACTAACACCATGAAAAATATACTAAATTCAATCCTTAGCTCTACTGAGAGATTAAATCTGAGTAGAGATTTACAGTAGAGATTTTCTGCAGGAAGTATTTTATGGTTAAACATCAATGATTCATAGCCTAAGATATAAATCTTAGGCTATTTTTCCCTGGGATGGCGGGACTGTCTATGAGGAAAGATTGAAAAGACTAGGCTTGTATTCACTGGAGTTTAGAAGGATGAGGGGGGATCTTATAGAAACAATAAAATTATAAAAGGACTGGACAAGCTAGAAAAATGTTCCCAATGTTGGGCGAGTCCAGAACCAGGGACCTCCCCTTAGAATAAAGGGGAGGTCATTTAAGACTTAAGTGAGAAAAAACGTTTTCACCCAGAGAGTTGTGAATTTATGGAATTCCCTGCCACAGAGGGCAGTGGAGGCCAAGTCAATGGATTGATTTAAGAGAGAGTTAGTTAGAGCTCTTGGGGCTAGTGGAGTCAAGGGATATGGGGAGAAGGCAGGCACGGGTTATTGATAGGGGACAATCAGCCATGATCACAATGAATGGCAGTGCTGGCTCGAACGGTCGATTGGCCTCCTCCTGCACCTATTTTCTATGTTTCTATGTAAGATCCCATGTTTGCTATTCAGAAATGTAATTGAGCAATGGAAGATAATTTTGTTTGAAATTAATTGAGTACTTTGGTTGGTTCATCAACATTACAATGGTAAAATTGGGAAGTGCTAATGTTACATCTTAGCACTGGACCTCCTGAGTGCAAGTGGCTGGCTGCACTCCTGCAATAGCTTTAACAGTCAATGATGTCTTGACACTGCCATACCAGCTTTCAAAGCCAAAATTGATATCAACTGTGGTAAAGGGCCTGTCCTACCAGCATGCGATTGCACTTGAGGCGTACGGCCTCGCGGGGCCGGTTCCACTTCGAACCGCGGAGGCGTCTGGAGTTGTGCGGGGCTGGTCCCGACATCATACTCACCAATCAGCTGAGCAGGAGGCGGGCCGGGCACGGCGTCTGGCGGTGACGCCATGATGCATCGGCACGCCGGGCGGTGACGTCATTGCGCAATGCCACGCGCTACGTACGCTGTCCAGACACTGCGTACGACCTCGATGCGGCTGCGGGCATGTCGGCCGTTGCCGTGCGGGATTTTGAACACGGTCAGTTTTTCAGAGCCCCGTGCAATGTCAGGACCAGCTCCGCACAATTCCATATGCCTCCGGCGATCGAAGGTGGACCGGCCACGCGAGGCCGTACGGATCAAGCGACCACGGTAGGTCGCGCTCACCGCATGCAGTGACATGCTGGTGGGACAGGCCCTTAAGTGTCTCTGACATTCTAAAACACTCAGGACTGCTGATAAAACATCAAAAGGTGTAATTACCATTTTCTCTTAATTCTTTCAGTCTTTTGTTTCTTGCAGACAAATATGAGACCCATTCTATTCCACTGAACTCCGTGAGGTATACATTGGCTCAGTGCGGGTTTTCAGATGTCCATAAATCCCTGAGTGGAAGGTAGACACAAAAAGCTGGAGTAACTTAGCAGGCCAGGCAGCATCTCTGGAAAAAAAATTGGTGACGTTTTGGGTTGTGACCCTTCTTTGGACTGAAGGTTTGAAGAACGGTCTTGACCCCGAAACATCACCTATCCCTTTTCTCCAGAGATGCTGCCTGACCCGCTGAGTTACTCCAGCTTTTTGTGTCTATCTTTGGTTTAAACCAGTGTCTGCCGTTCTTTCCTACGCAGGGAAATTATAGGGAATTTATTGGGTTCCACCTCAATTTTGTAGATGGAAAAGGGGAAGCACAGACTCTTCCACTGATGGCTGACAAGGTGGGTGGGTTCTTTGTGAGCTTACTCAAAAGCTGTCAGATCCGGCTTTTAAGCAGAGCTTCTCTGCACTGGAGAAACAAGTAACAATAAACAACAGAAACAGAACATTGCTGAGACCAGGCTGATGGTAAGACAGCTTATTACCTGACCACATAGTACAAGAGAAGTACGCCCCTCGCTCACTCCAGAAACACCATGGAGAAGATCAAGAGAGGTGAATACAATCTTATAATTCAGAGCTGATATATATGAAGTTGCTAATACTAACAGTTTTAAATGGATAGAAAATGTATGGGGTTTGGGCCAAATAAGGAAAACGGGACTAACCTGGATAGACCTACTGGTTGGCATGGGTGAGTTGGGGAAAAGCACTTGCTGAATAACTCCACTTAATTGGAGTTAATTTGGAAAGGTCAGTTGAAGGAAGGATAAACATTAGGTGAGTTGAATAATACTAGATATGGCACACAGAATGGGGACTACCAGAGACCAAGTGGGAAGACTCAAATGCAGCAGCTGCAGAGAAATACCAAATCACAGGCTTGATGTAGACATGAAACAGTAATGAAAAATGGTAGCAAACCAAGTCTATGGAGCATATGAAATGCAGAGGATGGATGCTATAGGAAAATCAAACTTTTTAATCGATTATTGTTGTATTTTACACACGGCACTTTTACAGGAAACAGCTCTGAATTAAAATTCAGAGTATCTGTTATTCTATTGCACACATGCAGAATAATGGTTTATGTTGGAGCAATCATTTGTTGTACCAGTTCAGAATGGAGCGAAAACTACCACACTTGCTGTTTTTAAAGGTGACTAACTGATTTATTGGAGGACATTGCAAAAATTGGAATGAAAATCTAACATTAAATTCGTCAGATATGAAACCCAGTTGAATCTGCTCAGTTCTAAAGACAAAGTCATTGTCATTCAAATTTGTTAACATGCGATCTTTGACATTTCAATGTGTATTTCGTCTATTAAAAATGTTTTCACATAACATTGCTAGCTGCACAAGGAAATGGGGGGGGGGGGGGGGGCGGGTGTGTGTGCGTGCGTGCGTGTGTCACATTACTCAGGAGATTTCAGAACACATTATTAATGACCAGATATTAAGTCTTGCACGCAGCTTGTTAAACATTGACTTTTCCTTTGCTCAGTCTTTTAAAAAAAACATTATTTGTCCCTGCCTGCTACATTTCTAGTTGAGATATTACCACATGTTTTTCATTGCTGCTCAGAAATGACCTGCAGGAAAATATAAATGCACTCTAGAATGTTTGATTCCCTTATTGGATCTGCAGTCTAGATGTGCTAGCTAAATGTCTGCTCGGCACTTGAATGACTATATGTGACATTAAGTCAATTTTAGTGCACCAAAGTGGTTCTAACCAAGAACGAAGGGGACCCGACGGGGGGGAGGGGGGGGGCGCGTCGAAAACGAAGGGGGGACCTGGCGGTGGAGCCTCGTGTTGCCACGTGTGATGGCAGGCCTGGCTCGCCGCTGCGCAGAAGATTAAACCGTTCGATTAACTTGTAACTTTGTCAGCGCCGGAAAGCGTGGCGACTCTTTATGTACTGCCAAGGCGAGGTCTGCTGTATGGTTTTATACGTAAAACATTTCACTATGCCCAGGCACATGTGACAACAAAGTATCATTGAATCATTGCATTATTTGAAATACAAAACAGTAAAGTCTGTGAATTGATAACCTGACAAATAAAAATAAATCTTGAATTGTACATAGTAATGGATGAAAATGTTCTCAGTTAACTCAAAGCATTCATAATAAAAATAATTGTGAGTAGCATTACCTGTTTTTTTTCAAAATATAGGCCCAAAGTAGCACAAATCTTATTAAAAAAATTACAACTGGTGAAATGGATTCAAATGGATTGCTCTCAATAATTACATGAAAATTAAATCCATGCATTTTCTCTAAATGCTTGAGAGCACAGGGTACAGCAAAGATTCAGGAACTAGGCAACATCCCAGATCTAGTCGTGCCTCCAGCAAAGCTACATCAGCATTGTTGCAACACGACAATGTGGAAATTATGCCAGGTTCGTCCTGTCCTCAAAAGAAAACAAGAACAATCCAACTTGCTTATTGAATGTCCTTTCAATCACCAGCAAAATGATGAAAGGCATCACCAGCCATGCTGTCAAGCAGCATTAGCAAATATCCCGATCATCTATGCCAGTTGGGGCTTGCTAGGATCACTCAGATCTGGATTTGATCATAGCCTTTACAAACATTGCTACAAGAGATGAATTCAAGCGGTGAAATGAGAGTGACTCCCCACAATATCAAGGCAGCTGTTGACTATGTGTGGCAAAAAAACTGAATTCAATGTGTACCAAGAGGAAACCACTCTAATGATCGTAGGGACATTCATGGTTGTTGAAAATCAATCTTCTCAGCCTCACGACACCAGCACACAAGTCCCTCAGAAAATGGCTCACTCATTTTCATCTACTTCTTCGATAACCTTCCATTCAACATGAAAATCAAAAGTTGGAAAGTTCTCCGATGTCAATTTAATTCTCAACTTCTCAACTAATGAAGCAGCTCATTCCTACATGCAGCAAAAACTAGACAACAGTAGGAGATAGACTGATATATGGCAAGTGTTCGTCATGAACACAGAATGCTGGTGCCATTGTTAAATTCCCCATTATCAACTTCCAAGGAGTCATAATTGTCCCAAAATTCAAATGGACCAGTGACAAATAATGTAGTTGTAAGATAGATCAGAGGTTGGATATGAGTGACTCATTTGTTTCCACACTGCAAACCCATTTAACTATCTACAAGGCACACATTAAGGTATGATAGCATACTGACCACTTGCCTGGATGAGTGATTTTTCAGCAACAGGCTAGAAGCACGACACCCTCCAGATCAAAACTATCCACTTACTCAGAACCCAATCCATCACTCTAAACATCCATTCCATCCACCACCAGCGATCCAAGGCTGCAGTATATACCATCTGCAAAAAGCACAGCAGTTACTTAGCCTGGGTGCCCCATCAGAACCACCTCTAAACCTGTGACTCCTGTCACAGAGAAGGATCAGGGCAACAGTTGCTTAGTAACCTCTGGCTGGAGATTTATGACCAGTAATGTTTCACAGGGCATTGTGCTGGGGCCTCTGTTGCTTGGGATATGTACATTTAAACGACTTGGACATAAAAGCAGACGGCTCAATTAATAGATTTGCAGATGACATTACAATCGGTGGAGTTGCGAACAGTGAAGAAGACTGTCAAAGGATACAGCAGGATTTAGTACAAATAAGGGATGGGCGGAGAAATGGCAGATGAAACTTAATTTGAGCAAGTGCGAGGTGCTACACTTTGGGAGGGCGGATGCAAAGGGAAAGTACAGGTGATGGCAAGAAGCTTAACAGCATTGATGTACGGAGGAATCTTGGCATCCAAGTCACACAACGCCCTGAGAGAGTTAACGCAAGTAGATAGATTGGTAAAAACAGTACATGTATGCTTGCCTTCACCGATCAATGCATTCAGTATAAGATTCTGTCAGTCACGATGCAACTTTGGTAATACATGTTGATCGCCCCATTACAGGAAGGATGTGGAAGCTTCGGAGAGGGTGCAGAAGAGCTTTGCAAGAATGCTGCCAGGATTAGAAAGTATTTGCTATTAGGAAAGGTGGGAACAACTTGGATAGGTTTCTCTGAAGAGTCAGTGGTTGAAGGGAGACCTGAAGGGAAAAGTATATTGAGAAGCAACAGATAGGGTAGATGGTCAGAATCGTCCGCCCCAGGATGGAAATGTCAAAGACTAGAGGGCACAACTTTAAAGTCGATGGGGAAATTTTAAAGGAGATGTGCGGGGCGAGTTTTTTAAAATTTAAGCGGTGGCTGCCTCGAACACATTGCTAGGTTTGGTGGTGGAGGCAAATACGATGGTGGCATTTGACCATCTAAAAGGCAAATAAATATGCAAGGAATGGAGAGATACAGATCATGTTCAGACAGAGGAGATTAGTTTAACAACATCATGTTCAGCACAGACATTGTAGTCTGAAGGGCCTGATTCTGGGTTATGCTGTTTTACGTTCCATCCCTACCTTCATGCTCCCCTCAAAGTTGATTACCATTCTAACTTCAAGATGCATTCCTTCCTTACCATACTGGCTTCAAGTTGTTCCTGAAAGTTGTTCACCAGAAATACTCCAACAGCTTAAGATGGTGGTTCACCATCACCCTTTCAAGGACATTTAAGTGTGGGGAATGAACACTGGCAATGACACCCACATCCATTGAAGATCCTTCCTCTTCCTGGCAGTCATTGTAAACTAAACTGCATGTCTGACACGGATAATGGGAGTAAAAATAGATGTATTCCATTCCTTACCACTGATACTCTTCAACCTGAAGATCTCACCATAAGTACATAACCATATCTGAAACATCTATCTGGTACTTTGGACAAATACAACATGGGATCCTGCTTTCCTCCTCGACTCTTCCCCTTCACCTTTGTAAAACACCATTCTAATTTTTGAAATAGTTAAGCAAACAGAGATGTTGACACAACATCGGAAAAATATTTTTTGAGAAAATGCTATGTTTGCACAAACATAGAGAAATGGAAATTCATTAAACATTCACTTAATAGCACATCCAGTTTGACTGATGGAAGATACATAGAATAAACTGATTGTCAACCCACAGGAAGATTAAACTTTCAGTTACGATAGAAGCTTCATGTTGTGGTGCAGAGCAAACTAGGTTACATACTAATACAATGTGGCTACTGTATTTTAAGAGTTTATTACTTGTCAATTCTATAGGGGCACCGGATGGAAATTCAGCTGGGAACCGTATCAACACAATAACAGAAAAGTATTCATATTTGGGGCTACAATTGTTCATTTTTCTTGAAAATTTGGGAAAGTTAACAGCTGGAAACCATCTGCACACCAATATAGAACATTATGAGATGGGAGAAAACGTCCAATTCATGTAATATACAAAGCTAAAGAATTCCCATTATCGTTACTTAACGCTTGAAAAAAAATACATCTCCATTAAAAGAAAAGATTTTGGTGTGAGTTATCAGACATAAATGCAACACCATTTTAAAGTCACTTATTAATTATGCATGTAGTTAAATACAGAAGCTTAACATCTTTTGGATTATAAGTTACATTTTTATTTTCTAACAATCTAAGAAGTTTGCAGCCATCAGCAGTTCCAGTGCAATCTCTGGGGCAATTGGAAATTCAGGAATCTCTGTGGAACTGTTGGTGTAGCGAACCTTGTAGGTAAAATACATGCATACTTTTGATAGCACATGGGATGGAATCTCACGAAAATTTACTTCATTCGTTTCATTTTCAGCAAACTGTCCTGAAAGACCAAAAACCAATATCAAAACAGTGAAATAACTTAAATTAATTGTCATCATACACTTTTTTGGACATGCCCCCCCACTCCCCCCAGGTTACAAATACCTAACTAATGTACATATGAACAAGTATTTGAGAGACCAGCGGATGAATACGCTGGCTCCAGTGCCATGTGGGAACTTGGACCTTGGCAATACCTGAATGGTTCAGTTATATCCACTAGCTTAGTTTAGAGATACAGCGTGGAAACACGCCCTTCAGCCCCGAGTCATCTCGCTCCAGTGATCCCCACAGCCTAACACAATCCTACACACACTAGCGACAATTTACAATTTAACCAAGCCAATTAACCTATTAACCCGTACATCTTTGGAGTGTGGAAGGAAACCGGATCCCAGAGAAAACCCACGTGGTCACGGGGAGAATTTACAAACTCCGTAGACATCACCGGTAGTCAGGATCGAACCTGGGTCTCTGGCGCTGTAATGCAACAACTCTACTGCTACAGTACCATGCTGCCCTTAAGTTTAACAACCATGTTGCCCCTGGTTGATCGATAGTTTTCTTTAAATATATTGCAAGGTCGCCACATTTCTGACTTGGAAACATTGAGTTTTAAATGGTTTTAGGGAGAGAACCTTGGGAAGGCCTGCACAGTATATTTTAGTGTTGTGGATCTTCTTCACTCAAAAAAACTGACTGATCAAACAGAAACCTTGTTCAGTGCCAGACATTTACCATGTCATTTTTTTTCCTTTTCCCCCCTTGTTTATGATATTGTTTACAGTGCACTATTTTTACATATTCTGTTATGCTGCTGCAAGTAAGAATTTCATTGTTCTATCTGGGACACATGACAATAAACACTCTTGACTATGCTAGGAAATAGTAAATTAGAAGAATACACACTTCTATTGATGACAAATCAATTCTCATCATGAACTGAGAATTTCTGATTATAAAAGTTGGGAAATTATGTTGCAATTGTATAAGACATTGGTGAGGCCACATTTAGAGTATTGTGTTCAGTTCTGGGCACCATTGTTATAGGAAATATGTTGTCAAGCTGGAACGGGTACAGAGAAGATTTACAAGGCTGTTGCTAGGACTAGAGGGTCTGAGCTATAGGGAGAGGTTAAGTAGGCTGGGACTCTATTCCCTGGAGGATGAGTAATGATCTTATAGAGGTGAATAAAATTATGAGAAAAATAGATCGGGGAGATGCACAGTCTCTTGCCCAGAATAAGTGAATCAAGGACCAGAGGACATAGGTTTAAGGTGAAGGAGAAAAGATTTAATAGGAATCTGAGGGATAACTTTTTCACACAAAGGATGGTGGGGGTATGGAACAAGCAGCCAGAGGAGTTAGTTGAGGCTTGGACTATCCCAACTTTTAACAAGCAGTTAGACAGGTACATGGATAGGACAGGTTTGAGGAATATGGTCCAAATGCAGACGGATCGGACTAGTGTAGCTGGGACATGTTGGCCGGTGTGGGTAAGTTGGGCCAAAGGGCCTGTTTCCACACTGTATCACTCTATAAGAAATGCATTGTAATTCAAAAAGCACCAAGTTGGGAAAAAAAACTGTCCTTTCCATACTGCTGTTCTGGCAGCATCCTGTTCTCTGTGCTTTGTTCTGCAGCTGGAGATGGAGATGTGAACAATTCTACTGACCTCTCTAGGACTGATGGAGTTAATGCAAGTTAATTTGGTTATCCTTTCTGATAGCCATAGTTGAGAATTCTGCCACTAAGTTAAGCAACTTGCAACTTCTTGAAATTCTATACCAAGCACTATTCCAAGAGAAAATACTTTTCACTCTCCTAACTAAAACCCCCAAGAATATGTTACTCAAATAGCCATTTTTGCAGCCAGTTTGCTTTTATATATGACAATTTGCAATCCAAATACTGATTTTAAGTTTAAGCTTGCATTAAATTTCATTTTACAGCAACTTCATGCATCTCTGCAAAAACAAATTTAGTTGTAATCCCAATCTTACCAGCACTTGTATTCTCTCAATTTAAATTGGGGTAGCATTGCAGAAAGATCATTCTTATAAAAATATTGTTCTCAAGACCAGGTCATTATTCTATTTGGATATTGAGGTTGATTAGCTGAAATGTTCAAAGGAAACTATATCCTATTTCCAACTATTTGTTGAAACTATTTCATAAGGTTGGATTGGGAGCTATGAACAAATAGTAATGAGAGTTTCAACTATGTAAATAATCCAGGTAAATTCAAATAGTTCCATTTCCAGGTGGCATGCATGATTCCCGCAATGCTCAAAATGTTTACAATTAATGCAAAGATCATGATGTTGTGATTTTTTAGCCCATCATGCAAATAAATATGCAGGAAGGAACTGCAGATGCTGGTTCACACCGAAGGTAGACACAAAATGCTGGAGTAACTCAGTGGGACAGGCAACTTCTCCAGAGAGAAGGAATGGCTGACGTTTCGGGTCGAGACCCTTCTTCAGACCGAGAATGAGGGGAAAGGGAAGCGAGAGATATAGATGGAGATATAGAACAAAGAAATGAAAGATATGCAAAAAATTAACGATGATCAAGGAAACGGTCCATTGTTAGCTGTGGGCTAGGTGAAAATAAATGTTTTATTTCACAACACCGGGGAATTATGCAATATTTTAACCAGAAATCTAGGGTGAAGGGATAAACGGACTCTCATTAATGAAGCACGTTTTGGGATAAGGAATAATTTTTAAAAAACCTGACCAAGGAGATTGAGAGTCCCAAACATATACAATCCAGCTGCCTCACATCACCAAATTAAGATTTTGTTAATTACTTACCAGGGCCACTCAACATAGCTTTAATAGTGCCGGATGTCAATGCATGTTCTCTTTTCACAATAAATTCATGACCATCAGATGAGATCAACTTTACATACATCGCATCAGGGCCTTCACAGCCTCCATAAGCCCTTTCTTCGCCATCTGCAAGATGTTAAAATAACATTGGCTAAAAACCTCTTTGTTTCATTTAAATTATATCAGTTTAAATCAAAGCACATTGTTTTAAATTAGAAATATTTAATTCATCCCGCAGAACAAATTGGTTAGTATCCATGATCAAATTTATATATTGTGAGGCAGAGGCTAATGCAAAGCAGATACAATTAAGTTTGCAATTTAAAAACCCAGAACTCAGCAGCAAATATTTGAAAACCAAATATTAGTATTGTTCGAAGTTCTATTTTCAAATGGCTGTGATTAATCAGGGAACATTCAAGAAATTAGGTAATTAAACATTCGGAACAAATCAGTTAAAGGTACAACTTGGTCTAGATGAAAATGCAAAAGTCCAATGTACTACAAAAGTATTGATGTTTTTCATCCCTCTTTACACCTAACAATGACAAACCAATACCAATCTTGCACCTGTGTGACGCGCAAATGACGCCCAAGTGGGACAGGCCCTTGACACGATAAAGAGGGACACAAAAAGCTGGAGTAACTCGGCGGGACAGGAGCATCTATGCATAGAAGGAATGGTCAACGTTTTTGGGTCGTGACCCTTCTTCAGACTGAGACCCGAAACGCCACTCATTCCTTCTATCCAAAGATGCTGCCTGTACTGCTGAGTTACTCCAGCTTTTTGTGTCTTATCTTTGGTGTAAATCAGCATCTGCAGTTCGTTCCTACACAGACACAATAAAGAACTGGACCAACCCACTAAGAGGGTTGATGCCCAGTGTTTGCCTCGGGGAGAAAGGCAAGATAAGGGGAAAATGAATAAGCAGCTGAGGGTGAGCGAGCAACCGATAGGCTGATTAAAGAGGGGAGGGTGAAACTAGAGTGCCCGAGTACAGGAAGTGGATAGGAACGGGGAAAGGGCTGGGGTGATGGAGGGAGGAGAGTGAATTAGAGAGAGAGACAGAGAGCAAGCAAGAAAGAGAGCGAGCAACAGAGAACAGTGCATGAGTATGCAAGACACTGGGAGAGAGAAGAAGAAAGAGACAAAGATAGAGAGAAAACGCAAATATGAGGGAGTGAGCAGAGTGATTGATTGGGAAATGTGCTGTACAGGGCAGCAGATAAGAACACGCTGGGAGTGGCAAGTGAGTCAAGAGGGACGGATGACAAGGAGAAACTTGCGGGAGGGATGGACCACACAGGGTATGGCCGGCGGGTGGGACAGGATAGCCTCCAGGAGCAGAGGGTGTTGGGAGATATGTGTGGGAGTTGGGGCGGAAACGAGAGTTCACGCTGTGTGGAGATGATTGGATTGAGACACGACCAGTGATTAAGGGACATGATAGTCAGTGATGCAAGGACCCTTTGACCTTTCTTTCCCACGGAGTCAGAACTTGGCTCCTTTAATTTAAAGGCAGGATTCCTGTATCTGTTTGTTGGAGCACTCCCAGCCCCCACTTCCTCTGTGATCAATCTTATTTCTCTCTCCCTGCTTTCAGCATTGTACCCATCCCACAATGTTCTTTACAATGGCTACAACCCACATTCCTCTTTTCTTACAAAAGACCCTGCCCTGTTCTGTTTCTCCCACCAAATCCCCAAACCCACTGAATCTTACAACACCCTACGGTCCCTCTGGTCTCCCCCCCTACCAATTCCCTCCACCCCATAGCCACCCACTCAGGAAAACAAAATCAATGGAAACCTCTCCTGTAGATTCACATTGAACACTGGTGACTCATCACTGATCCCAAAGTCCGAGTCATGCTCTCTGGATTGTTAATACAGGTAGTCCTGCTATAATCTGAGTTGCACTCCAAAAAAAACCTTGTGTTACGAAACATGGCAAGTCACTGAAAACTAAAAATACTAAAGGCTGCATGTTACATTATTCAACAGAGTATCATTGTACATGTATTAATGGAAGCAATTGCTTGTCAATTTCAGTGACCATCCATGGTTAAAGTAGCAGCTTTGTTCTGAAGAGACTGGTGTCTGATTACTGCTGGGAGTTCGCATTAAGTCCAAGACAGCATTTTTTTCTGCTTGACAATTTCCAAAGTAACTTAACCAGTAACTGGTTCTCCAGTTCCTGATCAAAATCATGTCCTTAACAAATCGGCCCGCGTAATGCGAATAAGGCTTCTCCGATTCATCTTTCTCATTATATGACATATGTGTTTTGGAAACATGCATTATAACAGTATAACACACTGAGGTTAGCATACGCTTATCTCTCATTCAAATCCATATATGAATATTCAGTAAAATATGATTTCGTTCTCAAGATATCCCCAGGTTTAGAATATTATAATTATTTTATAGCACCTTGATTTACCATATGTGGAGGCAAAAGTAAAATTTCAAAAGGTACCAGGATAATACTTGCCCATTTTCCTTAGTGACGAGCTACCAATCTTTCAAAAGCCAAACTGTCTGAAGGGTCCTGAAAGGGAAATAAAAAAAGTGTAATTTGTTATACAATGCAAGCAATATCCAGGGAAAGGAATACAAAATAGTTTATAATGATCTTCAAGAACTGTGATGAGTAGATAAAATTACTATTGCTATTAATATTAATTAACACGACATTTCAATCTATAATTGGTTCTGCTGAATTATGAACTTTCAATTTATATGCAGGTGAAATAAATGCAGTGAAATGATTGAAGTTATTTTAGCCAACATTTCTGCAAACGGAGGGTACACAAAAGGATAGAGAAACTCAGCGGGTGCAGCAGCATATAAGGAGCGAAGGAGATAGGCAACGTCTGCAAAGGGAGCTTTGAGAAATTGCAAATGCTTGAATCTTGAGCAAAATATAAAAGGCTGGAGGAATGCCGCGGAGGGAATAAGCGAGTTTGATATTCCGACTGCGTATGCCCAGGTCAAAGGTCACTCTGCATTAACATTGCAGTGGAAGCAGTGGAGCTGTGGACACATTTCATCCGTTTTTTCCAGCTTTGATTCTTCTAGGCAAGAAAATATTGCTGTCAAACTATGAAATAGCTGTATTTGTTGTTCCTTTGTTAAAAGCTAATTTGTAATTTTTATTGCTTTATGCTTCGGTGAGTGAACGAGGTTGGGGTCCGTGGTGTCTAGTGCTGTTGAGTTGCTGCTGGGTCACCCCCGTTCCCTCCCGGGTGTCCCTTCCCTGTCTGGGGACGGCCGGAGGTGTCGGGCTGGCCTTATAGCCGGCGCGGGGAGGATCCGCTGGCTCCGGCTCCCGTGGGGGGGGGTTGTTCCCCAGCGGGCCGGGGGACGTCGGCTGCGCCTCTCTCCTTGTCCAGTGCCGGCGGGGGCTGAGCGCCGGTCATCGGCCTGTGGGGTGGGGGGGACGTTTCAGTGGCAGTATGGCAGCGCTTGACCCGGGTTCGATCCTGGCTGCGGATGAGGCGCAGGTCTGTGTGCGTACAGATGCTGAGAATGTCTCGACGCTGGTCCAGTCTCTCCCTTTTTCTTTATGGTGAATGGCCTTTGGCAAATCCCATGATTCCTAGCGTTTTTACCTAGCGGAATACCGAACTCGCTTATAGAGACAACGTTTCAGGTTTCTTCTGATTTCTTCAGACTGATGTGGGGGGCAAGGGGGAGGGGAAGAAGAGAGATATGGAGAAAAAGAGAGATATGGTTGCGGGGTATATTGGGGCAAGCTTGCCACTTACTAGTTAACTGTGTCATTCCAACTACAAATTTTAGAATGTGGGACTAACTAGCCTAATGGCCCTGTCTCACGGTGCGAGTCCACCCACGGAGGGGGAGTGGATACAAACCCCCGAATCCATTATCAAAAGTCGGGCAGAGCCGTGTAGAACTCACGTATCTCTCTGCTTCATATATGTGAGAATTTCCTCAGTACGGTCACTTTTCACGCATCTACCAAAGACTACCAAAGTGTCTGCCCACACAGTCAGTACACCTCTCCTACACTTGTCTCCCGTACTAAGTCACCCAAACCCCACCCCTCCCCTTTCCCTCCCAACTCCAGTCCCGTCCCGACCCCCTGGGAAACTGAAGGGAGCGGCAATCAACTGCCACGGATACAAATAATGCCATACACAAGAAAGGGCAGATGCTGGTTGACAAAACGTGAACACACAGTGCTGGAGTAACACAAAGACGCAGCAGAATTTTGGAAACATCATCCCGTCACCCATTCCTTCTCTCCAGAGATGCTGCCTATCCCGCTGAGTTAAAGAGTGCCCACGGTAGAATCACGAGTCTCCATGGTAAACTCACGGGCTACGACGTTCTTACAACGAGTTTAAAAGTTTAACATTTTTACTTCAAGAGTAAATTTGACTCGTGGAAATCTTTCATCACGTTGAAAGATTTTCACGAGTTAACAAGTTTCCCGAGTACCTGCCGTTAGCGTTACGAGTCGCTAAGTTACATCCACAAGTTCCGACGTTCCCGCTACGTTAATTCGACGTGATTACCACGAGTTTGATTTGTTTTAAACTCGTAGGTGGACTCGCATTGTGTAATGTGCTTCGGAAACTGGAATAATTCCAGATCTGCAGAAATCATGAGCTGTAAGATAATATTTTATCAGAAAATAGGCAACACAAGAATAAAGCATATACAATTTTGCGTTCTCGGTAAATAATTATTTATGCAGAATTTATGTCATACAAAATGTAATCCATTCATGTTTCAGCCAGCAATAGTCTGAGGAGAGCTGTATAAGCTCCAGCAGATGCAAAGCTGAGCTTCACTTCTCTAGAGGATGTATACATTTGGAAGACTCATCCGCATTATTCATGTGGTATAACCCGCTGTTTGAATACAAAACCTGGGCTGTTTTTGCAAGCATGGCAATTTTGATTAATTTAGTGCCAGAGACCTCCACGGCTAAAAATAGTCGAACACTTGTTCCTGATGTTTTACTGTAATGTTTCCCCCAAGTCTGATTCAAAACCCATACATACACTAACTAACATATCTAGGTTGTTTAAAAATAGTGCAAAGTACAACTTCATATTTTCATCTGTAATTTAAATAAAACGCCAGGATCTGGTGACGGTGAAGTGCAGAGTGCAATGACTATATACTCTGCAGTGGAGAACATGCTTCATGCTGGAACTGACATAATGGGGACAAACACGAATCTTGCTGTCAACTGATTTTCTTGTAATGGCTTTCATCTGTCTTGCACCAAACAAGTAAGTGGGTCTTGATCAGCAGAAATACAGGGCTCCCGAAAATGGTGTTCAATTGTCATATGATTAGTTCTTTCCCAGGTTAGATATTTCTCTCTAAAAAGTGTGATTATGCCCATTTGAAACTAATGACAATTTTTCTTTGCCTTATATCTATGAATGTGGTCCTATCCGCACTAAAATCATCCATCACATTCTGAAAGCTTTCTTTGAGATCGATTTTTGTGGATTGCTCTCACACACAGCTAGTCAAAAGGGGATCAAGAAACTTCAGTGTCCTGGGTGAAGCTTTAAGCAGTCCTTTTCCTGCTGCTTCTGTTCTGGGAGGAGCATTCAGCCTCTCCAAAGCCTGACTTAAAATTCTACCATGTCATGGATTTGCTCAGATTATGATATTTAAAAAGTTTGGTCTAGTTTATTGTCACGTGTACTGAGGTACAGTGAAAAGCTTTTGTTGTGGGCTAACCAGTCAGCGGAAAGACAATAATAAAGCAGTTGGGTGCAGCATTAAATAGATACAACACATTGACTGTTCAGCATCCTAGTAGTACTCCACAAAGGGCAAAATGTAACCAATATTTCTTCAATTATTTGCAAGGTTTCATCTGTTAATCTCAATATTCTGCTATCAGTCAGTTCTGTAATATGCCTGCCAGATAGCCATTATTCTTATCAAGAAGCCATCATTGTTCTCATAACCATTCAAACATATCACATCAGGAATTTCAACATCTGGAACAATAGGTGATGGTATGTCTTGTTTCTGTTTTAAAACATTTGCAATGAAAATGTGACACAGATCATTTTCAAGCAATAATCATTTAATTCATACAAGCAACTTGAAAGCTGTCAGGTATCCAAGTAAAATACTGATTCAAATAAACTTGCATTGGCTCGGAACATGTTGCCTGCACCATTATGCACACATGCCATAATTTGACCTTTCATATACTCTATTTTATAAATATGCTGTGTTTTAAGCAGTCACTCAAAGCAAAGCAACACTTTGCATACTTGACACTTGGATGTGAGGACAGATATAATTACATACAACTTTATATTTAATGCCATCCATGTATCTGTTGTAATAATAACTTTTATAGAGTTCCTCAGTTTTGCACAGAGCCGCGACTATTTTCCTTAAGGTTTTCCAATTTTGCTGTTGTTGTTCTCTGCTTAGTTAACGTTGAGTTACACAAATGTTATGGCTTCTCTAAATATGTCACCCTCAACATATATTTTACTATTAAATTGGTTTCACAACAGGAGTGTCATGGTAAATGACGTCATATTAAATGTATCACGTGGTACTATTGAGTCAGAAAGGATAGGGGACACGTTGCCAGGATGTAAAAGAATTGAGGGCGAATAAAACAAAGCGTTTATGTTCAGTGTCCTTGAAGTGTGTTTATTATATTCGAATCACGAGGAGGATCTGACATTGGCGACAAGGATGAACTAGTAAATGTGTAGTTCAACTTTTTAACCAGATCTGGCGTAATATGGCACAGACTCACAGAAAATTGTAAGTCTGTGGAATTCTCTGTCTCAGAGGGCGGTGGAGGCCGGTTCCCTGGATACTTTCAAAAGAGAGCTAGATAGGGCTCTTAAAGATAGCAGAGTCAGGGGATATGGGGAGAAGGCAGGAACGGGGTACTGATTGTGAATGATCAGCCATGATCATATTGAATGGTGGTGCTGGCTCGAAGAGCCAAATGGCCCACTCCTGCACCTATTGCCTATTGTCTAAAATTAATCAGCTGGAATTAGAAGTTTAAATTAATTCAACACGAATGGGGAGGTGAGGGTTGTGAGTGCAAGGTTTGAGGCATGACTAGAGGAATTTGATGTTGATGTAGACGGTCTTGGATTGCTTGTTGAGGGAGTAACGCCGGTGCAGCTCACACAACGGAGAGCATTGTTTTTGTACAGTGCTGGAGCTTCAGTTCGGGAAACGTTCAAAGCACTTCCAGAGACGGGAGGAAAAAGCAGATTACACGATGGCTGTTGCTGCTTTAAAGATATATTATGTGGTGCAAACAAATGCTACATTTCAACAACATGTATTTCGGCAATCGGAACAGAGAGCGAGGGAAAATCAGTTTGCCACAAGATGGTGTCGCGTTTCTGAGGGCTGCAACTGTAGAGCTAAATTGGAGAATCAAATCAGGGATCAGGTTGTACAAAGTTGCAAATCAAATGGCTTAAGACACAAGTTGTTGGGAGAATGGAGACATGCTAACATTAGTGGACACACTGACAACTGTTGCGCAATTTGAAGCTGTGGAAACCCAGTTTCAGACCATGGAGGAAGTCAAGTTAACAAGATGACATCAACTGGCACGAGCAAGGGACATGGACATGGTAAGGGTAATTCCAAAGCTGCAGATTACTGTGAGTGTTTTAGATGAGGGCATTTTGGACATTTTGCCAACGATTTAATGCTGCCCTGCCAGGAGTCAAAAATGCAGAAAGTGTGGGGGAAAAAGACCATTTTGCAAAGAAGTGTCAAACCCCAGGCAAAGCAAAGAGAGATGATGGAAAAACAAATAGATTTGGAGGAAGAAGCGGGCTGAGAGATGGATACCACCAAAAGTTACGGCAAGTTCGAGAGAATGTAAATGTGCCAAAACACGGATGGATGCAGGATATGCTTTGGCTATCAACAATAAGTACGCAAAGGTGCAGGTGAGAATTGGAGGTGTGGAAGTAGACATTGTACAAGACGCAAGAAGTGATAGCAATGTTATTGATAGAGCACTGTGGGAAGACTTGAAACAGAATAAGATAAAATGCTCTTCAAAAAAGTGAGAGAAGAAATTGTATCCTTGTACATCATTGAAACCACTCCACACAGTTGGATGTTTCCAGGCAGAGACCAAGCAGAAGATAAGCACACAATGGTTGAATTTGTGGTCACCGATGAGAAAGGAGAGCCACTAATAAGTAGAGAGACTGCTCAAGCATTAGGTCAGAGGACCACATATTGCCAGAATGTAAAGGAATGGAGGACGAATAAAAGAAAGCATTTATGTTCAGTGTCTTTTAAAGTGTGTTCATTACATTTGGATTGAGGCGAGGATCTGACAATGTGTATCATGTATATGAAAGATATGTTAGCAATAGAGAGTTTCAACAGGATGTGACTGGAATGGGGGGCTGGAGTCAAAGGAAGAGGTTGAATATATCGGGTTTATTCCCAATGAAACGTTGGATGAGGGGTGACCTCTCAGATGTTTCATCTTTAATTATGAGGGGCATAGATTGGACAGATAATCAGTCTTTTTCCCAGGGCACGGAAATAAAACATTGGAAGGCACAGATTTAAGATGAGAGATGAGAAATTTAAAGGCGAAGATAGACACAAAATGCTGGAGTAACTCAGCGGGAAAGGCAGCATCTCTGGAAAGAAGGAATGGGCGACGTTTCTTCGAAGGGTCTTGACCCAAAAGTCACCCGTTCCTCCTCTCCAGAGATGCTGCCTATCCTGCTGAGGTACTCCAGCATTTTGTGTCTAGCTTCGATTTAAACCAGCATCTGCAGTTCTTTCCTGGAAATTTAAAGGCGATCTGAGGGGTACGTTTTTCCAGTCATAGTAGTGTTTATCTGGAACAAGCTGTCAGAGATGTTAATACAATACAATTTTAAAAGGCATTTGGACAGGCACATAGAAAGAAAAGAGGGAGGGAGGGGGGGGGGGGGGGGAAGTGGCATACCTCCCTGCTAGCTGTGTGCCCCTGTCACAGGTTTGAGGAAGACTAAGCCACTGGGACAAACCTGAGACCACCAGCGCCACTGCGTGGTACTGACTGAACGGCCATAGTCTTACATAGCCACCCTCTCCACTGAGGCTCAGACTGAGTGGCCAGGGCAAACCTGAGACGCAGGTGCCTCTTCCCGCCCACAGACAAAGTGGGACTGTGCCCACACTGTGCCAGGATAATCGGGAGACTGCCAGCACCGCCTCTTCAAGGTTCGAAGCTGAGCTTCCAGGATAAAACAGACCGCCAGTGCCTCCTGTCCGGGCACGGGTGAACAGCAGGGAGATGTCTGAGATTGCCATGCCTCCTCCTTCAAGACTGGGCTGCTAGGACAAGCCCGAGATTGCCACCGTCACCGCACATGCTGGCGACGGACAGCGCCCCCATGTGGCCCTGGATTTTCTTCTCAATGTAAATAAAATCTCCAATACCACAAGGGATATAGGCAGAATGCAGGCAAATGAGATTAATGTGGATGGGCATGGACAAGATTGGCTTTAAGGGCCCATTTCTGTGTTGTATGATTCAATGAGAATGGTCCCTTTGGTGATAGCAAACATTACAATGATTGTTTGCAATTTCCCCGTATTTGTAATCTCACTTACAAACCAGTCTAAAAAGTGGTTTTAAACAAGTGGTTTTGTGGCAGCCAATTTCAGGTTGCAAATTTACTCACCATTGTAGTTTCTTCTGTTATTTAAAAAAATACTTCCACATATTACTCTTTCCGAACATAACATGGACTTTTACCTTTCTTAGTAATTATGAAATTAGCTAACTTTTAATGTAGTAACAACCTTCTTTTGACTGCATTCCCCATCCCAGTGAAGTGAATGAATGAATGAATCAATGAATAAGTTTATTGGCCAAGTATTCACATACAAGGAATTTGCCTTGGTGCTCCGCCCGCAAGTGATAACATGACATAGTGACAGTTAAGAATGATACATAAAACATCAAACATTAATAATAAAATTATTGATTAAACATGCGAATTAAATGAAATACCAGAGCAAAAGGAGGCTACAGATTTTTTGGTTATTGAGTAGAGATACTAGTCGTGGAAAAAAGCTGTTTTTATGTCTGGCTGTGGCAGCTTTGACAGCCTGGAGTCACCTTTCAGAGGGAAGTGATTCAAAGAGTTTGTGGCCAGGGTGAGAGGGGTCAGAGATGATCTTACCCGCTCGCTTCCTGGCCCTTGCAGTGTACAGTTTGTCAATGCAGCCAATACCTTCTCAGCTGATCGAACGATTCGCTGCAGCCTCCGGATGTCGTGCTCGATGGCTGAGCCAAACCAGACCATGATGGAGAAGGTGAGGACAGACTCTACGATGCCGTATAGAATTGGACCATCATTGCCTGTGGCAGATTGTGCTTCCTCAGCTGCTGCAGGAAGTGCATCCTCTGTTGTGCCTTTTTGACTGTGAAGTTGATGGTGGCCCCCTATTTAAGGTCCTTGGAGATGATGGTTCCCAGGAACTTAAAATACTCCACAGGTGTGACTGTGCTGTTGTTGATAGTTAGCGGGGTGAGGGGAGGAGGAGCTCTCCTAAAGTCTACAATCAATTCCAATGTCTTAAGAGCATTGAGCTCCAGGTTGTTGTGATGGCACCAGGACGCCAGCTGTGTCACTTCCGGTCTGTAGGCAGATTCCTCCCCATCCTGGATCAGTCCAATCAGGGTTGTGTCATCCGCATCTCCACTGTCTCCTGCAATAAGCGAGTTTGGTATTCCGACTGCGCATGGCCAAGTCATAGGGCACTAGCTATAAAACAGTCTTAGCAACGGTGGTGCTGCATTGTGTGCAGCCTTGCGTTTTGTCAATAGTCGGGTCGGGGTCGGCTCTCCGTCGCTGCGGGTGTAGCCGCTGGTTCCAGCTCAGCTCTGCTTATCCCGCCGGGTTGGTCTCGGCAGCCCTCCACCTCCACCCCCCTCATCTCAGTCAGACACCGAGAACCTGCTGAAGATGGGCAGCCGCCGGCCCTGCTCAAAAACCAGGCGACTCGAAGCCACTGCTGCTGGAATTGTCCTGGTCAGAGAGTCTGGGAATGGGCTCCTGCCAACCATGGCGCATGTCAGGCGCCCGCTGGAGCCGCGGGTACTGTTGGTCATGGTGGTGCTAGCGGCAGCAGTAACCTCCTCCCCCTCCCTTGCCCAGCCCTGAGCCCAGAGTCTGGGCCAGCTCTAACTCCAGGTTGGGGCTGAAGGTCGCCCGCAGTGCGGCCCAGTCTTGCGCCGGGCCAGAGGAGGCTGAGGGGCAGAAGCCGGTAGTGCGCAAGGTACCTCCTTTACTTGGGGTAGCGGCTGAGGCCACAGGCAAACCGGCACTTGTCACGTAGCGGTTCATCGGGAAGCGGGTTCCTCTGGAGTTGGAACAGGGTTGGCTGGAGTTAGCGCTGGCTGTGGGTTCTGTGGGTCTGGGGCTGCCGGTGTTGGGGTAGGCGCTTCTCCACGCTGGGCCTGGGGGGCCGGTGTCCCATCGGTCCAGACGTCTCGAGTGGGGACGGGGGACGGGGACGGCTCAAGTTTATTAGCCTGATGGCTGTGGGGAAGTAGCTATTCCTGAACCTGGTTCTTGCAGTCCTCAGGCTCCAGTACCTTCTACCTGAAGGTAGCAGGGAGATGAGTGTGAGGCCAGGATGGTGTGGATCCTTGATGATGCTGCCAGCCTTTTTGAGGCAGCGACTGCGATAGATCCCCTCGATGGAAGGGAGGCCAGAGGCGATGATGGACGGCAGTGTTTACTACTTTTTGTAGTCTTTTCCTCTCCAGGGCGCTCAAGTTGCCGAACCAAGCCACAATGCAACCGGTCAGCATGCTCTCTACTATGCACCTGTAGATGTTCGAGCAAGCCCTCCTTGACAGACCGACTCTCCGTAATCTTCTCAGGAAGTAGACGCGCTGATGAGCTTTCCTAATAATTGCATCTGTGTTCTCGGACCAGGAAAGATCTTCACAGATGTGCACGCCCAGGAATTTGAAGCTCTTGACCCTTTCAACCATCGACCCATTTATATAAACAGGACTGTGGCTCCCCATCCTACTCCTTCCAAAGTCCACAATCAGTTCCTTGGTTTTGCTGGTGTTGAGGGCCAGCTTATTGTGTTGGCACCATTCGGTCAGTCGGTCAATCTCACTTCTATACTCTGACTCGTCCCCATCAGTGATACGTCACACAACAGTGGTGTCGTCAGCGAACTTGATGATGGGGTTCGCACTATGACCGGTTACGCAGTCATGAGTATAGAGTGAGTACAGAAGGGGCTGAGCACGCAGCCTTGAGATGCTCCCGTGCTGATTGTTATCGAGTCTGACACATTTCCACCAATACGAACAGACTGTAGTCTGTGAATGAGGAAGTCGAGGATCCAATTGCAGAGGGATGCGCAGATACCCAGTTCTGCGAGTTTGGCAACCAGCTTGGAAGGGATGATTGTGTTAAATGCCGAGCTGTAATCGGTGAATAACAGCCTGACATATGAGTTTTTGTTGTCCAAGTGGTCCAGAGCGGAGTGGAGGGCCAGCGAGATCGCATCCACCGTTGATCTGCTGTGGCGGTAAGCGAACTGCAGTGGGTCCAGGTTTTTGTCGAGGTAGGAGTTGATTCGCGCCATGATCAATCTCTCGAAGCACTTCATCACCACAGGCGTTAGTGCCACAGGTCAATAGTCATTGAGGCACGTCACCTTGCTCTTCTTGACCGGTATTATTGATGCCCTTTTGAAGCAGGTGGGAACCTCAGACCTCAGAAGTGAGCGTTTGAAAATGTACGTAAAAACTGCAGCCAGTTGGTCGGCACAGGTTTTTAGAACACGACCAGGTATACCATCAGGTCCAGGCGCTTTTCGAGGGTTCACCCCTCTGAAGGATTGCCTGACGTCGGCCTCTGTGATGCTTCTCCAGCGCTTTTGTCTACCTAGGACTTCACGTTATTAGGGGTTATTACATTAGCAAGGGCCTCTAGGGTTGGAGTAGCATGATGCTACTATTAGCATAAGTAAATATTAGCATGAATAAAAAAAGTTACAGGACATAAAAAAGTACATGAATGTCAGGTGTCACAGGCATCACCACTGGTCGCTTAGCTGTCTAGAATACAGCACATACCAATAACGGATATTCAATGATGAGGACGCAAGACTGAGTCACAATGATGAACTACGGATAGGTTAAGGGAGAAGATAGGTTGAATATAATGTGAGAAATTGCACGGTTATTTAAGCTGTAAGAAGCAGAAATGCAATATTAAACATCTGAGAAATTGATACATGTTTGTATGTAGAACATGCAAGTAAACATTAGTATGAAGAAGGGTCTCCACCCGAAACGTCGCCCATTCCTTTTCTCCAGAGATGCTGCCTCACCCGCTGAGTTACTCCACCATTTTGTGTCTACCTTCGATTTAAACCAGCATCTGCAGTTCTTTCTTACACATGCAAGTGAACATGCAGGTGCAACAATTTGGAAGTCAATTGGCCTTTGTTGAAAGATAGCAAGAATAATAAAGTGAGAATATCATTCACTTTTGATACATGGCTTTGAAGAGATATACAAGAACAGTACAGATATCATTAGAGAAGTATGAGCTATTTTGATCTCTGGAAGGATATGTTTGCTTCAGCGCAATTCCCGTTCACGGAATTGATTCTGGATACGACTTGCCCCTTGGCTTGTCTTGATGGGTCCATATTTACTGGAGTGGATACCGAACAGCTGTCCCTCTGGCTGGATATTCTAGAACTAGAAAATATAGTCCCTACATATCTGAGATGTAAACAGGAAATGCCAGAAAAGTTCAGTATCTGTGAAGAATAAAGTGATGTCAATGTATTAAGTGGAAACAATTATGCTGAGTATTCCCGTTATTATTGAGTCTTAAAGCAAAAGAAAAGTCTCTTCAGGCCACCATGCTCATGCCAACCTTTTTGCCCAGCTCCATTAATCTCATTTGTCCACATTAGGACCATATAATTTGATGTCTTCTATTTGTACTTAACTAACTGCCTCTGTTTAAGTGTTTAAGAAGGAACTGCAGATGCTGGAAAATCGAAGGTAGATAAAAATGTTGGCGAAACTCAGCGAGTGAGGCAGCATCTATGGAGCGAAGGAAATAGGCGACGTTTCGGGTCGAGACCTTTCTTCAGAGGGTTCTTCTCAAACCCTTTTGTTCTGGATGCTCAATTTTCAACATCAAAAATACAAATTAGTTCACAAATCCGCCACATAATAATGATTTAAGGGTGGGTTTAGATTATGTTGATATCATTTGAAAATGTTGAGGAACCAATTTGTGATTATATTCTGTGATGTCTGAACCGTACCACTATAGTTTTGTTTGAAAATTTGTCAATGCTAAGTAGAATAATCAACATGTGGAACCAACTATATTACCATGCTGGAAGCAATGAACTTTTAATGAAGTTTGTATTTTGTGGATATGTGCAGTGCTGGCAAGGCTGCATTTGTTTCCCCATATCTAATTGCCCCCCAAATTGCTTGTTCAACCATTTCAGAGGACAGTGAAAAGTCAATTACACTGCTGTTGGTCTTGAGTCTGACAGACCAGTCTGGGTAAGGATAGCAATGTTCCTCCTCTGAAAGGAATCAGTGAACGGGATTATTTTTTGCTGGCAACCTGGTCCTGTTGTGGTTATCTTTACTACGGTTAGCTGTCCAATTTAAATCTCAGTGCTAGCCATTCAGCAACTAAATGCAGTGAGCATTTCAAATGTTTCAGCGGTACCTGGATTCTCCATGAACTTACCAAACAATTCAAGTTAGCAGCACAAAATCTCACCAATTATGAAAGGCTTGAATTACAAAATGACATAAACTCAGCAAATAATTACTTCTATCCTAAGCCTACAATGTACAGCATCTTATCCTGTCTCCCTGCTCTCCAGCTCTCCCCATCGCCCATCAACATCTCATTTTGCTCGTTCTGATGAAGGATTCCGGATCTGACACATCAGCTGTTTCTCCATGCACAGATCCTGCCTGACATGCTGAGTTTTTAAACCATTTCTTACTTTCATTTTAAATCATGCAAGTTGCTATTTGATGCAATTGAAACTCGTACAACACAATCACAATGCACTACATAAAATGTTTCCTTCATTTTACACCCTTTAAATTATTGTATTATATATTAATCTGCCACCACAAAGACTACATGAGATTCCCACACAAAATGACTTTTGGCTCATTGAATCTGCTGAACAAAATGGCAACGCTTTGCAATGCTTTGTGTGGTTGAACTCCATGTGACAGATCGAATGTTGTCGAACTTACTCAAAATATTTTGGGGTGTATATTTTTTTAATTCTGAATATTTTTCCAAATCTGGCAATACACGTACTCTTCCATTTGTGGCCCATTTTATGGCTTTTTTCATTGACTCAAAAATCCCTCACATTATTGCTACATTCTCTTGCTGCATCCGCACTTTAATCCGAGCAGCTACTTGGTCATGAAAACAACCCAATGCTTAAAAAAATATGAAAACCTCCGAACATTACTATTTCAATGCTTTTGTTAGTTGCTAATTCATTGGTTTCATTTATAGTTTACAGAGATTGGCAAAAACATGAGGGTAGACTATTATCTGAATGGTGGCAGATTAGGTAAGGGGGAGATGCAACGAGACCTGGGTGTCATGGTACACCAGTCATTGAAAGTAGGCATGCAGGTGCAGCAGGCAGTGAAGAAAGCAAATGGTATGTTAGCATTCATAGCGAAAGGATTTGAGTATAGGAGCAGGGAGGTTCTACTGCAGTTGTACAGGGTTTTGGTGAGGCCACACCTGGAGTACTGCGTACAGTTTTGGTCTCCAAATCTGAGGAAAGACATCCTTGGCATAGAGGGGGTACAGAGAAGATTCACCAGACTGATTCCTGGGATGTCAGGACTTTCATATGAGGAAAGATTGGATAGACTCGGTTTGTACTCGATGGAATTTAGAAGATTGAGGGGGGATCTTATAGAAACCTACAAAATTCTTAAGGGGTTGGACAAGCTAGATGCTGGAAGATTGTTCCCGATGTTGGGGGAGTCCAGAACAAGGGGTCACAGTCTAAGGATAAGGGGGGATTCCTTTAGGACCGAAATGAGGAAAACATTCTTTACACAGAGAGTGGTGAGTCTCTGGAATTCTCTGCCACAGAAGGTAGTTGAGGCCAGTTCATTGGCTATATTTAAGAGGGCGTTAGATGTGGCACTTGTGGCTAAAGGGATCAGGGGGTATGGAGAGAAGGCAGGTACGGGATACTGAGTTGGATGATCAGCCATGATCACATTGAATGGCGGTGCAGGCTCGAAGGGCCGAATGGCCTACTCCTGCACCTATTTTCTATGTTTCTATGTTTCTATGACTTCAGCATAAGTTTGCCAATACGCACCTGCATTATAAATATTATTACCTGAAACAATCTCTCTCTCTCACGTACAAACACACTATATGCAATGTTTTCGTATTCCCCCCACATCACACAGTTACAAACACACCAGGCTTCATTGTTTTGATATAACAGAGCAGTTTTGATTTCAGAGATTGAAATGAACCACTTTGTCCAGTTCCAATTTAAAATTGTGATTCAGACATTTTAGCTGTTGAAGTGCATAGCCCGAGGGCAAGATGACGATTAAGTTCGTCACAATGCAATTAAACACAAACAATAGTTCCTTGGATACATTAAACATCTCGTAATCCATAAACAAGGGTGTTACTATTTTCAAATGGGTGAGAAATTTTTTACCAGATGTCACAAAATACATATGAAAATACATTGGTGCAGAAAAATCCTAAAAAGTCCGCATTTGGGTCAGATTAGGTTGCTCGCAGAAAACAAAATTGGAGAATGTTTTTTCTTCTTCAAATAACAAAAGCATTTTCAGCAAATATCCCAATGAAACACAAAGGCACTACAATATTTCACTCTCAGTAATACAAAGAAATCCAGACAAATCAAAATACTTCAATTCTTAAATGGGAATACAATCGTATATGTTCTAATAAAAACACTCAAAGTGCTGGTGTAAATTAGCGGGTCAGTCAGCATCTCTGGAGGACATGGATTGGTGGCATTTTGGGTTGGGAAACTTCTTGAAACGGATCCCAACCCAAAATATCATCTTTCCATGAAATCCTGCCTGACCCGTTGATTTATTTCAGTGCAGTGATTTTTTTCATAAACCAGCATCTGCAGTTCCTTGTTTCTACAATTAATTAGGGCCACCGGTTGGAAATTTTCGCTAAGGAAGGTCAAGGATGCACAACTTGTGTGATCTTTCTGATAGCAGGGTGAGATAGCAATGAGAGCGGTACTTTTGATGATATTTAAATAGATTCTAGAAAGGCTTCTGAACAAGGTCTCACATGTCTGATCAAACAATGTGAAAGCACATGGACCATGGTTGCTGGATGTTCTTACAATTAGATGACAATTTCCAATGAGTTTCCATGGTTCCCTGCTGTTGATCATATATTTTAATGATTTTGATTTAAATGGACGGGAGGATAACAAATTTGTTGAAAATAATAGATGGGAAGCTTTGGACTGCAAGATGTAAAAGACGGGTCAGTGGGGAAAAACAGTGGGAAATCCAAAAATTGGTGATTCATTCCAAAAGAAAAGCACAGTTGTTACATTTCTGATACTGAACTGTACGCAATGTTAGTTGGGGCACAGCATTCAGTTCAAAGAACCACATTACGTGAAAAATGTGATATTTCTCAAAGGGGTGTTGAGATTTACAATAACATTGCCAGGACAGCACAGAGGTTGGACGGGATGGGAACAGAGGTTGACGGTAGATTTAATTGTATAAACTATAGAATCTGGAAGAGGTTAATAGGAAGACCATATTTCTCTTCGCGGAGAGTTTAACACCAAGGGGCACGGATTTAGAAGATTTACAGGCAAGATGGGGTTGCACGGTGGTAGAGTTGCTGCCTTACAACACCAGAGACCTGAGTTTGATCCTGACTACGGGTGCTGTTTGTGTGTAGTTTGTACATTCTTCCCGTAAATTCTCCTCATTACAAAAACATGCCCGTTTTGTAGGTTAATTGGCTTTGGTAAATTCTCCTTAGTGTGTAGAATAGAACTAGTGTACAGGTGATTGTTGGTCGGCGGGAACTTGGTGGGACAACACGCCCGTTTCCATGCTGCATAACTATGACTAAATGACGGTAGACAAAAGTGCTGGAGAAACTCAGCGGGTGCAGCAGCATCTATGGAGCGAAGGAAATAGGCAACGTTTCGGGCCAAAATTTATTTCCTTTGCTCCATAGATGCTGCTGCACCCGCTGAGTTTCCCCAGCATTTTTGTCTACCTTCAATTTTCCAGCATCTGCAGTTCCTTCTTATGACTAAATGACAATGAGATTCCCTCCCCCTCCCACACCTGAGGGGTGTTAGGGGTCTGGAATTTGCTGTCCAAATGGGTGGAAATGGTAGCGTTCCACATTTCAATAAAAGGATTTGGAGGCGAGCCATGGACTAGACAAGAAGCATGCAAATGTTCAGCAAAATGATCGCCGAGTCCACTCTTGGTCTCGCCGATGTAAAGAAGGCCACATTAAGACACCAGCTGCAGTAGATGAGATTAGAGGAGGAGCACTTGACCCATCTCACCTGGAAGGACTGCTACGGTCCCTGGATGGAGGTCAAGGAGGAGGTTACAACTCCTGCAGTTGCAGACTAGAGGCTGGGATTAGAGTAGCTCTTTTGCATGAAGGAGGTCTTGGCACACTTGCAAAATAGCTACTCTGTTGCTTAATGAAGAATAGAAGTACAACATCCCATATTCTGCCTCAGAATTCTCTCATTTCAGGTACCTGACCCGCTCTTCCCTTGGTTCCTCTATCCATCACAACCCTTATTTCCATTACACCCAGGCTCTTTTCACCCAGTTTCTTCCTCACCCACAACATCTCATTGGGCATTTTCTTCTGCTTCCCTCCTGTTCTCATCTCTGACCCCTACCTCCCACATTTCAACTTCCTTTCTCATCAGATTTCATCATCCTCAGCCCCTAGTTATCTCCATCACTCACACCCCAATCTCTGTCATATCCCCCAATCATCTCTACCCAACCTGACTATGCAACCCTCCTCACCTGAAACCATCTGTCATGTACCAGATCATGCTCAACCTCCTCTTCACACTGATTTTCTCCTCTCCACTGTTTCAGTTTAAGAGGTCTCAACTGCAAATGTCAACTGTCCATTTCCCTCCACGGATGCTGTTTGACCTGTTAAGTTCCTCCAGCAGATTGTTTTTATTTGCTCAAGATTCCAGCCCTTCCAGTCTCTTGTGGTCCCTATTCAATGTAACCTTATATGATTCAGCAACTGTGGTCCATCTTGGAAAGCTAGAGTGCATGATTGGGATTGTCCTGGGGTAGCATTAGATTCTGAACAAACTCCGGAACTTCACGACGAGGTTTTACCTTCGATCACAGCTCATCGAGAGACCCAGACCCACTTTAAATCGCCCCCATCCGGCCCGAGGAGGTTAAGCGGGAAGAAAGGGGTTAAAGCTGCGATCAGCTCCCACCAGCGGGCCGGAGCCGGGGTGTAAGCGAGGCCCAGGCTGCCGGCAGAGGAGGCGAGGCCGGGGCCCGGGGTCGCGGTCCCTATTTCACTCAACACCCAGAGAGAAAACGCCGCCTTCCACCGCGACCGGAGGCCCGGGCCTGGGCCTGGACCTGGACCGCGTTGCTGATCGGCCCTCGCCTCCCCCCCCCCCCCCCCCCACAGCGTGGTCGCACAGGGAGAAAGACGCGAGCACCCACCCACCCACTCACTCACCCAGACTCGGCCGAGAGCCGCAGGCCCCTCGTCCTCAGGATGCGGCCGGATCGCTGATCCGGAAGCACAGGGACCGGTTCCCGGCCGCCGTCAGCGGGTCAAACAGCGGCGGAGGGGAGGGGAGGGGAGGGGAGTGACTGACTGACTGAGTGACGCCAGGCCGGGGGGAGGAGCTGGAGCTGGAGCTGGAGCAGCAACAGCCGGTGGTGGGGGGAGGGGGGTTGTTGCAGGCACAGGCCTCAGGCAGGCTAGAGCCAAGATTATAGAGCGCTCTGTGATCTTTGGGCTAGAGCGTCTCTGCTAATGTGGACAGGCCAAGGAAGGGTTGTTGCACACCCAGACAGGTCGGCGGGAGTTAGATGTGGTCCTTGCGGCTAAGGGGATCAGGGGGTACGGGATACTGAGTTGGATGATCAGCCATGATCATCTTGAATGGCGGTGCAGGCTCGAAGGGCCGAATGGCCTACTCCTGCACCTAATTTCTATGTTTCTATAGCAGGTTCAGGCCAGGCTGGTGAGGGTAATGGCAGGTCCAGTCCATCTGGGCTGGTGAGGGTAATGGCAGGTCCAGTCCATCTGGGCTGTTGAGGGTAATGGCAGGTCCAGTCCATCTGGACTGTTGAGGGTAATGGCAGGTCCAGTCCATCTGGGCTGGTGAGGGTAATGGTAGGTCCAGTCCAGTCCAGGATACTGAGGGTAATGGCAGATCCGGCCCAGTCCAGTCCCGTCCAAGCTGGTGAGGGTAATAGCAGGTCCAATCCAGGCTGGTCCAGTCCATGGCAGGTTCAGGCCAGCATAGTGAGGGTAATGGCATCTTCAGTTCAGGCTAGTGAGCGTCTCTGGTGATATGGTCAGGCCGAGGGAAGGGTTGTTGCAAACCTGGGCAGGTTGCAGTGATGGCTATCGCATCCCGGGCACGTGGCGGTGAAGGTTACCGCAGACCCGGGCAGGTTGAGGTAGTAGTTATTGCAAACCTAAGCTGGTTGCAGTGAAGGTTCAGTTTGGTTTATTGTCACGTGTACCAAGGTACAGCGAAATGCTTTCTGTTGCGTGGTAACCAGTTAGCCAAAACACTATGCAGGATTACAATCGATCCATTTACAGTGTATAGATCCATGATAAAGGAATAACGTTTAGTGCAAGGTAAAACCAGCAAATTCCGATCAAGGGTGGTCCAAGGGTCATCAAAGAAGTCGATAGTAGTTCAGCACTGCTCTCTGGTCGTGGTAGGTTGATTCATTTGCCTGATAACAGCTGGGAAGAAACTGCCGCCGAATCTGGTGGTGTACCTTTTTCACACTTCTTTTCCTTTTGCCTGATAAGGTTGTTGCAGACCTGGGCAGGATATAGTGGTGGTAATTGCAGACCCAAACTGGTTGCAGTGAGGGTTAATGCAGACCTGGGTAGGTTACAGTGAGGGCTATTGCGTCCGGGGCAGGTTGGAGTGGGGGATCTTGCAGACACAAGCTGGTTGCAGTGTTGTGCAGGTTGCAGTGGGGATCATTACAGATATGAGTGGGTTGCAGAGTTTACCACTGACGCCAAGGTCATTCCAGTTCTGAATAGATTGCAAAAAGGGCCATTATTGAGCTGGTTATGCTGTTGGGAGGGGGGGTGGTATTACAGACTCATATTCAAGCGATAGTGAAATTGGATTGAAGTGGTTTATTGCTAACCCGGAGAGCCCAAAGGGCTTGGATGTAGAAGAGGATCATCATGGCGGCGCAGCGGTATAGTTGCTGCCTTACAGTTAATGCAGCGCCAGAGACCCATGTTCGATACCGACTACGGGTGCTGTCTGTATGGAGTTTTTACGTTCTCCCGGTGATCTGTGTGGGTTTTCCCCGAGATCTTTGGTTTCCTCCCACACTCCAATGACGTACAGGTTTGTAGGTTAATTGGCTTGGTAAATATAAAAATTGTCCCCAGTGGGTGTAGGATAGTGTTTAATTGTGATTTGTACATGACCCTCCTAACTTCCAGTATAGTCCCTGATGGACTTTTCAAGAGTAATGACCACAAGGTACTTAGGGTTATTGCTTTCCCATATAGGCCAGTTGGAGAGTTATTACAGATTCGGACAGATCACGGTGAGGATCATGACTACTGCAGACAGGTCAGAAGCTAGATTGACCAAGAGAGTTGGGCGGGGAGATGGGGAGTGTTATTAGTGATCTGATGTTTCCGTGGTTGAGGGCGGCCATCATCCAACGCTTGCAAGTAAATACGAACAGATTATTCTATTCTACAGTTCATGCTGGGATCTTTTCTTTGTCTTAGTATTTCACAACATCTCTTAAATTGTAGCCTTTGAGAGTTGAGCTTGTGTTATCCCCACTTCCTGCCTGCCTAATTAATATCAGGGTTTTGAACTTCTTATATTGCATTCTGTTATACCAAACTAAGACAATCAAAGCAATTACATTCAATAACTGTACAAGTACTAATACATGTGATAAAATCCTAATCTATGGCTGTACATTAGCAGTCAGTCCCCAGTTCCAGGCACTTTCCCACCGTCTGATATTTCAAAATGTTCTCTGCCATGCATCCGAATAGTCTTAGTGGTCTCAGACCATTCATGCATAACCATCTCGTCCTCCTTCATCAGTGCCTTCCAATCAGCATGGAGGTGTGGCATTGGTGGAAGTTAGGTTGTGATAAATCTAATTATTATCTCGTCCGAGTCATTTCGTACTACAACCAAGTTTACTGTTATCGATTTTTTCTCCAACGGTACTATGAATTATGCCATTATGACCAGGTAGAATATACTTTCGGCCATTCTTTCCATACCACTTAGCAGAGGTAGCAATATAATATTTTCGCATTGATAGAATATCACATAAAACTATAAAGAGTGAAGGCTTTTAAGGGTTAAGGCTGAGTACGATACAAAACTGCTAGGAAAGAGAAAAAACTGGGATATAAAAGATATGTGAAATGTGGGTTTAGACTGGGCAGAATTGAAATTAAAACAAGGAAGCTAATTTCAAAGGAAATGTGTAAGTCATATAGAAGGTACAGAACCAGCTTGAATTTCTCCAAAAAGGACACAAAGTTCTGGAGTAACTCAGCAGGTCAAGCAGCATCATCGGTGACATTTTGGGTTGAGACCCTTCTTCAAGCCCTTTTAAGACAAGGTCTTAGACAAACAAGACAGGAATTATGTGATCCAGTTTGGTTGGTCAGTCCTGGAAATCCAATTGTGTTTTTCTTTTATGAATGAGTACAGGATAGCATTGCAGTAGAGTTGAGGCCAGGGACCACCCTTCCCCCAGCTTGAGCAGACATCCCTCTTTGCTCCGACTACAGACTTCATTATGACCACCAAGCACTGGTCACTTAATGCACCAAACATCAACATTTCTGTAGTTTAACCAACAGCATCAGCAACCTGGTAATCATGTCACAGAGGTACCTGCTTCCATTGTGTCTGTAGTTTAATTTTTAAAAAAGCCTTCTACGGAAATAAATTGGTGCCTTTTGGACACTCAGTGCCTTGTATCTACAATTTTGATCAGTTCCTTGTTTCTACATTGTTACCAGTATTTTGTGCCTTTCCTTGGTAAACCAGAATCTGCAGTTCCTTGTTTCTATATTTTGACTTCCCCAGAGATGCTGCCTGTCCCGCTGAGTTTCTCCAGTATTTTGTGTCATTGCAGTGCTTTTTACAAATTATTGTCCGCAGCCATGCTCTTGGAGATTCTTTGAAAATTGGCAGTGCCTTTAGTAACAAAAAATAATCACTTGGATGGGTCAAGAAAGCCCCACCTACTAATTTGGATAGAATTTAATTCTATTTAAAATGGCATATGATGATGTTAAATTTTTATTTCAGAATACAGCTTTTTAATCAGACTTCCAAACAAAATCTTTGGCACAACAATGTGTTTATTCTTTCAATCTCATGCCACGTATTCTGCTGAGTGAAATAAAGAGGACTCTTTGTATAGACTTGGTAATTTCTGTTGCTGTCAAAGTTACCTTCTATTCAGCCAACATTTCTTCTGATGTTGAAAACAAATGTCTGAAAGAACTCAGTGGGTCAAGCAGCATCTTGGAGATAAAGGGATTTTTCAGGTTGATGTCCTGCATCAGGATTGAGTGAAGGGACAATAGCCAGTATAGAAGTGAAGGGCTGAGGTGAGACAGGGGCTGGTAGAGGATAAGTGGAATTAGATAATATTCGTGGTTGATTGGCAGGTGCAGTTCTGTGTGTGGTGTTTATGAGACAGGTTGGTGGATATGTGGAAACAGATAAGGAGGAAAAAAAATAATGGTTAGTTGGAGCCTGGTGGGGAGAGGATGGAGGGGGGGGGGTAGAAACAGAGGCTGGTAGGTGAAATGTGGAATCAAATAAGGGAGAGATGATAGATAGATAGAACTAGATGAGGAGGAGATAGGAAAGGTAGATCAAGAGGGAAAAATCCAGGTGGATAGGTGTGGGTGATGAGCGACTGGGAAGTTGAAGAAAGGGAGAGCAATCCTATGTGGACTGATAGAATTAGGAAAGGAGCACAGGGGCAGTGGGTTACCTAAAATTGGAACTATCAATATTCATACTAGGTAGACAAAAATGCTTGAGAAACTCACCGAGTGAGGCAGCATCTATGTAGCGAAGGAATAGGCGACGTTTCGGGTCGAGACTGAAGAAGGGTCTCAGCGAGTGAGGCATAGATGCTGCCTCACTCGCTGAGTTTCGCCAGCATTTTTGTCTCCCTTCGATTTTTCCAGCATCTGCAGTTCTTTCTAAAATATTCATACTAACTTCTCTCTGCACTCTCAGTCGTGATGAAGTGCTACCTGAAATGTTCATTTGCCTCCACAGGTGCTTCAGGACTCACCGAGTTTTTCCGGAAGTTTGTTTATTTTGCTCCAGATTCCAACATCTGCAGTCCCTTGCATTTCTTTTTTTCGGATGTTGTTAATACTTCCTGTTCCAGCAAGTCTATTGTTCATTGCAAATGGCTGCCATTCCGTTGCCATCTCAATGAATTACACTCTTGCAGTGTACGCTTTCAGATTAAGATTAAGTTATTGACATACAGTATACATCAGGATGCAATGAAATTCCTTGTTCACATGAAGCTCACAGATTTAATAAATACAATAATTGCATACAGTAATGATAAATAAAACAAACACAAGAAATGCAAAATAACAGAATGATTCAAGATTATGGTGCAAAATCTGAGTAGCACAAAATAATATTAAAGGACAATAATGGAATAACTGAATGAGGTAGAGTTAAGAGTACATGGCAATGCCTCTGGGAATGAAGTGTGAAGGAGGTGATTGGTTCAGAAGTTTGATAACAGTGAGGAGGGTGTTCTCAAATCTGTGTGTCCAGGCTTTCAAATTCCTATAACTTTTCCAAAAAGGTAGAAGAGAGAAAGGGAATAGACAGGGTGAGAGCATTCTTGACAATACTTCCAGCCTTGCTGATACAATGCACGGTGAATAGGATCTGGATGGAAGGAAGTGATGAACCCGTGATGGTTTTGGCATTGTTGACTATCTTTGCAGATTTATGCAGTCAGGAGAAGAGCAGTTGCCACATCAGGCTGACACGCATTATGTCAGAATACTTTGCAGCATGGCTGTATACGTTTGTGACCATTCTTGTGAACATGCTAAATCTTTTTGGACACCTAAGAAAGTAAAAAAGCTGATGGTCATCACATGATGACCAAGATATGCTCTTTGTCATCGCATCAGTGTGAAGGGACCATGTTATGATGCTGGTCATATGGATGCAGGGGACTTTGAAGATGTTGACCATGTCTATAGCAGCTCCGTTAATGAAGACATGTTGCGTTCACACCACCACTTCTTTGGGTCCGCAACCAATACTTTACACTTGGTTTGTTGGTAAGGGGTTTGTTAGTGTCCTGACACTATGACACTAGGTTCTCTATCTTTCCTGTACGTCACCTCATCATTGTTGTAGTGGCATCATCGGTGAACTTCAAGATTGAGTTAGCTTTTATCAATGGGCAGTAGGCAGCTTATCGGGAGTAGAGCAAGGGACTGAGCACATAACTCTGAAGAGTACCAGTGTTGACGGTTCGGGGGGTAGAAATATTATGACCAACTGCCTGAGGTCTATCAAGATGTCCATAAACTAGTTGCTGACGGAGGCTCCAAGATCTAGAAGATAAGCGATGATCTTATTCTATATTATGGCAGTGAAGGCTGGGCTGCTGTCAATGAATAGAATTCTCACATGAGTGTTCTTATTGTTAAGGTGCCAGTAACATTGGGTCTCATTAACATCAGTAGCTCCTAGAGTTCCTTTGGAACAATGATGATTAATGGGAGACTTTCAGTCCAGGAACTATTGACTTTCTCAGCACTGGAACGATTAGATAGTAAGAAGAAGCAATCAAAAAAAGGCTGTTTAACTGTTTTAGGAGGTTTTGCATAAAATATGACCACTCCCTGGGGCATCTTTAATAAAATATATTTATTGATGATCTTATTGTGGTTACATATTTAAATACTTGGACAAATTCTTTGTTTTTTTCCAAACCCAGGTCATAGTTCTCCCTCCCCTGTGCCCCATTAGACTCACACCTATTTCCCCCCTCTCCCTCCAGCTACATTCCTTCTTCTGGCTTCACAATTTGCAATTCTTCATTATTGTTGTCTTTTTTCCAATCTCTGGCCTTTGTCCATCCATCTGCCTATCAAAATCTTGACCCTCCTGTATTCATGTATTACCCGCCATGCCTTTATCCATCAGACCCTAAACATCACCTATCGATGTTCTCCAGGATGCTGCTGACCCACTGAATTGCTCCAGCAATACATGTCTCTTTTTCATTATAAGCCGGCATCTGCAGTTCCTTATTTCTACAAGTAATAATTAGCTTGCTTGTTGTAGTGTTTCCTTCTGTTTACTTATGCATCAGTTTTTTATTTTTTCTTCAATGTGCACGATTACTTTGGTTGCTAAAATAATGCCATTCGGTAGATGGGTTCGCTAATTGACCCGTTAATTCAGTTTCTCTACATGTTCTCACTGATGATTTGCACATTTCCCAATAGCTAAGTTTGCTGTGTAATGTGCAGTTTCATCTGTACACAGGGGATTTTTAAAAAATCTCTGTGTAGTCATTCATCTGCTGCATTACATTTCAGTCAACGCTGCTCTTGTTAAATTCTAGCATGACACAATGAACCGCATCTTCCATTCAAAGCTTCCTTCATGTCTGAGCACACTAAGAACCAAATCAGCTCATCCATTAACTTTCTTTTCATTTCCTTAAAATGCAATTACTGGTTATTATATATGAAATTTAATACACTTACCTGTCTCTTGTGGGTCTAGTGACTCTATTTTTAACTGAAGATCTCTGCTGTAGGTTTCAAAGTTCACTCAAGACTTTTACTTTTGTTCTCATTCGTTTTCTATCTGTTGAAAAGATCTGATCTTTTCTCTCCTGTCCATAAAAGGATATAGCTGATGTCTTAATTACCCATGTCTCTTGGCAAACTACCGTATGTTAGTTTACACATTAATTTACATTTTTCAACACTATTGCAATGTTATCAGTTTCCTGGCAGATTTTTGGTTGCAATAATGCAGAAATTATTGTTATTTTTGCAGGATACATGCAGGATTTCAGATTCAGCTGTAAAATCTTTGCACACTAGGTTCAATCTGGGTTCCGCCATATTAAGTGCACCTTATCCAACCATTTTATATTCAATGCTCCAAATGTGGCCCCCTTTACATCTACGAGACCAAGCATGGACAAGGCGACTGTTTCACCGAACACTTGCACTCTTTCCACTAGGGCCTGCTGGAACTTCCGTCTGCTAAACATTTCAATTCCCCTTCCCATGTCGACCTTTCTGAAATTAGCCTCCTCCATTGCCAGAGTGAGGCTATATGTAACCTTGAAGAACAGTATCTCATATTGCTGACAACCCAACAATATGAAGATTGACTTCTCCAATTTCAAATGACAAACCTCATATCACTCTCTCTTTCCTTCCCCCCCCCCCTCTAAGAGTTTGTTAATTTGACACCTAGAATAAGATCAATAGCTCAACAATTTATTATTTCTTCCTGTGCCACTCCAGGTGTTGTACTGAGTGATACAATGGACTCCCCCAACATGTTCGCAGTTGGGGGAGTCCAGAACCAGGGGCCACAGTTTAAGAATAAGGGGTAAGCCATTTAGAACAGAGATGAGGAAACACTTTTTCTCACAGAGAGTTGCGAGTCTGTAATTCTCTGCCTCAGAGGGCGGTGGAGGCAGGTTCTCTGGATGCATTCTGGAGAGAGCTAGATAGGGCTCTTAAAGATGGCAGAGTCAGGGGATATGGAGAGAGGGCAGGAACGGGGAACTGATTGGGGATGATCAGCCATGATCACATTGAGTGATTCCACACGCAAACCTCATAGGTTTGAGGAACAGCACCTCATGGTCCGCTTGGGTAACTTACCACCCAAGGGTATGAACATTGAATTCTTCAATTTCAGGTAACTATCAAACGCTTTCATTTCCCCCCCTTTTTTTGCCCCTCCCCTTGTCCCAGTGGTCGTCTGGACTCGCATCTATTTCTCCCTTCCCATCCACCTACATTCCTTCTGCTAGCTTCACAATTTGCAACTCTTCAATCCTTTTGCCTGTCACCTTTTCTCTTTTCATTTCTGGCCATTGTCCAACCATCTTGAGAAGGATGAGTGGGGATCTTATTGAAACATTTAAGATTATGAAGGATTTGGACACGGTAGATGCAGGAAACATGTCCCCGATGTTGGGGAGTCCAGAACCAGGGGCCACAGTTTATGAATACAGGGTAGGCCATTTAGAACGGAGATGAGGAAAAACGTTTTCACACAGAGGGCTGTGAAAGTTTCAGGTCGAGACCCTTCTTCAGACTGATGTAGGGGTGGGGGAGGGCAGGAACAAGAAACGAAGAGGCGGAGACAGTAGGCTGTGGAGAGCTGGGAAGGGGAGGGAAAGGAGGGAGAAAGCCAGGACTACCTGAAATTGGAGGTCAATGTTCATACCGCTGGGGTGTACTGCCCAAGCAAAATATGAGGTGCTGCTCCTCCAATTTGCAGTGGGACTCACTCTGGCTATGGAGAATGTCCAGGACAGAAGGGTCGGATTCAGAATGGGAGGGGGAGTTGGTGCTGAGCCACCGGGTGATCAGGTTGGTTAATGCTAACTGAGCGGAGGTGTTGGGTGAAACGATCGCCAAGCCTGCTTTTGGTCTCACCGAAGTAGAGCAGTTGACACCTAGAACAGCGGATGCAATAGATGAGGTTGGAGGAGGTGCAGGTGAACCTCTGCCTCAACTGGAAAGACTGCTTGGGCCCTTGGAGTCAAGGGGGGATGTAAAGCGACAAGTGTAGCATTTTGTGCGGTTGCAAGGGAAAGTACCAGGGGAGGGGGTGGTTTGGATGGGAAAGGACTAATTGACCAGGGAGTTACGGAGTGAGCGGTCTCTGCGGAAAGCCGAAAGAGGAGATGGGAAAATGTGGTCTGTGGTGGGATCCCGTTGGGACGTGGTGAAAATGTCGGAGGATTATCTGTTGTATGTGACGGCTGGTGGGGTGGAAGGTGAGCACAAGGTGGACTCTGTCCTTATTACGAGTGGGGGGATGGGGAGTGAGAGCGGAGCTACGGGATATAGAAGAGACCCTGGTGTGAGCCTCATCTATAGTCGAAGAGGGGAACCCCCGTTCCATAAAGAATGAGGATATCTCCGATGCCCTGGTTTGGAACACCTCATCCTTGTGCAGATGCGGCGTAGACGGAGGAATTGGTTGGGGATAGTCCTTACAGGATGCAGGGTGGGAAGAAGTGTAGTCAAGATAGCCATGGGAGTCAGTGGGTTTGTAGTAGATGTCGGACAGTAGTCTGTTACCTGCGATGGAGATAGTGAGGTCAAGAAATGGTAGGGAGATGTCGGAAATGGTCCAGGTGAATTTGAGTGCTGGATGGAAGTTAGTGGTGGAATGGATGAAGTAATTGAGTTCTGCATGGGTGCAGGAGGTAGCACTAATGCAGTCGTCAATATAGCGGAGGTAGAGTTCAGGGATAGGGCCACGGTACGCCTCGAACAAGGATTGTTCGACGTACCCTACAAAAAGGCAGGCATAGCTGGGGCCCATGCGCGTGCCCATAGCTATGCCTTGGATTTGGGGGAAATGGGAGGAGTCAAAGGAAAAGTTGTTGAGGCTAAGGACCAGCTCCACTAGGCGGAGGAGAGTATCTGTAGACGGGGATTGGTTGGTTCTGTGGTCGAGGAAGAAACAGAGGGCTTTAAGACCCTCCTGGTGGGGGATGAAGGTGTAGAGTGACTGGACATCCATGGTGAAGATGAGGGAGTGGGGGCCTGGAACACGAGGTCATGGAGGAGACGAACAGTGTGTGAGGTGTCTTGGACATAGGTGGGGTGGTATTGACCAGGATTTAACAAGATTTAAGGATTTTATTAACATCTCTGAAAACATACACTGTTCCTACTGTTCATGAGAATACCTCAGCACTAAAGTGGAGAAATGTGAGTTTATGTGTTGGCAGCACACATAAGCCCATTATAAATGGTGGAAAGGGGCTCACCTTGCCATGAACCTCCTGACCCACCGTGGGCAATATCCATAGATCCCACATTGGCCTCATCATTCACGCACAACCCACAGAAATTGAATGGAAGTAACGCGGACCAGGCAGCATTGGTTGAGAAAAATTAGTAGACGACGTTTTCATTGGGGTTCCTTCCTCAGACACTTCAAAACTCTAAAATTTGTCTATCCATTCGTCCCACAGATGCTGCATGGCCCGCATCGTTGGAGATTTTGCATAATCAGGACATCCGAGAAAGTTAGATTAGTGTAGTTCAAAGTAGTCCTGCAGCTGTAAGTGTGCTGAAAATTCCAGTGCCCGGTCTTGCATCGTTTTGTGACTGTGACCACCTTGTTCATCTCGAGGTGTCCTCGGATTCCTCCAGCAGCTGCAGTCTCTTGTGTCTCCATCGCTCTGTTCACTGAGCCGGCCGTCCGGCCGGCATGGATCAACGGGGCGGAGCTGTTGCTGCAAGCGACGCTGTAGTTGGAGATTATCAGCAGCCAATGATGCACCCGCCTGTTTGCAGGCGCAGTTGATCAGAAATGGCGCTGATGGGTTCGATGTTGTGCTTTCGCTCGGTTTTTACCAGGAAAGCGGCAGCGGCTTCTGTGCTTCGAGCTGCCAGAGCTTTCTGTGTTGTCAGCAGCTGCAAGCACCGCTCTGTCCACGGGCTCCCGGGCCGCGGGCGGTCCCAGGACACGGGGGGTCGCCGGCTGGTCGGCAGCGGGTTTGCAGCACAGGTAAGAGAGGGGGCTGGTGTGGGCAGGAGAGGAGAGGGGACCGGGGTTGGCCTCGCCCCCCTACCTCACCCAACAGCTGGAGAACCAATGCTAGACACATGAAAAAAGGGTCCTGACCTTCCTCCAAGGTGGAGCCGCAGGTAGATAGGGTCAAAAAAGGCATTTGGCACATAACATACATGGTCCTTCGTCAGTCAGAGTTTAAAGTTTGGAAGTCATGTTGTATAAAACTGCAACATGACCTCCAAACTTTAAACTTTGACTGAGTTTTTTGGCATTGGTGAGGCCGCATTGAGAGTATTAGTTTTGGGCACCGAGATATAGGAAAGATGTTGTCAAGCTGGAACGGGTACAGAGAAGATTTACAAGGATGTTGCCATGGCTGGAGGGTTTGAGTTATAGGGGGAGGTTGAGCAGGCTGGGACTCTATTCCTTGGAGCGCAGGAGGATGAGGGGTGATCTTATGGAGGTGTATAAAGTCATGATAGGAATAAATCTGATATACGCACAGAGTCTCTTGCCCAGAGTGGGGGAATCGAGGACCAGATGACTGAGGTTTCAGGTGAAGGGGAAAAGATGTAATAGGAATCTGAGGGGTGACTTTTTTTAAAAAGGGGTGGTGGGTGCATGGAACGAACCACCAGAGGAGGTAATTGAGTCAGGGACTATCACAACGTTTGAGAAAAAATAGGTACATGGATAGTGTAGAAAGGGACTGCAGATGCTGGTTTAAACCGAAGATAGACACAAAAAGCTGGAGTAACTCAGCAGGACAGGCAGCATCTCTGGAGAAGGAAAGGGTGACGTTTCGGGTTGAGACCGTCCTTCAGACTGATAGGGATAAGGAAAATGAGAGATATAGACGATGATGTGGAGAAATAAAGACCAATGACTAAAAGATATGCAAAAAATAATGATGATAAAGGAAACAGGCCATTGTTAGCTGTTTGTAGGGTGAAAACGAGAAACTAGTGCGACTTGGGTGGGGGAGAGAGAGGTAATGCCAGGGCTACCTGCAGTGAGAGAGATCTAGGACAAGAAAGGTCTGTGTAGGAATCGCTTACACAGACCTTTCTGTCCTCGGTCTCCTCCATTGTCAGAGTGAGGCTAAACACAAATTGGAGGAACAGCATCTCATATTTTGCTTGGGCAACTTGCAGCCCAGTGGTATGAATATTGATTTTGCTCACTTCAGGTAGCCCCTGCATTCCCTCTCTCTCTCTACCCTTCCCTCACACAAGTCGCACTAGCTTCTTGTTTTCACAATACAAACAGGTATGTGGATCGGACAGGTTCAGAGGGATATGGCCCAAATGCAGGCAGGTGGGAGTAGTGTAGCTGCGACGTTTGCCAATGTGGACAAGTTGGGCCGAAAGGCTTATTTCCATGCTGTATGACTATGACCAGAAAAGGTACCTAACCATCTGCACCAGAGATGCTGCCTGACCCATTGAGCTACTCCAGCACATTACTGTGCCCTTTTGTGTAAACCAGCATCTGCAGTTTGTTTGTTTCAACTATCGATCTTTGAAAGTTTTGCATATCAGGACATCCAAGAAAGTTTGTTGTAGTTCAGAGGAGTGCAGTTGTAAGGGTGTGCCGAAAATTCCAGTGCCCCGTCTTGCATCCTATTGTGACTGATCACCTTCCACCTTGTTCATCTTGATGTGGGTTGTGACAGTGTTCACAAAATTCCATTATTTTCTACCTCTTAGCCTCTGGGTAGGGTTATTGTTGTTTGGCTCCATCATTTATAATATATAATAACAGTCATGGATATGGAAATGCTTTGTCCCAATAAATCAGTGCTAACAGGAGTACCGACTGTACCTATACTTGCATTTGGACTGAAGAGTTCTTTGCTTTGGCATTGAAAGTGTTTGTCCTGATGTTTCTTAAATGTTGTGAGAGTACTTTACTCCGCCACCATCTCCAGCAACAAATTCCAGATTCCATCCATACTCTGTGGAACCCCCCTCCCCCTCCCCCCCTCCCCCCCTCCCCCCCCCCCCCTCAAATAGAAACATATAAACATAGAAATTAGGTGCAGGAGTAGGCCATTCGGCCCTTCGAGCCTGCACCGCCATTCAATATGATCATGGCTGATCATCCAACTCAGTATCCCGTACCTGCCTTCTCTCCATACCCACTGATCCCCTTAGCCACAAGGGCCACATCTAACTCCCTCTTAAATATAGCCAATGAACTGGCCTCAACTACCCTCTGTGGCAGAGAGTTCCAGAGACCCACCACTCTCTGTGTGAAAAAATTCCTTCTCATCTCGGTCCTAAAGGATTTCCCCCTTATCCTTAAGCTGTGACCCCTTGTCCTGGTCCTCCCCAACATCGGGAACAATCTTCCTGCATCTAGCCTGTCCAACCCCTTAAGAATTTTGTAAGTTTCTATAAGATCCCCTCTCAATCTCCTAAATTCTAGAGAGTATAAACCGAGTCTATGTTCATAAGACAGTCCTGACATCCCAGGAATCAGTCTGGTGAACCTTCTCTGCACTCCCTCTATGGCAACAATGTCCTTCTGAACTAAATTCCTTCTAAACCTGCCTAGGTTCTCTCCTGTTAAACACCCACTGTGGGGAAAATAGATTCTGATTTGAGAATTAAGCTATATTAAGGGAAAGGGAAGGTTTTTTTTTCTTGCATTTAGCCTGTGAATATCTAAGAATCATTTTGCTTTAGAATTTTAATCTCCAGCATATGAGAGCTTTAGCTAAAAGCAGTTTGGAAGTTTTTTGTATCTGGTCAGAAGGTGATAGTAGCAGAATAAGGCCATACAGCCAATGAAGTCTACTCCGCCATTCAGTCATGGCTGATCTATCTCTCCCTCCTAACCCCAATCTCCTGCCTTATCCCCATAAACCACTGACACCCATACTAATTAAGAATCTATATATTACCACCTTAAAAATATGCATTGACTAGGTCTCCACAACCTTCTGTGGCAGAGAATTCCACAGATTCACCATCCTCTGACTAAAGAAATTCCTCCTAATCTCCTTCCTAAAGGAACGTCCTTTAATCCTGAGGCTACGACCTCTAGCCCTAGACTCTCCCACCAGTGGAAACATCCTCTCCACATTCACTCTATCCAAGCTTTTCACTATTCGGTACGTTTCAATTTGGTCCCCCCTCATTCTTCTAAACTCCAGCGAGTAGAGGTCCAGTGCCGTCAAACATTCATCGTATGTTAACCCACTCATTAGTGGGATCATTCTTGTAAACCTTCTCTGGACCCTCTCCACCTTCTGACTACTTTCCTTTAAGTTAAGGAGTAATTGTAAGTTCCGAAATACAATTGAAAAACCCGGAAGCTCAGTCAGAATCTATGCAAAGAGAAACTTTTGGGTTAATAAAATTTCTTTAGAATGAATATTGAACAATGTCAGTGCCCAAAAAACATAACTGTTTCTTTGTCCATTAATTCCATCTGTTCCACTGAGTATTTCTAGCATTTTCTGGTTTTCCTTTGATCATCCGCACATTTTTGCATTTCTTTTGATCCAAGTTGCCTTTCTTGATACTATAATTTAAAAAAAAACTTCTTTGTGTAGATTAACCTTCCATGCCGTCACCATTTTCGCTATTTTTGTTCCGATGGAAACACCAGGGAAGAACGATTGATTTACGCCGGAAACTTAGCTAAGGCAGTATTTGGTAAGCGAGAGCATTACTTTCTGATCATTGTTTAACAATAACTTGATGGAATTGGAATGGGAGAAATACTTAATATATGTAACTGTGAGAAGATTTTTAATGTTAAATTAATATTTTACAAAGTTTGCAACATCTATCCAGCATTTATTAATTTCAAATATTTATACATTCAATCCATGTGAAACATGGACTAAAAATGTACTAAAAGTGTACTAAAAATGTTCATTAAATTTATGCAGAAATGATTCTTAGCCTTATAATATTGTAAACTTGATTAACCATTTTATTAAATATATCTAACTTTCATTTTGCAGGTGTGAAGTTCTTCTCTTACTCCACCAGTATTTTTAGTTGTTGCATGATGCCTTATATCATTCTGCAGACTGGCCTTGGAGTTCAGAGCCCTGTTTTACAAGCAGCATTCTGTGGCATAATTGGATTTTTTACTTTTTTAAGTCCTACAGTATTGCATTTCCTCACTAAAGGTTATGTGATTCGTCTATATCACAGCGCGGAAACTGACAGTTACACAGCCGTCACTTACAATGTCTTCCTACTACAGAAGAAAACTATTTTCCATCAGAAGGATGTGAAAGTTCCTGGAGTCAGCAGGATGTTCACCACGTTCTATGCCAATGAGAAGTCAATGCTAGTAAATCCAGTATTTTTCTGGCATCCAAATGATTATAATCACCTTATGGGTTATGATCAACCTTTTTCCTTTAATTTGGATGATATAAAGGAAAGAGATTGAGCAAGGAGGCTACATGTAGTTTGTTAAATATAGTAAAATTATTTTGTTTTTTCAATCATTTGTAGGTAGATAAATGGTCCATTTAATTTTATACACATTTAAATGTAGGAAACTTGCTGTATATAATTAAAAGAAAAATAATGCAGATGTTTTGAAATCTGAAGTGTAATTCAAATATCAAAATATGCGATAAGTCCAGCAGCATTGATAAATGTAGATTCGTGGAGCTTCATCAGAATCCATGCCTAGGACAGTTGCACACGGTGGCGCAGAGGTAGAACTGCTGCCTTACAGCACCAGATCTGGGTTCGATCCCGACTACAGGTGCTTGTCTGCACGGAGTGTGTACGTTCTCCCTGTGTACCTCGGGATCCTCTTTGTTTCCTCCCACACTCCAAAGACGTACAGGTTTGTAGGCTAATTGGCTTGGTATGAATGAGTGTGCAGGATTGTGTTAGTGTGCGGGGATCACTCGTCAACGCGGACTTGGTGGGCTGAAGGTCCTGTTTCCGTGCTGTATCTCTAAACTAAACTAGACAGTTCTGGTGTCTAGCAATTCAAATGTTTTCCGTTTTTGCTTTGTTTCTGTTTTTGCTTTGTGCATATACTTGATTAAAAAATGTTTTTTTCAAATACCATACACCTAAATCTGCTGAATATTAAGTGCTTTGACATCTGAGAACTTGTTTCTTCTCTAACTTTAATATTCTCCATCTTGTAGCTACAAGAATAGGGAACAAAATGCACTCCAGCCTCTGCAGTTATTATTGTGTAAGAGCACCATAAGGAATATGCTAATTACTCTTCATTCTATAGGGACGTCTGATTGAGAACAGAACGTTATGGTGGAGGAGTAACTGTCCCTCTGTTCCCATTACAGAACAGTTGTGTAGTTCTGATCTTTGAATAGGGACTGTACTAAAGTTCAGAACTGCCAGCTTGTGATGGAAATGGCTTTCTAATTTGCTGATCAACCAAACAGGAGAAATTACTGTTTGGTTCTGTGGCCTGCATATACTATTGAAGTTGCTTAGTATCTACTTGTAAAGTGCCATGTTCATTCAAAATACAAAGACTGATGTTCACCCTAGTCGTAAAGTTGCAACCACAGTGTATGCTGCTTGGTTAAATGTCCAAAGTGCGGCCAAATATCCAACTGGCAAAAATCTGGCAGGCTGTCGAGGAAGTGAACCCTGCACCATTGCTGGAGGTCAGGGTGCGGGGGACATATCTCATGTGACCAGCTTGCGCGCGTCTCTTCCCATGCTGCTCTTTTGCTTGCATCTTCCTAACTGCAAAATATTCCTACTGTTTTCTGTCTTAACCAACCCTCAGACATGATAAATATGTTACTCTAACAACATTATGTACATGCAAACATCATTCAATACTCTTTTTATGTCACTTTACCAAACATTTTCTGACAGTCCCGATAAGCACATCAATTGTTTGCTTTTGTCTGTTTTGCCAGATGCAAACCCCCAAAAATTCCACAGTGTAGTCAAACATGATTTTTCCCTCATCTACAAGTTGACCAATCCTGTGCTCACTGGCCATCCCCCCCCCCCCCAACTAATATGGTAGAAAGGAAGCTGGTTTATATCTCTTCTCAAATAGTGAGGTAACTTTTGCAAATTTCCAATTATAGGGAATAGTTTGAGAATGTACAATTTAAGAAGATGGTGGCATTTTGATCACTTTCCTTGTGGCTGACGTATTTTTGAAATTCAAGGTTCAGGTTATGAGGTGTTCATTGCCTTCCAGTCCCAATAATTGCTCCAATACCTTTCATGAATAAATGTGTTGACTTTCTTATTTACTCCGCTGTTTCTATTAGGTTTTTTATGTTTTTGGTGAAAAGAAACACAATAATTATTTAATTCCTCTCCTCTTTCTTGGTTTCACCAGTATAATTGGTCCTGTCTCTCTATAGGGACTTATAATAACGTCAGTTCATCTTTTCCTTCTTGCTTATATATGTAGACGTTCTTACAAACTGTTTTCATGTTTCTTACCAGCCCACTTTTGTGTTTTACTTGTCCTTTGTCAATGTCTTGGACATAATAAGCTCAGTTTTTAAATTTGCTCAATCATACCTATTGCCTAATCTAGTTAGTCATGCCTGCGCCACATTCCCTTCTGTTCATTTTTTCCCTATTAGTTGTAAAATTTGTAAACCATGTATTATTTAAAAGTTTGCCATTATGTACTCTTAACACCCTTTAAATGTAGTTTTCAAACTACCATGGACAAATTGAGCCTCATGTAGCCTTGGTTTGCTTTATTCATGTGATATCCTGATTTTAGATTGAACGAAATCACTTTCATTCTTCATATACGTTCTATTGAAGATGAGTACTTTCCTCCAGGGCTCCCTAAACACCCGTTTGCTCCTTGATTCACATACTGAGATAGGATACTTTCCCTTTGACATTCCATTAATTCATCCTCCCCACAAACTAATTTTAGTTTGTCCATTTTTTGCATAGATTTACATCCCCACAAGTAATGTGTAATTATTACATGTTCCTCTAATTTCCTTGTATGGAGTATGTCGTATGTTATCATTACTGTTTGGAGGATTATATACAGTGAACACCAATTTTCATCTCATTGCTGTTTTTTTTACATCTGCTCAAACTAATACTACTCAAATCTTCTCATTCTTTTATCCCATTCTTCAACATCAAGGTTGCCTTGCTTCCTTCTCACCATTCGGACATATAATCTTATATTTCTATAAAATACTTAAATGGTCAGAAAACATCTGTGGAAAGTCAAACGGTTAATGTTTCAGGTTATATATCCTTTGCCAGAACAGGGAAACAGGGATCAAGTTGGTTTTAAGTTGTAGAGACGGTGGGTTCACACCCTATCAGAGAGAAACATAGAAAATAGGTGCAGAAGAGGGCCATTCGGGACAGCACCGCCGTTCAATATGATCATGGCTGATCATCCAAAATCAGTATTCCGTTCCCCATATCCCTTGATTCCGTTAGCCCTAAGAGCTATATCTAACTCTCTCTTGAATACATCAATTTCAAAAGCCTGATGGTTCTTGATCAAAATATTATATAAAAGATCAAAGAGGTTCCCGTTGTCTTATCCATCCATAATCCATTCCTTTGAAACTGACCTTGAGTGTTTCTAACATTCAGTTTTTATTATTATCTTACTCTGGAAGACCACTTTGTCTTTTCTCTTCGACATCTTGAAGTGACAGGGAAGATGAGCATTCCATATACATATTTATTTCAATCAGATGGCTGAGCAATCTCGTGGGAAGAGCAAGAAAATGAACCTGAGAAATGTTGCTTCCGGCAGTGTTATTGGTACGTGTATTTTATAGAAATTCAATTATATGAATGAACATGGTATTTTGTGCATAAGACTATTTTTGGTTTCCTACCGGCACTGACCTTTTTTGCTACAACCTTATAAAAGCATTTCTCTAATTATCCAATAATATTTTGATCAAGAACCTTCAGGATTTTGGTTGAAGGTGGAAGTTAGATATTGTGCATAATTAATGGTGAATTAAAACAATCTTTATCTGCAAGTGGTGTATCGTCAGCTGAGTTTCAAGCTATTTTGAGATGTTGAGATAGGGAATCTGGCATTCTCAATCTGCTTCTACTCTAAAGTCTATATACTGTACTTAACTAAATCATCTTGACATAAAATCAATGGTAACATTGATAAATGAGGTAGCCTTCTTGAATGTTTTGCAGAGAAAATTATCAATGAATAAAATGAACATAGATCACTGTTTGAAAGATGGTTTGTTTAATGTAATTACAAGACCCGGGTGAACTAACTAATACAATATTGTGAACATTTGTTATGGGAAGAAGACCCATTGCTTGGCGTAACTCTGGTAGTCGGCTAAATTGTGACAAACCTTTTTTGCACCTATTTGACATTACTTTCCCACAATGGACTCAGCCAGTGGATTTGCTAATTCATGATGTAAAATATGGATATTGAGTCTGCTGTGTTAAGTTTGCAAATGTTTTAAGCATTTTGCCACTAGGTGGTGAAAATGCATTAATTATCAATTATTCCTGTTAATGTGCTGAGGACATTTAAATTGTAGAATACATTGCATCCCAATATTATTGTATGTAACTTCTCCATCTTGTTGGGAGAAGAGCACACAATTACACCACAGTACTAGTAATCAATTATTTGACTATTGCTGTGTATCCATTTAATTTGTTTTGTTATCTTAATGGAATGAATTGATTTGAATCAAATATTGATCTGAAGTTCTAACTCTTCTAATTTTCTGAACTGTATTAATAGGTTTTATTGTTATCAGATTATATTTGGAAAGTACAATTATGAATTTGCGTAGAATCTATAAATTCATTTAAAGATACAAAATTGTGTTTTATCTGGTAATGAAGCTTCCTATGAACACCCCGATGATTTGATAACTATCCTTTGTATCTATTCTATCACAAATGTCCAGCTTTGTACCACACATTGCACTTAGGACTGAAAGTCAGTGAAATTGTCATGTGATGTTTGCACATTACAATAACTATGTGGAGGTGAGAGGGGACTCAGTAGTGGTGGGACGAGGGAATCTGTATATAGAAGTACAGTTAAATTATACTTTACGAAGACAGCAAGTATTTGCACGTTTGAAAACTTTTCTCTTTGTCCATCTTTAAATATTTTTTGAGCTTGTAGCAATTGAATAAATGAAATGATCTGTCAATTTTTAATTCAAATGTTTATCATCCTTATAACTATAAAACTGTGTGTGTATTTATTTGTTTGTGTGTGATCACATCTACTCGAAGAAATGACGCGCTAATGGGAAAAAATTTACATATTCCAGTAGAGATTTACCCCCTTCACAAATCCGATCAGAATTTGAATCCAAAACGCCTGTTTTATCGCTGATTGTTTGAAGGTCTCGTCCCCAGGAGTCAAAATCGCAGGAGAGGAAATTTGTTTGCAAGTGGATTGTAGTGGATGTGGGAGGTCACTATCTGGAAAGTGATGGGGTGAGGGAATTTGTACATGGAAGTACTGTAAAAGTCTGTTAATCTGGCACTATTGGGCTTTGGTTCTGGACAAACAGATTTTCTGAACTATTGGATAATATTTGCTACCACTCCACACCCAGGTTTTTGCTTAGATGACTATCTGATCAGACTTTACTGGGTTTATCTTGCACTAAACATTATTCATGTTATTCCCATTTCTCAAGTATCCACACTGTGAATGGCCCGATTGGAATCATGTATTGTCTTTCCACTAACTGGTTAGCACACAACAAAAGCTTAGCACTGTACCTGGGTACACGTGACAATAAACTAAACCTAAAACCTCATTTGAGAATCATTAAATTTACAGGTTGTATAGGAATTTTTTAAATGATATGATTATTTAGAATCCTTTGCTATATAGAGATAGAGAGAGAAAAAAAAAAGCCGGTGATGGACTGGGCAGTGTTCACAACATTTTCAGTCTTTTCCGCTCCTGGACGTTCAAGTTGCTGAACCAGGCCACGATGCAACCAGTCAATATGCTCTCTACTGTAGAAGTTCAAGAGAATCCTCTTTGACATACCGACTCACCTTAATCTTCTCAGGAAGTAGAGGTGAAGATGAGCTTTATTTATAATTGCATCAGTGTGCTCAGTACAGAATTATGCACGCCCAAGTATTTGATGTTTTTGACTCTCCACCATCATCCCGTTGATATAAACAGGGTTGTGGGTCCTCATCAGCCCACTTCCAAAGTCCATAATCAGTTAATTGGTCTTACTGATATTGAGAGCCAGGTTGTTGGTCTGCACCATTTGGTCAATCGGTTGATCTTATTTCTATACTCTGACATCACCATCTGTAATTCGTCCAACAATGGTGGTGTCGTTGGCAAACTTGAAGATGGAGTTCACGCTATGTCCGGCTACACAGTCATGAGTATAGAGTGAATAGAACAGGGGGCTGAGCACGCAGCTTTGAGGTGCTCCCGTATTGATTATTACTGAGGATGAAGTGTTTCTGCCAATTCGAACAGACTGTTGTCTGTGGATGAGGAGGTCGAGGATCCAATTGCAGAGGGATGGGCAGAGACCCAGTTCCATGAGCTTGGTAACCAACTTTAAAAAAAAAAAATCAGAATATTTATTCAAATATTAAAATAATATACACAGTACAGTAAAAAACAGAACACACCACCATAATACACGACAAACCATAAACTATTATACAACTATGCACTATTCAAGGATGCATTCAACCCCCCGCGGTGCCCAGCGGTCCCGGAAATCACCCAGGGCGCCCGTGGACTGCGCGTCGTCCCTCTCTAACACGATCTCCTGGTTCATCCAAGGCTGCTGGTTAGGAAACACTCCGAAGGTTTTTGTAGGAATGCAGTGCTTCACACATTTCCTTATGAAGTCTGTAACGACTGTGGCGTATTAATTCAGGTCCGTTGCCGAGTCCCTGAACATTGCCCAGTCCACAGACTTCAATCAGTCCTGTAGTTGATCCTCTGCCTCCCAAGACCAGCCCTGTACAGTCTTCACCTCTGGGGGTGCGCTCTTCAGTTGCTGCCTGTATGCAGGAAGAAGCGGGAAGAATCTGAATGGTCGGATTTCCCGAAGTGAGGGCGAGAAATAGTGCGATAGGCATCCTTGATGGTCGTATAGCAGTGGTCAAGAGTGTTTAATCCTCTGGTGCTGCAGGAGACATGTTGGTGGTAGTTTGGGAAAGATTTCTTCAGGTTGGCTTTGTTGAAGCCAGAACTGCCACGTCTGAGCACCACGCAGAGTTGACCATGAGGCAGAGGTCCCCTCCTCTCCCTTTCCCAGATAGCCATGTAGGTCCATATGATGGATGGAGAAACCTTCAGAATGGACGTCTAAGTCTGGAGAGCTGGGAGTGAGCCATGTCTCTGTGGAATAGAACACAGAGCATTCCCTCATCTCCCTTTGGTAAAGCAGCCTTGACCTTAAGTCCTCCACTGGCTAGTAAATGATAGGAAGAGGGGGTCATAGTCCCCTACGCTTTAGTCTGGCGTAGTCCTGCCCACCGGCCTAATTTCCGTTTACTTACTGTTCCTGTGATTTTCCACCAGGTCGGGGATTCCTATGCGATCGGGAATTCCCTTGGTCTGAGAGATAGCATAGAGTTGATGGACCAAATGTCCTCCTCATTATGGAAATATGAACTATTTGATATACGAGATTTAACACTTCATAAAGCATGCAGGACTAGATACTTCTAAGTTCTCCTCCACCAAGGGCATATAAGAATGGAATTCTCACACTATTGAATGAAGCCAATTAAACTAATGTATTTTATACTATAATTAAAATAATTTAAGTACAAATAAACTTTCTCCTACTTTTTTTCGAAAGGAAATCAATGTGTGTGTTGTATTCGAAAGATGCTTATAGCAAGCTGGAGGTATACAACAAATAAAGGTTTGCCACATTTGAAACATATATTCAGCATGGTTATGGCAGAAAGCTGTATAATTATAAGTCTTCAATTTATCCCATCAGATAAAGCATAAAAATAAGTTTAATTTGACACTTAATTCACTTTCATATCTTCAGTATTTAAAAAGTTATGGCCATTTTCATAATCGGAAATTAGCATCTTGCTCCCTATTGCTTTTCCATTGACAACTCAAAAGCTGTGAATGAGGACGGTCAAAAGCCCATAACTTTCTTAAAAATTAAGAGAACGGAATGAAATGTTCAGCTATTATGGATTGAAGCATTCTGAAACAAATATGAAACACTTATTTGGATGACCTGAAATTAAAACATATAATTAGTTAGTTACCTAATTGTAGCTAATTACACAATTGACCGTTGTGACGGAAATAGTAATAAACACCCAGACTGCTTTGAAAATTCAAAAATGCGATATTCTCAAGATCAGACCTTTAATATTATTGAATTATATGCTGTAAATCCATTATAGATAGGTAAATAATTTTCAATTTCTAGCAAAAGACCAAGTCTTTATGGAGAAGATCAGCTGCTAGCTGGTACATTGCATGTCTTCATCGGAGACATCTGTTTATAATGTAATTTAAAAAAAACACTGAACAGCATTAAGAGAAACATGTTATTATTTGCAGTTTTAGGAAAAAAAGATTGAAATGATAAAGTTAAACGCTAAAACAAATAGTAAATACCCAACAAGAAATTCATGTTCATCAGTTTCATCTAAATTCAATTACTAGATCTAAACATCTATCCATTTCTTAAGAAAAGGTTAACATTTTTAAATAGCCTAAGTGTGCAAATAACATTCAGACAAGAATTCACAATATAACATGATTTTTAAATCTGTCATGAATTTATAGGCCAAATGGAAGGAATTTAATGTTTAACTCCCGTAAATTAATAGGCATTTAAATCATCTTGCGAGTGGGTTTTTGTGGAACACGATCGATTGGAACGTTGCGGTTGCGGTGAATTTGAACCCCATATCGGCAGGAAAAACACTGCTGGTTCGTATGGGGCCCAAATCACATTTTCGCAATGTAAAATTTGATTAAAGTCATCCCAAGAAGCAAGTTTATATGTAAAATATACGACTTACCCCATGTTTTGTCCCGTTCTTGAGATCTGTCACGTTGTAGGCGTTGAGGGCGTTAGAAGTAGCTTTTTATTTTAATCCAGTGATTAAATTGTCCAGCGATTTTTTTTTTCCCAAACATATCGAGAACGGAAGTCCGGTCGATTTTTCATCAGCACTCTCCCATGCACATACAAGAATAAATCCATACCAATATTTAATTAGACCGGATTCTACCAGGGCACTTAAGAGTACGAACAAACCATGGAAGCATTACAGATTGGATGGGGGGCAGCTGAAATAACAGGGATTTGGCCACCCATTCTCAGCATACCTCTAGCTAATGTTCAATCATTGAACCATGAACAAACTTAAATATAAATTTAGAGAAAGAGCTTAGAGCAAAGCTCCAATTTCAAAGTGCGATCAAAAGCTGCCTTTCTTTGTTTCACTGTGTGATGGTTCACCCATGACTTGCTTGACCCTGCTGAACAATGTGAAAATGTATCCATTTATTGCATGGATTGTACATAATCCTCAGTCAAAGGGAAAAGAGGCAGCATTTGCATTGTGATCGATACTTCATGGTGCACTGGTGTGACGGACTTGGCGCACTTCTATTCCCCTGACCTGCAATACCTGATCACAAAATGTCATCCATTTCATTTGTTACTACCCTGTTGACAGTCTAATACCACTGCAAGCTGATGCATCATCAAGGTGACGTCAAACAATTTATGCTTGGTTATCAATTCTCTTGAAATTACAAACAATAAGGCACTTCATTTTTGCCATTGACCTCAAGACGTAATTCCAGAACAAGCTTGAGTTCAGTTCAATCAAGCTGATGCCTGGTGACATACAGGTCCTGAATATCATCACGTGACAAGCCAAAATCAAGGAAGATCTCTGGGAATGAAGCATGTCGACCAGACGTGACATTTGCATGTGGTATTTAGAGCAGGCAAACAAAGTTCTACCAAAGTGCATTACCGACCTCCCCATCTCCTGCTAGCCCTGAACATTGCCTTGACCATGACTCCACGGACAAAAACCAGGCCACCATTTCCCAGCCCTTCACCACCTCTGCCAATCTCTTCTCCAAAGCCTCCAACTTACATTGCCCCAACACTGCACTGCCCGTTTCCATTTCCTTCCCAAAAAAATATAAACCTGCCTGCTAGTGAACGTCCCCTCACCTACATCCACCATGTACTATCCACCTATCACTTGCAGTGATTGTCCAGGAGGGGATGGAGGGAGAAAGCAAGGACAGCCTGAAGTTGGAGATGTCAATGTTCATACCGCTGGGGTGTAAACTACCCAAGCGAAATATGCTCCTCCAATTTGTGGTGGGACTCACTCTGGCCATGGAGGAAGCCCAGGACAGAAAGGTCAGATTAGGAACGGGAAAGGGATTTGAAGTGCTGAGCCACCGGGAGATCAGGTTGGTTAATGTGAACTGAACGGAGGTGTTGGGCAAAGCGATCGCCAAGCCTGCGCTTGGTCTCACCAATGTAGAGCAGTTGGCACCTAGAACAGCGGATGCAATAAATGAGGTTGGAGGAGGTGCAGGTGAACCTCTGCCTCACCTGGAAAGACTGCTTGGGTCCTTGGATGGAGTCGAGGGGTGAGGTAAAGCGACAAGTGTAACATTTCCTGCGGTTGCAAGGGAAAGTATCAGGGGAGGGTGTGGTTTGGGTTGGAATGGACAAATTGACCAGGGAGTTACAGAGAGAGCAGTCTCTGCAGAAAGCCAAAAGGGGAGGAGAAGGGAATATGTGGCAAATGTTGGAGGATTATCTGTTGTATGTGACGGCTGGTGGGGTGGAAGGTGAGAACAAGGGGGACTCTGTCCTTGTTACAAGTGGGGAGATGGGGAGTGAGAGTGGAGATACGGAATATAGAGGAGACCCTGGTGAGAGCCTCATCTATAGTCGAAGAGAGGAACCCCCGTTCCCTAAAAAATGAGGACATCTCTGACTCATCCTGGGTGCAGGTGCGGCGTAGACGGAGGAATTGGGAGTAGGGGATAGAGTCCTTACAGGAAGCAGGGTGGGAAAAAGTGTAGTCCAGATAGTCATGGGAGTCAGTAGGTTTGTAGTAGATGTCGGACAGTAGTCTGTTACCTGCAATGGAGATAGTGAGGTCTAGAAATGGTAGGGAGATGTCGGAAATGGTCCAGGTGAATTTGAGTGCCGGATGGAAGTTAGTGGTGAAGCTAACAGTTCATCCATTTCACCACTTGCTTTCTCTCTCCTTCCCCTCCCCTTCCCAGCTCTCCACAGCCCACTGTCTCCGCCTCTTTCTTACTTCTTCCTGCCCCCCCCACCCCCACATCAATCTGAAGAAGGGTCTCGACCCGAAACGTCACCTGTTCCTTCACTCCATAGATGCTGCCTCAGCCCCTGAATTTCTCCATCATTTTTGTCTACCTTCGATTTTTCCAGCATGTGCAGTTCTTTCTTAAACATTTCGTCCCTCTGTAGTTTGCTTATAACCTGTCCGTCTCATGCAGGTCTTCTCATCCTACACCAGAAGAGAATCAGATGAACCAAAAACCTGAAGCCAACCTTCCTGCGTTACCTCTTGAACCACACATTAATTTATCCTATCTTCCTATCTCTACACCCATTAACACTGTCGCATGGAGTAAGAGTTGTAAATCTTAAATTGTCTGCTACGGACCACCTAGATTTTAGTATTTGCAAGGCTGAGATCAATTCTTGAAGAAATGAGTGGATTTGATAATCGGAAGGAAAGAGGTTGAGGTGCAGGATTGACTGCTATATCATTAAGCGGCCACGTCCCTTTCTAAATTCCAGTTCTAGGTTCTTCTGTGGATACATTTAATTATCTGCACTTTTTTGAGACTTTTATTTAGAACTAGACTAAGTGGGTCACGTTGGGTCCCAGTCACATGGGAGGCCTGGTCCCCCAACGCAACCCTTTCCCCCAACGCAATATTCCACCATTTACCCATAACTGCTCAGGCGCAGTTCATTTACCCTCATCCCTGAGCACGGGGATGAGGGTAAATGAGGGGTGTGAGGGTGGGGTGGGAAGTTGTGGGGGGAGAGGGGTGTGTGGGAGGGGGGGGGGGGGAGCTCGGAGAAAAGACGAAGAGTGAGCCATGCGGGAGAGGGGGGCATCACAGGGAGGGGGGGGAGCCAGTGAGGGGGACCAGAAGGGTAGTGGCTGGAATTGGCAGTGCGATGGGGACTCACAGCGGGCGCTGGTCGCTGGGGAGTATGGGGGTGTGTGAGGGGGGAGGGACTCCACTCAGCAGCCACCGGCCGTGGCACCACACAGCACCTCCCGGCTTCACAGCGGCTTCCCCGACTCCACACAGCGGCTTCCCCAACTCCAATCAGCACCTTCCCCGACTCCAGTCTTGCGGACTCAATCAGCATGGCTTGTGGACTCAGCCCCACCTCTGGGAATTTTTCTCCTCGCCCTAGTGATTGACAGCGGGTGCCGGAAGGGGTGTTACCTTCATGGTGACCGACAGGCGAGAAGAGCAAAAAAATCATGATTTTTTTAAACCTTCATAACTTTTGTAATTGGTTGGAACAAAACCGATCGGAACAAAACTTGGTGTGCTTGGAACAGAGGAGAACGGTTAGTAAGGTGGAGGAAAATCTTAGCGATATATGGTACCATTTTTGCGCACATTAAAAAGAAATGCAAACCGGAAGAGGACAAGATGAGAGTTTTAGTAATAGTATAGATTGATAGATTGTAAATAACTGCGGTCCCATCACCGACAACCCACTAGTCACTGCCTGCCATTCTGAAAGGGACCCGTTAATATCTACTCTTTGTTTCCTGTCTGCCAACCAATTTTCTATCCATGTCAACACCATACCTCCTATACCATGTCCTCTAATTTTGCCCACTAATCTCCTGTGAGGGACCTTATCAAATGCTTTCTGTAAATCCAGGTACATAACATCCACTGGCTCTCCCTTGTCCATTTTCCTAGTTACATCCTCAAAAATTTCCAGAATTTTTGTCAAGCATGATTTCCCCTTCATAAATCTATGCTGGCTCGGACCGATCCTGTTACTGCTAGCCAAATGCGGCACTATTACATCTTTAATAATCGACTCCAGCATCTTCCCCACCACCGATGTCAGGCTAACTGGTCTGTAATTCCCTGCTTTCTCTTTCCCTCCTTTCTTGAAAAGTGGGAAACATTTGCTACCCTCCAATCCTCAGGAACAGATCCAGAATCTAAAGAACATTTGGTAAATAATCATCAATGTGTCCACAATTTCTGGAGCCGCCTCCTTGTGTACCCTGGGATGCAGACCATCAGGCCCTGGGGATTAATCAGCCTTTAGTCCCATCAATCTACCCAACGCCATTTCCTGACTAATGTGAATTTCCTTCAGTTCCTTCGTCACCCAAGGTCCTCTGTCCCCTAGTACATCTGGGCGATGTTTTTGTGTCTTCCTTAGTGAAGACAGAACGAATGAATGAATAAGTTTATTGGCCAAATATTCACATACAAGGAATTTGCCTTGGTGCTCTGCCCGCAAGTGACAACATGACATACAGTGACAGTTAGAAATTAAACATTAATAATAAAACATTATTGATTGAACAAAAAATAACCAAAGTACCTGTTCAACTCGTCTGCCATTTCCTTGTTCCCCATAATAAATTCACCGGTTTCTGTCTTCAAGGGACCCCACATTTGTCTTAACTATTTTTTTTCTCTTCACATGCCTGTGAACTTGAATGGTATATCAAATAAATAATAAAATGAGGACAATATAACTTTGGAGTAATCAACAAACATTGTCACACTTGGCTCCAATTTATTGCCCACTTTCTAATTAACTTTAATTATATTTCATTTTGATTTTTAATGTACAATCCCATCGTCAACTGGCGACAGGGTTATTTAAAAAGTTACCATATTTGCTCACACTTTCATGCCAATTATAGGTTATATAAGTATATAAACATTTCTCACTCAAATGTTACAATCATAAATAGTTGATCTATTTTCAATGTGTGCATCTATTTTCAATGCCCCCCCCACCTCCCCCCACCTCCCATTTAAATTAATTCACCTTCCACTGCTTTGACTAGGAACTGAAGGAAAAATGCAAGCCGAACTAGATCTTGAACAAATTTGCTTACGGTGCTGTCCTTGTTTGTTCTATTCTGAATATACCTTTCCAGTCAATGCTGGGTGTAAAATATGAGGGAAAAAATGTTGAAAAAGCCGTGCATATAATTTGGTAACACCAGCATGCAACTCTCTGAATGATGTATTGCTGTTTTTATTAGCTGTACTCTGATGTCATTTGTTTTCATTTTATTGCTCTTGCTCGTGAATCTTCAATACATTTGAAGAGTAGCAAAATCAACTTAACCACCCTCAACTTAACCAACCCTCTTCTCAATTGAGTGACTTAATATTGCATTGTGTTTCTACTTAATCATGAAGAAACCTATCATAGCCAACACAGCAGGTTTCCAGTAATCGTGGTGTTTGTTGAAACTTTGTCAGTTGCTTGGCCAATGTATTGTGCTTATCGGTGAATTTGTGTGAATCAATTCAGGGCAGCGGAAGTTTGACTGGTGATTATGAAAAAACTTTGAGCTATATTAGGATGATGTTGGTTGCCCAGAGAAAAATTATAAATGTTTTACTTGTTGAATTAACAATGACTATTTTACATGCATTGCTAGTGTGGTGCTCATCCTTGGGTGCTCTCAGCTAATCCAGAACAGTATATCACACATGAAGGTGAGCAATGATTGCAAACTATTCATCTTCTGAAGATGCTAAACCTTGCCAATCCAAGCATTTAGCAGTGGTTAAATCTGTTGAATTAGTTTCCAAAGACTTGTTTCCACCATTGCATCCTATGCTTAACTTTCCAGTTTCACCCTAAGTTTATTCAACGTTTCAGTAATGTCAGTTATTCATCTGAAAATTGATATTGTATTTATTATGTCTGCCAGGAATGTCACAATGCCTTTCACCTTGTCCCACCTATTAAGCAGTTGGTCTTGTTCTTAGCTGACTGATAATTTTTCCACAATAAACATGGTACAATAGATCAGCCCAGCCAACCAATACAAAGCACCAATTGACAGGACTAGAGCACAGACTCAATACTAACGTAATGCCTTGAGTTACATATTTTTACTGCATTAGTTTAACTTTGTGATTTATTTTATTTACAAATGAAACGTTCCACTCTGCATAATTCAGATATGGTGTATCTGTGTAAACTGGTAATCTTCACTAAAATATTTCTTGACTCCTCAATAGCAATGGATTTAATAGGATATCTTCACAAACGGTGATGCACTGAAAATATTTCATACAAAAATTCTGTAGATTACATTTATTGGAAAACAAAAAGCATTGCATTACAAATCTGGAGTATGGTGTACAATTTTGGTCGCCCAATTATAGGAAGGATGTCAACAAAATAGAGAGGGGACAGAGGAGATTTACTAGAATGTTGCCTGGGTTTCAACAGCTAAGTTACAGAGATAGGTTGAATAAGTTAGGTCTTTATTCTCTGGAGCGCAGAAGGTTAAGGGGCGACTTGATAGAGGTCTTTAAAATGATGAGAGGGATAGACAGAGATAATGTGGACAAGCTTTTCCCTTTGAGAATAGGGAAGATTCAAACAAGAGGACATGACTTTAGAATTAAGGGACAGAGGTTTAGGGGTAACATGAGGGGGAACTTCTTTACTCAGAGAGTGGTAGCGGTGTGGAATGAGCTTCCAGTGGAAGTGGTGGCGGCAGGTTCGTTGGTATCATTTAAAAATAAATTGGATAGACATATGGATGAGAAGGGTATGGAGGGTTATGGTATGAGTGCAGGCAGGTGGGACTAAGGGAAAAAAGTTGTTCGGCACGGACTTGAAGGGCCGAGATGGCCTGTTTCCGTGCTGTAATTGTTATATGTTATATGGTTATATGGTTAAATATATACACATAGTATTTGAAATGAAAGTATTACATGTTTGGTCAATATATTGACATTTTTTTTAGAAACAAGACCAGAACATGGTAGAGTATCAGAGGAACACATTGTTTATTTTACTGGTGAGAAGCCTTACCTGCAGCCACTAGCAATTCATTTTAAAAAATGGATCTCTAGCATCCTGTATGAAACAACATTGAGATGCTTTAGACAAAAGTAATGAGCGGTGTCCCACTGATTTTCAACAGAAGATTTTGCTGGGCTGGACTTCCCATTGGCAATGTGAATTTGAAAATCATTCCTTTCTTCAGATAGGCTTTTACTACATTCCGCACTTGTTTCTTTTAATATGCAGCAAGGACACTGAAAACCTTTTTCCCTGAGAATCTAAAGTATGTCCGTAGAGCAAAAGTGAAGAAATATACTACTAGCCTTAAGCAATCTTGAACCAGATTTGCATGTGTTTAAGTATTATAACTTCCACTGACAATATGCTAATGTGTATTAAGGTTACCATTAGACACCTTGATACCAACTGCCCTCGTTAGTCTCAATTTTACCCAGTGATTGGCAGCAGAACCTTCAATCGCTTCAATTATCTGATATTTTTTAATTTTTAAAGGAAGAATTTGATTTCACACAGACTTTAAAGTGCAGTAATCTTATGAAGTATTAATTGATTATGAACCACCCATTCAAAGTGTGCATTGAAATGTACAGACAAGTCAATGTTTTGTAGAAACTTGTCTGAAGAAGGGTCTTGACCCAAAATGTCACCTATTCCTTCTCGCCAGAGATGCTGTCTGTCCTGCTGTGTTACTCCAGCTTCTTTTGTCCATCTTCAATGTTTTGTAATCTGTTTGGATCTCAAACAACGAGATTTAGTTGGCTAATATCAGACCTTTACTACTTACTTTAAATATATAGACAAATATATTCATATTTGATATAGCAAGGACTGGATAAATAGAGGGGTCACTCTTACTGGTCCATTGGGGAAGAAATTAAAGGCGGCATGTTCCTAATTGCTGGTAATACAGAACTGTTGTTTCCATCAACAAGTTTCTGTCTAAGAAGGTCTCTTTCTTTGAGCTTTGTTACAATACACTGTGCATCCAAGAGGAATATGAGGTGATGTAGATGTAACACCTGTCCCTACGTCTCTCTCAGTCCAGGAGCTCCCAGTCACAGCAGCCCTTTTGGATAAGACAGATGTTCACATTGCACAACTTGTCACCTGATCTTGTCCTGCAAGTGTCAAGAGTGTTTTATTGTCATATGTCCCAAATAGAATAATGAAATTCTTACTTGCTGCAGCACAGCAGAATATGTAAACATAGAAACATCCTTGTAAATCAAGAAATAATGCAAAATCTTCAAGGGAAGATAAATATTCTATTTACCAGGGTGTTGAGGGTGTTGCTGAATGAGAAATGATTCCATCTGATTTGTGATACTGTGATAATGTGATCATCTATAGAACTAAAAATCTCATCTTGACCACTTCCTGTATATTGATTTTAGAAAAAACGCTACCATATATAACTATGAATTTTGGCCATCTTAATCACAGTCCTTCTCCGCTGAGGTAGCCCTACGGATTTTTCCAATCTATGAAAAATAAAAAAGTTATGAGTGTTTAAAAAATCTTGAGATCAGCTGATTGATCCTCTCCCCTGTCAATCACCACGATGAAGGTACGCCCTTTCGGGGGGAGGAGGGAAGGACTATAAAACCCTGGATGCCTGGACATGAGTCGGTCACTCTGGAAGATCGCGAGGGAGAGTCCACAACTGTGATTCTAAGCTGTGAATCAACTGAACTGTGAGTCTGCAATGTACTTGCTATAAATGATTTGTTAGCCCTTAATGACAATGTGATGAGTTGTTTGGCAATTTGGTGGCCTGCACTCTGCTTGAAATGCTATGAAATTGAATTTGGTGACTTGCACTCTGCTTGAAGTGCTATGAAATTGAATTTGGTGGCCTGCACTCTGCTTGAAGTGCTATGAAATTGAATTTTGTGGCCTGCACTGCTTGAAGTGGTATGAAATTGAATTTGGTGGCCTGCACTCTGCTTGAAGTGCTGTGAAATTGAATTTGGCCACCTGCACTCTGCTTGAAGTGCTATGAAATAGTAAGATTAAACAAGGACTTACCAGTTTGAAGTTTGATCTTGATTTTATGAGGAGTTACCATGAGCGATTACATGAAGAAGGCCGTCAGTCCGCTTGCGCGTCAGTCTTCAAAGCAGCGGTGTGAAATCACAGATAAGAGGTTGACCTGTAGATAGTAAGATTTGGAGAACTAGAACTACCAGATGACCTGATAATATGAGGGTTGGGAACGGTGGGCACATAATCGTTCATCGTAACTCCTCATAAATCAAGATCAAACTTCAAACTGGTAATGTCTTGTTTAATCTTACTATTTTACTTCGGAGTCACGTGAGTGACTACGTGAAGATTTCAAAGCTCTGTGATTTCACGCCGGTTCGGGTCCAGACATCACACACTGAATAGATTGACCATGGATGAGTGAGAAAAATTAATGCATTCAGACATAACGTAGTTAGGTAACAATACTAATGCTTTAATGTGAAAAACAAAATAATAGTGACCCCACCCAACCTGGTGGGAAACTATAAAACAGAATCTAAAATGGTACGTGCAAACACCCCTGGTCCGGCAATAGGCTTATTATAAAACTTGTGGAACATCCGTTCATTGGTCCATCCTGCAACCGCTAGGAACGTCCATTGCCCTTGCTGCCGATGTAAACGCAGCCCTGGTGGAGTGAGATTTGTAAGTGTCAGTATTCACTCCTGCACCCGCGAGTACCTTCTTTAACCATCTGGAAATGGTTTGCGTTGATACCCTGTGGTGTAGTTTCTTGTGGCTGATCAGCACAGCTAACTCAGAGCCTCTGAGGTTCCTTGTGACTTTAATGTACTGGTGTAAATGCGTCACTACACATTTATCGTGGATCCTTGGGGTATACCAGGAACTCAAGCCTAGGCCCTGGTACCCCCGGCCTGCTCTGTTTGAGTAAGTCGCTAATGATGAAGGTTATGGCATTTCCATTGGTGGTCATGTTGTCCAGTCGTCGCATGTGCAACATCTGGACTTGTTGCGCCGTTACAAGTGCCATCAGCATGACCACCTTGAGGGTGATTTTGGCTAAGGATAAGGAGGTGGCTGGGGCCCACTGGCGAAGCAGTGTTAGCACCACGCTCACATCCCATATGGCTGTATATCGTGGCCTGGGTGGTATTGAGTTGTATATTCCCTTCATGAACCTGGTGATTAAGTGGTGGTGCCCTGTTCCCAGCACTAAATATGAAGATAGTGCACTCCTGGCACTGTTGATGGCACTGTAGCCTAATTTATGGTCATAGTACAAAGTGGATAAAAACTCCAGAACATCCGTGATGCACACTGTGCCATATGAAATGTTGGAGACATGACAGTACATCTCCCACTTCTTGATGTGAGAGATGTACTGCCTTTGTGTACTGTCCCTCCAGGCCGCTGTTATGACATGCACTGTCTGGTCAGCCAGTGCGAGTCCCAGGTATGGTCTCCTCAGAATCTGCAAATCAATAAATTGATTCGGTCATGTGGTTGCCCCCCGTTATTGGGCATACCAGCAGATCCATGCTTTTGGGGACAGCCATGAGAAAATGTGTCATTATGCCCAGGACTAGTGGGAACCAGGATTGTGTAGGCCAGTCTGGCACTACCAAAATGCCTGTGGCATTGTCTTGCTTTATTTTTTACCAAGCATCGGCTGATGAGGCAAAATGGAGGAAAAGCGTACAAGAACATTCCTCCCCAATGCAGTGTGAATGCATCTACTGCACTGCCCCTGGGTCTGGCTCCCATGACATATTTGGGTAACTGGTGATTCAATCTGGATGCAAACAAGTCAACATCCGGCATGCAATATCATTAAACACGTCATGATTCAACATCCATTCTGTGTCATCATTGAATTTTCGTGATCTAGTGTCCGCCACCATGTTGTATCTACCTGGTAGGCAAATTGCTGTGCCCAAATGTTCCTTGCAATACATCAATGGCAAAGAAGATTTGCCAATTTGTCACAAGATACAGACTTTATTCCACCCATGTGATTGACCTATGCCACCACCATAGTATTGTCAATCTGTAGTTGAACATGCACATGGTGCATATTGCTGCAATAAGCCTTTGGTCCATAGAGTGCTCCCAACAACTCTAAGTAGTTAATACCATGTTGCTGAAGAATTAAGGACTCCTGCACATTCCATCTACACAGCTGGAGATGGTATCTGTTGCTCCCCAACCCAGGCCACTTGCATCGGTTTGTAAGATTACTGATGGTGTATCAATTAGTATTTTCTTAGAGCTGTGATGCATATTTGTTGCCCACCAGTGTAATTCAGCAATAGCCTCTGGTGGCAATTGCATGAGTCTTCCGAATTGGCTTGCGTGGGATTTGAGTGCGTGTTCCTTTGCACATTGTAAATTTTGATAGTGCAAAGGTCCGAAGCATACAGCTGGAAAAGCTGCCACAAGCTTGCCAATTACACTTGCTGCTTGTCTGATTGTTGGCTGCTGTTTAACAATTAGCTTATTGCAGGATTCCATTAACTCTGATTGCTTGCCACTTGGCAGCGTCACCGACATTAGAATTGAGTTAATTGTGAACCCCAGGTATTCAATTACCCTGGTTGGAGATAATTTTGACTTAACTGGATGGATTAGAAACCCCAATCTCTCAAACATGAGTTTGGTAGCTGAAACAGATGATTCAGCTGATTCCTTGGTGTCCCCAATTATTAAAATGTCATCCAAATAAGCCATAACCATGTGCTCGTAGTAGCCCCAGAACTGGTTTTAGTAATTTTGCAAATAGTCTGGGAGCTGAAGTCAGCCCATTAGGCAATGCTTTGAATTGCCAGAGTTGCCCCATCCAGTTAAATTTCAAATATCTCCTGTGCTCCCTTTGTATGGATACTAAGTAGTATGCATATTTTAGATCAATTCATGCCATATAACATCCTTTGGAAACCAGTTGGATGGCTGTGCCAAAGTTATCCATTTTTAAATGCTTATACTGCACATGGGTATTGAGTTCCGTCAAGTCTAGGATGATACAACATCCTCCATCCCTTTTCCGCTTGGTGAATATGTTGGATACAAATTGGTGTGATTCCTGATGCGACCTCTGAATCACCCTTTTTGTATGTAAAGCCCGAATTTCAGCTTGTACCTCGAATCTTTCCTGTTATGAGAACAACATATGTGCGGTTTGGTAAATTTATGGGTGTTGATGAATCAAGAAGGAACTCAATTTTGAACCCTTGTATGCTGCGCTGCATGAATGGGTCTGCTGTGATCCAATTCCATTCATTCAAGAAATGTCGCAATCTCCCCCCAACCTGTGAGTGAGTGATGTGTAAGGTGTTCCACAAGGAACTAGGTTCTCCTACCTTAGACGTTACTGGCGGTGTGGTCCTGGCTTCTGTCCTCGTGGCTTGGGAAGGAGGGCTGATGTTGGGTGCCCCCCGCGCATCCGAGCCGTGGGCCGGATGGGGCCTACCCCTAAAAGAGACCTTGGTGCTTCCAGCTCGAGTCTTCCTCCTGTCCCGGGCCCCCCTAGGCTGGTTTCACCTGGTGTTAAAGGAGGCATAGGGATGTGCCTGGTGTGATGAGCCCCTGGGTGCAGATTGGGCTCGGCTCATGAGGCGAATGGTCTTGGTCTCATCATCCAGTTCACAGACCCAAATAGATAATGTGCCGGCTGGATGTTGCTGACCTTTCACAACACAGCAAATTTTGGATTGAGTGCCGGCCGTATTGCGTTTTTACGCTGACAGTTTATTTAGAAATGGGCGTTACACAGAAGCCCCACAGCGTCCTGCTGTGTCTCCGTCAGCAGCCCCCCATCTACGGACCTTGCAAAGGCCGTTATGCCTGAGGCCAATAATTTAAAAAAATGTTGGAGCTTGTCTTCCTGGGCTCTTACACCCGCTCCAATATGACCCCAGATGGCGTGGTTGACGGCCGGCACATTGAGGGAGGCACAGTTGGCAGGTGTATGATATCTGCTGGAGGTCTCCTCCATAGTCAGGTCTTTGAGCTGATGAGATGCCAGGTAATTTATCGTGGTGGCCAGCTCTTCGTCCAGGGGTGCTCCTGTTGGTGTTGGGATGGCAAATGTGGATGCCAGAAGAGGCACTTCGGCCCCATGCCCCTGGGAGTGTTCTTCTGATGTGCCTCCCTGCTCTGAGTCAGGATAATACTGACTCTGTGTACTCCCCTCTCCAGTGAGGGAGACACTTCGCAGCCCTGTGATTGGTGCTGCTGGCGTGGGCTCCCGTGGAGACCTGGGCTGATACTGCTACCTTCTCTGGAGCATATCGGACTGGAGCCACCTCTCCAATAGGTGCTCCATCTGGGAAAGTCACCCGTAGACGCTTCCCAATGAAGGAGGGGGTCCCTCTGGCCCGGACTCATCTGAGTCTACGGGCCTCGCAGACTTGTGAGTGGCCTTGCTGCCGCTGGTTCCACCGCCAGCGGCCTGGAAGGTGATTCGGACAGTCGCCCACTACCCGCCTCTCCACGGTCTTCTGTAGCCCGCTTCCCCACAGACATTCTCCTCACCTTCAACATGGTCGGGTTCTACTTGCTAGAAAAACAAGAAATAACGAACCCGCCAACACGACCACAGAGTAATTTTTGAAAACACTTACCTGGGTTTTTAAAACCTACCATTGGAAGGACGCAACACGCCTGCCAGTCAGTCGTTGGCGCTTCAGACGTAATGACGCGCAATGGCCTGCACTCTGCTTGAAATGCTATGAAACTGAATTTGGTGGCCTTCACTCTGCTTGAAATGCTATGAATGAATTTAATGGTCTGTACTCTGCTTGAAATGCTATGAAACTGAATTTGGTGGCCTGCACTCTGCTTGAAATGCTATGAAACTGAATTTGGTGGCCTGCACTCTGCTTGAAATGCTATGAATGAATTTGGTGGCCTGTACTCTGCTTCAAGTGCTATGAAATTGAATCTGGTGCCCTGCACTCTGCTTGAAATGCTATGAAACTGAATTTGGTGGTCTGCACTCTACTTGAAATGCTATGAAATTGAATTTGGTGGCCTGCACTTTGCTTGAAATGGAATTTCAAGGAATAGGTGCGAGTGATCTGCCAGCCCACCAGCCCTGAGTGACTGATCTGTCAGCCCACAAGCCCTGAGTAACTGAGCTGCCAGCCCACCAGGCCTGAGTGACTGAGCTGCCAGCCCAATAATCCATTTGGCTCACAATGTCCACAATGTCCTCATGAAACCAGTCCCTTCGGCCCACAACACCCATACTAGCGCTCCAGAAAGCCACCCCCCCCTCCCCCACTGGCCACCAATATTGGAATTGGTGGGGAGGTGGAATATTGCATTGGCAGACCAGCCCTCTCGTGTGAACATGGGACCCAATGGGTCCCTCTTAGTCTAGTGACTTAAACCAAATGAATCTTTTATCACTGCTCCAGATTAATTCATATTGAAACAGATGTTTGTTTCTGTAGAGTAAACACACCTTCTGTTCTGAATGAGTGCAGAAAAGAGCAGTGCTGATGAACTTTGTACTAGCAGCATCACCAGAGACAGAGTAAATATTGGTGACACAAGCAATTAGTGATAGTTGAATAATGGACATATATTTATACTAAGTTCCCTTACTGTGCATATGGTCACTTAACAGTTAAGAGTTCTGCAAATGCAAGTCCATCTGGCTTATCAGTTATTAATTGTCCATGTAGCTTTTAGATCAACTGGATTTGCTAACATTTGTTTAGCCTTAAAGAGTTTTCAAAATCATGTGCGGAAGTCTTAAAGTTATAGTCCATTGTGATTTCCAGTTGACCTTTCAGTAAAAAGTCTGCTGAACTATATGACAGTGAGAAAACAAAGGACTAGTAGAGTAAGCTATTTTTGGGTTCTCCTAATTGTCACTAACTTTGAAAAACATACTTGCTACACAACAAATATTTGCTTTTGATCACCTGATTCCCAGTGCCTCAAGAAATTTAAAGTGAGAATTTTCAAGGTTTGTAGGTACCAACTAATGGCTCGAACATTGAACAAGTGGAGTAATGACATGCCATCGAACTCAAAGAAAATCGTTATTGAGAGTCTAGGAGTCACAGTGCAAATATAAAAGGTGATAAACATAGAAATTAGGTGCAGGAGTAGGCCATTCGGCCCTTCGAGCCTGCACCGCCATTCAATATGATCATGGCTGATCATCCAACTCAGTATCCCGTACCTGCCTTCTCTCCATACCCTCTGATCCCCTTAGCCACAGGACCATAAGATGGATTTCTTTCTGCCGTTAAGAGTCTTTGGAACTCTCTTTTGCAATGATCTTTGAATATTTTCAATGAAGCTGACAGTAAATTATTATGAGCAAGAGGATGACAGTTTACTGGTATAGCTAGGAGTGCAGATTTGAAGTTGAAATCAGATCATCCATGATCTTATTTAGTGAAGAAGTTGGCTTGTTGGGCAAAGTAGCCTACTCCTGCTCAAGATGTTTAGCAAATGTGTGTTCATCAAGCTTCCTGAGGAACCAATCTAATTAACCCAATATTTCAGATGTAAACTGGAAAGGAAAAAGCACAACTCCCAACCAATATTTGAACACTTCAGAAGCACTTAATGAGAACCTCAGATGTCCTAGGGTGGAGAGCCTAATTTTGGTACCAGATGCGGCAGAGACAGAGAAATTGAGAGTAGGGGTAGCACCTTTTCAAAAGTAGGGTAGGAGGACGCATAGTCCACATAACTATGGGAGTCAGTGACTATATAATAGACATCAGTCAATAGTGGAAACATACAAATTGCCTTCTTAACTTACTTTCTTGAAGTTAAAGATGTAGCCATGGACACGCGCATGGGCACCAGCTATTCCTGCCTTTTGTTGGTTACGTCACAGAGTCCTTGTTCCAAACATATACTGGCACCATCTCCAACTCTCTCTCCATTACATCCGATGACTGCATCGGGGCTGCCTCCTACACCCGAGCAGCACTCGTTGATTTAGTTAGATTTGCCACTAACATCTACCCTGCCCTCAAATTCACTTGGACTATTCTGACACCTTTCTTCCCCTTCTCAGTCTCTCTGTTTCTATCGCAGAAGACAGACTATTGACTGATGTCTATTATAAAGTCACTGACTCCCATAGTTATGTGGACTATGCATCATCCTACCCTACTTTTGGAAAGGTGCTACCCCTACTCTCAATTTCTCTGTCTCTGCCACATCTGGTACCAAAATTAGGCTCTCCACCCTAGGACATCTGAGATGTTCTCATCAGTAATAGGAGTAGAATTGGGCCATTCGACCCATCGAGTCTACTCCGCCATTCAATCATGGCTGATCTATCCGTCCCTCTCAACCCCATTCTACTGCCTTTTACACAAAAACTTTAACACCCTTAATAATCAAGAACCCGTTCACTTTAAAAATACCCATAGACTTGGCCTCGACAGCCATCTATGGCAATAAATTCTATAGATTCGCCACCTTCTGGCTAAAGAAATTCCTCCTCACCTCCTTTCTAAACATACGTCCTTTCATCCCCCCATGTTTTAAAAGCAATTTTCCAAAAAACATTAGCCAGCTCCTCCCTCATGCCTCTGTAAGTTGCCTTTACTCAACTTTAATACAGACACATCAGATTTCAGCTTCTCTCTCTCAAGCTGCAGATAGAATTTTATCAAATTATGGTCACTACCTCCCAGGGATTCCTTGACCTTAAGCTCCCTCATCAAATCTGGTTCATTCCACAACAGGAAATCCAGAATTGACTTTTTCCTAATAGGCTCAACAACAAGCTGCTCTGAGAACCCATCTCGTAGGCTCTCAACAAATTCCTTTTCTATGGTCCAGTACTAACTTGATTTTCCCACTCTACCTACATATTGAAATCCCCAATGACCACTGTAACAAGCTGGTTGTATTTCCTGATGTATTTTGTACCCTAATTTGTACATCCTGGCTCCTGTTCGGAGGCCTGTACATAACACCCATCAGGGTCTCTTTACCCTTGCAGGTTCTTAACTCTAAGGATTGTCCATCCTCTGGTCCTATGTCATCCCTTGCCTAAGGATTGAATTTAATTCCTTACCAGCAGAACCATCCCTACTCCTCATTGTCTTTTCGAAAGTATGTGTAACCTTCAACGTGTAGGAAAGAACCAGATCCTGGTTTAAATCAAAGATAGACACAAAATGCTGCAGTAACTCAGCGGGACAGGCAACATCTCTGATGACAAGGAATTGGTGACGTTTCGGGTCGAGACCCTTCTTCAGATGGTAATTGAAGTGTAACCTTTAATATTCATCTCTCAGCTCTGAACCTCTTTCAACCATGTCTCTGTGATGCCCATAACATCGTACCTACCAAATTCTAACCGCGCTATAAGATCATCCACCTTGTTCTGTATACCATGTGTATTCGAATATAACACCTTTAATGCAATGAAGATAGGCACAAAATGCTGGAATAACTTAGCAGGTCAGACAGCATCTCTAGAGAAAAGGAATAGGTGACGTTTTGGGTCGAGACCCTTCATCAGGCTCATCAGACTGGGTCTGCACGCTTTTACACTGTGTTCTATGTTTGTGTGCTTTAATTATATCTACCACTGATGTAATAAATAGTTTCCTTCTGTTGACCTATCTATGCACCTGATAATTTTACATATTTCAATCACATTCCTTTTTAACCTCCTCCGCTTCAGGAAAAGCCTCTCCTCAAGAATGAAGTGCCCCATCCCAGACCACATCCTGCCGAACCTTCTTTGCATCCTGTCCAGAGTAAATACTTGCATACTTTATCATTAACACTTAAGAGTATTAAAAATACCCATTGTACTTTCATACGCATGTTAAATTGCAACCCACTCAGAATAGATTTTAGGTATAGAAAATCTGAGTCGTTGTGTAAAACCCACCTGTATCTTGAGCAACAGCGTGTAATATACGCAGGTCATTTTCATGTGTGATCAGTTAGTAAATACCTGAGGATTTTATCAGTTCACTGATCTGCCTTGATTAGTATGGTGAAGTCCAAGAAACAGCCTGTGGGGGAGCTGAATTGTTGGCAAAAATTTGATTATTAAGTCATGTGGTTAATTTCTTTTCTTGCCATTTTATTTCTGAGTTAATTATGAAACTGTTTGGGTGGAGAACATCAGAAAAAGAAAATCAGAAGGCTCTCAGCGCCGCAGAACTCAGTACTCTTAAACAGTTTATTATAAAAGCTGATAAAATACCACAAATAAAAGCATATAAAGACAAGCACTAAAATTATATTACAAAATATTAAATGAAATTACTGAGGGTTTGACATAAAATGTTGCAAACTATTGCACAGGTCTGTTTGTCGTAACTACATTTAGCTGTCAGCCTCTCCCTATAGGTGATCAATCCTGTTTTCAGTTGTCTTGCAAGCTACTCTCAACACTGCTTATTCTCTAACTCGAGAAGATTTTAGATGGAACATGCTGACCATTCATGTTATTCTGCCTCTGACCCTTTGTGCACAACTTAATCCCAAACCTGCTGCTGTTTCTTGCTGTCTCAGCATTTCACTCATAATGCCTTGATCACACCTCTTCCCTTGTGAACAAGTCATCTTCATTCTGCATGTCCCGTTTAGGAATGTTTAATGTTTAAACATAAGTGCAAAGATGCTTTGATGGGGTAAAAAAGCTTTTGAGTTGATCAGCAGTCGAAAGCTTGTAATTAATGTTTCAGTGTCCCCGATGTGGCCTCCTTTCCATCGGTGAAACCCTCTTGTGGACAACGTGTCTGTTTCACTGAACACTTGTGCACAGCCTTTTGCCTTTTCATCTCTGGCCTTTGTTCAATCATCTGACACTCAAGCTCCCCTTTGTGAGATACTCCAGCACTGTCTTTTATTTTGTATGAACATTGATTTTTTTCCCAATTTTAAGTAAAACCCCTGCAGCCCATTCCCTGATGCCCTGCCACTTATTTCCGCCAGTCTCTTTCCTCCTCGTTCCTTGTACCTTCCACTTATATACCTTAGTCTAGCTTTACATTTCGCTTGTCTCCTTATCTGACACCCTTTGTCTCCTTTTCTTCTCTGTCACTTACTCCACCCATCTGCCAATCAAAACCCCCCTCACCTGTATCCACCTATCACTTGTGTAGGAAGGAACTGCAGATGGTAGTTTACACCGAAGATAGACACAAAATGCAGGAGTCACCCATGGGCCCAGACAGCATCTCTGGATTGAAGGAATGGGTGACGTTTCAACTCAATACCCTTCTTCAGTCTCCGACTCCCAATGAAGGAGAGTCTCAACCCGATATGTCACCCATTCCGTCAATCCAGAGATGCTGCCTGTCACGCTGAGTTACTCCAGCATTTTGTGTCTATCCACCTATCACTTGCCAAGCTTTGCCTCATCGCCACTTCTGATTTCTAGTTTTCTATCCGGACAACAATCAGTCTGAAGAAGGGTCCCAACACAAAACTTTGCCTTTCCATTTCCTCCACAAATGCTGCCTGACCTGCATAGTTACTCCAGTACTTTTTCTGATTTGCCAATGAATATTCCCATTCAGAACTTCCATCCATCCATTCATTTCAGAACTGTAATGGCAGCCTAGTTTAGTTTTGAGAGATACAGCGCAGAAACGCCCTTCAGTCCACCGAGTCTGCACCGACCAGCGATCCGCGCAAACAAAAGGGCCTGTCCCACCAGCATGCAACTCTATGCGATGAACGCGATCAAACTAGAAGCGGGGGCCGCGCGGAGGTCGGGTGATCCTCTGTACAGGGCCGTTCCCACCAGCATGCGCCTGCATGCGGCAAGCACAACCAAACCGGCAGCAGGGGCCACGCGGAGGTCGGGTGAGTGGCGCAACGTGGCGCAAAGTGAGGCGAACTTGGAGCGAAGTCTAAGGTAAGTTCGCCAGGACAGAGAGGGGCACAGAGGCACACACACACACACAGAGGGCCACGGAGCCACACACATAGAGGGTCACGGAGGCACCTACAGATAGGTTCACAGAGGCACGATGTCGGGGCGGTGTGTGATGCGTCGAGGCGACTGCGAGCCGACAAGCCGTTGCCGCGCGGAATTTTTGAACAGTCAGTTTTTCGGAGCCCCGCGCGATGTCGGGACAAACTCCGCACAATTCCGCACGGCTCCGGCGATCGAAGTGGCACCGGCCCCACGACGCCGGACGGCTCAAGCGACCACGTTAGGTCGCGCTAATCGCATAGAGTTGCATGCTGGTGGGACAGGCCCTTAACAGTATCCTATACACACTAGGGACAATTGTTACAATTTTTTACCATGCCAATGAACCTACAAACTTGTACATCTTTGAAGTGTGGGAGGAAACCAGACATCTAGGAGAAAACCCACGCAGGTCACGGCGAGAACGTAAAAATTCCGTACAGACAAGCTCTCATAGTCAGGATTGAACCTGGGTCTTTGGCACTGTAAGGCTGTAGCTCTAACTATGCTTCTGTTCCGCCCAGTTGATCGCAGAGATAAACATTACCCAAGTAATGTTCTTTGTAGGCACTTTGGTAGCATTGTCACTGAGTATGGGTCTAGATAAAAAGTTTGGCTTCTAAATAAACAAATTACGAGCATTTCTTCATTTACAAACTGATTGAAAGGTTCCGCTCTGACACTGGGTCCCTTATCACCGTGGGATAGGAATTTCAAATAATTATTGCTATTTTAGGTAGATTATGTATTGACTGTTTATATTCAACTAAACCAAATATGTAGACTGGTTAGACTGGTTCATTCTGGTACTTTAGGAGCAAATGTTAGCTGTATTTAAGGTTGTTGTTTGCACACTTGGTCATAGAGAGTGATACAGTGTGGAAACAGGCCCGTCGGCCCAACATGTCCCAGCTACACTAATCCCAGCTGCCAGCATTTGGTCAATATCCCTCCAAACCTGTCCTATCCCTGTACCTGTCTAACTGCTTCTTAAATATTGGGATAGTCCCTGCCTCAACTAGCTCCTCTGGCAGCTTGTTCCGTACATCCACCACCCTTTGTGTGAAAACGTTACCCCTCAGATTCTTATTAAATCTTTTCCCTTTCACCTTAAACCTATGTCCTCTGGTCCTCGATTCACCTACTCCGGGCAAGAGACTCTGGCAGATGGTTGGACTAAAGACAAAAGGTGTTACATAAAGATGGAAAAAGTGTGAATTGTGAAATCAGGGGAATATAGGTGGAAGGAGAGGGAGAGAGGAGTCCAGATGGGATGCATTGATATCTCCAATATTTGGTATCTAACCTACAAATAACCCTTCCTTCCATCCTCCCCCCCCCCCCCCCCCCCCCTTCCCTATGTCCCACCTGGGCTCATACCCATTTGTCCCCTTCCACCTATATTCTTTCCTCTGGGTTCACAATTCATAACTCTTTCATCCTTTTGTCTTTACATATCTGGCCTATGTGCAGCCATCAGCTTATCAACAACAAAAAATCCCCGTCGCCTGTATCCACCCATCACTCGCTCGGCTTTGTCCTGCCTCTTCTCTGTTCCCGCTTTCTCCCCCCACCCCAACCGCAGAGTCTGAAGAAGTATCCATGTCGTCTAGAGACGCTGCCTGACCCGCTGAGTTACTCCAGCACTTTGAATCTTTTCTTCACCCCACTGTAATGCAGTATGTCACTGTACTAACCATTAGGACTTTGAGATAATACCTTTCTCTGCACAATGAAGATCTGCACTGAGCCACTTAAGGGTCTGTCCCACCTGGTGATTTTTTTCTGCCGACAACATTAACTGACCTATCAGGTCACCGAAAAATTTGCGGCATAACACAGTGTGACGCGGTGTTTTTTCAAGTGTCACAACATTTCTTTTGCCGTCGTTGCATTTTGAAATGTTAAAAATCTTTTGGAGACACTGATATGATGCCAGCAGTCGCCGAAAAAAATCGCCAAGTGGGACAGGCCCTTTAATTGATGTCACTTGAAGTGCCACATCAAATGCAAAGCATTGCTCTTAATAGTGTAGGGTCAGGAAAGTAGTATCAATGTTTCTACAAAATAGATGTTAATAATTATAACTGTAGCTTTAAATGGATACCGAGACTGGAAACTGATGAAACAAAGTCAAATGAATATACTCCGTGGGGCAGAGGGGCCTACCGTGCCCCCCCCCCCCCCCCCCCCACCACCCCCCTCCCTCCCTATGATCCTACTTCTTGGGTGTAATTTTGTTCATTGGTATCTCTTCTGTCGGAAAAATGATGTTCCCAAGAGAAAAACTCATTTGGACTATATTTTTTTAACCCTTATTTCAATATGTAAAATTTGTGTTTTTTCACACTTTGCCCTCTTTCTTGGGGTCTATGAATTTGGTACTTGCAATTGAGTCTGTTTCTTAGTAAAGATACATTAAAAATCCACTAAATTAGGACCAAATCATCTTCAACTCTTGTGAAAATCACCAAGATCTGCCAGAGGTTTCACAAATTTGTTACGCTGTTGCACCAGTTTGATTGGCTTGACTTTGCCAATTCCTTTGAAGGCACTTGTTGAGTCACAGCCTGAGAACGCATGCAGTCCAAGTAATGCTGAGCAGTATTCTGAGGAGGACTGCTTTGAAAAATGGGTGACATCTATTAGCCTTTGCCTGTGGCCTCTCCCTGTGTCAAAGAACACTGTGGTGTCTTGAATGCTGTTTGCACAGTCAAACAATATGAAAAAGATATCACTGTCTGGGCTTTTGACTTGTACGTGGTCATATCCTTGCTCTTTGTCATAGTTGCAGTATAGGATGACTCGCAAGTCTGTTTCTTCTTGGTTTGACTTCAGGGATTGAATCTCAGACGGCAGTGTCTCTTTCCCATTCTGAGAAGTAAGAAGTGTGGCCTGTCCTTCCTTAATGAAGATCACCTTCCTTCCGTGTAGCCTCTTTGCCCAGTCATGCTCACTCCACACATCAAGAAGAAGTACAATGAGCCGTTTCTGGTTCTCATCATGGGTCAAGAACTGCTTCCAATCTCATTTTTTTTGGTCTTTCC